>CM045749.1:28581728-28626728 GCA_024760905.1 Plotosus lineatus | reverse complement strand
GGTCGTCATCTGAATCTCTATTGTCGTGACTCTGAATGTTTTCACTGACAGATCACACAATTGCATGACTCGTTTACAAAGGAGGCCCATGACCCTTTTCCTCCAGCCCTCGGTCCTGCTAATGGAGTAAAGTGATCCCCTCTCTCTCTCTCTCTCTCTCTCTCTCTCTCTCTCTCTGTCTCGCTCTCTCCTCCAATCAATGATGAATGGGGACGATCTGTTAGATGGGCCCTGCTCCTTCTTCCTTCTGTTCTCCCGGCTCGGCATTTCCACTCCTCTGCACTCTTTGCTGATTAAATTAAATGTACAAAGAAAAAGCACCGCTTTTACAAGAGGTCCACAAAATTAGTGTCATTAGTTGTAAACCCCCCGAATGATGATTATAATGGATACACAGGTTGGCTGTGTGAATGCACATGTAAATGGTTTTGAAAGTTGTTCAATTTTATCAGCCTCAAAGTCAGGATATTAGAACATGTTTCTACGTCTCGTCTTGAACAAGACGGATACTGCAGCTCGGTGACTCGAGGTTCCTGCTCAGAGGAGTACAAATAATTTGGCATTTAGCTGTAATCTACCAATTGCCCCACCGCCTGGTACGTTTTAGCAGTCTTTAAAAAGTCTCTTTGGGTTTAGCGCTTTGGACAGGAATGCGTTCCACATTAATTTGACTTGTTGTTTTCTTACCTTCGTGCTTGTTGACAGCTGCATACATTATTTCAGTTATTAATCTTTTAGCCGGAGACTCCTGTCTGTCTTGATTATGTTGATCTGCAGCTATGCTGAATTAAAAGTAAAATAAAAGTTGATTAGATTGAAGAGGATTTATTTGTGAAATGAAAAGAAAAACTTCCAAACTCTCCTGTTGCACATCAACATCGGCTGGTTTTTAACTCGAAGCTTTGAAGTTACAGGCTGCGAAATTCTATTTGATAGCTCGCAGCAGCTGGTATGAAATGACGACTGTTTCGCTGTCACGGCGATCGTGAGAATGGGATGTGAATCCCTCGCTTCACCTCAGGCAAGATAATCACAAAAAGTGTTGGGATGTTAAACTAACAAATCAGATATGAACTATTGATTTTACATACACGCATCTGCTCATAAACACACACACACACACACACACACACACACACACACACAAAATGGGCAGTGGTGACCTGGTGGTGAAGGTGCTGGATCACTGATCCTAAGATTGGGGGTTGAAGCATCACTCTCAACAGGTTGTCACTGTTCCCCCAGTGCCGCTAACTGGGTTATCAAAGGCCGTCTATGTCTCTCACTGTGTGTGATGAGAGGTTCATGTAAAAGAACCATTGCTGACTTTTGAAAAGAGGAGCTACATAGCGTGTTTCTTCCCTTCGATGGCCTGGTGAGCCGTCCAGGGTGTACTCTGCCCTCACCCAGAGTCGGCTGAGATGGGCGCCAGCCTCCCCGCAACCCTAATTAGGATATTATGGTTAAGAGGTTTCAGAAAATGAATGCGCAAACACACGTGTGTATGTGTGTGTGTGTGTGTGTGTGTGTGTGTGCGTGTGTGTGTGTGTGTGTGTGTGTATATCTATCTATATATATATCTATATATATATATATATATATATATATATATATATATATATATATAAAATATATACACACACACACACACAGAAATCCCTGACTTTTTAGTTAATTGGGACTGAGATCCCCACGTGACCACCAAATTCCACAAAGTAGGATCACCACCCACCCCCGACTGACATATACTTCAATGTATATGTGTATATAATGTCAAATACATATTCAATGCTATAAATGCTTATAATAACAAACATTCAAAAATAATGCATAAAATGTAAATAAAATATAAATACATACGCACAGATGCGCGTGCATGCACTCAGCTGCGTACCTCACAAAAATGCAACTAGTTTTGATGGGAGGTTTTGTTTTTTTTTTGTTTTTTTAAGGTTTTTTTTTTTTTTTGCATAATTGGCCTTGTTTTTGTGGCATTTTCCTTAAGTTTTGCCCTATTCCTCAATTTCCTGATTTTTTTTTTTTTTTTTTTTTCTTTTTTAAATTCAATGAATAGTTAAAAAAAAAAGTGATGCACTGAAGTCGGATGAATTGAAGCGTGAAGTAGCGAGGGATCCCTGTGTGTGTCTATATATATATATATATATATATATATATATATATATATAATATGTACATATACACATGAGTTTAACTTCACGGATAAATTGTTATCCAGAATATTACTTATTAATTCAGAAATAAACCTCCTGAGAAAATATTACTATATAACTAAATGATAACAAAAATAAAATATAACTAAACCATTGAGAAAATATATTTCGTTTCTACAAGCAAGTGTTGTGAAAATTATTCAATTTTTGAGATAATTTGATTCTGGCACTGAATTGTAGTATTTTATTTATTGATTATATATACAGTCAAACCTCGGCTGACGAACGCTTAAGCTCACGAACTTTTCGCCTCAAGAACTTTAAATTCGCGAAAATATAGTCTCGGCTGACGAACTACTTTTCGGCGGACGAACCAAACCACGCGGTCGAACAGCGCCACGGTGGCGGCCACGAGAAGCTGACGCACGCTCATGGCGTCACAGTTCGTCACCCCTTTCTTTGAATGCGGAAGTGGTTTGTGTTTGCTAGACATTTTGGACCATATTGAGTGTACTTTTGCTATTATGGGACCGAAAAAGACCCCACCACAGGCGGAGATCATTGAAAAACACGAACGAGGTGTGCGCTTGTGTGACTCAGCGTCCCAGTACCAGTACGCTAAGTCTACCACCATCCTTAAGAACAAGGAAGCTATTAAGGGTGCGTGTGTAGCTATGCGTGTTTCCAAACAGTAGGCGTTTCCAAACTCTCCTTCCAAACGGTAAGTCCCTCCCTCCCTCCCTCCTCCCACTCCATTCCATCAAGCCGTCAACTACCATCACAAAGGTAAATTAAACCACTTTATTATACAGTACAGTTTATTTCTTTAATTACAATACAATAGCACATTTATTATACATAAAATAAGGTATATTTTTGTGTAGTTTTAAGGCTTATTTAGTAGAAAATTATGTTTTATGGGGACCTGGGAACGGATTATTCTCATTTTAATGATTTCTTATGGGAAATAAATGTTCGGAAGACGAACTTTTCGCCTCACACACACTTTCTGGGAACCAATTATGTTCGTGAGCTGAGGTATCACTGTATATATTTTGGAGCTTTTAACAAAAGTTATGAGTCAGATCTTCAAATAGTATAATCCTTGCTTGAAAGCAATTCTGAATCACTAAACTGTAATGAAAACATGCCAACAACCTCCTGAAAAGTTATTTAGTTCAAGTCGTTGTACATCAGGAGCATCACATTCCAACTGGAACTTTTCTTTAAAATACAATTCAGGATGACACAATCAAACCACAAAGCTGAGCTCAGACTATCAGACC
Source organism: Plotosus lineatus (assembly GCA_024760905.1). Classification (NCBI taxonomy): domain Eukaryota; kingdom Metazoa; phylum Chordata; class Actinopteri; order Siluriformes; family Plotosidae; genus Plotosus; species Plotosus lineatus. Next base: position 28,623,271 of record CM045749.1, on the reverse strand, counting down.
TTTGTGTTTATGATGGTAAACAGTTGAAGCTGTAACTTATAAGTTCATGTACAAACTTCAAATCTAATTCCATGTTGAATGTAATATCATCACAAAGCTTGTTGGTTCAGTTTTTTTAGTAATTACAGTTACAGAGTGGTCAGGTTTGGCCGTTAAAAGTGGACAATGACTCCCTTGATAAACTTAAATGGGTTTTTGACCAGATCCTGAGATGGTAGACTCCGGTTCTGATCTCCACAGGTGGTCATGTGACTTGACATTACGTTTTGCATTACTATGGTGTCAATCATTAAAATGAGTAATTGCTGTTTTTTAATGTGTGCACACAAAGCCTTCCCAACAAAGAAACAAGCAATACGATTCAATAGAAATGGTCAGCTTTGATTTACTTTGGGTTTAATTTCCTTTAACAGTGTATTTCGGGTGCTGTCTTCTTGGCCCCCAAAATAAGCGTTTGGTTCAGAAATAGATTTTTTGTATTAAATTTCAAGTGGAATTAAAGGAAATTTCCAGACTCTTGTGTTACACTGAAATTCAGAATCGGGACACTTTATTGACTCTCGGGAGGTGGGGTTGGATTCTTTGACACAGTGAGATTAAGAAAAACTCTCAAAAGAGAAAATTTCAGAAAAACAGCAAAAAAAAAAAAAAAAAATACATATATATACACACACACACACAAAGATACATATGGAATGTACACATATATAAATATCTCTATACAGGTATAACCTCGACCTAAGTCGTTTTGAGTTAAGGACTTTTTGATGATACATCAATTTTCAAAAAATATATGGAAAAATAAAGTTTACGTCATTATAATCATATACTCGCGCCCCACAATTTGAGAAGCACTGAATTAGCGGCAGCCCCGGCAAATTATATACAGTAGGCCCTTGTTATTCGCGGGGGTTTGGTTCCAGCCCCTCCCGTGAATCAAGATAATCCACGAGTTTTGTACGTGGAAATAAGCGAATGATCAACCTGAAGTAAAATACTATGTATCCATGCATCTATTAGATGCACTAAAATATGCTTCTTAAGCACATTCTATAGACAGTCTTACTCATTAATACAGGATTAATGTAGTAAAATGTAGTAATGATCAAGAAAAACTTAATTTTGTACTGTGATATTTGTTGATGTGATATTTATTGATAATAAAATGCAAACATTATACAGTATTATCTTTTCCTTTAAACATACAGCACTGTAGTTTTTCAAAAATGCCCACTAGAGGAAGGCATTGCATTATATTTACTTTGCATTGCATTTTTGTATTTGGTGTGGGCGGGGTGAATTTATGTGTGTGTCTGTGTGTTCTTGAGGACATGGCTGTCATTATATTAATCAGCAACATTGAGAGCCTCAGTGTTTTTGATCTGCTGTGTTGGTGGATTTCCAAACCCTTGTGCTCATCGTGGGATAGATATAGTTTTTCATTATTAAAAAATAAAAGGATTCAAACACATTCATTCATTTTCTGAAGCACTTAATTATAATTAAGGTTTCAGGGAGGCTGGCGATTTTTTTTTTTTATATATAAATATAAATCTCAATGTTTTTGTTGCAAGCAGAATTGTAATTTAATTGTCTCTGCAGTCATTTAAATCACTGCAACACGTTTATATTAACATAAAGGAAAAAGTGGAAAAAATTAGTATGCAGTGTTATTTTATTTTAAATGTGAAAAAAGGATTTGTGGCTCCCAGTGTTTTCTTTACAGTGGAAAACGGGTCAGAATGGCACAGGTTGCCGACCCTTGAACTAGAAGTATCCAGAATACTAAGGCAGGTTCCATTTTGATGACCTTGTTTCATACAACATTCACCTTTTTAGCAATTCCACAAAAACTCGATGCTACACTAGCTCTGGTTGCCTTTTCATTTTTCTTTATGTAGTGGACTGTACTTTCATTCACTTTATAATGGCACCATACTGCATCAAAATGTTTTCCTTTTTGAAACATAGCAAGTAGTTCTACTTTTTCATGCAGCGTCATTACCTTTTTCTGGCGCTTCGGCACCTTACCAGAAGCCTGAGAAGGTGCGCAGCGTTTGGGTGGCATGACTGAACGTGACCCCCGTGAATAATGGGGGCTTTCTGTATAGTGTATATATGTTTAGTATATTAAATATTATTTGTATGTATGTGTGTATATAGAATATAAATTATACAAGTAAACTTGGTTTGGCCTGTCTTAGGCTCGCCTAGAGATAAGCTAATTTGAGACAAGTCGAGTTCAGTCATTTTTCGGCTGACGTCGTTTCTCTTTGAACCAATTAATGACATAAGCCGAGGGATACTTGTATATAACTGAGAAGTGAGTAATGCGTATGTCAACAGGTGGAGAATGAATGGAGTCAGTGAAGGATATGTATAGTTTTATTAATATAATAAACAGTAGAATTGTAATGTGGAACAGTGGATGTTGGTGCTATATGAACGAGTTTGGACAGTGTAATGTTCAGAGGTACCAATGATTTCCTGTGTGGTTCAGTGGTACATTTTTGGTGGTATCAGTCAGTGAGAACTTCTGTGATGGATCAGCAGGTATCAAATGTGTGCATGTGTATCATGAGATGGTTTTTACTTACATCTACGAATTTGCAATTTTGAAATGTGTTCAATAGTTTCTTTTAGTCTGGTTGGAGGTTGCTACTTGAAGTCCATCTCACTTTCTCTCAAGAGAAGGTGCAAAATTATGAGAACAGGACATAGACACGTCAAGTCAATAAGTCAACATGATGGCAATAATAAGAATATATAGATATTAAGCAAACAGATATTTATATCAGTGTGATATCAATTAGTGAACTTTTCAATAAAACTCGGAATATCTGCATATAGTAAACTTTTATTTTTACACATATCACACCACCGCCGGCTCGTTTACATGAGCATATGGTACGTTTCGATATCCTGGTACATTTCAGTGTGCAATACTTCCACAGTAAGTGTTCGTCCGATGTCACGATTGGCCACAATTTTGTGCGATCCAATATTGTCATCCTTTATTAAGGTTAATTTTCATTCCCCTGTGACTTAAGCATGTTTGTTTAATTTATTTATTTTGTAATGCATTGTGTGAAATGTTTCAAAGGTACATTAATCAACATCGTCCAACCTCATCCTGTGTACAGTAGCTACTCCTGGGGATGACGTTTTTATGTATGTTCATCAGAGTTTAGGTGGAAAAGCTTTGTTTCAGGTTCAGAAATGAATCGACAGTGAATCATTTGTATCTCGCTGCCTTTTTTTGCGTGTGCATAAATAACATGTCTGCTGCGTCTGACTGCTGGAAACCGTCAGTATTAATAATGAGTAATAGCCGAACAGCTTGGGGAAGGTATTATGACGAGACACATAATTAGTACTGGTTTTTCCATTCTGCCTAAATGGCTTCAGTTTTAATGACCCGGCAGTGATTAGAACAATATTGGAACTCAGAGGGGGTGGATGTGGATAAATTGAATTTTCAGCCATATTCAGATTTACAGGGTATTTTGTGCTCCTGCCCCCCTTCTTGTTATGGCAGCAAACCCGGAGAACTTAAAGCAATTAAGTGGCATATTTGGCCAATTACACAGCATGCAATGGTCTCCAAATTGAATCTTTTTGTTTCAGGCTCAGGTTCAACTTTGCTAAAGAGTGCTGGCTCTCAAATTGGCCCACTTGTCTCTTTGTCAGGTCTGAACTACTGAACCTACAGCTTGTTCTTTTGTTTGTCTTTGGTGTTTAAAAGGTGGTCGATTCAGTACAATTCAATGTCCATGCACTCTGCTAAATACTGTAATTTATTTACACTACGCTCCATAATTATTGGCACCCCGGTTAAGATGTCTTATTTCGCTTCTAATAATCCCCCCCCAAATAACATCAGACCACAATGGGACCGGAGGAAAATTCAACCATTTATTCCGTGGGGAAAAATCCCACATTAGGAAATAATTATTTTACATCAAATTATGTGCGCAACAATTATTAGCCCCCTGATGTTAATGCTTTCTATAAATGCCTTTTACGTACAAAACAGCACCTGACCTTCTCCTATAATCCTTCATAAGATGGGAGAATAGAATAGAGAAAAGTTGAAGTCCCAGTATGGCTTTGCGACCTCCAGACGTTTGCGTTTATGACTGTTAGTGAGAAAAGGTTTTTTTTGTTTTTTTTTTCCTACATGCCTCACAAACAGCTTGTCGGCATGTAGATGGCTCCTGATGGTTGTTTTGGAGACTTTGTGACCCTGAGATGCTCAAATTTGTTATGATTCTTTAACAGTGAGCTTTGGAGAACTTTTTATTTCTTTTCCCCTTCTCCTCACCGTGCAGTGGGAAAATAACCTCACGTCCTCATCCAGGCTTGTTTATGACTGTTCCGGTTGTTTTAAACTTCTTAATGATTCCTCTGGCGGGAGATATGGGGGCAGGTGCAGGCGAGGGCCGATTTTCTTGTAGACGTTGCCTGACTTGTGAAGGTCGACACCCATCTGCCTGATTTGAATGATGAGTTTCTTTGTCTTTCCCATGTTGAAGAGTGGATAAGAGAAATGGCCCGTGTCACATCATATTTATTCCCCAGGGAAACAGGAAGTGATGAATTAGTAATTAAATATTCCGAGATTCTCTGATCAACTTTGTAGAAATAACAGAAATACGTCAAGTACATTTATGTCTGAGGAATAGACTAAATTCGCATCTCGGCTCACGCACGGCAACATGGGATCTCAACTACCAAACGTGGCGGAAGTAAACCTTGATATGGATGAGAACTGCACTATCGATATGTTTAATTTATGGAAAGTTCCCGACCTTCAAGCGTATTGTATACGTAGGGATCTTACTGTTGTTCCCGCAGGGGTAAAGATGAACTTGTTGCACTTGCATTTGCGGCAACGTTACAAAAGGAATCTAAACAAATCCAACGTGACTATGCCACCTTGTTGACATTTGAAGTGGATGAGGAAAGTGGGACAATTCCCGACCCCTTGGGACTTGAAGACGGCTGGGAGACAGAAAATGACGCCTTATCGAAGTGGCCCCCCGTGTATGTACGCTGACATAGCGGATTTTTTTGTTAATGAAGGACTAGCGTGACTTCGTAATGACTACAAAGAAGGTAAATACAAGTTTGACAGCTGCACCGAGTGATCTGACAGCTCTTGTTTGTCTATTTTACAAATTAACATAACAGTAATTTTCAAGATCTAAGTCTATGATATTTAAGGATTACGGCATCGCCGATTTTTTTTATTTTTTTTTTTTATGGTAAATTAACAGGTAAATAAAAGGTAATATAGTCGATAGGGTCTTATGAATTCGAATAAAGAACACTAATTATAAACGTACTGCTTTAATCCAATGTTTGCATCCCTCTGGATCCTTCAGCTTGGTACAGAAGGTAAATAATGTGAATGGCAGCTGTTACGGCGAGGAAAATTTAGAGGATTGAAATTGCCCCGTGAAACCAGCAGAGCACGACATAAACTATGTACAATTTAATAATATGAACAAAACAAGACAAAATTCATAACTTAAAACTTAGACCTAAACCATATACAAATTAACCAAGGGTCCCATAGTCACCAAGCGCTCGCAGCAAGGTAACATTTGAGATGGCGCATGTGTTGGTGGGGAAAGGCTTGCCATCCCGCGTGTCGGACGAAGAAAATGATAACCATCCTCGCGTGGGCTGTGTGGTTGTGGATGATGGCCTTCGAAGGTGAAGTCTAGCTCACCTGAGATGAGTTGTTCGTGATACGCCCGAAGAGCCACGTGGAGACCGTAAGAGACTGGAAGAGACCATAGCCAGTCCACAACAGGTCCTTAATATAGATTCCCTGCTGTTCGGACACTGACCTGACCATCACCATCACCTGACCCACCACCAGGGCGCATGCGCAACTAGGTCTAGAATGGAAAATTCCAGACCCAAAGAGCTGAGTCACACCATGTGGCGCTCTTCCACTATTTTTATATTCACACAAATATTTACATGCTCGGAACAGCAGCTGACATGTAGACACGTTAGTCCCAAATTTGCAGGCATGTATACTGCAAATTTCCTTTTTCCAGATGATAAATGCCGTTCCCACAGTTCACGACGGCACACCTGTCATATCCATACATGTAATTTAAGGCTTTTGGCAGTTGTTAGGATGTGTTTACATACAAAAGCAAGTGGCTACAAGAAAGTTTGGTAGCAGTGGCTTGGATCAGCGGTTGGGTCACGTTCCCTGCACGTGCACAGTCGGAATGCGAATTTAGTGTATTGTTAGTGGTGCCAATAATTGTGGGACAGCTGATTTTTAAAGGAAAAAAAATTTTCTGAGTTGAAGATTTTTTCCCCTTTAAAAATCACTTGAGTTGAAGATAACATTTTTCGACACTTTTCCGTGTGAGAGGAGCTTCTGCAATAAAAATGTAATTTATTTGAAGGCTTATAAAGACATCTTTAACCAGGGGTGCCAATAATTATGGTCGGCACCATATCTTTAGACGTTTAAAGTTACAGCCAGCCCTTTGCATGGTACAGATCTTATATTGTCGTCTTCTAGTGAGCGGTAATAATTTTTTAATACCGTCAGTCAAATTATGCTTCGTTATCTACAAATAGACTCGGCGCAAGACAGATTGCTGGGGAAAAAAGAAAAAATTAAAAGAAGCAGCTGATATTTTCGTGACATTATAAACGCAAATGAAACGCCCCCAGCATACGGATGATAATGCCAATTAATTTGTTCCTTGCAATTCCATCTGCATTCGGTCAGGAGTGCTCATTATGTCGGGGGTCGGGGGTGGGATTTACTCTTATGCTTTTTTTTTCGCATTAACCGTGGTTTCTCCAAAACATATGATTTTAATTTTCCCTTGGTGGTGATATCATAGAAAATGTCTTGGGCTGCTTTCTGGAGGCGAGCAAGAGATGACATCGCCATCGATCTGATTATTCCCACATTTAATTAGCCTAATTGTGTAATGTAAATGGCATTGTGGACGACCTAAAATAGATTACGTGGCCTCAATTTGCTTCTAATTACATGTGTGCAACACTCTAGCCATGTTATCTCAGCCGCTGTTTCGTTTTCTCTCATTCCGTGATCGACTGGATTGGGGAAACAGCGTTGGAAAGACCTGCAGCTTGAGTGGCATTTGTTTAAAAAAAAAAAAAAAAAAAAGTCAGATTCCTTCAGCTCTGTTCCGACTGATGTTGCAGCCCCAGTTTTAAACAGGGACCGTGGATTTATGGATAGCATGATGCAGCGGGTGCATTCATATTTGAAAAGCATGAGGCAGACGCCAAAGTGTGTGGAATGCAGAGGAAAGGAAGTGCTATGGCTGTCGTCTTCGGCAAATACTCTTTATGTCGAATCCATTTTTCATATTCTGTAAAGGAAACATAAGAGAGCATCTGCTTCCCTGGAAGATTGTCACAAGAACATCCTGCAATTACATGTAAATAGAACCAGGGCTAAAGGTACTGCGTTAGATAAAAAAGTTAGAGAGAGAGAAAGAGATCTAACCTTCAATTAACAGTAACCGTATCCTGTATCTCATCCAGCTGTGTTTTTGAATGATGAATGATTAGAAAGTAGCTGTTTGCTGCTCACCTTGAGCTGAGACAGGTCCCGTCATGTTTTATCCATGAAATCAGACCAAACCCTGGAGAATTCTGCAGTGTTTCTATCCTGAAGCCCATGATGGCACTGATGTCTCATCCTCACCATTCGACCAGAGATCATGGGCCATGTTTCACATATTTCTCTATTCAGTAAATCAGCTTTCAGTCCTTTTTATTCAGTCTTCATATGTATATTTTTTCTTCCCCAGCATTTCTTGGGGAAATCCTCTCATCCACCGTTGAAGCCCATGTTGAGTTTGATGACATGATGAAGTGCAACAAATTATTATTATTGTTTTTTTTTTTTTTTTTTTTTTTTTTGGATTAAAGCTGCAGCAGAAAACCAAGCAGTTTCTGAAGGTCATGTCAGGCTGTGAGATATGGAGCTCAGCGAAGTGTCCTTTAAGTGTCTTGAGAGGATTACACCTCGAAAATCCCCAGTGGACAAAGAACGGAACGTTTGATCAGGTTCATCTGTTCCAACTCGATACTGGTGATTTTCTGAGGTTATGTGAAGACTGATCTCTGCTGGAGCATTGGCCTTTTCGGGTCGGTCCTCCTCATATGAGGACACAACATCCGTCTCTTGTTGCTTTGATGGACAGGACCTCGAGTCGCATCAGACACTCGATCTGTTTTCATTCACCACTTATCAGTACAGTGGATTTGTTTTCCCAGTTATTTTAATGGACAGGTACATTCTCTGTCCTCTTTAGTTTTTCTATACCAGGGCATTAATGCAATTATTTGATCAGCCAATCATGTGGAAGCAGCTCAGTGCATAAAAACATCATGAGGGTACAGTGAAAGACTTTGGTTAAATTCACATTGAATCTCAGAATGAAGAATAAATGTGATCTCGAAAACTTTAATGATAGCTAATGCTAATGATTTGGTTGTTGGTGCCAGATGGTGTGAGTAGTTCAGAAACTATTGCTCTCCTTGGATTTTCAGGGTTTCATCTGAGCAGTGCACATAGAATGGTGTGTGTGTGTGTGTGGGGGATGCTGGTGGTGGTTTGGGGTACGAGGGTTGCTGTTGTAGCTCATCCACCTAAAGGATCAGCGCATACAGAGATGCTTTTCTACTCAGCGTGGTTGTAAAGCCTGATAATATGAGTTGTGATAGACGTCCTGTTGGCTTGATCCAGTCTGGAGACTCTGTGTGGAAAAAGCCAAAGACCGAGCACATGTTGGGGTACCACGAGGATGACAGCAAGTTGATTTGCATATTATCTTGGAAGAAATCTTTTGGTGGCATGGCCATCACCAGATCCTGAAACATGTCTGTTGATGGCAGTACTAATGATCCTTGGGTTTGGATTTTTGAAGATTTTGGAGTTTGGACACCCTTTGATGGACTTTTATGATTTATTTTATTTTTTTATTTTATTATTATTTTTTTAATCCTGCAGGGTGTCATGTTACCTTCTTCAACAGTGGTTCGGTACCTGACCATGCAGTATCTGGTGCCGGGTAACAGTTAAACCAGTGACGCTCGAAGTTGACCTTAAAATGCAATTCTGACCCCAATTATTTTGCTCTGGATATGAATTGTGTTCCTTACATATGATTGGCTGATTGAATAGGTGCACCTGTGTTAGTAGATGAGTGAATGAATTGCTCCTCATTTCCAGAGCGCGGTGTTCTTCTCAGAAATGTTAAAAATAATTTATAGAAGAATTAGATTAAATAGAATAATTCTTCTATAATCACCTGAAGAGAGAGGATGTTATTTGCTCTACCAAAAAGTATTGAGCACTCTCCTACGGAAGGATCTACTCAGAAAATCATATATATATATATATATATATATATATATATATAATATAAAAAATCCGTTATATAGCGTGTTACCCTTGTGTTAAGACGTCATCTGTGATCTTTGTGTTTACACTGTTTGGCGGACATTTGTAACTCTAAGCAAATATGGTAAGCCTACTAGCATGGGTGCAAGTCTCATACACAGAGATGAATTAACTATCTGCCAGGATCGGCACAATCTACCATGCGTACTCAGTTAAGCAAAGAGAGCTGTTAAATGAATGAAAACCCGAATCCAGAAAAGAAAGAGAACTCTCCACTCTGCTGGTTATTCATATCAGTGCAGGCTGAGTACCAAACGAGTGTTCAATGGCGCCCTTGTTCACTTGAAAGACCGGAAATCTCAAGCAAGTAAACTATTTTCGGTGTTGAGCGTCTCACATATTGTAAGCGTTGATTGGCTGTTTTAAGCTTCATGTAATGTGACTCGGCTCAGTTTCATGTAAAGGGACCATCCGTCGAAAATCGGAACCATTTACAAGCAGAAAGATTGCATCATAGAGAATGTTAAGGGTTGTATTTGATGAGCAAATTTGATTAAAATGTATCTTTTTGAAAGTATTCTGCTTGAATTTAATTTATTTGAAATTAATGTTGATATCCTTTGATATTCTTTGATATATTTGATATTTTACAATGTTATGTTTATAATAATTGATTTAGGTGTGTTTCATGAGATACAGTAATGGTATTTATGGATGTGTAGTGCAGTGTGAGTGTCATACGTCACACTAACAACTTGCGTTCACTTTCAACTTGCGTTCGGCCGTCCGGGGGGTTTAATGACCCTGGGGAACATGCTTTTTTGCCATATTGTACTGGAATTAAGTGTAATAGTGCATCCTCTACAGTAGATGGCAGTGGCACTCTCACTGTGCTCCCTGTGGTGTACAGGAAAAGCACCGAGCAAACGTTATGAAGTGCAGTAAACACTTTATAGTCATGTACGCTAGGGGACATCACAGAAAATAATTGAGAAGCACTGCACAAGGCATTCTCGGAGCACAGAGGAATACACACGGAAGAATATGAGGCTAATCGGCCCAGAAAAGCCATTTCCCCAGCAGTGCTCATAAATCAAAATTTTGCTGGTTGGATGGGGTGGATTTTTGGTGAATCGAAGCTCGTAGATTCATTATAAGGAACACTCGTAAGTCAAGGTACCACTGCACTTCTATTAATGGTAGATGTAAGTCTGAAGACACCCAGTGTCTCTTCTTTTATAATATACCAGGGGATGTAGATGTTTTATATCCACTGTATGTACACAAATAATTGATGGGACTCACTTTTCTTATGCAGCTCCTGGAGGCCAGTGCTGCTAAGGGACATATTGCGTCGCAGTCCTCTCCCTTGCCCAGATTTTTGGTGGGATCGAAGCTTGTGTCATGTAAAATTTGTTATAAAAAACACTCATAAGTCAAGGTCCCACTGTATTTCCCAAACATTTTTCTTTATTGCTCAGGGTTCGTTTTTATGAAAATACTGGTTTTATGAAAAGAAGGCAGCCTGGAAGATATTTAAGGGTTTAGTTTCCTCATATTGTTACAATCAGGTCTCACAATAATATTTAGCTTGAATGTTTGACAGCAGAACTAAAGGCCTAATTATAGTTATGAGGCGAGTTCTCACTTCCTCAGGTTAGCCGAGATGATTCATGGCTTGTTGTCGCGCCCCGCACGCCTGTCCCCCTTCCCCATCCCGCGCTGATGGATTCACCTTTTGTCTGAGCAGGAAAAGTGACATCACACTCCCTGTCTTCTGTAACTGCGAGGTTATTTTTCAGAGGGTGAAATAGAAGCCTTTAAATGTAATGCAAGATGACAAATGATGAATTGCTGCTGGTTAGTTGTGGAATCTATGGGACTGTACAAGGTCAGCGATTGCTCAGCTCTTCTCCTTCTGCTTGATCAGTGCATTGAGAAGTTTCTTCTTGTTCTCTCAAGCTCAGGTTTCAGCTTTGTGTTCCAGTCTCTCATCATAGTTTAGCACATCTTTTAATCTCTTCTGCTTTACAACTAGAGACTCAGCTTTGAGCAGTTAATTCTATTTTTATACACACACACACACACACACACACACATGTGTATACATACAGTTGGCCCCCTACTTACGAAATGAATACGTTCCAGCGCCTTTTTCTTGATGCGGGAGTTTTGTCAGTAGGGGGCGCATTTAACATGTTAAATGACTGATTCGTTCCAAGGCTCCCAAGACTACCCCATAAACCCTTTAAAAATTATAAAAGTACACCAATTTTGGATGAAATATGTGTTAAAAGAAAATTATTTATTAAACCATTTAAACATTTTATTAACATATTAAGCTATTTTATTAATATTTATTAATTAAACAGGCCTAAAAAAATAAGTCTAAAGTGACCTTCAATTCCTGTTACAATTAGAAGATGTCTGCGTGAAGCTGAGTTATCGGCAAGAAGCCCAGTGATGTCCCACTGCTGAAAAAAATGACGTGAAGAGGTTCTAATTCACCCAAGAGCACTTTGACTGGAATAAAGAGATATGGAACAATGTTCTGTGGACTGAGGAAAGTTGGATTGTTCTGTTTGGGTCTGGTGGCCGTAGGCAGTTTGTCAGACGAGCCCCAGACACTGAAATGAAGCCACAGTACACTGTGAGGACAGTGAAGCCTGGTGGGGCAAACGTCATGATATGGGGATGCTTCTCAAACAACGGTGTCGGGCCTATTTATCACATCCCAGGGTTCATAGATCAGTTTGAATCCATCAGAACAAGAGAAGAGGTCGTTATGCTGAAGAGGAAATGCAATTGAAGTGGGTTCTAACAAGACAATGACCCCAAACACACCAGTAAATGGGAAACATCTTGGTTCCAGACCGATGAGCTTGAGGTTCTAGTGCGTCTGGCCCATCCCTGGAACTTCATCCAATAGAAAACTTGTGGGGTGACATCAAAAATGCAGCTTCTGAGGCAAAATCAAGAAATTCAGATGATTTGTGGAATGTAGTGGAATCATCCTGGGCTGGAACACCTGCTCACAGGTAACAGAAGGTGGTCAGCTCCATGTGCAGCAGGTCTCAGTGTTTATACAAAAAGTATTAGTTCAGAGACTCAAAGGAAAGCAAACAGAACATTCAACCATTTTTACAGTTTATACACTGACTGATATTTTTTGAACAGTTGAATATTCACTTTTCTTGAATTTCCTTGAATTACAGCACATCTTCTGTACATCTGATGGATACTCTGACCCATGTGCTGTATGTCCATCATATCTGAAGGTGCAATATGGTGCAAACAGTGTTGTACTTTAAATGGTCCGCAGCTGCTCAATTTTTTTTATTTTTTATTTTTAATTATTATTATTTTTTAAATTAATTAATTTATTTTTTCATTGAATCCCGGCTGGTCAGGTCCAGTACGTTGCACTCACGGCCTCCTGCAGCTGTGCTTTGTTGCTATTTTCACAGCACACAAGTTGGGTTTTCTGGTTCCGTCTTCATCGCTGGACTTGTTGTACAACTGAAGGAATAATGAATTGCTTTTAATAAGGATGTCTGTGTGGTTAATAGAAGTGCTGCAGACACCCACACTGCGAACACTGCTTTGAGATCTATAGCAGGCTTGCAGCACTCGAGTTGTTCTTGTCTTGCTTCCTGCCTGCTTTTTACTGAAAGTCTGCCTGGGAACGTTGGTTAGAGTTCTTGCTGAAGCTGTGTGACACACACATACAGACAAACAGCAATTAAAACTAGAAAACCATGATGCTGCTTCTTTTCTGAAATGTGCAGCATATACACACTTCTTTACACATGAGCCCACAATTGGCTCGTGTTGCTGTATCTGACGGGTGAATGTGACCCGGAAAGCACCGTGTGTTTGGTCAGGATTCGGCTGCACTGTTCCCTGGGGCCGGTTTTTCAATCTTGATCAGGTGAATAGAAATCTGTGTGTTAAAGTCAACTACTTCTAAATAAGTGTACCACTCCAGGTCATTGAGGTCAAGTTCAGCACAGTTGCCTCCAGTTGGGCTACCAGGTGTCCCGTCGATAAGGTGCGTGACTATTAACCCGGAGATCGCAAGTTCAAATGTGGTTTAATGCTGCAGCCATCCCTGGCCATGAGTCCACGGGAGCTAATTGGTCGAGCTCTCACGGGCGGGACGGACGGCATATGCTCACTTCCCTGTCACTCATGGTGATTGTCGGCCAATCAGGGGCATCTGTGAGCTCATTTGTGCAATGCGTGTGCATGCTTTCACCCCTCCCTGGTCTGTGGTAGTCATGCGATAGGGGAGGTAACTTCTGATGGGAGGGAATTGGACACGACCAAATTTTAAAGAAATTGCGGAGGGGGTTACAAAAAAAATGCCTCCAGTTGTTTAAAATGAAAATAAATATTATTGCCCCTCGTTGTGGGTGTGAGTGTGAATTTGTTGTGTTGAAGTTGACCCTGCAATGGCTTGGAGAGATCTTATAGGGTGTACTCCATCCTCGCCCAGTGTTGGCTGAGATAGGCTCCAGCCTCACCGTGAACCTAACGGTATTAACAGTTTGGCAAATAAGTGCACTCCAAATTGAAATGTTGAGTCCGTTTTGAAAAAAAACATTTATTTCAATTTTTTTTTTGGGGGGGGGTCCGATTACTCTGATCCTGCAGAATTACTTGTGACAGAATGGTCCCTGATGACGGAAGGAACGTTTTCTGGTGATCCGTTCAGGAGGATGGACAAGGAGCTTTCACTGTTCAATAACTTGCTTTTCATTTGAAGTGGTGCGACTTCAAGCTTGGAACACTTGTAGATAAAAGGATGACTCAACAATCCAGGCTATAAAGCATGTCATCCTTTGAAAAAAGCCTCGTATTTCCTCAAGCTGCTTGCCGGAGTGCTGAGGCTGATATGAGATATTGAGTCAAGACACCTAATCGATTAATGGTGCACTTAGCCTCAGTAATTAACAACTATGAAGGAGTAAAGGAAACATTCAAGTCTTTAAACTGTTTTTTTTCCTTCTCTCTTCTTCCTCTCATGACATCACCTAGCCCAGGAATGACCGGAGTAAATAGATCATGGAAGAGTAGTGCAATTAAGGCAGCGTCCAACTGAAGATCTCCATCAGCAATTACCTGACTGGGACTTTGATATTCTGATGTTTTTGGTCTACCTGTGCACTTGTGTTGCCTTGATCATCAAGGTGGACGCTCTTATCCAGAGCCACTTACAATTTTAATTTTTATATAACTGCGCAATCGAGGGTCGAATGCCTTGCTCAAGTCCCCAACAGTGCTAACATTGGATATTTGAACCGCTGACCTTTTGGATTGGTAACCCATCGGATTATCCACTAAGTCACCATTCTCTCTTGTTGTGATCATCCTCTTGTCATTTTCATTATAAACTTCTATGGCTGCTTGTGAGGTTGTGGTTGGACACTCATGGGGTGTAAAACAGTGGATTTACGGGTACGCGTCATGATGGAGGCGGTCCGTGTTCCTGTGTTAGGTTTATTTAGTTCAGCTGTGTTTTCTCCCAGTTACGCATCAGTTACTCTGAATAAATAAAGATGAGAAACAGAGAAGAGAAAGGCAAGACAGCAAAACGCGTAAACTGCTGCCAGTTCTGGAGTCTTTTGACAGATGGATTGCGTTTCAACATGTTGGAAAATCAAAAGATTTGTTGTGGAACTTGAAATGTTACCAGGGTTCTGTTTGCCCTGAGGGAGCCTTGAAACCACTTGCCTGAAGTCACCGGGGATTGGCTCCAGATTCCCCCATGACCCGGACAGATGAGCAGTACAGAGGGATGGTTGGGTGTTCCCAGGGTGACATTTGTCTTTGTGGTAAAGGAAAGAAATATCCAGGCTCTTCAGATACAGATGAACAGTGCAGTGGAGGATGTGTTGAACTATGGTCTATCTTTTTTATGAATTAAAGATATTACATAAAGACCCTGTTATTTGCAGGGGTTTGACCCCCCCCCCCCTGCCCCCCACGGATCCTGAAAATCCGCAAATGACTGATTCGGTTTAAAAACCCTATATATGAAATTACATATGCTAAAATCTGCTTGTTAAACACATTGTATAGCCAGTCTTAATCATTAATACAGTAATAATGCAGTAAAATGTAGTAATGATTCAGTAAAAACTTTTTTTAATTTTGTACTGTGATAATATTTATGAATAAATAAAGCGCAGAGGCTCCTTCCCAGAAGCTAGAGAAGATGCAGGGAGTTTGAGTGACATCATTGCGCTTAAATACTCATTAAAAACACACACAAAAAAACATGAATTCGCAATTCAAGCAAACACTTTGATAACATGCGCAAAAGGAGAAAAAAAACGAGGTTTACACATCATCTGCAACCAATCAGCAGGAGGGAGAAACAAAAGCTCTCAGCCATTGGCTAAATTTGAATCACATGCCAGTAATGTTGTGATGATGCATATGTATAATTTGCTGGGGCTGCTGCTAATTCAGTGCATCTCAAATAGTGTGGTGTGCGATGCCAGGGGGAGTGCATATGACCCTGGGGAATATGCTTTTTTGCCATACTGTGCTAAAATTAAGTGGTTTTTTTTTAATTATTTAATGTTAATAAAGATACAATGTTATGCATGTGTGTATTCATAACAATTTTGTATACAAATACTATTTATAGTCGTGCTGGGGGAGCGTGAAATGTTTTTTTTTTTTTTTTTTTTTCTTAAGTAGCGCGAATAAACAGGGCCGTGAATGGTGAAATGTGAATGGGTGTGGGCTTACTCGACACATATTTTTAATATGTTGTCATTCATAAAGAAAATAAAGTGACTTGACGAGGGGACAAAAAAAAAAAAAATTCAAGAACTTGGGTTCAAGTCCCACCGATAATGAAGTGTAGTTTTATAGCATATGCACTTCCTGGTGAATGTTTGCATGATTGATGGATGGCATAGATGTGCTTTGCTTGTTTTTTTTTCTTCAGGTAAGTCATTGTATCTTGTATTTGAAGGTGATACCTGTGATGTAGTGCTTTGACTTTGTTTACGTTTTACTAAAATATTGGCAACTTTCTTGTGGTAGCCTCTCCCATTTGGTCAGAATGTGTGGAGCTAGTTATAGATTCGTCACCGGCACTGTGTTGGTTGAAAAGGGTTGTTTGATGTGGACTTGGGGATATTTCCCATTTATAGTCTCCTTATAGTCTTCCGCTCATCTGTTGTTGTTTTTTTTTCTCTACTTTTTTGCTGTGGTCTTGGTTTGTGTTTTTCTCTCATTACAGTTCCTCTGTTTGAAATAAGACTCATCATCCTTTAGGTCAGAATGCTATAAAAATTCTCTCTCTCGCTCTCTCTTCATCGAATGTTTGTCATCCTCTGATAAAACTGCACCCTATTACAGGCTGTTGTGTGGTGTTGAGGGACTGTTTGGCTCTCTCAGGCCAAAAAACTCAATCAGAACCTGCACTGTCCCAGGATCCCTCTTCACTTTTAAAATAACACTTCCAGACTCCTCAGAAATATCAGATCACCTCCGAGCTTTTCTCATTCCCTTACCATCTTGTCGTCGTCTTCTTTCTGCACTCTTCTCTGCTGTTAATTTCTTTCACTTTTATAATTTTAAAGAAAAAGCATCTTGAACCTGCACTACATGGACAGAAGTATGTGCGTACCTGAGTGCTGAACACTCCCTTCCAGAATCGGGTGTAATACCACACGGGTCCCCTTCACAACTGAAATCACCGCCACTCTGCTGGGAACATTTGGCTTTGGAGAATGGTTGTGGGGAATTTTGTACATTCAACTACAGGGAATTTAGTGAGGTCAGGTGAGGAAAGCAAACTTGAGTTAGTCTTTAGTTTAGTTGAGGTCATGGTTCCAACAGCATGTTCTCTTTCAAATTAACACAAGGTTCTTCTACCAACGTTATCCATGTCTTCACTGAGCTTAATGTGTCCACACGGTCTCTGCCTTCATTCCAGTGAAAGGAATGTTCGATTTACTTTTATTTCGATCTATTTGTAGAACTTGAATACAGTTTGAAATGATGTTCTCACTCAAGTCTACTTTCAGTAGTGGATAATTACCTGAGACTATATTGTAGGATTTTAATTTCTCATTACTTGATTGTGTCGTATGGGATATTATGTTTTTACACGCTCACTGCTGCCACATTTAAACGAGTATCACTTCCCCCCCCAATATTTTCAACCCAGCTTAATGTAGCTGTTATTAATGCATATTTGCTGGAAATGAAGTGAAAGGAAAAATCTCCCAGACTCTCCTGTTACACGTGGGCATGTGGGCATGTTCATTAACATGTGGTTTTTACTTACATTTTCATGGTTTCCATGTCTAAAACAATGTTTTGCTTTATTGGATTTTTGAAAAAGTTGCCATTTGGAGTCCATTTTATGCTCATGGGTTTATCAGGGTCTCAAATGATTGCCATAGGACATGAATTTGTCAGGTCATAGAAAGCAAGATAAAGGCATAAATAAGAGAATAGAGATATTAAACTGACAAATCAGATTAATTATTATGCAAATGACTTTAGTATTTACCATTGCATGCATGAATCATGTGTGACTTTTTGCCGTAATATTTTGGATAAGCATGACTCAGCAATATAGATACTGTCCAGTTTTCTGAGAATGAACAAATATTGAAATTTGTCCTAAAATTATTAATGCAATTTTAAAGGTTAGATGAACCCATTTTCAGTTTTTTTTTTATTTATATTTCACACACAGTGAAACAATAAACTATGATTCTTAATCCCAAAGACTTCATAGTTCTTTAGGAAGCTTCTTCATCACCCCACCCCCCAAATGCTGGTTTTGAATGTGTGCTGGATGGCCTATTTGGCTTCCTCTTCCCATGTATGGCATTTCTGCTGCCTATACTTTGCTCTAATCGGTCACCTTTCTGAAGTGGGCCACCTTTCCTTTCACTGCATTTGGAGGCAGACCAGGATGGGCAGAGATACCGCCTTGCATGGGGGGTGGTGGTGGTGGTGAGGGGGGAATGCCAGCTAATCAGAATGGGTCCAGAAAAAAGGCACAAACCTTGTATCTAATGCCAAGTCAGACAATCCTAATGTTGTTATTTTACACTGTTGCATCATCAATATAAAGCAGAAATTGCACTTATTTTTGATACATTAAAGTGTAATCTTTTTAGTTTTTGGGGAATTAAATTTATAAAAACAGATCCTGGGATAAAATGGATGCTTCTAAAAAAGTGGTATTATAGGTCTGTGTGTGTGCTGTGGTGGAAATGAATTCAGAATATACATAAAATCTGTTGGATTGTTTTTGTATTTTGGTTAAAGGTTCTGTATCTATTGCAGTTTAGATCAAATGGCTCATTTATGTGGATCATTACAGAGAGCAACCCGCTAATTTCCTACCGGGCTTCTCTGAATACATTATCAGTACAGCAATTAAACGTTCCCATGAAATCCCAGCGACCTCTCGCTCATCCGTCCCAGTGAAGTATAGACTGTTTCCAGATAAGTAAAGACAAGTAATAATATCATGTGTTTGTAATTTTCTTTTACTGCAGAAATGGTCATTAGATTGTGTCTTTTTTTAAATTTATTAGATTCTCTCTTAATCTCTCATATCTGGATCTGTCAGCCCTCCAGATGGGCATAAGTTCTTGTGCTGTAAATTGTAAAGCTGTCATGAGCTCAAGTTTCACAATTAATGTCACGATTAGTTTGGGGAATGTCATTGTTTTTTATATAGAGGGGGATTGGTAAGTCCTGGGTCCTTTATGATATTTCTGAGGCTTCGGTTCTGCTCAGGATCCATATGTGTGTTACAGGGCATCTGTCAGTTCTTTTACCATGTTAGGATCACTCATGATCCATTTTGATGATTCATGATCTATTTTGGTCTTCTAGTCTTATGCGTTTGGAAAGGTAATAACAGTCATCTTGAGAAATCACCTCCATTAGCCTCAATCAAGACACCAACGTGCACATGCACGCATGCACACACACATGCACACGCACGCACACGCAACTACATAACCACAGCACAGACATTGTTGGGTGCCCAGAAATGGAAAACTGGAAACATGAAACATACTGAGAGAGTATAGTGTTCCATTCTGAGTATGGCTTCTGTTGTTGTTGATGATTTCTGATGAAGATGTGAGAATTAACACAAGCCCCTTGGGCATCCTTTTGAAAGCTTTGGAAGAAGCCAAAGTGCCACTTACTGCTTTGAGTGGCAGCATAAAACATTCCCCCGAATCTGTTAGCGCTTTATGTTCTGAGAGCTTCTAATCTAACATTAACTGACTCTAATCAGCTCTTTGATTCACGACTCTGTCTGCCTCCTTGGTTATTTGAACCTTTTTTTGGGTGGACAGAGCAAAAAGCCAAGATAAGGTCACTTTGCACATGAACATAGCCTATAAATTAAATATAAAATATATTATTCTTTCAGGTTTAAAGACCTGCGGATGGTTCAGGATGTCCTGCTCTAAAGTTTCGACTATGAAAGCCATACAGGTGTAACCTCGACTTAAGTCGTTCTGGATTATGTCTGTTTTAAAAAAAATATATGGAAAAAAATGAATAACAAAGTTTGTCATTATAATCGTATAATAGCGCCCCACTATTTGAGAAGCACTGAATTAGCGGCAGCCCCAGCAAATTATACATGTACATCATCACGATTATTACTGGCACGTGATTCAAATTTAGCCAATGGCTGAGAACTTTTGTTTCTCCCTCCTGTTAGTGAATTCACGTTTTTTTTTTTTTTTTTTTTTTTTGTGTTTTTAATGATTATTTAAGTGCTATAATGTCACTCAAACACCCTGAATCTTTTCTAGCTTCTGGTAAGGAGCCTGAGCGCTTTATTTATTCATAAATATTATCACAGTACAATATTAAAAACTTTTTACTGAATCATTACTACATACTACATAGGGTTTTAAAACTGCATCAATAATTCGTGGATTTCTGGGATCCGCGGGTGGGGGAGGAGCGTATAATGGTGGCTTTCTGTATAGTGTGTGTGTGTGTGTATATATATATATATATATATAATATATATATATTTAGTATATTAAATATCATGCGTGTGTCTTTATTGATGTATATTATACAAGTAAAATTGGCGTAGGCTAGCCTAGAGACAAGCTAATTAGAGTCGTTTTCGACTTGTGTCGTCTCTCCTGGAACCAATTAACGACGTAAACCGAGGTATACTTGTATTTGTAGATGAGGAAGCTTGTCATGCCTCAGTTCATAGCTGCTTCTTTCCTTTCTAATGGAGGATGACCAAGACCTCAGCAAGCATAGAAGCAAATGTACGCTTAAGGGGTGGTCACGAGAGATATTCGGGGTGTTTCCTACCTGGCTCCAGCATTCTCATGGCCTTAATAAGATCAAGGGGTTGGTTCAGCAAATAAATTAATTTGAATTAAAATTTTTTTTTTCCAATCTCGACGAAAGAATAAAGCGGTTATTCTACTCTGTCCTGTCGGCTGACTAATAGCATATCAATGCGATGAGCTCATTCATGCCTTGTGGTTGATTGGTCATGATCGGTGATTCAGACAGAACTAAAATTGAACAAATGTAGCAACGAAGCTGCGGTTATATCAAAGCTATTGCTATGCTTTCTTTTTTCGTACCTTTCCTTCCTGTCCCTCCTTTCTCACATCCCCCCACACTTTCTCCTCAATTTAGTCATGTCCAATTCCCACCCATCAAATATTGCCTTCCCTATCACACGACCAACATCGGCCAGAGAGGGGCGAAAGCATGCACACGCCCCCTCTGTGACATGCAATGCTAGCCACCTGTCTTTTTTTTTAAACTGCGGCGTCAGGCTTATCGGGCAGAGGTCTAACGTCATCCGCCTCCCTCGTACGAATAAGTGAGCGCTTGGCTGGGAACCGATCCGAACACTACCCGGTTATAAAAGTTTATTTATTTATGATGTATTTACGATCCTGTTTACATTGTTTGTCTTCAGCAGCCTGATTCATGCGACAGCCCATTGTGTGAGATTTTTTTTTTTTTTTTTTTTTTTTTTTTTTTTTTGTGGAAGTGGATCTATGGCTGTTCCAGGATCTTCATCTTGGGCTATTTATGGCACATTAACTTCATTAATAGGCTAAAGAATGTTAATCGGTGGCATCTAAGCACATCGACAAATGGAAGTAACACGCGGCTAATGAAAGTGTGGAATGTTGAAACTGAGCAATTTGTTCACTGATTAGTACGTTAATCTTTTGTGTGGTCTTTGATTACATGCAAATCACATGAAGGCCCAGCTTAGTGCCTTCTAAAGCAATGCTAGTAATTGTTATCGTATACAGTCTCCGCGGGTCTCCGCTATCACTCAAATTTGTGCTTGGAGTCTGTGTGTGAGGTCGAGCGAGAGAGGTGAGTAATCGTTGTGTCAGTATGATTGTTGATATTCATTTACTCGCAATATTCAGATTTCTAAAATGAACTTTGCTCTATTAGGGACATAAATCTCTCTGCATGCAAACATCTTCTGTGTAATCTGTAGCACGTCCGGATTGATGATTGATTCAAGTATTATGCAGATGGCCAATTTATAAACACATCAGCGCCATAATCCCAGTGAGTGATGCACTAAATACTAAATGATAAATCTTTCCTGCTCTGTTTTCTGCAGGACTAATCTTTAAAAGCCGAGGCTGTCGGGTTCTCTCTCTCTCTCTCTCTCTCTCCCGCTTTGTGATGCATTTTAGAACGAAAACCTAAAGGCTGTGTGTTTTTGTTGCAGCTCGTGCGGCCCTGCTGCTACATGATTGATTTTCGAGCCAGCGAGCAGTTTTTTGAATGACGTCTATTCTTGACAGGATATCAGTTGAAAAGGCCATAAATATTAGGAAGTGACAGGTAAAGGTCACTGTTGCAAGAGGCCGCTGGGCACCGGAGGGTTATTGAGGTGTGTTAATCTGTACAGGAAAGCTGCAAAACAACCCAAAGTCCGGGGGGGTGGGGTGGGGGGGGGTAGTTTTTGTAGAATTTGTGGGTTTGAATGAGGCGACTGTTTCCCCAGGGGATTGGGATCATTCGTCATCTCAAAGGGGAAGGGTTCAGTCCCGATAGCTCCCATTTGGAGTCATGCTTGTGATTCTAATCTGTGGGAGTTTTTTTTTTTTTTTTTTTTTTTTTTTTTTTTTACCCCCCCCCCCCCCAGTTGTGGCTTTTTCTCACAAAATACCTCCTGAAAGCCTATTTGAGCATCATGATTCCCTCTGGTTTTGTCCTTTCCATCAACAGTTGGTGGCTCAGAGGAGAGAAAAGAATGCTTGGACGTCACGTGCTTGTGTTTCATTTCATGGCTTTATTGAAAGCTTTCTGGTTGTCTTTTACAATTTTCCTAGGTTGGCGATTTCGTGTCCCCCCCCCCCCCCCCCTCTCTTACTTTGTGTCCTTGTTAAAACCGATGGGGACGGAGCTGGAGCACGGCCATGGGAGTCTGGAGTTACACTGATGATATCTGTTGCAATCGCAGTCAATTTTCAAAGCCCCCCCCCAGAGTGCCTTTTATATGGTGACTCGAAACAATCAAACTCACTCATTTGTCGGAACAGCCTAATCCCACTAGGACCGTGGCAAGGCTGGAGCCTATTTCAGCCGAAATGGGCAAGGAGGCAGGGTACACACTGAACAGCTTGGCTGGCCATCACAGAACCAACCTCAAAGCAAACATTTCCAATCTGAAGCAGCTGGATAGCCAAATGTGCTTCTCTTTGGAGAGTGGGAGGAAACCAAAGTACCTGGAGGAAAAAAAAAATGTCCTCGTCGAGCCGGGGACTTGAACCCAGGACCTTCTTGCTGTGAGGCAGATGTGCTTACCAGAACATCACCACAAATAAATTCCACGATTGAAATGTTTAAATTTAATTCACCTAAGGCAACCAAGTGTGAAAAGGTTCAGTAGGTTCCCAGCATGATGATGCTTTCAACAACCGTTCAGATGTGCCGAATCTCCTGGTTGCCGCAGATCCTGCATCAGAAGTGTGTTCATCACCAGCTGTGCTGTTGTGATGCATACACAACGTTACCCGTTTACTCCAATCCATCAGTATTAGGGAATGCTATGGTATCTAACTAGGTGGTTTGGTGGTGTGAAGGTTTCATGTCCGCTGAACAGAAAGAAGGACCCGGGCTTGGCAAGGGCATTTCATTGTGGCGTTCCCGCTGTGTTCGCGTAGGTTTCCTCTGGGTAACCCACACACACACACACACACACACACAGAGTTCGAAGACATGCATATTAGGCTAACTGATCGTTCCGGACTGTGAGTTGCCCCAGGGTGTGAGTGAGAATAGGTGTGTTGGTATTGGCGCCGTGATGAATCCACTGGGCGAGTTGCTCTGGGTGTACATGGCTTTCACCCAAATTTGGCTAAGATAGGCTTCCTCGTAGGATCACATGGTTTTGGCGAATGAATGAATGAAATGTTATCTAACTTGATTGAATCTGTTTTGGGTTTCCTGTTTCATAGGACGGTAGGGACCCATCTGTTCTGGAACGCACAATTAAGATTTTATAGTAGCTTAGTATGGTTCATGCTCAAATATTATAAAAAGTCACTCCCGAAATTTGTATGTTCTTTAAATATCTCTCCCATAATGCATCTGCAGCTGATCCAGTGTAGTAATGAATATGATAAATTTGGTCGCATAACCTTGGCTAATCCGTTTTTCGTATGCGTACAGCGCTCTCCATTAAAATCAGAAACATGTCATTTCCACTTCTAACAGTAATCCTGAGAGCCCTCGTGATTTTTAAGAAAATTGAACTCCCTAACATGGATATTACTGATTTAATAAGCCAGGCGGAGTGTTCTCCGAATCGAGCTTTTAAAACATTTCACCATTTAGTCCATTCTCATTATTCACTGCTCAGAAGAATTAATATTAATTGCGAATAATTAATTAGTCCGTTATTCATACAGTTGTTTTCTTCTGGTCTTTCAGGATGTAATCTCAAAATAAGGCTTATTCCGCGAGGAGACTTGCGCTCTCTTTTTGATTTACACCAGGTCCTTCCTCCCAGCTGGCCTTGTTATCGCGTCAGGTAGACACAGGTATTGTAAAATGAGCAGGGATTTCTCTGAAGGCCACTGCAGGAACTCTGCACTGTGTCTTCTGAAACTTAATACCTGCACGGATGGAAGCATGCACTGATTGAACACTTCCTTCATTATGTTAAGACAGAGGCTCGGGGTGGGGGTACGGGGACAGCTGGGCATTTTAACTGGGTCGTACCGCGGACTCTGTGCGAGCCGTCTATATTAGTGCAGTGGGAATTAGTGAGTTTTGCTGACAGAACACATCACAGAACTCATTTATTAAATCGGCAGGCTGCTCCCTGTGAATGAAGATGGCAGTGGAAATCAGTCTGAATGCTTGACTTCCTCCAGCAGTAAGCACACGGCTACTTCTGCAACTCTTTCAGCAATAAAGCCTGTTAAGTATCTCCCCTTCCTCATTTTCAGGGTGTCTTTAAGGGAAGCTGGGCCAGATTTGATATTAAACCTTTTTCCGACAAAGCTCTCAGATGAGTACTTTGTCTTTTTTTTTTTTTTTTTTTTTTTTTTTTTTTTTAAAAAACCCTACCCCAAGGGTTGATTTCCAAGTAGTGCTGTTAAACCGAGCTCGTTTAATATAGAACAGATTCAAGTGTTGAGACTTGACTGTTGAAAATTGAAAACTTCTTTTCAAAACAGTTAGAGATGTTTCACTTGTTTTTGTTAAACACCGGCTCGTCATCTGTACGACGCATTTTATTAAAATTGTCTCGTGTTGAGCCAAAAAGAGCAAAACATAAAAGAACTCGATCATTTTCCGAACCACTTAATCCTATTTGTAGGGTCACGGGGAGGATGGAGCCTATCTCAGTTGACACTCTGCATTGACACCCTGAACAGCTCTTTTCGCCCCAGTCACACCCACCCTTCAGGGTCGTTTGGAGCAGCGAATTAGCTTCAAGTGTAAGTCTTTGGACCGTGAGGAAACTGGGGTACCCAGAGAAAACCCTTGCAAGCATCGACAGAACATGTAAAGTCCACACAAACACCTGAACCTGGGAGCTTCTAGATGAGAGGTGGCCGTGCTCATCACTATGGCATCGGGCCGCCCTTTATAATCACGTATTTAATCACGTATTTAAATTTTTAAATCAAGTTTTCTTTGTGCTCAGGGCTTTGACATGGGGGAACATGTTTGGAAATCTTAGTCATCTTAGTCTTACTCGTTCACTGATTTGATGAATCTTTTATTTCTTTGAGGGTAAAGCAGTGGGGGGGGGGGGGGGGGTGCAGGGTACACCCTGAGCAGCCCACCCACCCGTCACAGGGTCAACAGACACACAATAATTCACACACTCACACCCAACAGTAGTTTGGAACAGGCAGTTAACTTAATGTGCATGTCTTTTGGACTGTGGGAGGAAACTGGAGTAACCCCCCCCCAAATAAACAAATAAATAAATAAATAAAACCCTTGCAGGCAGAGGGAGAACATTTAAACTCCACCCAGAAGCAAGCTTAGGACACGAACCAAGGACTCTCTGCCGTGAGGAGACCGTACGCCACCTTCCCGCCTATGATAGAATTTACAATGAAAAAAAACATACTGTAATGCTTGACACTTTTGAAATGTTATCTTTTATTAGATGCCATTTTATTATGTTAAATTTATTTTAAGCTTGTTTAAAATGCATAAAAAATCTTTCAAAATAAAAATCCTATAATAGTTTTTGGGGAAATTATTTTATTAAAATAATGCCATAATATTAATTAACAATAAATTTGTAATGCACATGAATGGCTTTTATTATAAAATGTAATTTTTCTTTTGAACGTCTGGAATATTCCAGCTCCGTCTTTTTTCCAGACACAAAGAGTCTCTCTCTCTCTCTCTCTCTCTCTCTCTCTCTCTCTCTCTCTCTCTCTTTCGCTCTCTCTTTTCTACTTCACATGTAAGCACACGACAACAAAGCCAGTGAGCCACTCGGATAGCTTGCCAGTTTGGCACTCCTGCGTCTGTTTGTATCTGCCCTCCTTCCACACACATCCCTCTGCACACACTCCAGCCGTCTAGTCTCATTGTTCAAGGTCACGCTGTAACCCGTGAAGGCTAGAGGGGTGACGTTCTGACCCAACAAGCTCTTCCTTTGATAGCAGCTTGCCAGGATTCTTTGTACACCCTCAGATGTACATGCATCGATCCTAATTCTTTTTGGCAAGGAGCTTTAAGAGAAACATTGCTGGCATTTGCTAAATAATTGCTTCTCGTCCTTTGTCTGTCGAGATGAAAGGGTACGAGCAAGCTGATTTAGGCTAATGCTAGTCCATGTACTCCACTTTTTTTTTTAACCATTGCAGAACAATAGATGTCTGCACGGTCAATAGTGGGAGAGTTCAGCAGGCCACATCACGCTCTGCTGTCACTCCTGCAGGGTCTGATGGCCTTTATTCTGCATGACAGAGGAAAAATGCTTGGGGTTTGAGAACACATGGGGGGGTAGAAGGGGGCTTTGAATGATTCATCCGTCAAAACACCAATGGAACCGGAACGAAATATGGCGGATGAAGAAAAAGGCTTTTGCCCCTTTCTTTGGTCTTGTTTCGTCTTTCTGGCCCAGTTTTGCTTCATGGTTTTACTTTACTTGCTGGCCTTTCTCTTCGCCTCGCACCTGTCTGGAGACTGAGTGGCTGGAGTAAAGGGGGAATATGGGGGCAAAGGCTGGTTTACACTCTCCCTGAAGTCCTGTTTCCTTTCCCCTTTTTATTCTACTTCCTTGCATTTAAAAAAAAAAACAAAAAAAAAACGAGGAATACACACCTGTCAGAAGACATAGACCAGAGCGAGAAAGAAGCGCGACAGATGTTGCTGGCATGCTTTATTTTTGGGGGAAAACATTATAATAGAAAAAGGGGACATGGCAGGATAAAGGTCTTTCAGGTTCCTGCTGTGACCCCATCCATGCTCTGAATGTTCACCCGAGCTAAATCCCTTCCAAACACCCAGATTCCTTCTGAAAGTCCATCGCTTTGTGGTTTTCCTCTGCTACACCTGCTGGGATTCATACAGGGAAAAATCATGCATGTAGTAAAGCCAGAGAAAGGCTGAATGTTTCCATGTGCAAATTACACCAGAATAGATTTTTTTGGTTTCCAAAAAAAAAAAAAAAAAATAACCCCTTAGACACATTTCTGGCAGCTTCTTGGGAAATGCACCTTTCCTTGGATGAATTAACAACAGAAGAGCAGGTTCTAAATCGGTCTCTATTAGAAGGGAATATTTTATCCCGGATCAGGACACCAGTGTTCATGAAAAGTTTTTAAACTCTGTTTGCCAAATGTAAGGGGTGCCAGCACTTATCAGCACGTATGAGCAGCTCAAGAGTTTTTCAAAAACAAGGTAAGATATTTTAAAAAAATAAATAAATTCAGAAACGGGGACAGACTGAGCAACTGCCTTCTTATTTTACTGTGTGTAATAATTTCGAACTTTAGTGTTGTACAGAGAGCTGATCGGATAGCTGTTGCTTCCAGCCTGTGCATTGGTGCTAAACTATGATTTAGATTCAGAACATGAGGCTAATGAGACCCGTATTCCAGCTGCCAGCATGCCTGTTTGGATTTAAATCACCGTTCTACCTGTGCGACCTTTACCTGGGTCGTCTTCTAAAGCTTAAATGAATTTTTATAATTGCAGTTCTGTTTAACGAGCTAATTAAACAGTGTTTCAACTCGGTGCTTTGTTGTCACAGTTCAGCAAAGCCATTCATATGGTGACCTGAGGAACAGGGAAGCGCTGGATGGGGAATTAGCTTAGCCGTGTGTAAACGCTTCTATTTGTTTAAGTCATTGCCTTTGAAGAAGTTACACCTGCCTGGCATTAAGATGATGTTATCTGGAGTTCGGATGGAGCGGTGACTTCATATTGGTTTAATGATGTATAGACTGTCACGAGTTTTTCTGTATGGAGTGTTAGGAAGTTCATGGTTTTTTTTTCTCCTCTGGATGTTCGAAATCAGTCATATTTACTGATCTGTTCCTATACTGTTATTTACTACAGTATTAATCTCGCAAAACTTTAACTGATCGTTGAGCTGGGACCTTTTCTGCAGGTTGGTTTCCTGTGCAGTTTTGTGCAAAGCAGAAATTGATTCAGGGGAAAGAAAAAGTTTCAAAGACCGTTTTATGAGTATCTGATGGTTTTCCATTGAATTATGTTGCGTGATTAATGTTTAGTTTTCTCCTCTTGCGGTAATCGGCTCAGTGATGTATGTTATGTCGTGCTGTTTAAATGTGACAAGTTTTTCCATGTTAATTTTGCAAGAGCTTTGTCGAATCATCTCAAAGACAGCATCAGTCAAGCGTATAAACCTGGTAGGTGTAGTATATTAATGTAAACGCCACAGAAATGGTGCGATCTGATTGGTCCACTGTCTAGAGATGAGAAATTATTATTCTGAGTAGATCCGATTCGAGTCGAAATAACAGACACTCGGTGTGTTGTTGGGATTCAGGCAGGCAGCATCATTATCACATTTTAAAACTGAAACCTCAACCAGAAAGATGTATGTATTTGACATAGAGTATAGACTGAAATATCTTTCATTTGCTCTTTTAACTCTGACCTTTACCAGGGTACAGCCTTCGCACCGCGGTAAGGATAAATCTGTTGGGCTTTTACACCCGAGCCTAGTGGCTCATCTGGCCGCTGGTGCTTATTCCCGGGTTCAGTAGCGTGAAGCGACCAGGAGTTCACCTCCTCCTGGATAGGACTCAAGTCCATCACAGGTTACCTTCCCAGTATATTTTTACTGGTACCCATTTATACTGCTGGGTGAACAGAAGCACACTTGTGGTTGAGACCTCGCCCAGGAGTCCTAGCACAGTGGGGGTTAAACCGAGATTCAAACCTATGACTTCCTGATCATGAGCCTAGCACCGTGGACCACTATGCCACTGTAACGAATTGAAAAAACGAACATGAACAAAAATCCTAATGTTAAATACACACAAAGTCTGTGACGAATTAAGTCCCGAGAGCTGGACACAATGAAGTGACCAAACAAAACAAAATCAAAATGAAATGAAAACGGTTTGATAACATGTCATTAACCAACCAGAGCAAATGGCGAATGAATATTAGCAAATGTTTTAGCGGATGGATAACGAGCTGCATAATTCTTATGATCCGTGGATTTAAATCGATTGCTCGTTTGTACGCAGGTATAAATCATTCACACCTCGAGTGAACTATTTTTTTTTTTAATTATTATTTTTTTAACCCCACCGTCACAATGCCTGACTTTCGAAGATGCCTAAAAAGTTCAGGAAGAAGCAGATGCCTCAGAAAAAGCAGTCATCCTCCAGGCAAACATGCAGAGGCTCCACCTTCTCCACCTACACTTTCACCTGAAAAAGCAGTCAGATCCCAAGAAGCCTCAAGATTCATCTCTCCCGGTCCGAACTTTTCACAGAAACCCGCCTTCCAATCCATCCAAGGTCTAAAACTGCCTCCACATCCTCAAATGTACCAGCAAGGAAACCCAAGAAGCTCAGGGCCAGGAAGAAAGAATTCGAGCTCAGGGGTGCGGATGATGAGCAAGAATAAAGATTGGGGTGGATGAATATGAGGCCGTAATGGTAACTCGCCGCAGTTCTTGCTTCTGATGAACAAGACGTTGGCATAGCGTGAACTTTCTTTCTGCATCTGGGTTGCTCACTGGCGTACATTGAAAATGTTAATACATTCAAATCAATACGAACAAAAAATGAAAACGAACTTCACCATGAGGGAGCGAAAGAATAAAATTGTGTGGAAGTTTGTATATGCTAGCTCAGTTTGACGTAGCGTGAATTCCACTTTAACGGTAAAATTCGTATTTTAGTTTGTTTTTTGTTATGCTTTCGCTAAAACTCTAAGTGCTTTAAAGAGACGCCATTAAAGAGCTGTTAGGATCCGCACCTGCCTGTGCTGTGAGGAATTTCAGCTTAGTTTGTGTTTGTAGAACCTGAACGTTCATCTGCTGGAGATGTTGTTGAGCAAAATCGAAAGATCACTTTGCTACGTGTGCCGTTGGTATTCATCCCCATATTTTGTTGAATTGAATATTGGGCAGAAATTTAAACATTGTCTATTAGGCTATGCAAATAAATCTGGAGTGGCAGTTTTAATTGCTTACTATGTGGTAGTCTGTAGTTAATGAATATGTAAATACCAGGCCTGTACATTGAAATTCAATAATCTTGCAGTCAGCACACCGGCTCTTCTTTTCCCACACAATGTTAGAAAGTTACAGTAGGAAGGTCTTTCCATTAATTCCTTCAAGAAATAATTGGAAGAAATCAATATGAGGAATTTCAGGATGTTTTAAAACAAGCACAAAGATATTCCCTCCATAATTTAAACCCCCCCCCATTAAGATGTGTTATTTGGCTTCTAAGAAATTTAGTGTCTTATTTTTTTTCCTCAATAATATTGAACCACAAAGGAAATAAAAAGCAAACTCCAACCTATAATTTTAGCATTTTACATCAAATCATGGGTGCCACAATTATTAGCCCCCTGATGTTAATACTTTGTACCGCCACCTTTTACCAACAAAACACAGAATCTTCTCCTCTAATGGTTCACAAGATGGGAGAAAACAGGGAGATGATGTTGGACTGGTTCTCTCTGTCCACTCTCACTTTAAATCATCCAGCGACCTGATCCTCTCCTCTGCTCTCTCCCTCTCCTCTTCAGCTCACTTCACAGGGTTTCAATGGGGTTGGGCTATATGAACCGAGGTGGCCATGGGAAGAGCTTGATTCTGCATCTGAACTATTCCTGTGTAGATTGAGTCACATGTTTAGGGTCATGATCTCGCCGAAAGACACTGTGATGGCCCATCTTCAGCTTTCAGGTAGCAGCCACCAGATTCTGATTTAAAATGGTATTGGTAATTGTTATTTAAAGCGTTCATGATGCCCTGCCCTAACAAGGTTCCCAGGGCCTCCGGCAGAGAAACAAGCCACAGCATCACCGATCCTCACCCAGAATTCACAGTGGGCATGAGGTGCTTTTCTGCATTCTCATTTTTTTGTGTTCGCGCCAGACACACTTAACATGTTTGTTGCCACAAAGCTCTGTCTTGGTCTCATCTGACCAATAGCACACGGTCCCAGTTGAAGTCCCAGTACGGCTTAGCGAACTCCGGACGTTTGCGTTTGTGATTGTGAGAGAGAAAAGGTTTTTTCCCTGGCATGATGGAACCTGATGGTTGTTTTGGAGACTTTGTGCCCCAAGATGCTCCCATTTGTTGTGATACTTGAACAGTGAGCTTTGGAGAACTTTTTATTTCTCTTAGCCTCCTCCTCCTCACTGTGCATGGTGGCAAAATAACCTCGCGTCCTCTCTCGTCCAGGCTTGTTTACCACTGTTCCGGTTGCTTTAAACTGCTCAGTGAGTTCTCTGGCGGTAGATATGGTGGCACGTGCAGATGAGGGCCGAATTTTTTTTTTTTTTTTTTTTTGGTAGACGTCTGACTTATGTTCACGCATCTGCCTTATTTGAATGTTGAGTTCCTTTCCCATGTTGAAGAGTGGTAAGAGAAATAGCCTCTGTGTCACGTCATATTTATTCCTCAGGGAAACAGGAAGTGATGAATTACTAATTAAATGTTCCTAGCTACTCTGAACAACGTTGTAGATAACTGTAGAAATGACAAATATTTAAATTACATTTATTTTAAAGGAATTGTTTGGGTTGCCAAGAATTGAGGAACAGGGGATTTTATGAAAAAATATATTTCTGAGTCGGGGATTTTTTTCCCCTTTAAAATTCACTTGTGTTGAAGGTTACATTTTTCGACAATTTTCAGTGTAAGAGGAGCTTCTGCAATAAAAATTTAATATGAGGCTTTTAACACATCTTAACCGGGGGTGCCAATAATTATGAGGGTAGTGTGTTTGTATGTGCATATATTTTTGTTTATATATATAATATTTATAATATGCCTTTTCCTGTACTTTTGTGTTTTTTGCTCGTTCACTGGCTTGTGGTGGTTCATTTTTGAATACTTTATTTTTGCAGTTGCCAAAAGCTATCTGATCATTGTAGTTTTGATGAATTTGCATTCATGAGTTGATAAAGGTGAAAAATGATAAACACCGAGTGAGTTGACATGCATGTTGGGTGCACTGCGGCTTCTGGCTAATTGCTGCTATGAGATTAAAGGTTTATTTGTAAGGGCTCACCTTGCCTCAGGCGTTTCAGAGGAGCCAGAAACTCTCACCTATTCTCACTTTCAAACCGAGCCTGTGGCTTATTCTCATTAACATTCTTAACTTGGTGTCACACCGTTCCTTTGCTAAAATACCTTTCATTTTCTGTAGCCAAAGCCTGTGCGGTGTACAATGAGGTTTTCAAGAAAGCATAAAGTGTGTGAGATATTGCACTAAAAATTATTAGGTATGTCATCATGTTGTTGTTATTGCTTGATTATTAATAGTGAACAATTATTGGTGACAATGGATGTCAATGCTTTGTTTTTTTGCGTTGAGCCTGTGATTGACTCGTGACTTGTTCAGGAGAAACGCATCTTGCACATGATCAGCCAGGATTCGCTCGGATTTCCCTTTGATCTTTACGGATAAGCGGGGTAAGAGATGGAGGGACGAATTTGCAAATAAAAAATACACAATGTCTCATTTATTGTACTATTCAAGTACTTTAGTGTCAGTACAACTCAAGCCATTTGTTGTGTTTAATTTATTCAGAATAAACTGAGTTTGTAGCAGTGTTTTATACTTAATAAACCATCAAATCGATTGTTCATGGTTGTAGGTCGGTGTCCGGTGTCTATATGTATCACGATGCTGATTGGATGTTATGCCTCACTGGGTTGCCAGTGACGGTTGTCAAGGATGAGGAAACCTTTTAGTCATCATGTTACAAGTTTTTTTTTTTTTTCCTCCTTTTTTTTTTTAAACCAAAAACCATCCAACATATGAAATGTGTGTGTTTGTGGGGGTTTTTGTGTGTAAAGAGAGAAAGTAGAAGTAAAACATGTCTGTTAATAATCTTGTTTTTGCTGATTTTTTTTATTTTTATTAATTAATTAATTTATTTTTTTTTTATTGAAATGTTAGGGAAATTATTCACAAACACAAAACACAACTCTTACCATCTAGGAATCTCTTGTTTTATGCAGTGACTAAATTAATATGTTAGATTGAGTATCATCTTTATATTTTTATGAATATGATGCATATGAAACACAGAGAAACTGACTGAAGTATTTACTTCCCGCATTTTAGTAATGTAAGACCAGCATTAAAAAATTCTTTGTTGGCAACAACATGATAAAAAAAAAAGATTCACCTGTGCGGCAGAATTATTTTATTATTATTTTTTTTAATTTATTTTTTAACCTGTGCAGGCCACCCGGGATTCGCGGGGAAATATTTTTCATACATCATGATACATATGATATTATGTATGTGATGTTGTAAACACAGTAGATTGAAATAAATGTTATATTTGAAATCAACATACTGAATATCAAAGTTATTCTTTTAATATTGTAATCAACAGAGTATCAAGGTTTCTTCAACATATCAACTTTTAATATTGCACTCAACAACGAACAAATAGCTTCGTCACGCTCCGCGCGATTGCTGGCAGTATGCAAGTTAATTATAAACTGCCAGCAATGGCGCGGAGCATGACGAAGGTATTTGTTAGTTGTTGTTTCAAATTGAGCCACATTTAATTTATATATTATTTTCACGTTGGGATCTTTAATAGTGACAGAGAACAGTTTTTTGCCTCATCATTGTCCCCTTCCATTATGCTTTCCACCTTTTGTTGTTAAGACAGTACTGGCCAATGAGAATATCCGTTTCACTGAACTTCTAAAATTGACCAATCACAAGGCGCGGTTGATGCTGATTTTGTTTTGGTCATTTTTTATTACGGTGTATGATGAGGGAGCCTTTGATGGACCAGTGTCAGATCCAGGAGGAGTGGTACTCCTCGTCACTTCACGTTATGGAAACCGGGGATAAGCACCAGCCTGATGAGCCGCTATGGCTTGGGTGTAAAAAACCCAATGATGGGGGACACACTCGTTCAACGCAATTGGCCTGTATATTTTTATTTTTTTGCTTTGTGAATGCTCAAATGGGGTTTTTATCTACAATTTTGGCCCAACCAGCCGTGTTACTGCCAACAAAAATATTTTTAAGGCTGTCCTAACTTGAATAAATTCTCTTCAAAAGGAATTTGGAAGGATTTCATGGCTGCATGTAAATTTCCCAACTTTTGTTTTCGTTTTAGTCTGCTTCCAGCTGAAAGTCTGTATTTGGCTGGAATGTTGGTCACTCTCATTATCTTTTGAATCCTCAACCTTATTTAACATGTTTACAAATTACTAAATATTGCACAAGTACTATTAATGTCATGCTGTTAATTATTACAACCAAAAAATAGTTTCAGGTGTTGGTAAAGGTGTAATTTATTTATTTATTTTTAATAAATAAATGAAGTGTGGAATGAAGTAGGTTGTGGAATCAGGAGACTTTCCAGCAGAAGTGCAGAACTCATGGAAGAAAACAGAATCAAGTCCTTTGTGCATGTTACACATCGCCAACTGTTCTTCTGTTGAAAGAATGGCAGAGTTAGACCTTTAACAATGTTTCCACAGTCGAGCTATTAGGTTTTCAGTGCTATTTCCATCCGCGCTTTGTTGTGAAAGTAATTCACACAGCAGAAGGAGCCATTGTTGTGAGGAGAGACATTCTTATACTCCAATGATATCTTTCCCACTTTGGTACCCCGTGCAGCCAAATAACCGACTTGAGTTGTACTTGGTTGGCCTTCAGAATTTTCGCTGTCATTTTCTGATTGGCCAGAACTTTTCCCCCCAGAAATGTTTTGTAAAGTAACATTATGTTAAGAAATTTAGCCATTAAAGGTACAGACTGATGGATTTTACACCAGAGGAGAGTCTTAGAAGGTGCAGGCAGTTTATTTAATGTTTTTTTCTGGCGTGACATTTATTACAAGAAGTCGCAGTTATATATCTAAAGTGTGTCTGCTTGACCACTGCTAGGCTACTAGTCTCGTACATTTTTTGCTTAAAAGGTTCTATTAATGTTGAAGCAGAACAACTGCTCCCCTTGAGTGAATACTGGAATAATGATGTAACCAGTGTATAGTCTGTTCTGCTGTTGTTTTATATAATGGATCCTGCAGTGCAATGGGAATGCAAACCAGGCTCTGATCCAGAAATTACAGTTCTTGTTCCACACAAAAGTCTGAAGAACCCTCCCCTGCTTCTTCAGAACAGACAATGCTGTAGATATTTGTTTCATGACTTTTTTTCTACCAATGAGTCAATGCAAACACATTTTACATTTCCAAATATTTGATCCCCAGCACAAGATCACATTTTACAGAGAAATGTTTGTTAAATCAGGAAAGAAAGGAGTCGTAGTCAGCCTCCTGAAGAACCGTGACTGGTTCTGGCAGATGCTCGGTAGAACCTTCGGCTTATTTTCTTCTATGGAAAACCTACAGAAATCCTACTTGGGCACCAAATATTATTGTTACGATCTGTTTCCATCATGTCAGTTTACTGCTCTTTTTATATATATATATATATATATATGCGGCACGGTGGCGTAGTGGTTAGCACGTCCGCCTCACAGCAAGAAGGCCCGGGTTCGATTCCCGGCCTGGGCGTTTCTGTGTGGAGTTTGCATGTTCTCCCCGTGCTTGTGCGGGTTTCCTCCGGGTGCTCCGGTTTTCCCCCGCAATACAAAGACGTGCACTGTAGGTTAATTGGCCGTTCTAAATTGACTGTAGTTTCTCTCCTGCAGCGGCACTGGAACCCAGTCGTATCGGCACTTGCCTTTCCATTGGATCCTTCCGGTGGCGCCGAGACAGGGGGGGACTTGCTGCTTGGGTAACAGCCTGTCCCTCATTACTCCCTACCCGGGCTCTGTGCACTGGGGAGTATCACCAGTCGGGATACTGGCCAGAGCGCAGCCATAGTCCTTCGGGACTGACGGAGGCCTACGCGCGATATATATATATATATATATATATATATATATATATATATATATATATATATATATATATATATTTTTTTTTTTAATGTGAAAACATTTAATTTTCTTCATTAAATAGTAGGAATTTTTGCGGTTTTCCTTTCATTCATGTCTTTCTGTCTGTCAGTTTTTGTACAGTCCTGTATTTCCATCATCCTTTCATAACCAGAGACTATCACTGTATACCAAACTGTTTTATTGGTTGAAATGATGTTAAACACAGACAGCAGTCAGGAACCAAAAGATCTGGCAAAGATAGGAAAAATCTGTTGATATTGTAATCCACTAAAATCACTGACCAATCACATCACAACCTCCAGTTCTTCTGAACTCTGCACCTGCTCACTTTGTGTCATGTGAGAAAATTCGGTTTCTTGTTACCTCTTTTTCACACGTATAGTGCGAGATCCTGAATTTAGCATCAATGTTTGCTTCCTGTGTGAATGAGGCTTATGGACGGGTGAGGGGGTTTAACCTCCGACCTGAAGAAATTTGCGAACTTTCCAGATTAGCCAACGCCAGCTTTAAACCCCCCCCCCCCCCCCCAAATTATCTTAACCCTTTTCCAGCCTTGAGAGCACAACAGCGCCACCATTATTACGTCTGCAGTACAGCACTGGGTTTAAACGACAACTGCGAGAACCCTCGATGCAATATTGCTAGCATAATTATGTAAGTTTTTCTCGACCTGATTTCTCATTATCCAATCACAGCTATGCATTAAAGTCTACGTCATACTGGAATTAAGACATTATCCAATCATGGTGCTGAAAGTTGATTACGGATGAATTCAGGCATTTAATATATGGATATCAATTGATATAAAAAATACAAGCAGTGTTTTGGTGAATAATTTTTTGTCAATTGTGAGAAAATTTTGTGTCCCAAATTTTTAATCACTCCTACATTGCTAAAAAATCAGCAAGACCTCTATAAATTTGGTGTCAAATTGTAGCTTTGGTTCTATTCTTTTTAAATCAGGAAGAAAATCTTTGGAAATCTGCAACAGAGTAGTCACAAAACCCATTTTTTCCTAAATGATGTTTTGTTCTGGAATTGCCACCAGGTGTCATTGTCATAGTGGAAGGCTGTGGGCCTTGAAAATCAATAATCACTGGAAGGCAGCACACAGTGTATTCGGGTTAAAATTTTCTTTGGATTGGTAGCAGGATTGCACTTGTAAACCATAAATATAATGGCATAAATAGAATTCACTGATAATAGTAGGATTTCGGATAAAATATGTTTCTAATACCCATTCAAGCAGCTTGCTTTTCCATCTTCGGTGGCTGTTTGCAGCCTGCATAGGCTCCTCCTCCATAAGTAAATATCATTTATACCCCAGTTTAATTTCTCAGTCTGATGTGATTTAACCCTTTTTTCCCTCGATGCATTTTTTTTAAACTTTACGGACACTCCAGTACCTCTGCAGCCTCTCACATTTCTATAAATGGTTATTTTTCCTGTAATAAAGTTACGAGACAGGAAGGCCATCGATGCCAGAAAGTGATGTCATTCTCGCAAGCTACTTTGCCAATCTCGTCTTGAGAGTTTTATGCATCCCATATTTTTCAGATAACGAATTTTTATTTCCAGCACTCTCATTTGCATATCCTCTGCCACTAATATCATTCTCATGTAGGGGAACTGTGTTAGTGTTTAGTGCTGTATTTATGAGGCTCGACACAGCATCTCCGTTCTCACTTATCAGAAGTAATGTGGGAGACGGAGGGGAGCCGGTTTGTGTCAGCAATTCTGGGGCGTTTTAATGTGATTTTATTCAGCACTTCTCTGAATGGTTCTCAGGAGTGAAGTGGCTTTAAGAAGAATAAATTATTCATTTTGGTAGCAGGATTGTTATAGTGGCTGTGTGGATGTGTGCAGGTGTGCATGGAAAGCCCACCTTGATCGTCTATTTCGTCCCAGAAGAGATATTTCCATTCCACATATATTTAAACAATTGGGTTTGGACGTTTTATTTTTTTTTTGTTTTTTTTAATAAGTTCGATATAATTTTCACTTTCCTCCTTATTCCATCTGTTTATATTATTATTAATAAGTTTAAAGACACAAGTTGCAGGAAATGCTCTGTTGCACCGGGGAAATATTTTTCCTGCAGTAGTACAGCGATGTCAGTTCTTCCCATGTTTCACCTTCCTTACTCCCTGCTGGGCTTTCACAGAAGGGATGATCCGTGAACCAAATCTTCACAGAAGAAATGCAATCGCGGAGTTGTCGACAGCTTTTTTCTTTCTTTCTTTCCTTCTTTTGAATAATAATTGTGTCGTAAGTTCTGATGGTGCAGTGGTGAGCACATCCAACTCACAGCAAGAAGGTCCAAATTCCCCTAGGTGTGAGCTTGAGTGTGAATTGTGTGTGTGTGTGTGTGCGCGCATGCCCTGTGAGGGGCTGGAGAGCCGTTCAGTGTGTAGCCTGCCCTCTTGTGTGCAGTTTTAGTTTTAAGATTGTTTGTTTGTTTTTAAGGATATTAAAGGAAAATCGCCAACTTATTTAACAAAACTTGTATCAATTAAAAAATCAGGAAATTATAAATTAAGATCCTTATCGGATGGGTTGTTGCTTGCAGCACCAACTTGTAAATGTCGGGTTACATTGGGTGACCAGGTCATTCCAGGTCGCGTCTCCAAAACTCTAGAATGCATCGCCCGTGAGATTCGCTCGATAACAGATCTTAACATTTTTAGGTGTCATCCGAAGACTTGTCTTTTTAAGGAAGCTTTTCGTTAATTATTATTATCATCATTGTTATCAGTACTTTACATTAGATATTGTATATTTTACGTTTTTATAGTACATTTTGAATAAATATTTAGATATTATGCGTTATATTGTTTAGACAGATATCAAGGACTGTGCGCTTGATCATTTTATGAAAAGCATGCAATATAAGAATTTTATTGTTATGATTATTATTTGTGTGGAAGAGCCTGTTTGTGACTTTTTTTATCTTATTCTTAGTCATTCACTTTATATGCCCTTCAGCTTGGTCTCTACTGCTTTTTCCATCAAATTAATAGAAGTAAATAATGGTAGTATGTATATAATCATAGTTCTATAATAGTGACATATAATTCTAGCATATTATAGTACCATGTCATAGTATTTAATTAAAGTATTTAGTAGGATCATATAATATTCGCAAATAATGGTAGAATGTTGTAGTTCTAAATAATCTTGGGATAAGATTTCCTTTCTGCTTTTCCCTTTTCCCGTGCAAATGATTTGCACGTTTGATTTGGTTCATAGGTTTTTACGTCGGCAGCCCTTCCTGACACAACCCTTTTAGCAAGGGACAGAAACACACTGATGGCTTTGCAGCTCCTCTTTACGAAAGTCCGCAATGGTTCTTTTACATGAACCTCTCACCATAGACAGTGAGAGACATTGCTCGCCTTTGATAACCCAGGTATATAATATCAATATGTGATGGTAGTATGTAATAGTATATAATATTAATGTGATGGTGGTATATAATTGTGTAATATTAATGTGATGGGTGTGTGTATGTATGTATATATGTATGTGTGTGTATATGTGTATATATATATATATATATATATATATATATATATATATATATATGTATGTATGTATGTATGTGTGTGTGTGTGTGTGTGTGTGTGTATATATATATATATATATATATATATATATGTATGTGTGTGTGTGTGTATATATGTATATATAGGGATCCCTCACTTGCCACGGTTAATGTGGATCGAAATCCCCCCCTGTGACCGCCGATTTCCACGAAGTAAGATCACCCCCCCCCCAGCTGACGTACATGTGTATATAATATCAATAAATACATATTCAATGCTGTAAATGCTTATAATAACAAACATTCAAAAATAATGCATAAGATGTAAATAGACACACATACAGATGCGCGCACATACAGACGCGCTCGCACACACTCAGATGCACACCTCACATAAAAATCTAAATCGTTCTGTTGGCGGGTTTTGGGTTGTTTTTTTATTTTTGTACAATTGGCCTTGTTTTGTGGCATTTTCCTTAACTTTCCCCCTATTTTTCCTGAATTTCCTTTACTTTTTAAAATTTTTTAATGAACATTGTTGAAAAACCAGCGATGCAGTGAAGTTACAGAAACTGAAGCCCGAAGTAGCAAGGGTTCACTGTAATTGTGTATAATTTGAATATGTGATGGTAGTATATAATAGTATATACTATCAATGTGACGGTAGTGTATAATACTGTGTAATATCAGTATGTGATGGTAATATGTAATAGTAGTATACAATAATAGTATTAATGTTACTCAATGAGGGATTTCTTTTCGGACTTTCCCCTTAATCAGGGGTCGCCACAGCGAATGATCCGCACGTTTTGATTTTACTCAATAAAACAGGTAATTTTTAAGTGAAATTTTTAAGCAACTAGCAGGCAGTGTGACTAAATGAATGAATTTAAATGAAAGTTGAATTGCTCTTGTGTTTTGACACATTATTCTCCTAAATCTTTTCGTCACCATCACCTCGTCCCTGACACAGAGATTTTTTTTTTTGTTTGTTTTCTACTTAAGAAATGTTCCTCTATTTATTATGCCGAGCTGTTCACACCCATGTAGGCCAGATAATCCTGGCGTGGGAATTAATGACTCCCGCACGATAATGTAAAATTTCGGCATTTTCTTAGAGTGACTGTTTAAATAGCAGCAGTTGGTCCTTTCTCTGACTCCTCACTTCTATCACTAACCTTGAGAAGTAAAGCCCTTTTGCTTCTGTTATTTCATAACGTGCAATGTTATATTATGA
The DNA here is from genome assembly GCA_024760905.1 of Plotosus lineatus. Classification (NCBI taxonomy): domain Eukaryota; kingdom Metazoa; phylum Chordata; class Actinopteri; order Siluriformes; family Plotosidae; genus Plotosus; species Plotosus lineatus. The sequence continues at coordinate 28,581,926 of CM045749.1, read as the reverse complement.
GAGATTTATGTGGTTATGTTTGTGCTGTGTTTTCTTCCCCATGTTGCGTATTCTTCTTGTCGTTTTAGACCTATCTTCACTCCGTAAAACGTACCTGTACCTCACTTTGCTTTCAACCGCTTTAAAAGCACCCGTGTCTACGGCGTACCTGCGTGTTTGAGCCCGATGTGAAAGCGAAGACTGATGATATATAACATG
>CM045749.1:28554228-28576728 GCA_024760905.1 Plotosus lineatus | reverse complement strand
ACTGCATTGTCGTCTCTCTCTCTCACACACACACACACATTCTCTCTCTCTCTCTCTCTCTCTCTCTCACACACATGTACACACACTCTCCCTCTTTCTCCCTTCCTCTCTTTCTCTCTCACACACACACACACACACACACAGATTAATTCAACATGCTTGATGTTGATTTTCAAGTTGGCGATTTTTAGTGGTTTGCGTTCTTCGTATCATCTTTAAAAAAAAAAAAAAAAACACTTAAAGGAGACGTACTGAAATAACTTGGCATATTATGAACTGCACACATGGCTTGGGTCTATTCAGTTGAAAAACTGAATGAAAAGCACATCTTGAGTCTTTTAAAACTTGCCTTCACGTATACATGTCAACTATATATTTTTTTTCTCACTAATTCTTTGTGAGTTTTTGACCATACATGAAAACAGGATTGTCCTCGGTTGGGGGACTTTTGTCACGTGGGGCAGCACACAAGTGCAATTCATGATTTTTGTGGCACCTGGAGAGGTGTATGTTCATTTCTTTGTTCAGTGAGTGCTGTGGTTGATTCAAACGTAACTGGATGTGTTGAGCTCTCAGGCTGACCGAGTTTGTTTAACTGTGAAATGTTTTAAAATTCCTTTCTGACGATTTCGTTTTTTTTTTTTTTTAACCCTTTGTTGAGTCTGTAATTCTGTCTTCATGCTGCAGTAAAAAACTGATATGAAAGAGCTGGTCAAACGACCAAATTACCAGATTGGAAGTTCGGCGAGCTCTGGTTCTCTGACATTTATATCAGGCTTTAATAATTAATCTCACACTCTCAGGTTATCTTTAGTCTTTAATACAGCAGTGAAAATGAACCTCATGGCAAACGATACGCAAATTCATCTGATTGCCTGCAGAATATTGATTCACAACTTTTATCCGCATGTAATTTGTGGTTAACACTGATTTGGAGTTCAAGAAAAAACAAAGTCAACCACTCACTGTTGTTGTTGTTGTCGTCGTCGTCGCACAGCAAGTAGAGAACAAAGACTCTTGTACACTCTGAATCAGGAAGCGTGAAACCTATATAAATACACTCGGCCCCCAGCTGACGTAGACCCCTGTGTACGAACTCCCCGGGTTACAAAAAACATTTTCCTGAGTTTCCGTCCCTGAGATACGAAACAGCCCCCTCTTATGAAAAGAAATTAAAAATTCAAATGCACCAATCAAAATTTCACACGACGCGCGAGTTGCTCTCTCATTGGCTGTCTCTCAACATCCCACCCCACTGGCCTCCCAGATAGAGAAAGAAGGAAGTTTCACTCTTTAGATTTTAGTTTAGTTTTTTTTAAGTTGTTTTAATTCAGTAAATGTTTAATAAATGTGGGCGCATTTGAGCTTATCTGGAATTCCGATCCCTCAAGGAATCAAATTAAAGTTGAGTTTGTCAAGCAGGGAATGTGCTTTGAATTCACGTCTTGTGGCCGTGGCCCACAGCGCGCTTGAGAGAGAGAGAGAGAGAGAGAGAGAGAGAGAGACAGACAGACAGACACAGAGAGAGAGAGACGACGGGACGGAATAACGCTTTAGTTTGTAGTTTAGTTTTTTAAGTTGTTTTAATTCAGTTAAATGTTCAAGCAGGGAATGCGCTTTGAATTCATGTCTTGTGGGTGTGGCCCGCAGCGCGTGTGAGAGAGAGAGAGAAAGAGAGAAGGAATAACGCTGCTCTGAATTCCACGTCTTATGGGCGTGGCCCGCAGCGAGAGGGAGAGAGGTGTGTGCGTGTTAATAAAAAATGTTTAATGTTTTAATTAATAAATATGTTGTTAAAATGGTTTGAGAAATAATTTTCTTTGACTTTTAACACACATTTCAAAATTGGTGTACTTTTATAATTTTTAAAGGGTTTATGGGGTTTATCCAGTCTAAAGACTGAAGACTCATTTATTCATTTTTCTGATCCGCTGAATCCTAATTAGAGTTGCGGGGAGGAGGCTGGTGCCCATCTCGGCCAACTCCGGGCGAGTGCGGGGTACACCCCGGACAGCTCGACAGGCCATAGCAGGGCCAACACTCACACAGCCATTCACACGCTCACCTAGTGGTGATTTGGAACGACCAGTTAACCTACTGTGCATGTTTTTGGATTGTGGGAGGAAACCGGAGTAACCGGAGGAATCCCACGCAAGCACGGGGAGAACATGGAAAGGCCACACAGAAAGACCCGAGCCGGGAATCGAACCCAGGACCTTCTTGCTGTGATACGGAAATGTGAACCACTACTTTTGAAGATTTTATTTATAAAGAATGTTACTGATTTTAGAAGCATATTTTTTCATCAGAAAGCAGGCTGTTGTGAATTACACTCGTTTCTGACTGTACGTCGTGTTCTATCGGATAAACTTCATTATAGGGCAGTTATTCAATGCATGAGATAAATATCTTGAGATGCTGCTGCTACTTAAGGTCATGTACTGCTTGAAGACGATTCTGGTCTCACTTGAGTAAAAGCAAAAGCAGGAAAATGAATAAATGCAAGTGCAAGTATTTATTATTCACAAGTTCTGTTGCTGCGTGGTGTGTGTGCCTCTTAGTTATGCACAGAAAATCTGAATATTTAAAAAAAAAGGGGGGGGGGGTCTGTGGGCAATTTTCATAAAATAGAGAAATATCCTGCTGGTTTCTGAGTGCACCACTTTCCTTCTGTGTAATATTAAAGGTGCGACAATGGTGAACATGCTGTGATAGAACCCGAGAGGAAGATCTAATCTCATCATGTTTGTGTGCATGTTTGTGGCCAGTTATGTTGAGTATGATGGCTCAGTGCCATATTTTGCACAGATTCCCAAGCTTTGGAGCAGTTATTTCATATCCGTCGCTCAAGAAACATCAGATGAGATTGCGTTCTTGGAAAAGCCACGTCAGGCTATCGGGGAAATGTTTTATGTAAACGGGGTCGAGAAGCTTTATTTTCTCTGCTGCCGCTGTTATCCTATCTCTGTTTATTTGGGCTGCGTTTTGCACAGCGTCAAGGTCACACACCTCATGTGTTCTCTCCGCTAACGGATCTTTTGTTGTGGGAAGCCAAGGTGCACCTCCTGCTCTCCTACTCACTATTTGTCTTCTTTGTAGTTCCACCAACATCTTGGCTTTTTCCCCAGAAACTGATTCTTTGCAGCTGAAGTGTTGATGCAGCTCCGTATTGATCTGTGTTGAAGTTTTACACATTTAGTAACTTCAAACCCTACGGAAAAAGGGGAAGAAATAACAGATATAGATGAAGAGGTAACTTGAGAGGCATCCACTCTGGAGGTGATGAGCGACAAGACTTCATGCAACGTCAGTGAAATGGGTTATAAGAGGCAATTTTTTTTCAAGCGATGCAAAGTGGGCGGGTACCTCAACATTTTCTGTTTGGGAACAATATATACAGTGGAGCCTTGGTACTCGAACTTAATCCGTTCCAGATGGGTGTTCGGATTCCGATTTGTTTGGATTCCTAATCTGCTTTTCCCATTACAAATACTTTAAATGGTCTTAATCCATTCCGTCGTCTTTTGAACAGAAGTTAATGGTCCCGTAACTCATACCATAGGTCCGCAAATTAAGTGAAAAAAAATATTGAATACAGTACACTATGTTCTGGTTTGTGTTGTGAGAGACTCTTTAACTTTTCTGTGGTTTTAATTTTAGTGTGGTATGGTCTCTCACAAAAGTTGCGCTTTGAAATGTGTGTTGGAGAGGGGCGTGGCTCTCACATGCCGGTGGAGTGCTAAACACACACACCTAATTCCATTTAATCATGGGCTACAAAGACGAGCAGCGCCCTTCCCGGTACTAGAAGACTGTCCCTATGTCCCTATCTTGCTCTCAGCTCTGTGCTCCACCAGTTCTCGCTTTAGTTTGATTTCCGTGTTTCGAGTGGTCTAGTTCCCGTGCTCTAGTGCTTTTCCTGTGAACAAAAAAGGACAATTGTTTTCATGGCTGAAACGGGAAATCGTAGTCACTGTAATCGAGTTGTGGAGAAACACGGAAATCAAACTAAAGTGGATTAAATGGAATTAGGTGTGTGTTTAGCACTCCACCGGCGTGCGAGAGCCACACACAGCAACTTTTTTTGCGAGAGAGACCGAACACACCAAAATTAAAACCACAGAAAAGTTAAAGCATAAGATGAGAATTTTAACCTTTGTGGTGGTGAGCAGTTGGCATATGTAAATGTTGGAGTGGGAGAAGAGGATCCCCTTCCATAACAGCTTCAGGTAAATCAGCCAAAGCTGTTTTTTTTCTCTTGCTACCGCTTTGAATGGATGACTCTTCTTTAGGATGTTCCTTTCTTTTCTTGAACATTTCTCACATGGCTTGTTTCTGCCTTCTTTTCAAAACCTCACGGAAGTGGCTCATGACCTTATTGTTAAAGGTGTTCACAACGCTGCTTGCGCTTTAGCTAAGCCTACATACATACATGCATGCATACATCCTCTTCAGCTTTGTTTAGGCGGTTATGCCCATCAGCCGATCTGTGGGTTTTCGGTTTAGTACTCTAAATTGTACTTGTCGTTAGTGATTAGATAGCTTTAGTGCTTTAGCGCTAGATTTAGCTTTAGTGCTTGTGATACATACATATTACTGTATCAACAACTTCCGGACTTCCCCAGGACAGCTTTATTCGGGTAATACATAGTATCAACAACTTCCGGACTTCCCCAGGACAGCTTTATTCGGGTGATACATAGTATCAACAACCTCCGGACTTCCCCACAACATACATAGTATCAACAACTTCTGGAAGTCTTGCACTTTTCCTCCCTCTCGGTCTCGTTTTTTCTTGTGCGTTTCTAGAGTTCGACTTCCGGTTTTTGTTCGGTTTCCCGGATGGAAGAACTCATGGATTTTTTGTTTAAATTCTGATTTGTTCGGTCTCTAGAGCGTTCGGATTCTGAGGCTCCACTGTATACCAATTTAATGATTCCTCAGGCATCAACACGGAAGAGCAGCTTGTTATTGTTGTTTGCTCCATAACTCCGCATACAAATTATGCAAGGATTGTACAATATATTGTGGCACGGTGGCGTAGAGTTTCGCATGTCTACCTCTCAGCAAGAAGGTCCTGTGTTCGATTCCCGGCTTGGGTGTTGCTGTGTGGAGTCTGCATGTTCTCTGTGCTTGCGTGGGTTTCCTCTGGGTTCAAAAACAAAGTAGGTTTATTGGCTGTTCCAAATCACACCTAGGTGTACAGTGTGAATGGATATGTGACTGTTGGCCCTGCGATGGCCTGTCGAGCTGTCCGGTGGTGTACCTTGCCCTCGCCCGGAGTTGGCTGAGATGGTTGCCAGCCTCCCTGTGACCCTAATTAGGATTAAGTGGTTCAGAAAATAAATTAATGAATGGATTGTATTATATATAATAACCAAATGTGTAATACTGGGGTCCATGTTTTCGAAAAAGTCACATTCCCTGTCAGTAAATATTTATAAAGGTTTAACACTTCCTGCTTCAGAGTGTACAAGAGGCTTTGGTCTCTACTTGCTGTGTGCTAGTAATAATAATAATAATAATAATAATAATAATATCAATAATAATAAGGACAGCCTTTAAAATATCTTTGTTGGCGGTTGGGTCGAAATTGTAGATAAAAACCTCGCCTGAGCATTCACAGATGCAAAAAATAAAAATTCACTGGCCGGTTGTGTTGAAAAAACTTGTGTGTCCCCTATCATGCACCGTACTAAAAAGTGACCAAAACGAAATCCGTATTGACTGTGTCTTTTGATTGGTCAATTTCACCAGTTTGGTGAAACGGCAATTCTCATTGGCCAGTACTGTCTTAACAACAATAGTGGAAAGCATGGTGGAAGGAGACAATTACGGGGGGGGGGACAAAAACTCTTCTGTCACTATTGAAGGTCCCAACGTGAAAATAATAAATAAATTAATGTGTTTCAAATTGAGCAATACATTTGCTGACATTTTTGTACAAATGCGAGTTAATTATGAACCGCCAGCAGTAGCGCGGAGTGTGACGAAGGTATCTGTTCGTTGTTGACTGCAATAGGCTGAAGAAACGTTGATACTCTGTTGATTACAATATTACAAGAATAAACTTTGATATTCTGTATGTTGATTTCAAATACAAGATATTTATTTCATTCTACTTTGTTTACAACATCACACACATAATACAGCATGATGTATGAAAAATATTTCCCTGCGAATCCCGGGTGGCCTGCACAGGCAAAAATAATAAAGATGAAGATAATTAAATATATTAATAATAAGAATGACACTAATGATGTTATTTCTAAAATAATAATGATAAGCTACGAATTATGATAAACTAAAATAATATAAGTTAATGATGATTATCTGTTCTGGATGGGCACTGCCTCCAGATTGACATTTCTGTAGGAACCATCTGTTCACTGCTCACAGTTTCACTCGGAAACTTGTGGAAGCAGGAAACAAAGGGTTACCTCGGCAACCAGAGGTGGCCATGAGCGAGATTCAAAATTGATTGTCACTCTTTGCTTCCTGTGTGGACAATGCTTTAGTCAAGGTGTGTTCAGAAGAATTTCTCCTGAGGAAAACGATTACAAGCCGTATTATTGCTTTGTGCTGCGGTTGGGTTTTTGCGGTACGTGGCCTTGGCGTGGTTTTTATTCATCTGTTCCTTTAACAAGGAAAAATGCGGTTTCTTGACATAGTTATATAAACTGTATTGACCTGAAACAGCACATGTTAAAATATTAAAAAGAAAAATTGTATTTATTTTGAACATTCTACCATATGTTTCAAAACAAAATATGGACTCTTAGGTGGAGGAAGGATTTCTTCCAATCCCGGCTTTCAAAGCTCTTGTTTTGCATTTCGAAGGTCGATATGAATAAAGAAAAACATGCCGGTAGTTTATTTGATCATGTTTAACCTGTGGAACTTTGATGTGTGTCTGTGTAAATACACTATTCATATTTCCTTGGGCACTTGTATGTTTTGGCATATGAGTGCACTGCTTTTCTCTTATTGCAAGAGCTGCTGTGTGTCTGGTGGTTGGAGGAGGGGTGTTTTTTTTTTTTTTTTTTTCTCCCCCCCCCCCCCTTCCTCCCCTTCTTTCCCCCCTCTGAATTTTTACAGTAGCTTCAAAGCAGGCACTGGGGCCATATCAAAGTCTTAACCCCACTCCATTAATAATGCGCTGTAAATAAATCAGGGTCTCACTGCTGTCTAAAGACCGCTTCTTCTTTCTCATGGGAAATCCCGCTGCAATCAGCAGAAAGGGGCCACGAATAAAATATTTCTTCTCCGCTGTCTTCCTACACCCCTCTTCCGAGCTTTTCTGACTTGAATTTGGTGAAACAAAACATTTTATCGTCTTTTTTTTTTTTTTTTTTGACTCGCCTGATTCTTTACCGAAAAAATAATGTACAATCCCATGATTGGTAACATTTCACCCCAGACATTGTCAGTGATGAATGGCTGTAGGGCCGATGGGCTGGACTTAATCTTCATGAGGATTTATGTTCTATGGAAAGAGGAATGTTCCCGCCCCTATTCTGCCATCGTGGGGTGTTCTGTGACATGTCAGAGACTCTTCCTGAAGATCATCCCTATCTTCTGTTGACTTGCAAGATCTGTGCACGTTTAACTTTGTACTTGTACTCACACCACTAAATTAATCTGAGGTCATTGATTCATTTTCTGAACCGCTTAATCCTAATTAGGGTTGCGGGGAGGCTGGCGCCCATCTCGGCCAATTCTGGGCAAGGGCAGAGTACACCCTGGGAAGCTCGTCAGGCCATCGCAGGCCAGAAACACGTTAATGGATATGCAAGTCAGCAATGGTCCTTTTACATGAACCTCCCACCACAGACAGTGAGACACAGGCAGCCTATAATAATCCAGTTCGCTGCACGGGGGCGGAGAGACGACAACTTTTTGAGAGTGGGGCTCGAACCCACAACCTTGGGCTCAGTGATCCAGCACCTTTACTGCCAGGCCACCACTGCCAAAGAGTTCACTCAGTAAATCCATTTTTTTGTTCAGGATTGTGTCTCCACTTATGTTGCTTTTTCAATCCAATTCCACCTACTGTTGATAATTAATAAAGCAATGAATGTGTAAATTCATCAGTGTCTTATGACACAATGTATGTTTGCTTAAGATACTTCTTGGATCTTTTATTCTTCATCGTTACGATGCGCGTAGGTGGCCGAGCTGGCACCTGTGCTCAGACTGTTGATGCTGAAACTGAGAGTGCTGAGCACGGTGTGAAAGCTCCTTGTGCTGAAGGATGTGATCCGCGATCTGGGTGGTGTTTCTCTAATGTGCTCTTCACTCCAGTCCAAACTATGACATTGCCACAGTCATCTGTGGCCAGGAGCCAAGGAGACCAAATTCGCCGTGCTGTCTGAGTGGGGTGGAAGAAATTCTCTTTCTCCTGTCCTGTTTCCTGTGTGTGTGGGGTGCTGCCCTGCGAAGTCTCATGCGCATCACTTCAGAAAGATTTTGATGGTTGGCTTCACCTGTCTTCACAAGTCAGACATCTGTGTTCCATGGTTGGAAGCTGTCGTACAATAACATTAAAGCTGGGTGTTGGGTGGGAGGGAATTGGCAGATTAACCAGCTGAGTGGGATTGGATTCTAATGTGAAACCTGCAGCTTTGAAAGTGTTTTTATATATATATATATATATATATATATATATATATATATATATATATATATATATATGTGTGTGTGTATATATATATATATATATATATATATATATATATATATATATATATATATATATATATATAGAGGATTTTCTCAGTAGATCCTTCTGTAGGAGAGTGCTCAATACTTTTTGGTAGAGCAAATAACAACAAAAATAAAAGGACAGAACAAAGACTTTCTATTGAAACTCCATTTATCACTACAGATCTGTTTCAAGGGGTGGTGAAACCATCCTCTCTCTTCAGGTGATTATAGAAGAACTCTTCTATAATCACCTGAAGAAAGAGGATGGTTTCACCACCCCTCGAAACAGATCTGGAGTGATAAATAGAGTTTCAATAGAAAGTCTTTGTCCTGTCCTTTTATTTTTATTTTATATATATATATATATATATATATATATATATATATATATATATATATATATATATATATATAATCTGTGTGTATATATATAAAAATATATATATTCTGTGTGTGTATATATATATATATATATATATATAATGTGTGTGTGTGTGTATGTGTATATATATATATATATATATGTATATATGTATATATGTATATATATATGTATATATATATGTATGTATATGTATATGTATGTGTATATATATATATATATATATATATGGGGATCCCTCGCTACTGCGCGCTTCAATTAATGCGGCTTCAGTGCATCGCTGTTTTTAAAAATAAATAAATAAATATTCATCAAATTACAAAATAAGGAAATTAAGGAAGAATGGGGGGGAAAGTTATGAAGAATGTCACATAAACAAGGCAAATTGTGCAAAAACCCCCTAAAAAAAACCAACAACCCAAAATCTTTCATAAAAACTGGATACATTGTTGCAGCTGCCCGGATGTGCGTATGTCGTCGTCTTCTCATAAAATACCATCTGTATGTGTGTGTGTGTGTGTGTGTGTGTGTGTGTATAGACGCTCCCCAGTTTACGAACGAGTTCGGTTCAGGACGGCCGTTCTTAGATGAATTTGTTTGCAAGTTGTTACAGGGCATTCTTTAGAGAGGAACCTATGTTTAAACCTTGTATAAGTAATCTGTACGAGTTTGTACTGCATATGATCTCTCTCTCTCTCTCTCCCCCTCTCCCCCGATCATCTGTACATTTTTAATATCATGTTTAAACTCCTGGTTCCTCTCAAGCACAGCACAGCGGATCTGATCAGAGTTACAGAGAGTTTCACTCTTATCCAGTTCATTATAATACTGGAGTCAATTTGTTTCTTCTTTGAAACTTTTATCAGGAGTTCAGAAATGTATTGTTCTGCTTCTCTTCCCGGACCTCCAGTGTAAAGCACGTGTCAGCCACACCCCCCTCTGCCGGAGCCTGGTATTACGTGTACCTCATGATTTATGTTTAATCATATTTCATACTTATTTTTATGATTATACCCTTCTATGGATTTTATTCCATTTCTATTTCTTCTTCTTCAATTTCATTTCACTTTCACTTTTGACTTCGGATGTTTGCAAAACGAATGTTGGTGAGTTGTGGAGTGTCTCTATTTGTATTTTATTTCCATCTTTTGTTATTTTTTAATGTTTAATTGTTATTATAAGCATTTATAGCATTGAATGTGTATTTATTGATATTATATACATATGCATGTACCTATATGTCAGTCGGAGGGGTGGGGGTGGGGTGATCCCACTTCGTGGATTTCGATGGTCGCGTGGGTATGTCGGTCCCAATTAACCGCGGAAAGTGAGGGATCCCTGTATACACGACGCTCCCTGGTAACAATGCACGTCATTATAACACATTGCAAAGAATTTCATTACCTTTAAAGGGCAACAAAAATAACGGTGTGAGAAATTCCTTCAGAGCGGATGGGAATGGGATTAAAAACAGTTTAATGACCTGTGCACTTCAGGCTCTCTTCGCCCATGTGCATGCAGCGGCATGGTTTTCATCCTATGGCAGTTCTTCCATTGACCCAGGTCTGTGGCATAAGGGTGATGAATAGAAGTAGGTGGAGTAAAACCAGGGTGTTTATGTAAATTAACTCCAAGTTTTCTTTTTGCATTGTGTCAGCTGCATGCATCTGTGGGCTATAGTGAATCAAACCATGACATGGTGAGACACCAAATTGGTTCTTGGTCAACCTACTTTCTACATTATTACATGTACAAATAAAGTTTAACATGCTGGTGCTCCTGAAACAGTGAAATGTGGAGCATGGCTGGCCCAGCACACAAAAACAATATGTACATAGGAGTATTCTAACCTTCTTTTAAGAAACTGCAGTGTACACTACAATTTCCTTTCGTGTAGGGGCCATCAAACTATGTGGACGCCTGGATGAGCTGCTCACATAATCACCTGTTTACTAAACCTCATCAAAGTGTTCTGGAAAGGCAGCAAGGCTAGAGCTGAATTGTCCCAGAAGGTCCAGAAAGCAAGGTGTGCATTCACAAACAATCCGTGTTCTGTTCATGGACTCCAAGAATACATGGTGCATGTGGCAGGGAATCCAAACCATTACTGAATACAAGCCAACACGTCAGGCCTGCAGATCTTATGTCTCCCTGCCGAACGTTTTAAATAACTTACATGCACATTTTAAGGCATGAAACAAAGAATCGATGCGGATCACCATCCCTGTTCTGTCTGTAATCAGACCTGATGTTAGGAAGACTTTGTGCTGAGTCAACCCAGGAAAAGGTGCTGGACCAGACAAAAACCTGGCTGTGTGCTCAGAGAATGCGCTGACCAACTGGCAGTCATTCTAACTGGCATTTTCAACACATTTCTGAGTGCAGCAGGGGGCTGCTGCCTTCCTCAAAACCACCAGAGTAAGCTCGGTGTCTAAAGTCAACCTTACACCCATCATCAATAAATGCTTTGAGAAGCTGGTACTGATGTACATTAAGAACCAACTCCCAGAACAACCAGACCCTCTACGGTGTAAATATTGGTCCATCAAAACAGCAGATAATGCCATTTTAACCGCCCTTTACCTGACCCTCTCAATTAGCCAAAAGAGACAGTTATGTTGGAATGATATTCACTAACTTTGGCTCAGAATTCAATGCAATCATCCAGCAGAGACTTGTATAGAAGCTAAGCCAACTCTGCATGAACCCCCTTTACTTGGATTCAGGACTTCTTCACTAACAGGCACCAAACTGTCAGCATAGTCAAGAACACCAGCAGGATCATCAGACTGAGCTCTGGCACACCACAGGGTTGTGTGTTCAGCCCACTGCTGTTTACCCTGCTGACACATGACTATGCTTCCAAACAAATTTCAAACCATATCATCAAGTTTGCAGATGACTCCACAGTAGTTGAACTCATCAGTAGCAATGATGACTCTGCATGCAGAGCGGAGGTCAGGCAGCTGGTTAACTAGAGTTGAGGCAAGAACTTGCCTCTGAATATTACAAAGACAAAAGAAAAAATTTTCCATCCGGAGTTGCTCTCTCAGCTAGACTCCACTCCACTGCCATCACCAAAGATGCCGAACAGCGTCTCCACTTCCTGTAGAAGCAGAAACAGGCCCGCCACTCCCATTCAACACTTTCTGCAGGGGATTTGGCAGCAGCATCCACTGCACATGCATCAATTTATGGTGAGGGAGCTGCATTGTTACTGATTGCACATCCCTGCCTTGGCTTATGAGAACTGCTGAGAGGATCATTGGGGTCTCCTTCAATCACTTATGGCATCGTACAATAAGCACACGAGAGAGCATGCAAACGACATTGTGGAGGACCACCTCAGCCATCCATGAAATTTTACTCCTCTGTTGTCTAACAAAAGATTTCAGAGCATCCGAATTTATACTGCCAGACACTACAATTGTTTCTTTAACCAGGCAGTCAGGCTTCTCAACACCTTACTGTACCAAGAGCCTGAAAACAGACTGAATCTCGCTTTTCTAGATTGTTTTCACTGAAAGACATCAGTCCCTTTATGCCTACTGTTGCACAATTCATTGTGAACTAATCTTTTCTGTTCTCCGTGTTAAATTTACATCGCAGTGACGCACTCATTTGCCAAATTACTTACTCCTACAAGCATTGCGGGGAGGCAGTCCTATCTCGGCTGACACTGAACGAAGGTGGGGCCAACACACACAAACACACCTCGTGCCAGTCCGCCAGTTGACCAATGTACATGTCTTTGGACTGTGGGAGGAAACTGGAGTACTCTGTGAGAACTTATGCAAGCATACATAGAACATTCTATACTCGTGTACAAGAAATGCTCCAGTCTGGCAATTGAACCCAGTACCTCCCTGCTGTGCAGCCGACAAGTCACTCTCTTCATCCTGTAATACACATTAGCACTACACTGCTCGTTGCTCATTTTACATTGCTTGTTTATGTCTTTCTACACTCTCATCTTTTTTGTCCTTTATTTTTTTCTTTTATGTTGCACCATCGGAAAAAGAGAAGGGTTTTTAAAAAAAATGTGTTTATTTTTATCCGTACTGTATAATTGTATACAGACATTGCTTGAGTCATAGGTGCAACATGGATGTTAGGAAGTCTCTTTTTTTTCCATCCCATTGTTTTTCCTTGAAAGTAATTCTTGGTTCTGTGAATGACATCATATCTGTTCTCATCATGTCGCTGTTCCTTGGTTTTTAAAATCAGTCTGGTTTGTGGTTTGAATGGATTTTATTGAAATAGGTAACGGGAATTGAAAGATAAATGGTGAAGTCCACGTTTATGCTTTGCTTACTACCAAAATAAGCATCGGTTGGACTTCACTGCTATGGTGTTTTCTTTTGTTTTTAAGTAAAGCATGTCTTCATTCATTTGTCCACCTTTTTGTTTTGAATTTGTGTTATGGGGAGGAACAAAGTGCTTCACGTTGACAGCTGAAAATTGCTTATCTGGACACACCATGGACATACAGAGATATGCAACACGAGCTATACATTTAGTTGCTTTATTGTGTACGGCACTTTTTTTTTCTTCTTCTCCGCTTTGCCTAGTAGTCTCTTGAAATCCAAGATAGACCAACCGGCCGAGTTCTCAGGCAACTGGTCAATGCTAGTGTAACTTGTTTCACAGAATCTGAACACAGAATGACGTTGCAGATTTGTACTTTAGAGTACTTTTTTTTTATTCAAAGAAAATTACTGTTTTCAGTTTCTCAGTCAGTTCTGTTTGCTACACGTATCAGGTCGTGCTTTCTAGTCTTGGCTACAGCGCTGGACCAAGACGATGCAAACCAGACCCTGAGACCCGGCATCGCTTCTGCTTCCGTAACTTGGCATTCGTCAGGAAGATTACGATTCTTCAGTCATTATAAGCTCTCGTGTCTGTCATTTTCTGCAGTTCCTGATGTCAGGAAAATGTCTACATCTTTTTGAATGCTCAGTCAGATCACTGAGTCTGAAATGAAATGGGCCCTCTCATGTCATGTTAAGATGAAGCTTCTCTTCCCAGCTGGTGGTAATCGTTTGTCAGATTTTCCCCCCAGGTGTCCAGCAGACCTCACAATGTGCTCCCAGACAAATAACACACAGTGCGGCGAAACCCGAGTGCATCAGAGGGCTTCATTTAAACAACATGGGGGTGGTGATGATTATGATGATAGTAATCACTGCACCGACAGTCAGAGCCCATCTTCGATTTGAACCTCACAGCAAGGGGTCTTCATAAAATAAAGGCAGACAGTAACAATACAGGGTTCAAAAGAAGGACAGGAGCGAGTCGCTCAGGCCGGTTACGCGCTGAATCGTTCGAGTTCGTAGGTAAACCCACAAGTTGAGTCCGGTCGAACTGTTTTGTTGTAATAAAGAGTGTGTGTGTGTGTGTATATATGTGTGTGTAATATATATATATATATATATATATATATATATATATATATATATATATATATATAATATGTGGATATATATATATATATATATATAATATGTGGATATATATGCATACATAGATACAGGTATCTCTCACTTTCCGCGGTTAATTGGGACCGAAATCCCCACGCGACCATCGAAATCTGTGAAGTAGGATTCCCCCCCCCCCAACCCCCAACCCCATATATAAAATATACACACACTGTACACACCACACACACCCACAGGGATCTCTTGCTACTTCATGCTTCAACTCCTGCGGCCTCAGTGCATTGCGGTTAAAAAAAAAATTAATTGAATGAAGAAATTAAGGAAGAATAAGGGAAAAAAGTTAAGGAAAATGCTGCAAAAACAAAGCCAATTATGCAAAAAACAAAACACCTAAACAACTAAAATTCTTGTAATTTTTAAAATGTTTGATTATTATAATCATTTATAGCATCGAATATCTTTTTATTGATAGTATATACACATATACATGTACATATACGTCGGAGGGTGGGGGATTATACTTTGTGGATTTCATTGGTCACATGGGGATCTCAGTCCCAATTAACCGCAGCAAGTGAGGGATCCCTGTGTGTGTGTGTGTGTGTGTGTGTATAATATGTTTATGGTTATAGGTCGACCTCTGCTGACTATCACATGGTTGCACTCGCTAACCTGCTGGGGTCTTGATGAATGATGATAAAACTAAGCTCTGTGATTGTCTGTGTGGAAACCCAGAAGGGACAGGCGAAGCCTCTTCAGCTTGCCTGGGCATCCTTACATCTCAGTCTCCCATCTAGACTTCAGTCTTCTGGGCTTTATCAGGATTTTTTTTTTTTCTTTTTGTCTTCAGTAACACCGGTTTTCTTATCAGATTAGTGCTTCCAGACAAACCCATTTCTCATTCCATCAAAGCGCATGCCCCTAATCTAATGCCCCAGGGATATATATATATATATATATATATATATATAATGTGTGTGTATGTACAAGGAGCCGATTCTTACACATTTACACATTAATACGGGATTCTGTGTTCTTGCTTGTCCTCTTTCTGTAGATATTGGACAAACAGGAATAATAATGGAACATCCATCGGCATTAACATATCCGCTTGTGTGAAAGGCCACACCCACTTTTGCCACGCTGCGCTTGTCTCCCTGTTGTTTTCCTCATGTAGGTTCGCACTGGAGTTATTACCAGCCTGATATTTTTTGTTCTAGTTTTAAACAAGCCAGGCTTGTCCAAGCAGCAGGGCTGTTTCTATTCCAGTCGGTGGCTGAGTATGAGAGATATGAGTTTTATAGAATTTCTTGATTATCGTACCACTCTGATTTTCTTTACACATTTTTCTGTATGTGGCCTTGTCTTGTTAAATCTCAGGCACGGGCTTAGTCTGTACAAGAAGACATCAGGAGTGACCCAAATACGAACGTCTTCCAAGAAACATGAAGCTCCAATCGCAGTCTTTTGAAAATTCTGCTCAAGAGTGTCAAAGTGGACTTGAAGAAGCGATATCAGCGCAGTTCTGTTAGTGGGCGGGGCAGGGAAGGGCGAGGTGGGTCCAGACATACCTATAACTAACTGCCTGATGTTGGTGGTATGTATGCAGGGGGGGTGTGTGTGTGTGTGTGTGTGTGTGTGTGTGTGTGTGCTAGCTGTTCCTTCTTACTGACCTGCACGGCACATTTTGTGCTTTTGACTTCGAGGTTCGAATTTTCAGTCGCCTCAGGATGGTCATATGATTTCTGTAAAATTACGTAGACAAACAGAGAAGTGAAGTCGCTTATCATGTGGAAATGAGGAAGGTGTGGCCACTTCTGAAAAAGACAGATCGTTGTAGATGGAAAAGTCTTATTTTCATTGTGAGTCTAATATAAATGTAGATCAAAGCACAGAAAACGTCCCATCGACCGTATTTCCTGTTTGATACTTTTCTACAGATGGGTGTAATACACATGTTTATCATTGTACTTGTGTTTTTGCTGCATTCATACTGAACCCTCATCCTGTTATTTATTTTTCTCCCCAGTGAGAGTAACCTCAGTGACTTTTGTCCAGAATTACATCACTTCTCTGCTCCTTTTTGGGTGAAACCTGATGTTTGTAAAGGGAGACATTACATTATTAGAAATTGCATTGAATTTCAACTTATTGAATCATTTAAGTTATGTTCCCTATATTTATCATTTATATTTATATAATTATAATACTGTCATACGTTCCTACCCTCAACTACAGTCACGGACTTTGGGTAGTGACCAAAAGAACAAGATCACGAATACAAGCGGCTGACATGTGCTTCCTACGCAGGGTGGCGAGGCTAATCCCCTAGACATGGGCTCATCCGGGGGGGTGTGTGTGTGTGTGTGTGTGTGTGTGTGTGTGTGTGCTCGGAGTAAAACCGCTGCTCCCCCCACGTTGAGAGGAACCAGTTGAATTCCCCCAGATGCCCAACGGTGTGGTGTTTTGGGCATGTCCGACCGGGAAGAGACCCCGGGGTCGATCTAGAACGCGCTGGAGGGACTCCCTCTCTTGACTGCTCTGGAAACGCTTGTGTGCACCCGAAAGAGCTGGAGGAAATGACTGGGGAGAGGGCGGTCCGGACCTCACTGCTGAGGCTGCTGCGCTCGCGACCCGACCCCTGATTAAGCAGGAAGAAGATAAAGATCAATATTGCTGCAAATTTAACTCTTATCATTCATTTATTTTCTAAGTTGCTTAATCCTAATCAGGGTCAGTGGGAGGCTGGCGCCCATCTCAGCCGTTTCAGGCCTTTTTGCTGTGAGGTGGACGTCCTCACCACTGTGCCACCTCCTGTAATTATGTCTTATAGTCGTGTGTTTATTGGTCGTGTATTTGTAGTTTATTTTCTCTGTTTGATTGAAATTATACATTTATTTTTTCCCACATCAGTATTTATCATGCAATATAAATCATATTTTCTTCATTATATTGAATATTATCACACATCACAGGTTTTTCTCATATTGCGCGGACACGGTTGACCTTCACACCAGTTTTTCTTTCAAACGAGTGGATTGGGTTTTTTTCTTTTTGTGAGAACAAACAGTTTAAATTTGGACATTGCTGTTTATGATCTTGAACCTGCTGCAGTCTCTTTTTACTTTTACTTATTTTTACAAGAAAAAAAATAAAAAGTGCAAATAAAAAAGTGCAGTGTACCCAACCATAAAATTCCTTCTACGACTTGGTGTGCAGGCGAAGTGCTGACATTAGCGGGAGATTAGTTTATATCCCTTAAAGAAATAACCTGAAGATGCAAAAAGGTTTTTGTTGTGGTTTTCTGCTCTTCCACTGTCTGGTTTCAGCAGAATTCTTTGACAGTTTAACATCAGATTGATGGTCCAGTTTGATTGGCTGTTATTCACTGACCTTCTTTAATGGTAGAACTACACGTCTGTCAGCGTGTTATTTTACTCACTTTCAAATCTCCCTTCAAGGCATCATCAAATAATGATCAGGTAGTGTAGCGCCGGGTTTCTCTCGCCGCTTCATAAAATGCTCAAAAATATCTTTATTCCACTTTATTTATTAATACAGTGGTAGCTTGACTTACGAGTGTCTTTTATAACGAATTTTCCATGATACGAGCTTCGATCCCACCAAAAATCTGCCCCACCCAACCAATAAAATTTGGATTTACAAGCTCTGCTGGGGAAATGGCTCTTCCGGACTGATTTGCCTCGTATTCTTCTGTGTATTTTCCTCCGTACTCCGAGAACGCCTTGTGCAGTGTTTCTCAATTAATTGCTGTGACGCCCCTATAGAAAGAACAGAAAACATTTCACGACCCCCACCCCCACCCCCCCCAGCGGCCCGGGTGCGCCTATAAATAGTGTTCGCTGCATTTCTTATTGTTTGCCCGGTTTTTTTCCTTACACCATAGGGATCACAGTGAGAGCGTACCACCTACTGTAAAGGATGCGCAATTACACCTACCCCCCCCCCCCCCACACACACACACACACACATCACAGCCTCGCTATTTGAGAAGCACTGGCCTTGTGCTAGCTCACCATGAGTCTTTCCTCGCTGGCATTCTTAGCGTGCACACGCACAAAATTTTCCTCCTCTGTTACGCACCACCTCCTGCCTGCCCACATGACATCTTTGCCACAGTCGATGATTGGAAGGGTTAGTTGACTTATTGTTTATTCTTGTTTTATTATTATTAATTAATGTAATATTATTAATGTAAATGTACATGTATTATTATGAAATATTTTTTGGTTTTACCTGTTTATCTTTAATATATTAGGTCGTATATATATATATATATATATATATATATATATATATATATACATACACACACACACACACACACAGTAAAACCTCCGCTGACGAACGCTTAAGATCACAAACTTTTCGCCTCAAGAACATTAAATTTGCGAGCATATAGTCTCTGCTGACGAACTAGTTTTCGTGGATCTAACCAAACCACGCGGTCGAACAGCGCCACGGTGGCGGCCACGAGAAGTTGACGCACACTCACGGCGTCACAGTTCGTCACCCCCTTTCTTTGAGTGCGGAAGTGGTTTGTGTTTGATAGACATTTTGGACCATATATTGAGTGTACTTTTGCTATTATGGGACCGAAAAAGACCCCACCACAGGCGGAGATCATTGAAAAACACGAACGAGGTGTGCGTTTGTGTGACTTAGCGTCCCAGTACCAGTACGCTAAGTCTACCATTGCTCCCATCCTTAAGAACAAGGAAGCTATTAAGGGTGCGTGTGTGGCTAAGGGTGTTTCCAAACAGTAAGTCGCTCCCTCCCTCCTCCTCCCACTCCATTCCATCAAGCCATCAACTACCATCACAAAGGTAAATTAAACCACTTTATTATACAGTACAGTTTATTTCTTTAATTACGATACAATAGACATTTATTATACATAAAATAAGGTATATTTTTGTGTAGTTTTAAGGCTTATTTAGTAGAAAATTATGTTTTATGGGGACCTGGGAACGGATTATTCTCATTTTAATGGTTTCTTATGGGAAATAAATGTTCAGAAGACGAACTTTTTGCCTTACACACATTTTCCGGGAACCAATTATGTTCGTGAGCAGAGGTATCACTGTATATATAAATATAAAATATGTGTGTTTGTGTCAGGTTATATGAGGTTGGGAGGGGGTTGGAACGGATTACTTGGTTTTCTGTTATTTACGATGGTAATTTTTGCTTTATCTAATGAACATTTTGACTGACGAGCTTGTCCTCTGAACGGATTAATTTCGTAAGGCAAGTTACCACTGTATTTTGTCATTTAAGTTCACAGGAGTCCATGGTTTCTAAACAGTAGGTGTGATTTGTTGCACACCAGACCTGCAGGACATGAAGGAAACATGGGGACGTGTGTAACGTGTCCTTGTGGGAACCTTTCAGCTTTTCCTCGTGTTTGTAGACGTCACATAAAAGTGACAAGAATGTCAAACAATCAGGTTCATTCTTGGTTCCACCTCCTCTTCCTTCTTGAGAGAAGAGCACTTACGGATAAGTAGATCAATCATGATTGTAGAATGAAAGCTCAGTCGCTGAATATCAGGAAGTTCTCTAAAGACAGGTCAAATCAGACCTGTCAGTCAAAGTCAATGTGCTTCACAAAATAAAATAAAAAAATCCAGATGCAGTGTTGCAAAAAGATTTTAATGTGGGAATATAACAAAGGGGTGACATGGCGGTGTAGTGTGTAGCACGTTGGACTCGCAGCAAGAAGGTCCTGGTTTCGATTCCAATCTCGGGTGTTACTGTGTGGAGTTTGCATAGTTGTCTTGTGCTTGTGTGGGTTTTCGCCGGGTACTCCAGTTTCCTCCCAGAGTCTAAAAACATGCACAGTACATTAATTGTTCGTTCCAAATCTTCCCCAGGTGTGAGTGTGAATGGTTTGTGTGTGTCGGCCATGTGAACTTCAATGTTGAGTTTTGATTACGATTCACTTTCAGTAAGTGATAACTCATGGTGGCAGTGATGCCTGGTGGTGAGGTGCTGCATTTTTGATCCGGCTTGCCAGAACCATTGCTGACTTTCAGCAAGAGGCGCTGCATAGCTGTCAGCGTCTTTCTGCCCCGCGAGGTCCTGCGAGCCATCCAGTTTGTACTCTGCCCTCGCTTAGAATCGTCTGAGATGGGTACCAACCTCCCTGCAACCCTAATTAGGATTAAACGGTTCAGAAAATGAATGAATGATGAATGCCTGTTTCATTATTCCAATATGGTGTATGGCAGCCTGCCATTAACTATCAGCAATTCGTAAAGGCCGGAGTTCAAATCTTGCATCATAGTCAACTTTGCATTATTGATTTTTTTTTTTTTTTTTTTTTTAATGCTCAACATCATTCTTACTCATGCCGGTGGATTTTCTGATTGTCAGATAGTCTATATATTTAAAAAACAAAAAGGAATGGATGGTTGAATCTTTGTACTGAACAGATGGATCTGGTTCAGCTGACAGAATTCTGAGTTGGGTTCAGCTCTAACTACAACAAAGACTCAGCACCTACTTATTATAATTATTGTGTGTCCTAACAGTGAGGGACAACCTGCTACTCGTGTTGCGAGATGTGAAGCTACCTTCCTGTAAGATAGTAGAGACTTCAGTTGTGCATACAGAACATGCTTTTCTCGCCTTGAATAGGAGACCGTAAGTGATAAGTTTGTTCTTGACAATAGTGCTGAAGTGTCGCTGATAATGTGCGATTGGCTGACTGACTGACTGGCGCTGACCTCAGTATGGCTGGGGATAACGTGCCTTAATTAGCTCTGCATTCGTGCACAATAGAGGAGACACGAGTCTGAACCGACATTCATCCTGCTTTAATTGGATGAACGGTTGGCTATTAGCATGGAGACATTTAGCCTCGGGGCTGGTCGTGTGAAAGCTAATAGCCTTTAGCTGGCAGGTTTAAGTCAGATGAGAAAATATGTGGATTCTTATTTAAACTCTCGGAAAAGATTATTTTTTTCTTTTTACATGTCTGATGTTTTTTTTTTTCATTAAAAGACAGGTGTGATGAGAATCAGTGATTATTAGCACTGTTACATGCTAT
Source organism: Plotosus lineatus (assembly GCA_024760905.1). Lineage (NCBI taxonomy): Eukaryota > Metazoa > Chordata > Actinopteri > Siluriformes > Plotosidae > Plotosus > Plotosus lineatus. The sequence continues at coordinate 28,555,127 of CM045749.1, read as the reverse complement.
GTCAGTGAGTTTGGAAGCTTTGCGTTTAAGGTTAAACATAATTGAAGTTTTGTAATGAACTTTTTGTGAAAATATAAATAATCCCCTCTATAATACACTTTGAGGTTTGTTTTATTGGATATTAGTTTTTTCATGCATTATTCATGAGCTATCAAGTAATATGTCATCATCAGACGTGTGGCAAAATCGTAAATTCACGGAAATTTCACAAGTTCCCACCAAAATCTAACATTTCTATTTCTATGAATCATGCAAATCCGGTGGGATTCTGGGGTGGTATGTGGGAGGGGTCTTGTATTGAGGGTAAAACTCACAGAACATTGTATCTCGGTATGCCATTGATATCCTTGCTAGTTTCTGTTCATTGTCCTGCCTTTCACGAACATTCACGTGATGCGTGTTTTTATGGATAATCACCTGCATGTCTGGCAGCACTTGTCTCATCAAAGAGCGTTGTACATTTCTCAACCTACAAAGAAAGTGATGACGTAGTTCGTCTGTGTACACGAAGAAAACACGTGCTTTCAGCCTGTTCAGCAAGCTGTTAAAGTTTACGAGGCTTTTGACCTAGTGGTAAAAAGAAAGTATTCCATGTTAACAAACGTAAAATGGCAGTTCAACGGCGTGATGTTATTGGCAGCAAAATTGGAAAAAGTATCAAAGATAAAAATGTACTAATCCATTAAGATTATTCTGAGAAATTTTACATAATTTTACATTTTATACACAACCGATTGCTTGTATATTAAACGTGCTTATTAAATAATTAACAAAAAGGCTTGTGTTTCCGGGGGGGGGGCTTCGCTCCCTTGAAACCCCCACATGAGTGTTGCCCCAAACCCCACCCTGCTACTTTCCTCCAATTTAGACTTTCCCATTTCACATGTCGGAGTCATCAC
>CM045749.1:28491728-28549228 GCA_024760905.1 Plotosus lineatus | reverse complement strand
GTTCCCTGTGAACAATAGGGTTCAAGTTAAGAAATTGATTTCCTTTGATACAATTCTTTATTAAATGTTTATACATTTACACAGAAAAATATAAATCAACAAGATCCGACAAATATACCTGTTAAGTTCTAAAATATTTTGTGAACAGGAATACGACATTTTAAAGTGATGAAACTTTGAAATACTTTACGGAATAAGCGGTAACCTGATATATATTCTCTTGTATTTTAATGAGGTTGTTGGTAACAGTGGTAAAATTATGAGCAATTACCGTTTAGGATTACACTGGCTCATTCATTTCTTTTCTGAACCGCTTAATCCTAGTTAGGATCTCCAGGAGGCTGGCGCCCATCTGAGCTTGAACCCCCGACCTTGGCTTCAGCGATCGAGCACTTTACCACCAGGCATCACTGCCGCCTCGTTTCTGATACGTTTCCAAAATATTAACACGAATTAATAATAAAACTGAGTCTTCATCATGTAGCCACTCCCAGTATGTGCAATCTGATTGGCTGCCCAGCATTGTAACACCTTACACTACAGACCAGGCAGTATTTTTTCTCTGTCCGCATGTGCTTCATCAAAACACAAACTTAAAATGTTTAAAAAAAAAAAACAAGTTCTCTTTTTTTTTTCTTATTTTTTTCCCTTGTTCCTTACTTGGAAAAAAAAAAAAAAAATATATATATATATATATATATGAGATTAGATTCGGTGCTGTCAGCTCAGTACAGTGAATTCTACCCTCTTGAAGAGTTTGAAGAAAGAGAAAGCAGCTCCGTTGATACTGCAAATGATGAAAACAACAACAACAACAAAAGTGATATGAAAATTTATTCAAAAAGCCAAAAGTCCTCCATGAATTTTCTGACTGGGTTACTTCAGCCAAGCTCGAAGATTCTATAAGAACTTGTCTTCTTGTTCTTGTGTCATGGGTGCAAGTACCGTTTGGGAGATTGTCTTCTCCTTGGGCCACAAGATTTTTTCTTTCAGCTTGAAAGATTTTCGGAGTAAAGGCGAATTCGTCATCATTCAGGATATTAAATATAAATGAGGTGTTGGAAAGGTATCTCTGGATGCTCCGCTGGAAGCTGTTCACCAAGCCTGGTTCGTGCTCTTCAATATTTAGTATATGAGCACATCACTGAAGAACTTGAACCAACACGTGATAAAGTTTCCGAATCTGTAATTCAAAAAATATTCACAAATGCCATGTAGTGAACAACTTATAAACCTCATTATTACAGAAAGTACAGGACATTCCAAACCCCAGCTTTGATGCATCAAACTCAGTTAATACCTCCAAACCTCCATCTGGAATTTCTCTCTACCGGCTTGACGGTTGGTTAATAAGTGGAACGTGTGTGTGTGTGTGTGTGTGTGTGTGTGTGTGTGTGTGTGTGGTGGTGGTGGGGGTTTCTTTAGTGAATCAATTAGCGAGTGGTGGTGTGCACCCTAGGTATATTAGTCAAGGACCTGCTCTGCATCCGGCCGGTCATTCAGATCAACAGTGCAGTGAAATAAAAATGAGGACACACGCAGGCTTATAACAGCCAGGTGAAAGATATAAGAGCAACAATTAAAAAAAACAAAGAACAAAAAACAAGACAAACAAAAACCCCAGCAGCACACAAAGCTAATTACAGCATTACTGAGAAAATTGACGGATCAGTCCCCCCACCACCTCTTCCTTGGTCGTACTTTGCAGAAATATTCTTTACTTTTATACAGCCATGACTCGTTTGAAATAGGTTTTCTTTTTTCTTTTTTCCCCCTAAACCAACTTTGCACTTTTAGACTGTACAATATTTACCAAGTTGTCTTTACAGAACTTTTAAAATTCACTCAAAGTGCATAGTGATCATTGTCGGACTGCAATTTCATTTCGATTTATAGGAAGTTGCCAACTTAAGACCTGCATGACTTACCACTGTTCAAGTTTATGACCATCCGTGACTTAAATAAATAAATAAATAAATAAATATTTATATACCATATTTTCCAAACTATAAGTCATACTTTTTTCATACTTTGGCTGAAGGTGCGACTTATACTCCAGAGCGACTTATATGTGAAATTATTACATCTAATTCTGTTCGTCATAATAATAACAATCAAAATTTAACATGTTTATTTTTATACTCGCGACCAAAAGACGGCACTCTAGGCTTGGGTTCCAGTACCTGCTCATCCAGTACCACTGAGGAAATGTCCCCAAAAAGAAAATCCTATTCTGTGGATTAGAAACTGAAAGTAGTGAAATATGCAGCAGAAAATGGTCATCGAGCAGCAGAAAGAAAGTTTGAGAAACTTGTGAGGGACTGGAGAAAAGCGGAGATTATTAGTGCAATCAAGAAAACAAACAAAAAAAGCTACTCGTGGGCTAAAAGCTCGATGGTCACAGCTTGAGGAATGAGCTCGCACATGGGTGCTTGAGCAACGTGCTTCAGGGAGGGGCTTGTCAACAGTGCAGTTGTGTCTCTACGTCCAGGTAGTTGTCAAGTAGATGAATACAAATGACTTTGTGTGAGGACCTTCTTGGTGGCAACCGCCTCCCTATCAGAGCGAGGACCACATACAGTACATACCAGTCGTAACACATGTACAGACCCGACTTACGTCCAAACTGTCATACGACCTGTTGGTCTGAACCAAATGTGGTCAGAAGTTGGATGTGTTCTGTATTTCCACAAAATTTAAGTCTGGATCTGACAAAGCCACATAATTTTCTCTTGCAGCCACAGTGTGGTCAGCATTGTGTTATTGTCACGTTGAATATTCTTCGAGTGACTTTTTTTTGTCAGAAAGCGGCAGGTTTTCGATAAGAGTTTTCTGTAACAGAGTAATTTGCCCAAAATGTATTTTTTATTTTCTCTTGAAAGATGCTCTAGTCTCTGCTGCGGAGATACACCCTCATAAAATGTTGTTACCGCCTCCATGCTTTACTGTCGGTCAGCTGTAGGTAATTTGCATTGGGTTTTTACCAGATATAATGTTTTGGCTTGAGAAGCTTCATTATGGGTCTTGGCTCAGCTCAGTTGGGACATACCTTTCACCTGCAACCGTCCCATATAAGACACATCTGTGCGGGGTTTGTGACATTGTTGTTACATGAACCCAGTAACCATTCATCTGTTCAGTTTTAAGAGACAGCCCGATCCCGGAAGGATCCTATAAGTACGGAGCATTGGCCACTTATTGTTGAAGGGTAGTAATCCGCTTCTTTTTTCAATTTTTTTTCTATTTTTTTTGTGTGTGATTCATCTTGGGATTTTTGTCTTTTCACAGCTTTATCACTGAGATCTTTTGACAGTGCCTTGTGACCCATAGTTGATTGTTGTATATTGTGTCTTTCACTTGGCTGTTTTAAGTTTCATAGAGTAAATGTAGCTGGAAAAATTTTGTCTTCATTTCAGGCCGCAAAGCAAAAAACCCACCCAAAAAAAAAAAAAAACCCCAAAAGTGAGCGTTTTGAAGCATGTGGTTCTTTTTTAGACTCGCTGTATATGTATGTACAACTGTGATAGACAGATGTCCTGTAACTGTGCTTTTGCCTTGCGGCCAGTGTTCCTGGGATATGCTCCCCTGCTGTTCTCCCTCTATCTGTCTCTCACTCTCTTGTGCCCAAGCATATTTTTCACCAGCTAACCGTCCTGTAAAAGTGCAGAATAAAGGTACGTGACTATTTCAGACAGGCTTACTTCATACAAAAATAATTCAAACATACTGGCAGTGATTGCAGATTTCAGTTTATTTTCGTGAACCGTGACTGAATGGTTCTAGAACATATTTCTTATAGAACAGCAAAACCATGCCACCATGTCTTATTTACCGTGTGACTCATCTGAATGTTCTGTATTCAGTAGTACGGGTGTGTCAATGACTTTGCTTACAACTCATCGTACTAATTGAACAGATTCTTACCGTTGCTGCTGGGGACATTGTGCCTGGAGGACAGATGGAGTGTGCACTCAGTATGGTGCTTTTTAATATGAATTTGGGTTGTAAAATCTGCTGTTCAGTCAATGTTGAGATTTTGACCTGCCCTGCAGCTCCCTTCGGGTTGTAATCATTATATGCTGTCAGGCTAATGGGTTGTGACTGTCGGATACAGGGGGCAGAGGGCATTAGTTGCCCAGGCTTTCTGTGTAGCCCACGATGAGTGGCATCAGGATGAGGTTCTTCCTACTTTTGAAGAGGAACTGTGTTATAAGTGTTTCATCTGAGCTTTGTTTCTATATAGTGATGCTATTTCCTGGAACATTCGAGGCGTTTAATGTGAATGGTATTAAAGTGCTTTATTTATTAATTTTTTTTCAAAGTAAAGTAAAAAAAAAAACACAATAAGAGAATAAATGAAATACATAAGTAAAACATGACTCAAGGAATGATGAATTATTTATGTCCCACAGAAGTAAAGTAAAAAAAAAAAAATCTTGTAATTTATTATTGATGATGTTTTGATGGAACTGTTTTCTCGAATTAAGGCGGAAGAATCCAGTAGCATGCTGCCTGCATGGGGCACTTCCTGCATTCATTGTTGTCAAATTTTATTCCTTGTATTTACTCTAATTCTAAAGGTTTTGCTGTATTAAACCAGATGATACTCTGGCACATGATTCAAATCCCAAAGCAAAGCCCCCCCCCCGGGTCACACATTGAACTACTCTGTGTGTCTTTTAGGTAAAGGAAGGTCAAGTCAGTCGGGCTTTTTACACCCAAGCCTAGTGGCTCATCAGGCCGGTGCTTATCCCTGGTTTCCATAGCCTGAAGCAACCAGGAGTACAAACTCTAGTCCATCGCAGGTTATTTTCCCAGTATATTTTTACTGGTACCCATTTATACTGCTGAGCGAACAGAGACACCCTTGTGGTTAAAACCTTGCCCAGGGATCTTCGCACAGTGGGAGTCCAACTGGAATTTGAACACACAACCTCTCGATCGTGAGCTGAGCACCCTAACCACTATGCCACCGGCTGCACTGTGTGCCTTTTAAGTCCTTTTTATTTGGCTCAGGACTGGTTCGAGCAAGAATTTGTCTGCAAATACATGCCAGTTTAAATTTTGCCAACCTGTACATCACGCCTTTAAATAATCTACTTCGTAATGTTATTGAATTTTGGTCTGTGTGTGAAAATAAACCTGTTCTTCCATAAACCTGAGTCAAGCTGTGCAACTAGATAACCAAGAGCCTGAAAGTTTTTCTAAATTAAAATCACTGCAGGTTTGTTCAGCCCATTGAGTTAACAGGGCAGGTAATTAAGTCCAAGCCTGAAGCAGAACAGCCCAGAGCTGAGCTTTGGTGATCTACGACATTCGAAGGCAAGCATTGTTCCAAATCATTGCCACATTAAGCAGTCTCGCCTTTCGCTCTTTTCATTCTGCTCCCCCTTTTCTTCAGAGTCATTACCAAGCAGAACGCCTCTCTGGTCTTAATGAGATCCTCTGATTTCCTCTTAAAATCTTTTGAGTTGTTTCAAAATAAATAAATAAAAAAAATTAAAAATCACCTCGGGGAGATCAGGTAATCGAAATTGTAGTGGGTGCCAAGAGAGAGCAGGCAGCTTTGGTGTGGCTGCTTCTTCGTATTTCTGGGTTTCAGACTGAGATTAATCAACATGCTGACAGAAACTGGACCGAAACTGTGGCTTCATGATGTAATATTCCTCATCAATGGTTTTAAAATGTGATGTTTTTACACCTGAGGTATCATGTGACATGCGTTTTGTCACCACCTTGTTTGTTATCGGACAGTTGGCACCCGTGTTAGTGATTACAATCACATGAAACTTAGCATATTTGTTGTTGTGGTTAATATCTAGAATTCCTTCGAGCTCCATTTTTTTTTTTGAACTAGAAATAGAATTATGACATCATAACTTGAAGTCCTGCGTGAATTTAAAGTCCAAATGCTCCATGATATGTGGACAGAATCGAACAAGTTTTGTCAGTGTTCTTCTACTCGACGGTACCAACACTTCGAGTCGTACTTTTCCATTTTTACTCACCAGAATCACACGACTGTGGAGGCGTGTACAGAGGATCTGATTAACAATTTTTGGAGCCGAACTTTTAATTTCAAGCCAGAAATCAATTTATTGGCATTACTGGCTATCTAACCAGATGCGATGGATCACAGATACGGAGATGTGTAGCTCAGGTGATCTTATTTGATTTATTGATCACATAAGTCTGAAATAGTTCTAAAATGCTGGGTTTGTGAACACAATCTCAAATGTTCTACACGGCAGAATGTCCAGAGTAAAATTCACCTTTTTTGAGAGTTTGTGAGTCCATCGGTCAACGAGTGAATTCTACTCTGGAAATTTTGCTGCATGTGCTGCTCTCTGTTTGTTGCATTCTGCGTGTCATACTCTATATGCTACTCCAGAATGGAATAAGGTCCAACCCCTATCGAGATGGGTGGTTCTAGAGCCCAAGCTATGCATTGAGGTGAGTCCGACGATACTTATTTGGTATCTCTCTACCTCACGCACCAGCTCAGGCTCCTTCCCCATCAGAGAGGCGACATTCCATGCCCCAACATTCAGTAGTCGAAGATCAGTCCGACAGAACCCATGCTTTCGGCCGCCACCCGACTCACACCGCAGCCGACCTCCATAGCCCCTCACACAGGTGGTGGAGCCATGGGAGGATGGACCCGTGTCCCTTTTCAGGCTGGGCCAAGCCGGGCTCCATGGGCAGAAGCCCGACCACTAGGCACTTGCCTTCGAGCCCCGACCCCAGGCCTGCCTTCAGGTGGGGACCCCGGTGACTCGTGTCCGGGCAAGGGAAACTGTGTCCTTGTTTCTTCTTTCTTTGAACCGTGTTTCATTTGGACCTGAATCACTTAGGACCTGCTCGCCTTGGATGTGACCCTACAAGTGGCATGATGCCCCCGACAACATAGCACTGAGGATCATGAGCGATTCAAAGAGGGGCTACACGCTGAAGGGATTATGTCTCTCGGCCGGTCTGGGAACTCCTCAGTATTCCCCCGGAAGAGCTGGAGGAAGTGGCTGGGGAGAGGAATGTCTGGATCTCATTGCTTAGGCTGCTACCCCCGCGACCCGACCCCGGATTAAGCGGAAGATGATGATGATGGTGCTTTATACGCTCCATTTGCTCTGTCCGAGGGGTTTCAGGTTATCGATTTATTGAAATTAATATTAATATTTCTTAATAAAACTGCACGTGAGATTATTTCTCGTCATCAACTTGGCTTTACCAGCAATTAATAATTTTACAATGTCTCAAACATTTCAACTTCTCAGGTCACTGTATTATACGGACATTATACGGTTTCCGTATTCAATCCTTTCACCTCTTCTATCCTAAAAATATTCGCTCTCGCTAGACTCCATCTCTGTGCCTGTCCATCCACACCTGTGTTCCCAGCCCGAATGGTGGTAGGTGGCTTACAGGTGCTCAATCCCACATCCTTCGAGCATTAAAAAAAAACAATGTGTCACAGTGACGGTTTCATTTTGAAAGTTACTTCAAGTGCGGCCGAGAAGTTCAGCAGCCTCTATTTTGCAGCTCCAACAAGTGGATCTCGTCGCATCCCAACCTATCCCAAGATTAACCGCATGCCACCATGAAATTTTATTTCATGTCTTGAAGCCATAAACCTTGATGGGCGCCAACAGGATCAGTGCTTTTTAAGGCAAGTAAGCTAATGGCCCAAATACGAGGTCTTCTGTAGATTAGAGTGTCTTATTCAACGCCGCTCGGATCATAACGGTTCGACCTTTACCCAATATCAGGCAAGGTCATTCCTTCATAGACCGTGGTCTTTGCATCCTGTAAAGGATGCAGCACCAGAACTGGGATTCAGCCAAGGTATTGCTCCCCCCCTTCATACCACTATAAATCAGAGTTACTCATTAGAGACAATATCCTCGCATTTGGTTAACCTGCCTATGTAATATCTCATAGCATGTTTCCTTAGCCATAATCTTTTAACTAATAATACATTCATACTGAAGTCGGCAATTATTTGTTAATTCTGAAATTGCTCCTATAAAAGGATAATGGCCCTAAAATCCAAGCGCAAATAACCTGCTTCAGCAATTTCAGTCAGGCTTTCATTCCTATACAAAACAAAAATGGTGCTTTTAGGTGTAGTCAGGGACCTCTTCTGTCGCGCTTACTCCGACCTCATTAATTTATTTATATATTTAGTCCCAGTGCTGCATTCGGTAATTAATCACGACATCCTGCTTCCTGGAAACAGTCCCATGTAAGTATTCACAGCACAGCCTGAGCATGCTTCAGAATTCAGGTCTCACTGTTCCGTCGCACTTTATTTCCATCTGCAAATATAAACCCTGCACTGCACCAGTTCTGCACGACATCCCAGTGCTGGATCCCATTCTATTTTTTCTCAATCAAAATGATATTCTGATCATAAAATGAGCTACGATCACAGTCCACATATATATATACTATTAGGCTTCAATATTTTATATATTATTATACTGTTAACTGTGTGTGTGTGTGTGTGGAAAAAGGAAAAAAAATCATTTGTAGCAGCAAGAACATACTGATTGGAGAATTCTGACATTTTTCATCCCGTTTGGCTTCTCGTGTACTTCACGTAGGTCTAAACAAATATAGTGATCCCTCGCTATTTCATGCTTCCGTTTCTGCGGCTTCAGTGCATCTCGGGTTTTTCAAAAATATTCATAGAAAAAATAAGGAAATTAAGGAAAAATAGAGAATTTAAAGAAAATGCCACAAAACAAGGCCAAGTACGCAAAAAAAAAAAAAAACCCCAACAAAACTACTTACATTTTTATGTGATTTATGTGATATTTTTATGCGCATCTGTGTGCGTGCTCACGCGCGTCTGTATGTGTGTATTTATATTTTATTTACAGCTTATGCATTATTTTTGAATGTTAAATTATTATAAGCATTTACAGCATTGAATATAAATTTATTGATATTACATACATGTACGTATACGTCAGTCAGGCGGGTCGATCCTACTTGGCGGAAATCGGCGGTCGCTGGGGGTGTGTGTGTGTCTCAGTCCCCATTAACCGTGGAAAGTGAGGGATCCCTGTATCGTCAACAGTATAAAATAGAATTAACTACTCAATAAAATTAAAAAGTACCGCTTACTTTCCTTTTAATTTTTTCTTGCCATGAAATAATGCTTTATAATAAGCGTTTTAAAATCATACACATCATTTTTTTTTTAAATTATTTTAATAAATTACAGATATTTTACTTTAAAACTCGTACATTAATTTGTACAAAATGCCGATAAACATTTTATCTTTTACTTGTTTATTTAAAGGAATTAATTTGTTTGTGCATCCTAAAGTCATTTAAAAAAAACAAAAAAAAAACCTTCATTCAGTGTCAGGATGAAATCAAAAATTTTTTGTTCCTTTTTCTTTCGGGTGACAGTCGTCTGATGGCTTTGTGCTGCTGCCAGAGAAATAAACAGAGTCGTTTGTATTCTGGCATGTTGAACTTTTTCATTGGGAAATGAATCAAGAGATTAAGCAGACATGACAAGCAAATAACAGGCATTCCAGTAACTCGCTCAGACAATGTGAAGATTAAATGTATTTTTCATTGGGAATGACACAGTTTTATTGCATTTTCTTCTCTGACTAAATGGCCTTCACTTGCCTTTGCTTTGCTCTGATTATCATCAAGCGGCCATTTCTGCGATTAGCTTGAACGTGGGTTTGTTTCATGTAATGTTAATAGAGGATGAAGGGATAAGATATTGTATAAATGAATCGAGTTTAGTTATCATGTCCTTCCACCGTGATTAAGATTTAAGTCAGCACATCATCCATTACTGTGTAGACAAATAAAATGTAGAGGAGGCAGAACGAAGATGTGCAGTGCATCATGGGGGATTTGATCCTTCATTTTAGAACTGAAAGAATTTACTATAAAGGACCACTAAACTGTGGCCTGATTTAGGATGCTGAACATATTTCTGGAATGTTCTCCATTAGTAATAATTTGTGTGTCACAACTTCTCGTGAAATGCTTTTCTTTCCGATTTTCCCTTTGAACATGATGATCGACAATTTACGAAGGAACATGGCGGGATATATTTCACAGGAAACAGGCTACAAAAGAAAACACTGATATGGATTTTACTCTTGGAAAGTACGTTGAAATGAGAGAATTCATCTCTCTTCTTTCATTTTTTTAAAAATCACGACCATAAAATTTACCTTGAACTGTTTCAGCTGCAATTGTGTCACCAACATGTTTAATGATTATTCCACAAAATCCATTCAGACATGAGCTGATAGCCATCAAGGCTTATAGGACTGAATTATTACATTGAATGTTGTGTGAAATGTAAAAAAAAAAAAGAAACACACAACAATGAAATGATTTGCAAATCTCAAGCTCACAATTTCTTTCTCAGAACAACTACTTTTCTTTTCGGCTTTTCCCTTCAGGGGTCGCACAGCGAATCATCTGCCTTCATCTCACCCTGTCCTCTGCATCTTCTTCTCTTACACCAACTGCCTTCATGTCCTCCTTCACCACATCCATGAATCGTCTCTTTGGTCTTCCTCTGGGCCTTCTGCCTGGTAGTTCCAACCTCAACGTCCTACTACCAATATACTCACTGTCCCTCCTCTGTACATGTCCAAACCATCTCAATCTAGCCTCTCTGACTTTGTCTCCAAAACCTCTTACATGTGCTGTCCCTCTGATGTACTCATTTCTGATCCTATCCATCCTCGTTACTCCCAAAGAGAACCTCAACATTTTCATCTCTGCTACCTCCAGCTCTGCCTCCTGTCTTTTCCTCAGGGCCACTGTCTCTAAACCATACAACATCGCTGGCCTCAACACCGTCTTGTACACTTTTCCTTTCATTCTTGCCGATACTCTCCTATCACACATCACACCGGACACTTTCCCCCCAACCATTCCAACCTGCCTGCACACGCTTCTTCACCTCTTTTCCACACGCTCCATTGCTCTGGATTGTTGAGCCTAAGTACTTAAAATCCTCCACCTTCCTTATCTCTGCTCCCTGTAACCTCACCGTTCCTCCTGGGTCCTTGTTGTTCATACACATGTTCTATGTCTATACATATTTATGTCGCTTATTTCCCTTATATATTTTTATTGTATTTTGTCTCTCATAACGTGGAATGGAGTGGCTCCTGTATAATAAGAGTTGAGACTTAAATAAACAATCTTTCTGTATTCTGTCTTACTGAGGTTAACCTTCATTCCTCTCCTTTCCAGGACATACCTCCACCTCTCTAGATTTTCCTCCACTTGTTCTCTGCTCTCACTACAGATCACAATGTCATCTGCAAACATCATAGTCCATTTCTTTCTCAGAACATAAACGATATATTAAATATTGAAAGTGAGATTTTTTTGATTGTTTCATGGAAAAATTAGTTTATTTGGAATTTCTTGGCAGCAAAATATCTTAAAACGGTTGGAACAGGACAGCAAAATGGTGGAAATACTCAAAATACTCAAAAAAGAAACAGCTTGAGCAGGATTTCATGGCTTATTTGGTGAACTGGAAGAAGACCAGGAACATGATTGGGTGTAAAAAGCGGATCCTGACAGAGGTTCACCAATCTGCAAAAACAAACAAACAAACAAACAAACAAACAACAACCCCCCCCCCCCCCCAGATCTACACACAGGGCAATAGTGGTCTATTGGTATAGGGTGCTGGATTGCTGATCCTAAGGTTGGGGGTTCGAGTCCCACTGGCCACATGGTTGTCACTGTTCCCCCCAGTACAGCTAACTGGGTTATCAAATGCGGGCCATGTCTCTCGCTGTCCATGGTGAGAGGTTCATGTAAAAGAACCAGTGTTGGATTTCGTAAAGAGTAGGCTGCAAAGCCGTCAGCGTGTTTTTGTCTTTTGCTTAAAGGGTTCTGTAAGGAAGGGCATCCGACGTAAAAACCTGTGGATGTGTGTGGATAACTTGTACCGAATCCTTTTCTTGAATGAATAAAATGTTTCAATCAATCAAAACTCCATCTTATATGATGCTAACACAGCTCGCTGGTTTGCTGGAATATCATTGACAAAGCGAGATGGTTGTTGGCAATACTCGGCACATTTTTGCTGAAAAAAACCCCCACGTGGCTCGTCACGTGATCGGGGTGTGATGTCTTTAAGTGACGCCTGAATTTATTTGGGTTCATACCATCCGCTGCCAATGTTTTCAGACACAGTAAACAAGTGTGTGTGTGTATTCATGTATGTGTGTACACATATACATATATATACACACACACACACACACACACATACAGGGATCTCTCTCTACGTTGCACTTCAATTCATGTGGCTTCAGTGAATTGCGTTTTTTTTTTTAATTTTTTTTTTTTTTTTATAAATATTCATTGAATTAAAAAATAAGGAAGAAAATGCCACAAAAACAAGGCCAATTATGCAAAAAGAAAAAAACCCTCTAAAACGCAAAACAAACCAAAAAAAACAACAACCCAAACCTCCCATCAAAACTCGTTAAATTTTTGAGAGGTGCGCATCTGCGTTCGTGCACGTCTGTATGTGTGTGTGTGTATTTATATTTTATTTATATCTTATGCATTGTTTTTTAATGTTTAATTGTTATTATAATCAATTATAGCACTGAATATGTATTTATTGATATTATATACACATATACATGTACGTGTACGTCAGTCGAGGGGTTGGGGGGGGTGATCCTACTTTGCGGAATGCGCTGGTTGCAGGGAGATCTCGTTCCCATTTTGTCGCAGAAAGTGAGGGATCCCTGTATATATGTACTCGTGTGTGTGTGTGTGTGTGTGCGTGCATTTCTGTAAATGGAAATAGGGCGGGATCTAAACTAGATCCAAGTACGATACATTTGTTTTTCTTGGAAGATGAAAATCCTGCATTTCCACAAAGTGATTTGTTGAATAGATTTTAATTACAGCAGTATTAAAGATATATTTGTATGTCTTTTCAGCACCGCCAACTTAAAGCCTGAGACCAGACAGCTCAGTTGTTTGACCTCCACAACAAGGACAAATGTTTAATGATTAAAAAACATGTTAAGTGAGTTTGAGGGGAATAAAAGGCGCTTTGTGATCAGTTCCCTTTGATTTGATTTGCAGTGCACAAAAGCAGCGTGGAAACAGCATATTTTCTGTGTTATGTCTTTAAGAGTGGTGACTGCTTTATGGTTTTGGCATGTAGACCCTGTGATAAAAACTCACAGCTGAAGGATTTTCATGCACACTATGTGCTGAATAGGTTTGATGTGGTCTGGGGTGTCAGGATTCAAATTCGTCGTAAATTTGTTCACGGGGTTCAGAGGGCTCTGCTCGGGATGCTCGGGCTCCTCCACTTCCAACCTTAGTAAACCCTGTCTTGTGTTGTGCTCGTGGAAATTGTATTTATGGAATATTTTTGGGTTTTTAATTTCAGTGAAGGGAAATAGTACGGCTGCTGAATGCAAACTATGAGTGTGATGGTCAGCTGTCTGCAGATGTTTTCCATTAAGTGTGCATCGTTAAAATAAATTCTCCATTTATTCTGGTTATTGCGTTGTCCTGACCGTTCACTGTGTCTCCTGTAGCTTATTGACCACTTTCGATTCGTTATTTTAGGGTGGCGAGGGGGTGCCTATCTCCGCCGACACTGGGTGAAGGCGGGGTCGACACTGAATAACTTGACAGATCATAATTGGGAAATTTAGGTTAATGCACATGTCTTTTGACTGCTGGAGAAAACCAGAGGAGGCCCAGAGGAGACCCAGAGGAGACCCATGCAAGCACTGTGGAAAAATGCAAACTCCTCACAGACATGCCAGAGCCAGGAACTTCAACCCAGGACCTTTTTGCTGTGAGGTGATCGTGCTTGGAAATAAAGAATCTGAAGTTGTGTATGAAGACTCTGTTAATTGCAAAATGTTTTTTCCCCAGGCAATTACATTATCAACATATAGTAATTGTAATATGGAAATATCACCTGTTTAGTCATCTCTTAATAACCCTGCTTACTCCGGTCTCTTTTACTGGGAAAAGCGTGCGATGCTAGTTTGGCTCCTTTCACTTGTTTTGGGGTTTATGTTGTTCAGAAACGTACAGCAGCCATTTGAAAGTGTCTGAGAGATTTTGGCTTCATTTTTCCTGTCCACCATGCGTACGCTCGCTGGCCCAGACCCGAACTGTGTTCCTTTACCAGAAAACTGTCAACAGATCTGAAATTATTTTTCCTTGTGGCTCTTCGAGGAACCGGGCTGTCGATCTGTCTGTCTGTCAGTGTATCTATCTACATGGTAAGAGGTTTTAGGATACGCCCATTTCTCCAGTTCTTCTTGAAATATATTTTAATGTCTTTATGTAACCAATTGAAGGCAGATGGGAAAAAAAAATTGTCGGTCAAGTGGTTGAATTGTTCCGTTTAATACAGTTTTAATCAAAGTTTTTGAATCAGCGGCGTAGTCACTGTTGCAGATATTCCATGGTGTTCCTTCGATGATAGAATTCAAATACCGTTGTGGTTGTTTCTTCCCAACACCGTCGCAAAGGTTCCTTCAAAATGTGTTGCACTTGTTGCTTGTTTTGCCTTCATGCCTCTGTCCACTTCATCCCAAACCAGCTTGATGGGGCTTCAGTCCGGAGACTGCTGCCCTCCCATGATCGGAAACCGACTATCGTCCTTTTCCTCTCAGCTGGTTCCGCTATCACGGTCACCTTTATTTCTCTTCAGAGCATTCAGTGGATTCGAGCTGCTTTAATTTCAATAAAACCAAAAAATGGGGAGTTGGAAAACTTTTGAATAGATGTCCGTCTGTCCATCTGTCTTTCCGTCCATGAGTGAGGTGGATGGATCGATATGGGACTGTTTCAGATAATTAACTACGAAATGACTTTGCAGGATTTTGTTTTCACATTTGGAATAACTGTAACTCCAGCCAGCAGTAGAAAATGTATCGTTTCGTTGTATAAAATTTAATACAGGAATACCTTGGCTTACATTGTTAATTGGTTCCAGAAGAGATGACGTAAGTCGAAAACAACTTAACTCAAATTAGCTTGTGTCCAGGCTAGGCTACACTAAATTTACTTGTATAATATTACATATAACTAATATTAATATATAATATATATATTTAATAAACTAAATATATGTAATATACAGAAAGTCCCTGTCATTTGCGGGGGTTACGTTCCTCCCCCAATCGCGGATACCGGAAATTCGCGGCTTATTGATGTGCTTTTAAAACCCTATGTATGATATTCCAAAATCTGCTTGTGAAACCCATTCTCTCGCCAGTCTTACTCATTAATACAGTAATAATGCAGTAAAATGTAGTCATGAGTAATACAAACTTTTTAATATTGTACCGTGATAATATTTATGAATAAATAAAGCGCTGAGGCTCCTTACCAGAAGCTAGAGAAGATGCGGGGCGTTTGAGTGACGACATAGTGCTTAAATAATCATTTAAAACACACTTTAAAAAAAATGGGAATTCACAATTTAAGCAATCACTTTGATGACATGTGCGCAAAGGAGAAAAAAAGGTGTACACATCATCTGCAACCAATCAGCAGGAGGGAGGAACAAAAGCTCTCAGCCATTGGCTAAATTTGAATCATGTGCCAGTGATGTCTATGTATAATTTGTTGGGGCTGCCGCTAATTCAGTGCTTCTCAAATAGTGGGGTGCGATTATATGATTATAATGACAAACTCTTTATTTTTATTCTTTATTTTTCCACATATTTTTTGAAAACTGACTTATAATCGAGAACGACTTAAGTCGAGGTATACCTGTATATCTAATTTTAAAAAAATTATAATAATCACAATAATAATAACAACAATGATGATATTTACTTGACACTGCTGTTGTGATCTGCAGAGTTCATTGTACCAGTTGACAGAGTTGGGGGTGGATGCGGGTCGTTGGAGGTACTTGGTGGATGGGGGTGGATGGTTCCATTATAGTGACAGGAAACTGTCAGATGTAATTTTGTAAGTAACTCATGTCTGGTAAAAAAAAAAAAAATCCACATAATACCCCCCAGGAACATTGAAAATTTTGAACTTCAACATTTCCTGTTTTGTACATTTTTGGTCCGTTGAATTAAACTCTATTTTAATGAAAGTTATGAATGATTGTCGGTGTGACTTGAGGATTTAGTGCTCAAGCACACATTTGTTTTTTATCCTGTAGAAGAGCGAAGGTTTCCCCCTGCCTTGGCGTATTTCTTCTGTGGTGGGGCGTGGCTTCTGAATTTGGTTTGCATGGGGATGGGAAGAACTGATTTAATTCAGGATATTGTGGGAAGGTTTAACACAGTACTTATTGCTAAGTGTTAGTTTTAAAGCCTCGGGACCTTTAATGTGTGATTGAATATGATGTGTTTTGTTAAAGCCTTTTTCGTGTACCATCTTTATACTCAGTTTTGTGTGTGTGTGTGTGTGTGTGTGTGTGTGTGTGTGCGAAAAGTGGTGAGTGTGTGCGCATGCGCATTAGTGTATGTTTTTGTGTGTGTAAACTAGTAAGTGTGTGAGTGAGTGAGTGTGTATGCATGTGTTAGTGTGTTTGTGTGTGTGTGCGTGCGTAAACAGAAATTGCACATATATGTACTTATTTTATTGACAAATTAAGTTTCTGCACACACTTGACGGAAAAAAACCCCAAATTCAAAAATCCTTTTCCGTCTTTTCAGTGCTGCGAACAATAGGCGCAGATAAAATGCTCAGTATTAAATAAAGAGAGAAATGACAGCTTCGAAGCCCATTGAGTAAAACAATGCTGCATTTTCATTGCAGCAAAACAAAAGTGCACAGTCGGCCTGTCAGATTTTGATAAGTGTTTCCCTTTGACGAATAAGTATGTTTGGCACTTTTACTTTTCCGAGCACATTAGAATTATGAATTGTGCCAGACTGGAAGGGTTTCTGTGGCGACAGTAACAATAGCAAGGAAATGAGCCTCCTGGTTGGATGATTGAAGGTAGAATGTGCGTATCGACAATGAAATACGAACAAAAATAAACAGAGATCTGAGGAGTTTTCAGAATCCACGTTCGATCATACTGCACTCTCTCTACCCACAAGCGGGCTGGGAATATTCCTGTATGTATTTTTATTTTTTAATTTTTTCCTCCAAGTGTCGTTCTCATGGAAAGTTGCTAGGAGATGGGAAAGCAGAGCAGGTTTTCGTCAGTGTTCATCCAGCAGTGCCGTGCCGATTGTTACGATACTGGGGGGGCTCATTGCCCCTTTTTAAAATGTATTTTTATTATTTTTTTATTTTATATATAATACTGTTGGAGAGTAAACACGGACTCTCTGGAGAGGAAGGACAGAGCTGTTTCCTGGTTTATGTGGTGGGTTCAACACAAAAACCGGCCTGCTCTTTTTTTATATGTACCATAAATATGGACTAAAGCTTTATAAAGAACGTTTGAGGCGACGGCGTTTTGTATTCAGAGTTTATTATTTTCGTCCAGATTGAGATTTAAGGCGGAGTTTTGTTTGATTGCTGGATAACCAGTCGGCTAGTCTTTTTAAGAACCGCGATCACACCTTAAGAGACCAGGTAACATGATGCGGCATGATGTTCGGCGCAGGAACCTGATCATTGAGAAGTGAAAGGCCTCGGGTTTTGCCTGGGATTTTCCTCCATCACCACACTGCGCTTCAGTTGTTCTACTGCGTCGCAAAGCTGGAGCTGAAACTTGTGGAAAGTTGATTGATGGCTTGATTAATGGCCCTGTCATGTGAAAGAAAGCTAACTGTTCCTGTGTATTCTGATGGGAGAAGTGTTTATTTAAAAAAAGTCTTAAAGAAATGGGGTGCCAGAAACACGCAGAGGGATTATGAGCTCTGGAAAGATTTTATGTGATAAAGAACAGAAGTGAAGCAAGTAGGTAGCACGTTCTCCTAATGAGAACAAAACTCTTGGAACTTTTATACTCTGGAAAAAAATCCATGAAAATGGGAAATAGATTTCTGGATTTATTGTAGAGAATTAAATCTTGCCTTCTGCTTTTAAATGAAAAGATCTCAGTGAATTCAGGATTGATCATGCAATCAAGAAATGATGATGATGATGATGATGAAGATGATGATGATGATAATGATAATGTGGTCTGAGCATAAGCCCAAAGCTGTAATGGAAAGTGAAGAGGTGAAATTGCTGTGGGATTTCAATATCCAGACGTGTTCCTTCATACAGACAAGGAGACCGGACCGAGTGGTAATAGACAGGAAAAAGAGACTCCGGGTCATATTATTGATGTCGCCGTCTCTGGACACGCTGGGGTTTCTGAGAAGGAAAGGAAGTAGATTGAGAAGTATTGAGACTTACCAAGGCAAGTTTTAGAATATTAAGGTCACAATGACGCCGGTCTTGGCTGGTGCCCTGGGCAGAGTCATGCCAAATTTACACCCAAATTTACCCAAGGCCTAAGGTTACCACAAGTCTGAGGCACAGACATGGGACAACACAAGATTAGGAAGGAAAGTCAAGTGTGTGTACGTGTGTGTGTGTGTGTGTGTGTGGGGGGGGGGCAATGTGATGGACTAGGGGTGCTTTGATGGTGGTACAGTGGAGAAGATGCACAGGGTAAAAGGGTTCCTGAACAAGGAAGGCTGTTACTGTATTTTCGAACCCCGTGCCAGGCCCTGCAGACAGTAACATGGCTCTGCTACAACGGGACAATTACCCAAAACACTTTAAACAACACAAGAACTGTCCACAGGAGAAGCAGTCAGCTGATATTCTGTCAACAACAAAGTGGCTCACGCAGTCATGAGATCTGTATTGTGGGTGTAGCTTGAGAAATCAAAATTTTGCTGGTTGGATGGGGCAGATTTTTGGTGGATTGAAGCTCGTATCATGGAAAATTCTTTATAAAAGACTCGCGTAAATCAAGGCACCAACTGTAATTAGAATGACAGATCTGTAACAGCTGCAACTTTTGGACTTTAGACGAAATTCAAGTTTGAAGGTTAAAATAGTTTTTATTTTTTTTAATGAAAAGTTTAAATTTGTATTTGTAATGATGTCTTCAACACATTTCAGATTTATTTTTCAAATCATTTGATCTATGTAAGGTGGTGTTTTTTGTGGAAAAGGTGATATTTACCAATTTTTTGATCTGATATATACATGTGTATCTTTTTATAAAATGAATATATATATATTATATAAATGAAAGGTATGAATCATGGATCGCAGTATGTTGGGGGTTGCTATAGTTACTCTTGTTCTTTGCACTCTGTGCACCACTGAACTTTTCTCTCCTCTTCAGCAGTACATTCTTCATCTTAATGCAGGCGCATTATACTCAATGAGCAAAAGTGGACGTGCATTGAGATTGAGTTTTGCCTTCCGTGAGTCTTTTTTCAAAAATTACAGCTTTATCTTGGCCTTTGAAAAACAATTATTTCACAAAAACACTAAATTCCATGCTGTTCTTTCAGTCGGTTGTTCTTTATTCATCACCTGCAAACACGCCCACCGACTTCAGTTCATCACGTTGTACAAAGAAAGGCTTTATTTGAGATCCTGTAATCCAGTGACTCGTGATGTTCCAATACTATGAGACGAACACTAAAGCTTTACTTTAAATATAAGCCATTTACTCTTCACCCCAAACTGTATTCTTGCATTTTTCTTGGTAATCAATTATTCAATGTGAGGAAAGTATACACACACTTTTTCGTAAATGCTGATAAATCATCTACCGTGTTTCCCCGAAAATAAGACAGGGCTTATATTAATTTTCTTACCGAAATATGATACTAGGGCTTATTTTTAGGTGATGATGTATTTTACATTTTTCTCTATTACATGTCTTATCATATATCTTTGTTTTATATATTCTTATTTCGTTATATTTCTTTATTTTTTAAATATTTTAACCAGAACCGAATCGAGCGATTTTAGCGATTTTTATGGACGCAAGTGTATGTCCTCGTTTTAAAGCAATCGCTGATGTCATCGACTGAGCCTCAACGCGCAAGGATTGATGCTTTGACAGCGTACCTGAGGTAAAACTGCCTAACAGATGAGTCCGCGCTTTCACCTCAAACCCGAGATTGAGCGAGTAGCAGGCCAATGAATTGCTGCCACTCTCAACTAGGGCTTATTTTAAGGGGCGGGCCTATATTAAAATCATCTTGTAAAATCACGCTAGGTCTTATTTTGTGGTTAGGGCTTATTTTCAGGGAAACACGGTAGATAAACACGAGAAGATTACTCTTATATAATGGAATCTCACTAGAGTACAAATAAAAAACCAAAAAACAAGCAGCTTCCCCTTATTACAAACTGAAATACTGGACTTGCTGATTAGCGTACATAATTAAGGCGGCATATATAAGGCGGCGTATACGATAAATCAGATGGTGCGAACAAACAATGTGTTTCACTGTGAACGTAAAGGCTTTTGTCGCTGTTTAGCTCATAACAGTGTGGAGAGTAATGAGTGTTCATTCATTCATTCATTTTCTGAACCGCTTAATCCTAAATCAGGCTCACGGGGAGGCTGGTGCCCATCTTAACCGACTCCAGGCACAGCTTGCCAGGCCATCGCAGGCCCGACACTCACACAACCGTTCAAACTCATACTTGCGGGTGATTTGGATCAGACAATTCAGCTACTGTGCATGTTTTTGGACTGTGGGAGGAAACCCACACAAGGACGGTGAGAACATGCAAAATCCACACAGAAATGCCTGAGCAGGGAATCGAACCCAGGACCTTTTGTATCGTGTTCAGGATTTATTGCGTGCCCCCAGATGAAATATAATGCAGCTTAAAGCGACAATGCAGTGATTGTGAAGTTTAATTAAACATTTGTGTCGTCTCAAACCGTCAGTGTTGGTGTTTATAAGGAAAAACTCATGAAAATAAGTCAAAGCTGGATTGAAGGTGATTTCGGGAGAAATGCCAATTCAAATTTATGATAATTTATTACATGTTTATGCAACCGCATTGCATAGGATAGTGGATGGATTACTTAACACACGGATCCACTGCCGTTGTTCACTTGGCCATATCCATTAAGTGCTTTGAAGATTAAAGTATTTCTTTGTTTCTCCATTTTTGCTTTTCATCTTTTAAACAATGTCAAGTTTGTTAGCGTCCCACAATCACCAGAACTAAACGAGTGAGAAGCACAACAGTCATCCTGGTTAAAGCTAATGTTTATTCAAGCATTATCCCATGGACCCCGCATTGATAAATACATTTTTTTTAAATTATTCCAAAAGGCCATAATGCAACTCGGGCATATTCAAGGTCAGCCAGTCTTCCTGCCATTACTTGATCCTAAAAGTCAACTGCTGAGTTTGCTAATTAGTGCTGCGCTGTTAATTGATAAATATTCCCTGTGGCATAATTAGGACTGGTTTAGGGGGAGTGTGAAGTTCACAGTGCGCTCTGACTTTTTATACCAGCTAATGAGACGACTTACATCGTCAGGAATAATACCCTCGAAATTTTTCTGAGGCCTCCTGGGGGAAACACACACCTTATTTTCTTTTGGCCGACGAACGTTAACGGTAGCTAGCGTGTTGATATTTGTGACCCTCCAAGCAACAAAACCACTTGGAAGTTTCAGGGCAGTATTTCAGTATAAAACATTTAAAAAAAGTCAAGACTGGAAATAAACACAACTATAAAAACAAATTCCTATCATATATGCACAAATCATGCATTTTAAAATTTAATTTATTTATTTATTTTTTTTTTTTTTCAGAAATACTCGATTAATTTTTCTCAAAATATTCCTCACTCAACATTGTGTAATGTTCACGGGACAAACCCCCCAATATCAAAATCAAATACAGCGGTACGCGGTACCCTGAGTTATGAATGTCTTTTATAATAAATTTTCCATGATACGAGCTTCGATCCACAAAAATCTGGCCCATCCAACCAGCAAAATTTTGATTTACGAGCTCTGCTGGGGAAATGGATTTTCTGAGCCGATTAGCCTCGTGTTCTTCCGCAAGTATTCCTCCGTGCTCCGTGAACGCCTTGTGCAGTGCTTCTCAATTATTTTCTGTAATGCCGCCTATAAAAAGGAAAAAAAAAAAAACATTTCACACACCCCCAGCGTGTGACCATAAATAGTGTTCACTGCAATTCATATCATTTGCTCAGTGCTTTTTCCCTACAACAATAGTGGACACAGTGGGAGCGCTACTGTCACCTACTGTAGAGGATGCACAATTACACTTAATTCCAGTACAGTATAGCAAAAAAGCATGTTCCCCAGTGTCATACTCGCCAGTGCCGCCCCCCCCCACATCCCCTGACATCACACCCACTCTTTGAGAAGCACTGGCCTTGTAGGAACTCACCACAAGCCTTTTCTTGCTGGAATTTGTAGCGTGCACATGCACAAAATTTTATTCCTCCTCCTGTTATGCACCACCTCATGTCTGCCCACATGACATCTTCACGCCCATGTTACATCTTTGCCGCAGTCAATGATTGGAAGGGTTAGTTGAGTTATTGTTAATTCTTGTTTTATTATTTATTATTCATTATTATTGTTAATGTGCATTTATTATTGTTATTATTATGAAATATTTATTGTTTTTACATGTTTATCTTTATATATTAAGTGAAATATGTTTGTGCAGGTTATGTGGTTGGGAGGGGGTTGGAACGAATGAATTGGTTTTCTGTTATTTCTGATGAGAATTTTTGTTTTATCTAACCAACATTTTGACTTACGCGCTCGCCCTCGGAACGGATTAATTTCGTAAGTCAAGGTACCACCTAGTCCACGTTGATTTCACTTGAAATTTTACACTTCAAAAAAAAAAAACATAGAACAAACAAAATGCTTATATGTCATTACGCTGGACAATTTTCTAAACCTTTATTTGTTAATTTACTTTTGTTATTTCTAATTGCATGATTCCACGTCACCGGGGTGTGGAGGGGTGGGGCTTCCTTTTGATTCTGATTTTAGTCAAGGTTTCTCCATTTTTATTTTTTTTATTTTTTATTTTATTTATTTTTTTTTTCCCCCCTTGCCATCACCACATCTGGCTCTGTCATTATGAGCTAAAGTGTTTGTCCAGATTTCTGTAAAGCTGCTGTGCTGTTGGCCAGTTCCCGTCCAAACGAAGTGCAAGCGGTACGTCACTGGGTTCGAGAAGCTGCCAGCATGTAAAACTTTTTTAAAACTGCATTTGCGAAGGAGCTTTGAGTTACTCCGCTATAGAAATCACATTTTCTTTTGGTGTGTCCCTTCTTTTTCAAAAAAAAGGACTTGTTCTGATTAGGGGGGAGGGGATCTCCTCGTGAAATGACTATTATAACTGATGAAATCCTGGGGTGGGGGGTGGGGGGTAGTGCAAAAACAATTCGGGAAACATGTCAGAATGAAGGAACGTCTGCTAACACGCTAAATATCATGGTATCTTTATCTTGTGCTGCAGATTTGCAAACTTTTGTTCTTGAGTATATTTGAAGAACATCACACCTGGAAGATTAATATTATAACCAAGATTTAATATTATCACGAATACTTAATATTATAATGAGGGTTAACGACGGAAGTGTTTGTTCTAAAGGTAAACCTGAGTAGTGCTGAACACCATGTTTGTGCTCCAGCTTGAAGAGGATTTACTTGATGGTTTCGGCTCGCTGGATATTAAACTAACACCTGCTGGTGTTTTATTTGAAACAGCACGGGGAGGAAAAAAAGTTTTATGTTGGTCATTATAAGTTTCCTTGTGAGTCTGTATTAGTCTAATAAATGATGTTGCCTTTGCATGAGCTTGTTCCAGGCACAAACATTCATCCCTCCCCTGTGTAGAGGCTTTTCACACATGGGTAAAGCACTCAATTAACCTGATTGATCACCCTCCAATTGACCCGTGGAGAACGAAGGCAATCCATCTCATTGATAAAGCTGCACAAATTAGCCGGGCTTCAGACCCCGGCGTGTTTGTTCAGTCAGCCCGTGTATCCAGCTCTATTTATTTTCTCATCCCAGAGTGCTTTTCTTCTCCTTAGGTGGGAAGAGCTGGAAAGCAAGGAAGGAACGAAGGAAGGAAGTAAACACAGAAAAAGCGATGGAAGCGGGCAGAAAACAGATAATCAGCAGTTTCGATGCCTTGGTGCAGTTTCTTTTCAAGACTCCAGTGAGGGGAAAATTGCCAACTTTACCATCTCATTAAAAGCCACAATAAAGCAGCACAAGTGCTCTTTTGTCTTTGGCGCCTAAGTGGGCGTCACGAAGCACCAGATTCGGTCTGTGTGGTCTCGATGGTCAGGAAACAAGTGCTTGTGTTTTTAACCAATGCTGGAGGATTTGCTGTATTTGGGTGTTAAATAACATGAGCAAGCAATACACACACACACACACACACACACACACACACACACTTTCACTCACTCCCAGAGCTACACTGGCGTTAACAGTGAAGTGTAGGGCAGGTCGTAACTTTAAACCGGTCTGTGATTGGCCGTTTAAGATCGGCTGTTAAAGAAAGGTTGTCATTCCGTCACTGCTCTCTGCGGCACTCAAGCAAACCCTTCAAAGAGCAAATCCTGATGAATACCACCAGCTTTTTACAAACCACTTTCAGTCGGAGGGCTCGTTACTTTACCACAGAGCCCTGAACGGAAGTGTGATGGAAATTCTACAGAAAAAGTAGTGTAGTGGTGCCATTGTGTATTATAAATAAGAATAATTAGAAATAAAATGAATAATTCATTATTATTATTATTATTATTATAATCATGTAACACTTTTGTATTATTTATGGAATAAATAGACAGCTGTAATATATCATGGATCATAATTTTTACATGATATAGAATTAAAAAACAATTGGAGGTTAAAAATATGAAGAGAACAAGATTTTCTGAAATTTCATTGAGAAAAAAAAATTATACGAGACATCGTGCGCCACATTTTTGGATGCTGCTTTGAAATTAAAAGAAAACAAAAGCACCAATACCATGAATATTTCTCCAAGTACTTATTTAATTATCTAACTGAAGAGTTTAAAGTCATAAATTAAATCTTTTTCTGACACAACTGGAATAAAAGACCAATTTGAGGGTGAGGGGTTCATTTTGATTCTCTTGCACGGTCATCTTTATTTACTTCTTTTTATTGTCTTCCTTCTCTTTTTTTTTTTTTTTTTTTTTTTTTCTGTTCTGTCTCTGTTCAGACGATGTCTCTCTATAAATCCATCATCACTTTCTGTCGGTTAATTGTTCTGGCTGCTGGTCTCTGTTCTTGATCTGTTGAGATTGTTAATTCTTTAATAATGAGAGAGAAATTCTGAATTCAAGCCAGATGTGCACCTTTTAAAGTTAGCAGATGTGTTTGAGGAGAATGGAGAAAGCAGGACTATAAAGCACCGAGATTTACAGTAAAACGTAGCTTAGGAACGAGCTTCGCATTGACATGTCGGATCAATGATGCAAGATGTGATCTGTCATGTTTTGTGGAACTTTTTGGCTTTCGGTGCATTAAATCTAAAAGATAAATAGTCACACTTGGCTTTTTATTTAACAAAAGTACTGTCCAGTTGCACGGAATCTTCCTCGGAGTCAAATTACCATGGGTGACGACATTGCATCTGTGTGTGTGTGTGTGTGTGTGTGTGTGGGTGTGGCAGGAGGTGGACCGAATCGGCGAGTGGTAGTATGTGCACGTCCCATCCCTTATCCCATAAACCAGCAGGCAGTAGTAGAAATGTGAAAAGTACCAAAGTATTACAGGTGGGCACATGGTTAAATTTTAAGGGCCACATGTTGTTTTACAAGACAATTAATTTCACACTCACCAAACAGCAGGTAAGAAACGTCCTCCTGAAAGTTGCACAGCAGGTCAGGACTTGAGTTTGTGTAAAGCATGGTGTACATATAGGATGTTGAGGTTTAATGTCGTGATATGGAAAAGGTTCCAGATGGTTTGCAGGTTGGTGCCCGTGGCCGGATCACAGCTGAGCCGGTCATGGCATCACGTATAAAAAAATGTATAATAACAATAATACATGTATTATACTCTTATTATATAAACCTCATGTACATATAACACATACGTTTTATATTGTGTAAAGTGGTATAAATGCTCCAGGGCACAACTACCTGTCAGGGAATTTATTACACAACCGTTCAACTCCACACAGAAACGCCCTCGTCGAGTTTGAGACACGAGCCCATGACTTTTTTTTTTGGTGTGAGGTAGACATGCTCACTCCTACACCGCTTTACTGCCCACTGTCCAACACCAGCACTGAGCTTTATACTTTTACAAGCGTTTTTAAAATGAGTCACTTTGTTGCAAGCCGGTCGGAACGTGATAAACGTTTAATCACTGGATATCACCACAACAAAAAAGCAACGTCTGCTGTATTTATGACAAATAGCAGAATTTTCACTTAACAGCCGACTTTTTTTATCTCTCAAGTTAGCAGGCGAGACCCCCCCCCCACCCCACCCTGCCGCCACCCTGCCGCCGCTCTGCCTGTTATTTGAACAAACGCTAACACTTTTCCTGTGTGTATTTGAGGATATCAGCTTTTTACCTCGGTCCTCATCCATCTGCTCCACAAATGTAAACAAGTTGGGAAAGAAGGTGAAGCTGTATGTTTACTTGCGCTGTTTTTTGTCCTTCTATTTGAAAATTGGGTTTCAGTGTGTTTGAAGGCGATATATTTTAAAAAAATGAGATGTTTTTCTGAAGTACTGATGCTTTTTTTTGTTTTTGTATGTTTTGTTTGTTTGAGATGTGAGACTGAAGTGGATAACAGTATGTAGAGATTCAGGAAGTTACAGAATTCAACTTCGTCATTACACATGTAATAAATACAGGGTCACAAGATTCGGTTCAGCATCCAATCAGAAGTGCAGAGAGCAGCATGTGCGCTCTCGCTCTCTCTCTCGCTCTCTCTCTCTCTCTCTCTCTCTCTCTCTCTCTCTCTCTCTATATATATATATATATATATATCCGTTCTGAGATCGAGCTCCTCATAAGTCAAAATGTTGGTTAGATAAAGAAAAATTCCCATCAGAAATAATAGAAAACCAATTAATCTGTTCCAAGCCCCTCCCAAACTCATTTACAGACGCTCCCCAACTTGCGTTCATTTGTTTTCCGTTTTTTTGCTTTTACATTTAAAAAAAAAAAAAAAGTCAAATTTTGAGTTTAGCGTGCTCTCTGTAGTACGAGACGTACCTATGTAGTACGCTGACGTAACCCTAACTCATTGTTTACAAACAACAAATGTGCCCCTCCTTCCCAGTTCAGTAGTGCGTGTTACCCTTGTGTTAAGATGTCCTCTGGGTGATCTTTGTGTTTACACTGTTTAGCGGACTTTTGTAACCCTAAACAAATATGGTTGGTCAGAAGCGTAAGCCTACCAGCATGGGTGCAAATTTTCTGGCATGTGCCAGAATTTCCGATTTTCCTAAGACTGCATTTAACTATCTGCTCGGATCGGCGCAATCTACCATGCATACTCAGTTAACAAATGAGAGTTGTAAAATGAATGAAAACCCGAATCCAGAAAAGAAAGAGAACTCTCCGCTCTGCTGGTGATTCACACACTAAACAAGTATTCAACAGTCCCCTTGCTCACTTGAAAGACCGGAAATTCGTATAACCTGCATTTTGTCTTGAGCACAAGCAAGGAAACTATTTTCGGTGGAGCACTGCACATATTGTAAGCATTGATTGGCTGTTTTAAGCTTCATGTAAAGTGACTTGGCTCAGCTTCATGTAAAGTGACCATCCGTCGACCATCGGAACCATTTACAAGCAGAAAGATCGCATCATAGAGAATGTTAAAGGTTATATTTGATACCGTATTTGATATTTGATGAGTGAATTTGATTAAAATGTATCTATTTGAAATTATTTTGCTTGAATTTAATTTATTTTAAATTAATGTTGAAATTATTTGATATATTTGATATTATTTTACAATGTTATGTTTATAATAATTAATTTAGGGGTGTTTTATGAGATATGGTAATGGTATTTATGGATGTATAGTACAGTATGAGCATCATATGTCACTGGAACATACAGTAATAACTTGCGTTTTTTTTCAACTTATGTTTGGCTGTCCGGAACCAAACTAAAACGTAAGTTTGGGAGCGTCTGTAACCTGACACAAACACGTATATTTTATCTAATATATTAAAGATAAACATATAAAAACAATACGTATTTATTAATAATAATACATCTACATTAACATTAATAATAAAGAATAATAAAACAAGAATAAACAATGTCAACTAACCCTTCCAATCATCGATTGCGGCAAAGATGTCACATGGGCAGTTGATGTCAGGTGGTGCATAACAGAGGAGGAGAAAGAGAATTTTGTGCATGTGCACACAACGAATGCTAGCGAGGAAAGGCTCGTGGTGAGCTCTCACAAGGACAGTGCTTCTCAAATCGTGGGGCGCAGTGTGATGCCTTTGGGGGGGGGTAATGGCCCTGGGGAACATGCTTTTTTTGACATACTGTACCAGAATTAAGTGCAATTGCGCATCCTCTACAGTAGGTGGCAGTCGCGCTCTCACGGTCTTCCCTATGGTGTAGGGAAAAAGCACCGAGCAATGATATGAAGTGTGTAGTAAACACTATTTATAATCCTGCGAGGGGGCACTGGGTGCTGGGGACGTGTGAAATGTTTTTTTTTTTTTTCTTTTCTTACAATAGGGGGCGTCACAGAAAATAATTGAGAAGCACTGCACAAGCATGGAGGAATACAAGCTGAAGAATAAGAGGCTTAATTTGCCCATAACAGCCATTTCCCCGGCAGAGTTCGTAAATCAAAATTTTGCTGGTAGGATGGGGCAGATTTTTAGTGGATCGAAGCTGGTATTATGGAAAATTCGTTATAAAAGACACGCGTAAGTCAAGGTACCACTGTATATACAAAGAGTATCTGCAGTTCTAAACAGTTCTGTACAGATTCTGTATGAATAAGCACTGCCCACACTGTGCTGTTCTATATTATTCTATATAAATGATTTCTTCGTGTTGAATTGACAAGTCGAGTATCTGTGGCCCCACATTTGGACAATTTGGGCTTCTGAAATCTATAAAATCTTGTCTGTTTCTGCTTTGTTTGAAGTCAATTAGCTCAGTGTTGAAGGGTTGATGGATTAAAAACACTCTTCATCGTTAGCATTAATCAGCCGGATGTTCCTGTCGGAGGCCTACTTTTCTGAACTTGAAAGCACCGAGTGTGTCATGACCGGATTGATGGAGAGTCTCTGGGTGTTATAACACAGAGAATATTTCTTCTCTCCCCTTTTCTCTGTCTTCACTTTTGTTCTCCACCTTCTGTCTGCCTTTGTCTCACCTTTACATTCTCTCCCTCCCTCCTCTATTCTTTCTCCCTCCATTCGTTCTGGATCTCCAGCACACGGTATTGGTTCTGTTGATCAGTGCAGATTGATTTCAGATTTATAGCGACTGACACCCCTAGCAGGGAGAAAGAGGTGGTGTGTGTGTGTGTGTGTGTGTGTGTGTGAGAACTCAACGTTGCCTCACTGCTTTCAGCCCTGTCAATCACTTGACACTCGGAGTTGACCTGGTGCCTTTGTTCTCTTTGCTCTAGACACTGTGTACCATCACAGCCTTTCTGCCTTCACTCACCATGAAGCGAGGATGTCGGTCTGAGTGTGTTCTCCATTGCACACATATCTCTCTCTCTCTCTCTCTCTCTCTCTCTCTCTCTCTCTCGCTCTCTTTTGTACATGTCAGAGTGGCAAATGTGCAAGAACCTGTGATTGAGTCTCGTTCATACATTTTTGGTGAAGCATAATCCCTCTCATCTCATTTGTGTTTGCAGGTGACGGACAGGTCGGTGCAGGCTTTTGCGGAACACTGTTCAGAGCTGCAGTTTGTGGGCTTCATGGGCTGCTCGGTTACCTCCCAGGGAGTTATACACTTCACCAGGGTGAGTGATGTCGATTTCCATCGATCTTCACCAATCAGCACTGTGCACCACATCATCT
Organism: Plotosus lineatus; assembly: GCA_024760905.1. Lineage (NCBI taxonomy): Eukaryota > Metazoa > Chordata > Actinopteri > Siluriformes > Plotosidae > Plotosus > Plotosus lineatus. The sequence goes on along the minus strand of CM045749.1, from coordinate 28,519,225 downwards.
TGTTGGCCGTATACAAAAAGGTTCCTCGGACACTCACCAATTGCTACCGACTCACCTTTTGAAAGCGGAGTACAGGGATCCCTCACTTTCCACGGTTAATAGGGACCGAGACCCGCAACCACCGATTTCCACGAAGTAGGATCGACACCAACCCCACCCCCCCTGACGTCTACATACATGTATATAATATCGATAAACACACATTTAACGCTATAAATGCTTATAATAACAATTAAACATTCAAAATAATGCATCAGATGCAAATAAAATATAAATGCACGCATACAGATGCGCGCATGCACACAGATGCGCACCTCACATAAAATGTAAGTAGTTTTGTTGTTGTTCTTTATTTGTTTGGGTTTTTTCCCCCCCACAATTGGCCTTGTTTTGCGTTTGCATTTTCCTTAATTTCCTTTTTTTCTTCCCCAAAGAATACTTTTGAAAAACCCGCGATGCACTGAAGCCGCAGAAACTGAAGCACGAAGTAACGAGGGATTCCTGTACATGCCGTATAAACAGTCATTTTGCCAGTAATCAGAAAAATTCCATCAGCCGAGCATTGGAATCGAGTCCCGCTGCACACCAAAGTGAAAGCCTTCCTCACAGATTTCTCAAACTCTGGTTGAAGTTTTCTTCTTTACTTTTAAATCTCATTAGAGCCTAATGAGATGAAGCATAAAACATAGAAGTGAGGAGAACAAACACCCTGCTGGTTGTGCATTACCATGCTAATGAGAGCAGATTCCGTGGTTGAAGATATCTCCCTCATGGTTGCATCAAACGCCAAGCTGTAATTGTCTAAATGGGAATGATACTCGTCCTCATGTCCTCTTCTCACACCGAGTCCCGGATTAGCGTCGCCAGAAGTGTCACGTTTATATCGAAATGTCTCCAGTGCTCTGGCTTTATGTTTAAAATGGCTGCTGACTCACTCCTACTAATCCTATTTGTGTTGGCTGGAGGCTGGAGTCTATCTCGGCCGACACTGGCGAAGAAGGGATACCCCCGGAACACCTCGCCAGACCATTGTAGGCCATCACACACACACACACACACTCTCACACGACCATCCACAATGAGGGCAGTCTGCAGCAACCACCAGTTAGTTTAATGTGCGTGTGTTTGTACTGTGGAAAGAAACTCACACAAGCACGCGGAGAACATGCCAACTTCATACAGACAAACCTTCTTGCCCGGTCGGGGACTTGAACCCAGGACCTTCTCGCTCACCATCATGCCAGCACAGCACTATGAGAGGTTTGGCGTGCTAATTCACAGACCAGACATCAGCGTTCAAAGTGCGCACATTCTGGGCCGAAGTAGGACGACTGGGTGTCATGTGAAGAAGCTCGGAAAGTGGAGGCAGCGTTTCATCCGCAGGCTGAAAGCTACTCGTGGTGTAAAAGTAAAAATGAGTCTCTGAAAGACACGCCCACCGGCTGTTTGTGTAGCAAAGGCCCTGATAACTCAACTCAAAAAATTATCTTTCTCTGTCTTTTTGTTTCCCTCTTTCTTTTCTTCTGTCCTCTCTCTTTCCTTTCTTTCTTTCTTTTCCAACCTCTCTCTCTCTCTCTCTCTCTCTCTCTCTCTGTTTCGCTCCCTCTTTTCTCTGGCTCTCATTATCTCTCTACTTCTCTCTTTCTTCCCCTTCTCTCCCCCTCTTTCTTTCTTTCTCTTTCTCTCCCTTCCTCCCCTCGCTTCTCTCTCTCTCTCTCTCTCTCTCTCTCTCTCTCTCTCATCTCTTTCCACCTCAACCTGTCCTCCATTCCAGGCTTGTATAGCTCTACGAAATGCAGCGCTACACAATATTAATATTAATCGCCATCAAATACGTGACAAATAAAGTGACGGCTCTGGTTTGAAAGTGGAGAGATATTTATGTTCAAATTTCTAAAATAAAAGTAAAATGTTGTCAAGAAAATTTAATGCTCGGGTACAGACACTCGAGAAACGCACCCAGTTACCGTCCACCCCGATTACACCGCAAAGTTGTGTCCTCAAAATGCAAATGATGTCTTTGTGCGCATCACTTTGTCGAAAGCTCAGCCTTGAGCGGACGGGCTCAGAAGGATATTGCTGTGTGTCTCATTTTCATGGGGAATTCCTAAAAATATCATTACATTATAGAATTCACCTGCCGGCAGCGTTTATGTAGCATAACAATTATTAAAATGAGGTCACACATCCACCTTGCATCGCATTTCTCTCTGCGGACGTTTATTTCCATTTCATTTAGTGCCAGAACTCGGAATAGGAAATAAGCCTGCTGTCCACCAGAGGGACCTGCTTTATTCAGCAGAACATAGTCCAACCCCCCATCCCCCCACCCCCATCCCTCCCCAACCATAACTCCAACTAATTCTTTTCCACTCTGTGTGACTCGTTTATGAAACAACACGTAATAAAATGTGGATGAGACTCAACCGGAGGAAAAACCCAAGATGGAAACACAGAAAGTTAATTTGCTGAATGTGTGGATGCTTTTTGGATTTTATTTTGTTGACAGTTAAAAGGAAATTAAACCCAAACTTAATAAAAGCTCACATGCATAGGCTGTCTGTTTCTATTGAATCGTGCTGTTTCGCGAACGGTTTTTTCCCCCCTTCTTCTTTGTTTATTGAATAAAGCCGAGCAATTACTCCGTTCTCAGGGGGGCAAAGCTGTAATACAAAAAGTAGCAAAAAAAAAAAAAATCATGTGATCATCTCCTGTTTCCAGCTGCAACCCAGATCTAATTTGCATATAAATACATGGCACAGTATTTTATTTATTTTTTATGTGTCCGAGTACACACTTGTTTTAATGTATGTAAACAGAAGCATGTATGAATTGTAGCAGAACCTCTCTTTAAAAATTAATTCAGGAGTTTATATCATGTGGCCTGGTGGTGCAGTGGTCAGCGTCCCTCTCGCAGCAAGAAGGCCCGGGTTTCATTCCTGGGCTCAGGCGTTTCAGTGTGGAATCTGCGTGTTCTCTTTGTGTTTGCATGGGTTTCTTCCACAGTCTACAAGCATGCAGATGAGACTTAATGCTGTTCTAAGTCAACCCGAGGTGTGAGTCTGGATGTTTATATTTGTGTTTGGCCTGCCTTATGATGGGCAGGGTGTACCTCACCCTATCCCAGAGTCGGCTGAGACGGACACCAGCCTTCCTACAACCCTAATCAGGATTAAGCAGCTTAGAAAATAGTTGAATAAGTTTATGTGATTTGTGTGTTTTAATAACTGTATACTGTTATTATTGTCATTAACTCACCTTTATAGTAATTCGGGGATTCACGGCCTAATCTTGTACCTTTGTATACTCGTGAGAGTGAAACAACAGCTCATAAACTATATATTGAACTATTAAACAGATTTGCAAATTTGAAACTATAAATAAATAAACAAACTAAAACCTTGATGATAAAAATCTATATGTTTATGTGTAAGAATTTTTCAGGCTTTTCATTTATTTCACTTGAAGATATTTTAAGATATCAAACAAACTGAAATCGAGAAATACTTGATGTCAATTGTATTTTTCAAACACCACAAGCTTATAAACAACGTGATGTGTTTTCATAGTGTAAGTGTTTACGAAATCAAGCTTTTCGGTGAACAGATGATTTACCTCGATAGTTGCCGCAGAAGGTAATGGGGATCTGCTTGTTAATTCCGACTTTGCCCTTCCGATATCCGAGCACCTGTTTAGAGAGCAAATTCTCCGTCTCCATGTTCTCAGATCTCATAAATAAGCCTTCAGCTTTCCCCCAGCTGTTTAATGCTCTCTCTCCAGGATCATTCAGGTCTGCCATCAATCTCATCCATCATCATCCACAGAACCAAATCTCATTCAGGGATGGAATTTTTGATGACTCTCCGGGCCCGGGATCTACCGGCCTTTCTAATCAGAACTGTCACCTCATGGTTTTGAAAAGTCATCAGAAACGAAGTCTACAGTATTACCTTTTTATTAACTTCTCGTATCGGGGCAGTGGTGGTCTAGTGGTATACGGCGCTGGATCGCTGATCCAAAGGTTGGGGGTTCGAGTCCCACTCTCCACAGGGTTGTCACTGCCCCCCCCCCAGTGCAGCTAACTGGGTTATCAAAGGCGGGCCATGTCTCTCACTGTCTATGGTGAGAGGCATGTAAAAGAACCATTGCTGACTTTCGTAAAGAGGAGCTGCAAAGTCGTCAGCGTGTTTCTGTCCCTTGCTAAAAAGGGTTGTGACAGGAAGGGCATCCGACGTAAAAACCTCTGCCAAATCAAATGTGCGAATCAGATGATTTGCTGTGGCGACTCCCGAGTAAAAGGGAAAAAGCCGAAAGGAAGACAGAAATTAACTTCTCGTATCCTTCTGTTTAATTTCCTTTAAGTATCGCTTCCTGAGTGTGGCCGAGGTCCGGTTTGAGAGAAGGAGGATTAATCTGAGCAGACAAGCACTTATAGTGGACAGAGCTCTGTTGTAGACCCTGACAGTGCGAGATGCCACTTGCAATATGCAGTAAGGGTAAATTTCTAGACTTTTCCTGCATGGCGCTTTTTCTGCCTTAGTGGCCTTTTCAAATGTCCACTGAGGTGCACTTGTTTTTCAGCGCTACCATGATGTGCGTTTGTTCACATTCTCTCACGGGGGAGTGAGGGAATCTTATCTGTCATTGCAACACTGACAACATAACTCATCTGGTCTGGTCCGAGTCCTGCAATTCTTCATGGCTGTTTTAATGAATTTATTGATGTGCTTTTTTTCATCAAGGATTTTTTCCCCGCAATTGATATGGAGCACGAGAGGTTGGACGGATGTTGCTTTTGCTTCCTGAGCATGTTCTTTACTCCTTTTGCATCTCGCAGAGGAGATTAAGTGGCAATTCAGAGAGTAGCTCTGGAGAGGTCATACATGGCTAATGTATGCTGCAGGAGGTGTGTGGACGGACAGAGCAGAGGCAGCTGGCAAAGTATGAAGACCGTCTCTATTAAACTGCTGGAGGTTTCCGCTTTCCTTCAGGCCTCGATTCCTATGCACTTTCCTTTTCTCCATTTGCGAGATGACTGCCAGGGTTTATTTCTACTGTTGGATCATCGGCATATAGGTGTTTGTGTGTGTGTGTGTGTGTGTGTGTGTGTGTGTGTGTGTGTGTGTGTGTGACTGTGTGAGACCCCAAAAAAATCAGAAAGAAGTGAGAGTAAGTAAAAGAAACACCTTGAATAGACTTTCACAGCATGAACGCTTGCAGCTTTACATTGGCACACATATAGATTTAATACAGCCCCCCCCCCAACCCCCCCACCCCACCCCCGACCCTACCACACATACCTCCGTCATTTGGAAGTGATTATCACATGGTCTGTGAAAGTGTCTTGAACAGGCAACTTTAGCCAAAAACCCTTCACTTTGTTCTTTTGGGATGTTTTAGATAGCCCTTCATCTTAATGGCTCTGCCTTGACTTCACTTACCCATCAATCTCACACACTCCCTCTGGAATTCTGATATTATGCTCAGACGGGAAAGACGGAGAGGAAAGAAATTCCACTTAGATAAAAAGGAAAGCAAAAACAAACGCCCAGTGAGCGTTGCCTGAAAGCATCATGTCTGTGACACTTATAAAATATTTTTTTTGTTTTTCTTGTCTTCCCCCAGCTCTGTTCTTAATTTGCGTCCGCTTTAGTCCTCGTGAAGCGATCAGATACAGTGAAGAGCTCTCCTGCGAGAATCGAATCTGAACTGTGGCTTCTCAGCGATGGCTCTCCAGCCTTCACCGTGTTGGCCTGACCTCACAACAGCTAATCGACACTTTTTGAGGAGGTTTTGTTTATGATTTGGTCATGAATACGTAACACCATCTTTTCATTCGTTTGCTTGCGTTTGCTAAATGTTTTATTTGGTGGCAGTTGACAAAGAGCTTGTTCTGACACGGAGTGTGAGGTGGGAATAGACTCTGCATGGCGTGATTGCGAAGAAATTTGAGAACCAGGAAGAACTCCATGTGGATACGGGGAGATGATGTGCACCTCCACACAAACCTGAGCTCAAGGTTAAAATGGAGCCACTGAAGCTGTGAGCTCTGGGGTGCCCAATTACTTGGAGAATGTCTGGTGAACAGGATGAACTTCTCTACAAACAGCTTAAATGCCACACAGAGTTCTTATCAATGGGGCGTCTTGAAACTTACCACCACTTGAAGGTTTGTTGAAGAGTGTGGTGTGGTCGGTGGTTGGTGGGTGTTTGGGGGGCATCTTGATAATTGGGACTCGGTCTCTCCTGATTCCTTTTTCCCTCGCTCTTTCTCTGTCAATGGTCGGAAAAGACCACCCGTCTCTTATCTCGTGTTCCTGACAGGAAAAAGCAAAATAAACAGGCTGCCAGCAGCCTTTGAGCCATCCTTGCATGGAGCGATAACCCCCCAAAATACACAGGGGATCAGGGAACAAGAAGCAGGGGCACCAGAGGAGGGGAGGGGAGGGGGAGGGGGGAATTATTCTAATCATTTTATTCAGAGCCAACGGCAGAAGGAAGAAAGAAATTTTGCAGCACTTCTGAATTAGGAGGGGAAAAAAAAACTTTCCTGGCTGGATCTTCAAACCTACATAAAAGAAAAGAGGGCAGAGGGTTCAGAACGGGCTGCAGCTAGCTTTGTCAAAAGGCTTTCTTTATAAATGTCACTATTCTTCAGTTCCATTTCGGCTCTGTGGAGAACACATGAGTCGATGAAGGAGAAACTAGACTGGAAATCAGAAGTGTAGATGAAAGAGCTGCACCGTTCTGATTTTAAGTGCAGACAGTAATGGATTACAGTCTCCGAATATATTCCACAGTTTCTGTTTATATATAGATATATATATTTCCATAAGCAGTTATGAAATACAAGTTCAACCAGGAAAATTAGACAGTGGAAATACTGTGCAAAAATGATGTAAAGCATTATTAGAACATAATTCAATGATTGTTGAAGAATTGTGTTTTGAGCTGCATCTCGATAAGCTTCAGGGAGTGGAATATATTACTAAAAATGGTGTGAAGGAGCTTTCAAAAGGTTTGAAGTACTGCTCTGATCCCAGCTGGTGTGGCTCATGAGGTCTTGGTGTAATCTGTAGTTATAGTGCTATTTATTTATTTATTTATTTTTATAGTGGATGAAAAACTGATCATGTGACCTGGCCACAGGCCTGCAGGAAGCAGAGGCCAGAACCTCTTATCGTACTGGGCAGAAGGAGACCTGCAGGCTTGTTCTCCACAACCCTGTACGCCTTATTGCCTTTGTCACATGATTCTTTTACTTTCTATTACGATTACAGACAAGGTGTTCACATCAAATATCGGAATCTTTATGGCAGTGACCTGTGCGTGGTTGGCGCTGCCAGACAGGCTGGGTTAAATGTTTCCGAAATGGCTGGTCTCCTGCAATCTTTACACTCAACAGTTGCTTTAGTTTAGAAAAAGCAGCCGAGTGGGAAGGAGTGGCCTGTTGATGAGAAGATAGAACAGGTTGACCATACGGGTGTACGCAGGCAGGTTATGGTCGTTTATTAAATAAGCACGTTTAATGATGATGGTGGTGAGAAGAAAAGCATCACAGAAACCCTGAGGTGGACGGATCACAGAAACAGATGTGTTTTTCGAACCTGCATCTGTTGGCAAAGAACAGGGTCCCGAGGCTACAGTGGATGCAGTTTCATGGAAACTTGGTGGATACATAAGAAGTAGGTGATCTAGACTAGATTTTAATAACCTTCTAGTGTCATTGAACGGGTGTCTAGTCCAGCCATAGTTTCCTGTCCTGCATTCGAAGATGCTTTTCTGATCAACACAGGTGTAAAGAGTCGTTGTGTGGGGTAATGTGTAGGGATGTCATTGACAGTCAGAATATCGGAATATCGCCGATATAATTATGTCGATCAATTATCGATACTTCTAACGTTATCGCTTCCTGTGGTCATGACAGTGTCTGTAGTAAATGCCATTTTCAATGACACCCCTAGTAAATGGTACGTCCCGCCTCTCTGTATGGTAAATGGTATGTCCCTGCTTCTAGTGTGCCGTCAGAGCGCGTGTTCTCAACAGCACCGAACATTTTGAACAAGAAGAGACACTTCTCACCGGATAATGCAGATTTGTACATCTTCTTGCATCATAATTATGAATTGTAAAAATGCATATCTCTTAAACTTTTCAATTGACAAGTGTTTGTAGAATCGAAACAGCTTGCTTGAAATTAACTAATAAACAAGTGTTTATAGATTTGTTCAACACAAAAAGGTGTTAATTAAAATCTTGGAAAACTATTTCCTGCCTTTTATTTCAGATTTGGCTTTAGTAATTGGTCACTTTATTATAAAATATTCAATGCATTATACAAACTACTGTAGTCTGTTCTATTTAATGCATTTATGGAACAGTACAACAATATTCTAATCTATCGATACATCGGAATTTTTTTTTATCAATATATCGATACCAATAATAGGTTTTCGATGACACCCCTAGTAAAATGTGTCTGTTCGATTCGTGGATAGGGGCAGTGATGGCTTAGTGGTAAACACGATGGGCTATTAATCCGAAGGTCAGTGGTTGAATCCTCACGGTCACCAATGTTGGGCCCTTCAGGAAGGCCCTTAACTCTTAATTGCTCATGTTGTATAAAAATGATAATTGTAAGTCTGCCAAATGATATAAATGTTCAATGTTGGATGACCAGAGCACCAGTACCGACTCAGACTTTTCTAGGTTCAACAGACATCTCACACTGCCCAGTGTAGTGCCCCCTGTAACAGACCCTCCACTCACCGGAAGGCAGGACTCCTCCCATCAGTAGCTAATGGCTAACGTATCTGCCCATTTTTGAGGGACCATGACGAGTAGGTGTAAGGCGTTTCACAGTGCTCATAATATTTTTTTACTTATCAGTGGTGGCCCGGTGGTGTGGTGCTGGATTACTGATCCCAAGGTCGGCGGTTCGAGCCCCACTCTGAACGGGTTGTCACTGACACACCCTTCCCCCAGTTCAGATAACTGGCTTATGTCTCTCACCGTCTGTGGTGAGAAGTTCATGTGAAAAAACCATTACTGACTTTCATCAAGAGTAGGCCACTGGGCTGCGTTAGTGTTTCTGCCCTGGGATGGCCTGGCGAGCTGTCGAGGGAACGCCAGCCTCCTTGCGACCTTAATTAGGATTACGCCGTTCAGAAAATGAATAAGTGAAAAAGCTTGAAAGTGGCGATGTCGGGAAAGGAAGCCTATAAAAACAGAAAAGAAGTGAGCGAGCACACACGGTAACCTGGTTGCCCCACCCGGTACCATGTGAAACACTCCGCATGCTCCGGGGTCAGGTGACATGTAAACTTTGTGAAAGCTCGAACATCAAGTGTATCGGTGCAGCAATGTTTACGTGGTCGTAACCAGTGGTGGTGATGAAAGCTTGTGATGTGATGGCTGTCGTCTGTGCGACACGCCCAGCTCTTGAATTCGATGCAGTGAATGCAATGTTTTTGCTCTCATGGCTTCTGTACTTAATGATGTTGTTTTGTTAAATGTGTCAATGAAAAAACTCATGTTTAATCTTTCCTTCATTTATTTTTGACATTTAAAGATGAAGTTCTGCGCTGGGAGAACACATTCTATACAGTGTGTAGGATGTCTTTATGTGCAGTGAGTCGCAGTGACATCATCATGAACATTCTGTAGGTCGTGGTGATTTTATCCTAATGCAGGCTTAACGTTTAAAGTTGTGCTTAGTATTTAGCAACAATAACAATTTAAACTGGAAATGTGGACAGTGGGATATTGTTGAGAATTGGTAACCTGTTTCCATCCAGTTTCACAGCTCATTGCACACACACACACACACACACACACACACACACACACACACACACACATACATACATATATATAATTTTTTCAGCAGTGTTTGATAAAGCAGGGAGGGCCATGCAGAAGAACTAACATCATTAAGCAGCTTTGGCAGATAATCATCTGAGAAACAAACACAAGACCTGAAAGTCTGATGGAGGATTGGATCTTTAACTATATTTCCGATATAAAGAAATAGAATCAGTTCAGGGAGTTAATCAGGGCAATGAACAAGCTTCCTGTCAACAGCCCGTGTAGCCTAATGGTTAGAGAAGTATCTTTGGGATTGAAAGGTTGCTGATTCGATTCCTGAACCAGCAGGAAACATGTGTGATGTTGGGGCAGGGGCAGCACCTTCCCTTCCTCCATATAAATGGCTGAAGTGCCTTAGAACAAGGCACCAGACCCCCAACTGCTCTCCAGGTGCCGCAATGTGTGTGTGTGTGTGGCAGCTCACTGTTTTGTGTGTGTGTGTGTGTGTGTGTGTGTGTGTGTGTGTGTCGGCCCTGCAATGGTCTGGCAAGCTGTTTCAGGTGTTGGCTGTGATAGGCTCCAGCTTCCCTGAGACTGCAATAGGATTAAGTGGCATGGGGAAATGAGTGAACATGCTTCCATTACTAAACATTTCAGGGTGTCCCTGGTGTTTTTTGAGAATTTAAAATGTACAGGCTGGTGAATGAGGACTGGGCTCCTCACACCGCTGTCCATACGTTACCGCACTAATGTAATATTTTAACACTTTATTCACACTGTGAAATTCACCATCTCCACAATTTGAGAGGATCGCGGTGAGCACAGGAGGTCGTGGACTTGGTGGATTTGTGACGATCAGGCCGATTATCATGACGTATTAGGATTTGATGTCAGTCATCATAGAACGTGGGAAACGTAACAGAGCGCAGTAGAGTTTAACGGACCTTAACGAACCGTGATGCGCCATCATTGGGGATCTAGATTGGGGATCTTGATTTATTATTATTATTTATTTGAATAATAAAACACACACATGTTCCTTTTCCATACAGCTGGATATTTTATTTTTTATGGTATTTACCTGGCGAAGGCCGTAATTGCCATTAGCGTAACTGGGAATATTCAGTCACTCCTGCGATGCTCAGTCTCACCAACAGAAGTTTTATGTGTTTGGCTCACCGTGCTTTTCTAACACTGTTATTTCATGTCTTTGCAGCAGCAAATAAATTCCGTCAAGTCCTCACTGTGGACATTGGCTGCTTTTCTGACTGGTGATTTTTATCATGCGTGCTACGGTCTTAATATAATGCAGACGCTGATTTCCCGGTTTCATTCCCGATGACGGGGCGGTAGATTTTTATTTTATTTTTATTTTTTATTTTTTCCATACGGCGTGTTTTCCATATAGGACACAGTAGGTGATATTTAAGCAAGGCGCCGCTTTGTTTGGGGGGGGGGGGGGTAAGAGTGTGAGAATATAAACCCAGTGTCTCCTTACCAAAAATAACATTGATTTAAGTTTATTAATCCATTCTTCATATGCGACCTGTCATATTTCGCTTGGCGCGTGCGTCTGACATGCCATTTTTATTTTTATTTTATTGATTTTCATGTAGCTCTCTTCATCATTTGAATCAAGGTTGGATGAGCAGTGGTGAACACGTCCTACATCATGTGATTGTGTTAGTATTGATTTTGGAATAGGCTCTTGCTCTTTTATTTGTTAAGAGACCTCCGGGAAATTTCGACGCCTGGAGCGCTCAGCACCTAAGCAGCCAGGAAGTAGATGCTCTCTTTTCCATCACTGTTTTAATGACTCTCTGAAACTAGACCTTTTCCTCCGGCTCCTATTTATTTACGTCTGCCTTCTGTCATGATGGATTATGAAATGAAGAGTTAATAAATGCCCATTGTGGCTCACCGTCCAAGCCCTGGGGTGATGATAAATTTGGCGAGATAGAGTCTTTGTGCGGGACGGACTCGAGAACAGCTGCATTTCACAAGATTCCCTGTGTTTTTTATTAACACTTTGAATAATTACACACGCCGGCAGCCAACTTCCAAGCGGTTTCCCTTGCCAACATCATCTGCCAGATTCCTTTTCTCCAGCAAGCTTGAGAAATTAATGATTCCTCTTCCTCCTTTACTCGGAGCGGATGAGGTGGAAGGTGCCTGCATATCCGCACCCCTGAAATCACATCGGTACCCCACTCGCATAAGGGGGAGGGAGTGCAGATACAAGACTTTATTTTGGATGAATTCGGCAGATTTGAATGGCAGGTTGATATTAATACACAGGAGGTGAATGACCTCGTATGTCAGAACATTTTAAATATTCTGATCTTCCCTGGAGAGTAAATGTAAAACAACTTGGTTATCGCAGAGGGCGGAACAGTGATGATGTGCTACGGACATCAACCTAACAGCAAGAAGGTCCCGGGCTGGAGTTCTGGGCCTGTGGGTTTTCTGTGTGGAGTTTGCATGTTCTTCCCGTGCTTTTGTGGGTTTCCTCTGGGTACTCTGGTTTCCTTTCACCATCCAAAAACATGCATGAATTAAACTAATTGCCGGTTCCAAATTTGCTCCTGTGAGTGTGTGTATGTATGTATATACTACCCACTAAACCCTTGAAAAATTATAAAAGTATACCTTTTAAGGCCTCTTTCTGCTTCAATATTGTACCGATGGTAGACGGGTTTGGCCATATTCCTTTGCGATATCACTCAACCGCATGCCACGAGCCCGTTTTTTTCTTTTCACTCACACCAGGAATCACACGTGTGTGTGTGTGTGTGTGTGTGTGTGTGTGTGTGTGTGTGTGTGTGTGTGCGCGCGCGTTGACTATGTCTTCTTAGTAGAGTTATAATCTTACAAATGTTCATGGAAGGTTAAAAGCCTGAGCCAAAAAAATAAAGTTGCAATGAGCACACACAAAAAACTCATGAAACAACAGTAACTCTGTCCTTTACACGAAAAGCATTATGGGAGATGCAGCTCCATAATAGCCAATGGGAGGGAGCTGCGTCATCCCTCCTAGCCAATGGGAAGCCAGCGGGGCGGGATGTTGGAAGGTAGCCAATGGGAGGGAGCTTCGTCATCCCTCCTAGCCGATGGGAGGCCAGCGGGGCGGGATGTTGGAAGATCGCCAATGGGAGAGCAACTCGTGCATTGTTTGAATGTTTGAATGTCATGTTTGAATGGCACGTTTAGTGCGTTTCGTAAGGAGAACTTGTTTCGTATACAGAGACAAAAAATTTTGAAAAATGTTTTTCGTAACCTGGATTTTTCGATTGCTCGGACTATCGTAAGGTGAGGTACCACTCTGTGTGTGTGTGTGCATATTGCTAGACATGAGCAAGTTGCAACACTGCGAGAAAGTGACCTCGAACAAGTAAATACTTGAAAGGTTCGTCATTTATTCTAAAATGGCATATTTTAAGGTTTCAATTACTATAAATAAAATATAGTATTCTTACAAAGTTCCCTTTTTTGGGGTCACCATATATATATATATATATATATATGTGTGTGTGTATATATATGTGTATATATATATATGTATGTATGTATATATATATATATATATATATATATATATATATGTATATATGTATATATATATATATATATATATATATATATATATATATATATATGTATATATATATATATGTATATATATATATATATATATGTATGTATATATATATGTATATATATATATATATGTATATATATATATATATATATGTATGTATATATATATATGTATGTATATATGTATGTATACATATATATATATATATGTATGTATGTATATATATATATATGTATGTATGTATGTATGTATGTATATATATATATATATATATATATATATATATATATGTATGTATGTATGTATATATATATATATATATATATATATATATATATATATATATATATATATGTGTGTGTGTGTGTGTCTTGGCAAGGTGTTCAGGTTGTACCTTGCCTTCATCCTGGGTTGGCTGCAGTAGGCTTCATCCTCCTTGTGCCTCTGGAATAAGAGAGTGTTTGATGAGGTATTGTCAGACTGTGGATGTTCTCAGATAGCTTTATGCACAAAATTACAAATTGAAATTCAGATAAATATAACAATAATAATAATAATAAATACTATTAATAATAGTAATGTGGAGTTATCATGGTGTTTTAAGCTCAATTTTCTTCACTGATGGGGAAAGCTATTGTGAAGTTGTTTGTTAAGCTGTGATGGTCTCAGTCCAGGTTTGTGCTCTGGTGTATTTGTGAGTCCATCAGCGTCGGTTCCTGACTGTAGTCTAACAGTCGCAAACACTTCCAATCTGTGATTGAGTTCCTGGTGTGGTTTTGTTGTGTTTTTTTTGTCCCTTGTTTGACAGGAAATGTGAGATACAAGGACAAAGAGCAGAAAAAAACAGAAAGAGGAAGTGAGACACACGTTCACTGTGAGATCTGATGCATTCGATACCCTTTTGTTTTACAAACAAAGAAATGATGTTTCTCCATGAATTATTTAGGCGTCTGACACGCAGCCGTTCACGGGGGGCACACAGTTCAGATCCGTTCGCGTGGCGATGAACCGTTTAACTAATCCGAGACTCACGGCATGCCACTTGAACTACGAGAAGATGCTCCGTGCTCAAAGGAATTCAGCCATTCGCTTTGGATTCTGTCGCCTTTCCTGCAGTGTGAGATGAGTGGAAGTTTACTGCTCCCACGTAGCTGCTCTGTTAAATATGGAAATGTGGTTCATCCGGATGTGTTTACACACCTATACTTACACACCAGAATTCCACAGTGGGTTCATTTTTTATGATAAATTACCACCAATAAATCTGTTCTCAGTACCAGAATAGATTCAGTAGGACACAGCAAGAATTCACACAAAGTCAAAAGAGGGACCCCCCCCCCCCCCCCATCAACTTCCAGTTTAAAGGTTATGGAGCTCGAGGATGTATACAGCATTTATGATATATTTGCAGGATATTATATATAGATGTCATCACATGAAATGAATCTGTGTTTGACCCGAATCGCCTGCAGTACTGAAATGTACACGGCCGCCTTCACATTTATTGGCAAATTGTCGAGGGTCTTGGCACAGGCATGGTGCATACATAGGGTTTTATAGGTTGCACAAACAGAGTGAGTGGATATACAGAGTAACTGCACAGTGAGCGTCAGGTATTAAAACTGTGGTGCACATTGCAGTTTGTGGGGTGTGGTGGCGGCGGTGGTAGTAGTGTGGAGGTGTTTTGTCTGTGAGGGCTGTATTTTAATATTGGATGATGCTGGAACAGAAAAATACAGAAGTCTTTTGTTTTTCTGGACCGTATGACTGATGAGAAGATATGCGTATACTGTATTTTCCGGACTATAAGTCGCACTTTTTTTTTTTTTTTTTTTTTTTTTTTCATAATTTGACTGTGTGATTCATACACCAGAGCGACATATATGTGAAATGAATACGTATAATTCTGTTCCTCATTATAATAACGAACATAATTTCACATTTTTGTTTGATTTACACTCACAAGAGGCACTCTAGGCTTGGGTACCAGTACCTGCTCATCCTGTACCACTGAAGAAATGTCCCCAAAAAGAAAATCCTATTCTGTGGAATACAAGCGGCAAGTAGTGAAATATGCAGCAGAAAATTGTAATCGAGCAGCAGAAAGAGAGTTTGGAGAGAATGAGTAACTTGTGAGGGATGGAGAAAAGCGGAGATTATTATTACTGCAATCAAGAAAACAACAAGAGCTAAATGGCCACAGCTAGAGGAACGAGCCTGAGGGAGGGGCTTGTCAAGGCGATGAATATAAATGACTTTGTGTGAGGACTTTCTTGGTTTTACCACTTCATACAATGCAACCGCCTCTCTATCAGAGCGAGGACCACAGCGTCACAAAAACTGTCAGCAGATTTCCAAGCCAATGTAGACGGTTTCCATGATATTGCGACTTATATGGTTTTTCTTTTTTATTATGCGTTTTTGCCAATGCGATTTGGACTCTGGAGTGACATATAGGCCACAAGATATGGTAGTATGATTAACAGTGTCACTGATGTTTTGAATGTGACTATATTAAGGACCCAATGCACAAAAATACAAAAGATATGATTTTGTTCCCGACCTTATTGCATATCTATTTGTATATGTAACTGTTACCTGTTTGCGACCCCACACCGCATTGCTCTTTTTACGATTCGTGTAGGTAAGAAACAGCCGAGCATACGGACGAATCAGGGTGGAGCTTATCCCTGGTTTCCTTCGCATGGAGGAACCAGGAGTTTAACTTTTGAATGAGGTGCAAGGCCATCACAGGTTATCTTTACGTGTTTTCACTGGTACCTATTTATACTGAGTGACAGAGGTATGCTTGTGGTTAAGATCTCACTTGGGGGTTTGGCGGGGATTTCGAACCCACAACCTTGTGATCATAAGCTCGGCAGTTTAACCACTACACCACTATCCCAACAAAGATTGTTTTCACATGTTTATAGCATACATTGTGTCTTTACTGTTTTTATTTCTTTGCGTAATATACAGAACATACATATTATCTGTCTTATTTTATTTTAGTGGCTGAAGTGGAATAACACTTACTCACCACTACTTTGAAGGAATTTTTCCGATAAATCTGTGAGAAAGTAAAAAAAAAAAAAAAGAAAAACAAAATCCTCCTGTATTTTTATCCCGGGTCTTTTCTCCATCTTTTTAGGGGAAAATGTTTTGAAGGGATCAGAACTAGTTCAATTTTGCGTTAGAACAATTTACCTGGCAACTTCAAACCCCAACTAGTACTTGCTGGCGAGCATAACCAGTTCATAGCAAGAAGGTCCTGGGTTTGAGTCTCGGGCTCTGTGAAGGCGTTTCTTTGTGGAATTGGCATGTTCTCCATGCACTTGCGGGGGTTTCTTCTGGGTACACCGGTTTCCTCTCACTTGTGATGAGTTGGCTGTTCCAGTTTTGACCTAGGTGTCAGTCTGAAGGTGTGTATTTTGCCCTGTGATGAGCTGGTGTGCTGTTCAGGGTGTACCTGCCTTAACCCGGTAGAGGTGAGAAACACCCCAGTCGCCTAACAACCTGAGAAGGATTTTACGGTTCGGCAGATGAATAAGTGACAGAGACTGGCTGTGTATAAACATCTGTTGTCCGATGACATCATTAATACTTAAATTTACCGCTTGCATTTTTAAAAATTTAAACTTGTTTAAATATTTTGTATTTTTTTCCGTATTTTGTCTGTGTGTGGAATTGATCGGTTTTATGTCGAGATGTGTTCAAACCCCGGTGGTGTAGATACGAGTACAGAGAGCTGAAATATTTTTATATAAAAAACCCAACTCGTGAAGTTGTTTTGTTGTCCTGGTGCTAATGGACGTTAATGTCGTCCTCTTTGGAAATGAAGAGGAAAAATAATGGTGCATCAAATTTGTGCTAATGGACTGCTCTCTTAATCCCTCAGTCTTCCCCCCCCTTTCTGGAAACGCAGCCCTCGCGTACAGTACAAATAGATTTTCACCAGTCCGTAGCCGAGCCTGTGCTTCTGTACTCTGTTTGATCTCAGTAAAGGTTCTTGTTTCTGTTTCTTTCTGAAGCCACAGCTTTCTTTCTGATGCTCTGTTCAACACTACAGATGAACGCGAGCGTTAATATTGGATCACCCCAGATCCGTTTGCTTTTCATAAACCTGCCCCATTTTTCCAGTGTGTGAGACGAGCCCGGCGGTGCCAATTCATGCTGTAATGTTCTTATAAGTGCCTGGTTTATTCTGTTAAGTGAAGATCCCCTAAAGTGAGCAGTGACTTATATTCAGGAGACGAGGGTGAGGCGGGGCCTTCCCTGTCAATCTTGAAAAGAAAAAAAGTTAATCATAAAAAAATAATAATGGTTAATATTTTTCAGCTGGTATGTAGTACAAACCCTTTTACCGTTTGAATCCAATATTAAAATGGCTTTCTCCCAATAACAAATCGCAGAATGTACAGATTGTCCTGTTCGGATACAGGGCGGAGCTACATGGTGAGGTGAAGCTTTGATGAGCCAATCAGTGGTTCGTGTCCCTCACAAACTGCGCTGGTATGTGATGCAAATAGTGTGTCGCTGTCCCTCGATATATTCATAGATGAAATGCATTCAAACAGTCCTATTATATGCTCTGCCTTCTCATAATCTGGAAATGTATGACATGTGTTTCTGTACCATGTGGCAGATGGCGCTCGTGAGCCTACAGATTCTTACGCAACCCCCAATCTCCTTCGTTTGTTGTTTATATTTCCTTTACAATCCACCTCATAAAAATGGACAATTACATTTCCATTTGAGAAAATTCACCAATCTGGACTTTCAATCAAAATAAGAGGTAAAAAAAAAAAAAAAAACTAAAGGAAGAGCAACACGTTGGAATAAATTTTAATCTCGAAATGAAATATGTGTGACACGTAAAGAGTAAAGATGTCGATCTGAGATATAAAACAACGCACTGTAAGAATTTAACCCTTTAACATCCAAATTATTTTTTGCAGTTAAAAAAAATTATCACGAGTTTTTCAAAATCAAAAAGGCCGAAGGAAACACCCTGAACACATTTCTTTCAACAAAATTATCATAACACTCATAATAATGATAATGTAATCATAAAAACAAATAATGACACTCTCACAAATTCGTGACCAATACAATCCTGCGTACTCAAGGTCGTCTCACAGCTGACTGAGGCATGGGGGGAGCAAGCTGTGTTGCATCAGGCAACAAGTATAGACCACTTGAGCAGCACTGAGCACGATGCGTGTAGTTATTAGCATTTTTTTAAAGAGGACCCTGTGGTCCTGCTGGTGTGAAAGGGTTCATTTATATTAAAAGGTAATAAAATAGAAGGAAACACAATCTGGGTTCCAATTCTCTTTCGAGTTCATTTTTATTTGTAAATAGGACTCTAAAAGAGTCGCCGCCTCACCAGCTGTCCACCTCGGCGCACGTCACTGAAAGTGAGTCAGTAAAACATTGTTATTCGGATGATTCAGGCGTCTTTATAAAGTATCGTCATGCAAATGTACATTCTCAAGCACTAGTTTTTGTTTTTGTCTGTGATGTCCTGATGTTATGAGTAGAAAGCGTTTCAGACATCTTTCCATTGGCTTATTTCAGTTGTTGTACATGTGTTAAATGGAATGGTGAGGCAAAACGAGAGAGAGAGAGAGAGAGAGACCATGGTGAGAATGCCTGCGAGTGAAGCAGATGGAGGCATAGAGTGAGAAAAGGAAAGGGTGATTATCTAAGGATAGGGAGATGATTAATCTTCTCCTGTGAAGTGGAGCTATTGATTGCGGTGTAATGAATTCAGGAAAAGAGAAGCGATGGTGGAAAGTGGAGCTTAATACAGATATTTGCTGGGATTTCTTGCTCAGTTAAAGAAACCAGAGGCTTATTAACGAATATTAGAGCCAAGTGAAGCCGAGCATCGTCTGTGATATGTAATGGACGACACACTCCTACGTCAACGTTTCTTCTGGTAATATGTATTATATCCTAATGGAGCAAAGAAATTTCAAGCAGCTATGACATCTTAAATAATTTCATGATACTGTATGTCATGATGCATTCATGATTTGTTGTAGTAATAATAAAAGACGATTGGAACAGGACTAGTGTACGGTACCGTGGGTAGCAGGGCCTGACCAAGCTTCCTCCGAATTCCATAAGATCCTGCCACTAGGATCTAGCGGAAGTAACAGCCCACCTCTTTTCCAGTTGGGGATGAGTCTGTGCCGCAAGTGGAGGAGTTCAGGCATCCCGGTATCTTATTCTCGAGTGATGGTAGAATGGAGCAGGGTGTGGACAGACGAATGGGTGCCATGTCAGCAGGAATAAGGGGCTGCTCAAATTCTCTCCACCAACCATATGAGAATAGCTGTGGCATTTGGTGAAGGCCACTGCAAGCACCTTGAAGCAATCTACGATATTTTCTTTTCGGCCCGATTGAATGGTGTAACTTCCTACCAATGACGATACAGACTGAAACGGAGACGCACCAAATGATTGAATTCCGGAATTCGGTTCACACGGTCAACAAAAACATCATCATCTCCATCATTGTGGGAAATGGTATCAAACAAAGGTTCAGGAATGTCTGGCTCATTACACATAGCTTGACCCCTCGTACACTGTCGTCTCCTGAGACTGGACCGTCTCTCGTGTTCATCCCTCAAACGGTTCTTTCAGAACATGGCCACCAGGGGGTCAATCTGCTCAATTAATTATCCATTTTCATAAACTTTAAGACAAATAAAGAGGTTCAGAAAAAATTCAAGCAGTTCGCGATCTTAATTTTTGATTACTAGCCATCGATATATGGCAGCAAACGACACAGAGGGTTAATGCGGACACGCCCCCTCTTGCAAACCCTTCTGAAAGAAAAACAAATAAAAATTCTGACCCAGAACAAATTGCATTTTAATTCTGTCATCATCGGCTACAAAATACAGTGATACTGACAAGTGTCCCTTAGAACGAATTTTCCATGATACAAGCTTCGATCCACCGAAAGTCTTCCACATCCAACCAGCAAAATTTTGATTTACGAGTTCTGCTGAGGAAATGGCTTTTCCGGGCTAATTAGCCTCGTAGTCTTCTGTTCGGTGTGTATTCCTCCGTGCTCCAAGAACACCTTGTGCAGTGCTTCTGAATTATTTTCTGTGATGCCCCCTATAGGAACAAACCCCTCCCCCCTCCCTTTCAAGAGCCCCGCGCGGGGCTATAAATCGTGTTTACTGCACTGCATATTGTTTGCTTGGTGCCTTTTCCCTAGACCGTAGGAACACAGTGAGAGCGCCACTGCTACCTACTGTAGAGGATGCGCAATTACACTTAATTCTAATACAGTATGGCAAAAAAGCATGCTCCCCAGGGTCATACGCGCTCTGCCTGGCATCACACCACACTCCACGATTTGAAAATCACTTGGCCTTGTATTTTTGCTGCAGTTGATGATCGAAGGGTTACTTGACTTATTGTTTATTCTTGTTTTATTATTATTTATTATTAATTATTATTCATGTTAATGTACATGTATTATTATTATTATGAAATATTTATTGTTTTTACATGTTTACCTTTAATATATGAGGTCAAATATACGTGTTTGTGTCGGGTTATATGAGGTTGGCAGGGGAATGGAACGGATTAATTGGTCAAGGTACCACTGTATATCAAAATTAAACAAATATGGCACCAGCACCAGGGGCACAATGGTGATTTCAAATGGATCGCCTCATACTCATTAGGCTAACCGGCTGTTCCAAGTTGCCCCTCAGTGTAAGTGTGAATGATTTGTCCGTGATAGGGGTGTATGGTGTTTCGTCTGACACCTTCTGGAAAAGTGCACGTTGGCTTTATTAGTCAGCACCAGAAATCCATCATATGTAGTGTAAAGTGTTCTACCTGCACCTGAGATGAATCATAGTCCTGATCAGAACGTGGTGGAACTGTAGGGGTGTGAAAATTCTGAAAGTGTGTGAAGTTTGTTTCGGCTCCTCACTGTAAGTCTTAATGAACTGTTAAATTCCGGCCATGAACCGGATTTCCTGTAACTCTTGTTATTTGTCCCTGATCAAGAGTGTAACTGCGTATCCTCATGAGTAAGGGACACCCCCCCCCCCCCCAACTGATTATTTTTCTGAATGCATCACTCTGTTCATGAAAATGAAATGTTTATCTTGGGAAAAATTCATGAATTTCAGGGGAGTTGTGCGGGCTGTACCGCTGCTCCTGTTGTCTGGACTAGATATTGCTGTTATTTAGTATGGTACTTGCAAAATGTCTTTTGTTTCATCGGAAATAAAATAAACGAGCCCAGAATAACAAAATACATTCAACTTATCTGTTGGTTTTATGAAGCTAATTTACAGTACAGTCAGCCTGATATATTTTAATGGTACAGTTTGCCGATTGTAGATCATTCCAACAGTGAATGGAACATAAAGTACAGTTGCTGTGAGTGTGTGTGTGTGTGTGTGTGTGTTTAAAAGAGAGCGCGTTATAAATCTTGGTATATGTTATGTTTTATCCTCTGTAGCTGCGGAACCTGAGCAGTCTGGATCTCCGGCACATATCTGAGCTGAACAACGAGACGGTGATGGAGGTGGTGAGAAACTGTCGGAATCTCAGCTCCTTAAATCTCTGCCTCAATTGGAGCATCAACGACAGGTATGTGACTCACACGAGCGTCTCTTTCCAACGGGCCGAACTAGGCCCGACGTTAATCAGCAGAATTCACCGAGCTATACTGATGCACCAGTACTATCAAGCATGCTGTGGCAGTGCATACCGGCTCGCCGTGCCAAACAATGACACGAATATATAGGTAACGAGGAATTAAAAGCATTGAGAGCCAGCTTTATGTTGATACATATATTCTGTTTGGAGTGTGCGTGCTTTATACGTGGAAAGTGCAGAGAAGTTGATGTTTGTGTCCGCACGTCTGATGTGGCACATATGTTACACCGGATGCCATTCCTGGCACAACCCAACACCCCCCCCCCCCTCACCCCCGCAACACACACACATTTACCGTGGTCTGGGACCAGCATCAAGAGCCCACATCTTATCTATATATATATATATATATATATAAAAACACATCCAAACACAGTGAATCAAGGCAACAGTTGTGTATTTCTCACCTCTCGGCTGTGCTGAGAATGACATGCTGCGTTTAATAATCTCGAGGGTGAAGAGCACCTGTGTTGCTTTTCAGTAAGGCGCAGGGTCGAAGGTGAGTATGCTATTAATACATGTAATAATTATACTGCCACAGACCTGACACTGTTTAAATGGTTCGCAAGTGCAGATGGAAGTAGATATAGATAAATCTTTGTGTGTGTGTGTGTGTGTGTGGGTGTGTGTGCAACGCTCACATCTGTATGGCTCTAAGTTTTGACACGCTGGCAGAACCTTTTGTGGTGTGTGTGTGTGTGTGTGTGTGTGTGTGTGTGTGTGTGTGTGTGTGTGTGTGTGTAACTCCCCATCTTGTCAGTGCTCAGAGGAATAAGAAGTAAATAGTTTCGAGCTTTGAGGAACCTGCGATGAACTAGCGTCCCATTCGGGAGGATCTCAACTCCTGCTCTCGTCAAGCTACGGAAACCGGGAATAAGCACCAGCCTGAGGAGCCACCAGGCCCAGGTGTAAAAAGCCCAAGAGACTTCCTACCTTGTGCGGAGATAATGTGTTGAATTCAGAACTGGGTGTTGTGGAACCCCCTCCAAAAACTTCAGAGGTTTAAAAATAAAATGAACACGGTTTAGGAGAATCGAATTCTTCTCACACATGAAACTGAGTGATGCAGGAGAGCCAGTGCTCAGGTCTGATTGTGGTGTAACTCCAAGCTGAACCCCTTGATGGTGAAGGAGTGGATTTGTTGATGATTCCACGTCAGACGTCCCTTGTGATGTTTCTTTCCTCTTGCCCCTGTGGTGCTACTTTAAATCACCACTGTATACTCATCCACCCCAGACTCTTGAAAGCCTTCAGGTCACTGTTCAGCAGGAGGTCACCGCCGTTCCACCCGGCATGACCCGTCGCGTCACAGCAGCCTTCAGAAATCACCTCCAAGAGCGTATGACTATAACGGACACAGTGTGGCGGATCAACTTTAAATCATGATGAATAATACAGGACTGAATGAAGCTTCATGTGAAAAAATAAAAATCTTATCATCTTTAATAATTTATCTTTGAACTGCAGGAGGTTTTATTGGATCGACCTGCATTATGATATCGATGCTGTTTCATGTGATTTATCATTTTAATCAAATTTTTTTTAAATTGGGTTTTAAATGAATGTAAATGATCTCACCGGTCTATCACGACCCGGAAGCCAATGAGAAAGCACTGCACCGATGCCATACTGGTGGCCCCGTGGAGGCTGTGAATGTAGAGTAAAAGTTCTGGAAGCGGTTGTTCCTTCCGTGTGTAGCGGGAATGAGACGAGTGGTGTTTTTTCCGTCTTCCAGCGATTATTAAAAGCCGGGCAAGCGCAGGACTCTCCAGAACGAACGCAAGTGAACTGGTTCAGAAACATCTCCAGAGCAGATCCACGTTTACAGTGAACATTTTATTATATATGAAGCTAATATTTTGGGTCTTGCTTTGTTTATAATAACGAGGAAATGACTCAATGGAAATAATTATTTATTTCCATATTTAAAGCAACGAGTCGAGACCATGCTGAGTGAATCCCAGACTGTTAGCATGTGCTGCTGCTTCTTTTTTTTTTTTTTTTCGGAACACAATGGGCAGCAGTTTTATTTGCTAATATTTTTTCCAGAACATTTCAGGTTGCCCAATGTTGAGTCTTCGCTCGGATGTGATGTGTGGTCGTGAGGGTCAGTTCCACCACACAAAGTGTCATTTCTGATGGTATCTCTGTGGTGCCGGTCAGGGCGGATGATGAAAGTAATTAGAGAAAACTATTGCACTTTTGACGTTGTCAATTGTTTGTGTTGCCTCCAACGTGTTAGTCAAACGTGTTGCTGGAACCAGGGGAGCGCCTGGTCATGTGACCGTACTGAAGTCCGCCTATATGGTGTATCATAGAAAGTTAGAAGCATTGTGTCAGAATTGAGATTTGTAACATTTTGACCCACCACTAATACGAACTTCACTGTTTATCAGAAGTGACGGATGGGTTCAGTCGAGCTTCGATTTCCTGATACGAGGACTCTCATGAGCTCAGAGTCGGTGTGCCATGTTTCCGGATGTGGTCCAGCAGTGTCCTCATTGTGATGCGCTATGGCTACTCATTTCCTGTTCGTTCCCGGTGGTTTTTATGTTTTTGAATAGCTTTGATTGGATGACACTCTCAAACCCATTTTGTTCAGCAGAAGGTAGTAATATTGACCTAACGGAGCCCAGCGGAGTGTGTTCTGAATACTAGTGTGGTCAGAATCACACCGGGAAGATCATACCGCGCCGTAGAGCAGCGGATCGAGCCGCAGTAATCACTTCAGCCTCACATTCATGTAACGCATTTTTAGATCGGGTCACTTTCAGCACGGATCCATCGCTCGGTGTAGAGCATCACGGGGCGAACCGCATTGAGTGCTTTTATGGAGCGTTATAGAGCACGGCTTTCACTTTCAGCGTGAATCATCTTCAAAGCCGTCACCATCTGAAATCTTTAAATGAACTGATTTAAACAAGCAAAGCTCACACTGTTTTACACACACTGGATCTTTTGGGTTCTCTTTAGTGAGCCTTTTCCACCTGTTTGTTCGCCGTTGGACACGAGTCCTGTAATGTTGAACTTGACTTGTATCGTTTTCAGATGACAGTCTCTCATCCGCTCTGTGAATGTCCGGCTTTTATGTGACATGTCCCGCGAGCGGTTGAGATCTAATGTGGCTTATTCCACCACAGCTGCCTGTGTAAAAGAAAAAAAAAAAAAAGAAGAAGAAAAAGTTTGTTTCTGGAATGACTTCACACTGTCGCGTGCAGCTCACCCCACATTTCAAAGTGGTGCAAGTTGTCCCAGAACGTCATGCTCTGGGCGCGGCTTTCCGTTTGAAGAGTGTCGGGTGGAAGGATTTACGTCTTTCCTGGGTATCAGGTTGTTTGGTGGTTTGCTTTCATGGCAGATACGTGGATCTTCTCCAGTGGTTTATTTGCACGCTGTTCCTCTCGCTTTTATCTTGCCACCAGTTGGAGAACGAACATGTGAACGCACCAGGAATGTGGATGCATCTTGCTCTGGGTGCAAGCAAGGGCAACTTACTCCCACTGCCTGGGGAAGAGCAGCTGATGAAGGGTAACGAGAGCACGTCTTCAGCGATTAGCGCCTCGCTTCGCGATGTTCTTGGTCCTTTAATACATTTTTAATTATATGCAAAATACATAATTTTACTCTGATAAATTTAAATGGTCTGAGGGAATGAAAGACATGATTTGAGATAATTGATTTGGTGATTGGAATTCATCAGCAAGCAGAAACAGGAGATGACACAAATTTCCTTTTTTTCTCTCACCCTCGTTTTAAATGTTGTTTTTTTTTTTTTTTTTCTTTTTCTTCAGCTCTGCTTATCATTTTGGGAATTAGATTTTCAAGTGTTCATATGTTAGACTTGAGTCTCTTCTTTTCCTTTCGGCTGTTCCCTTCAGGGGTCGCCACAGCGAATCATCTGCCTCCATCTCACTCTATCCTCTGTATATTAGACTTGAGTATTACCGTAATTTCTAGATTATTGAGCGCACCTGAATATATGCCGCACCAACTAAATTTAAAAAGAAAACGAATCTATGCATACATCGGCCGCACCTCTATATAAGCCACAAGTGTCTGTTTCGCTGTTGCGCTTCCTGCCAGAGCAATCCCCCCCCCCCAGAGGCCATTGGCCCATAAAAATCTATAGATTAGCCACATCTTTGTTTAAGCCACAGGGTTCAAAGCGTGTGAAAATAGTAGTAGTATAGTCCGGAAATTACGGAATATTGTTTTTAATATTATTTATCTCTCATCTTCAAAGCGACAATCTGAGGACAAAATCCTATGCAGTTTCTGTACGAGCTTTTGAAGGAGCTGTAGTGATACAGGGGGTAAAGCAGCGCCCAAACAGAAAGCGAAACTTGAATTGCTTTGCCTTGCGACGCTAGCAAACTTTTTTTCCACTGAAGTGTCGTCGGTTTCTGTTGCCTAGGTAACCCTTTCACATGTTTACAGCTAGTTCCCTACAGTCAATCTGGAAGAACTTTTATTGTCATTATAATATATAGTTTTCATTTATTTAAGCTCAGATCATAACAAATAGCTTATTCTGATCATCCTGGGTGGCACTGTGGCCAAGTGATTAGCACTATGTCTGTCACATAGCAAGGTGGTCCTGGGTTCGAATCCCGGGCTTGGTGCAGAGCATCTATGTGGAGTTTGCATGTTTTCGCCGTGCTTGTAAGGGTTTCTTCTGTGGACTCCAGGGTGTGTGTGTGTGTGTGTGTGTGAGCATGAATGGTTGTTCCTGATGGCCCTGTGTTGGTCTGGTGAGCTCTTCAGGGTATGTCCTGCCTTAGTTCAACGTCCAGTCTCCTGCTACCCTAATGTGGGTGTCTCTCTTTATTATGATGCCGTTTATGGTATTTATCCTTGTTAATTTTCTGGGTGCGGTCATAAAGCACAGGATATTTAGACACTTCAGTAATGTGCGGCTCTTTCATGTTGATGTCAGCGGAAATATTAAACCCGCGGAAAACATTTTTGGGTGTGTTCGAATCCCAGTTAGACCCCTGGGCAAGGTCTCAACCACAAGTGTGCCTGTGTTCACCCAGCAGTATACATGGGAACCAGTAAAATATACTGGGATGGTAACCTGCGATGGACCATCCAGGAGGAGTCGAACTCCTGGTTGCTTCACACTGCAGAAACCGGGGATAGGCACCGGCCTGATGAGCCACTGGGCTCGGGTGTAAAAAGCTCAGTGTTTGGTGGCATCTGTCAGTTAACAGCATCTTTGAGCTTCGATTGGCTATTGCTCGACTCACACCCTGTGGAAGTTCAGTTCAGTTGAACTCTGAACCCGCTCATTTTACTGCTATTGCACGGTTACTCCTCCCTTCCTGTGTGGGTGTTGCTTAAGTTATCTAAAGTGTGTCTGCTTTCTGTAGGCAGAACTGAGACA
>CM045749.1:28431728-28489228 GCA_024760905.1 Plotosus lineatus | reverse complement strand
CTCTCAATGTGTGCGTCAGCCCACTGCTCCGAGTGTCTGTGAAATTTCATCTTTAGTCCAAGAGAGTGAATAAAATGATTGTAATAATTCTTTCAGAATTTTAGAAATCTTTTACATCGTACCTCGATTTACACAGAGTCGAAGTGGATGGGATAAACTCATGTACTTATTAATATCTCTACGGTTTTTAATATCTGAATGCAAATCCCTCACGAAAAGCTGCTTGAAATCTGGAACCCATAGACTTTTACAAATGCTGAGTCTCCTCCTCTCAGCTCCTTTACTACATTCTATGCTAACTCCTAACTGCTCAAACCTTTGTACAGCCAGAAACCCAACAGGACATGATCATCAAGAGCACAACTGTCAACATGATGAACCTCATGTCCTGTAAGAAATAATAAAACAATAGTAGATTAGATAAAATTGCCAGACGAATTGGCTACGAACTCCGTGTAATGAACAGACAGAGCACAGTGCAGGTGCTGCAACCGTCTCCTCCAGCAAAGGCCAAAGAATTACTTCATTCCCAAGTGTTGCTCCGCCTTGTTATACTTTCGTGGAAATAACATTTTATTAACTGATTTCTGGGGGAAAATAAATTATGTGAAGATATCAGCTTTGGGAAAACTGAATATCTGTTCAAATTAGAGTGGAGACGGGAAAAAAAAAAAGGTTAGACATGAGCCATGACATGGAAATAGACTGTTTTGTGGTTGAAACACATGGGGATGAATGGTGCCCGAAACTGTGCTGCAGCCAGCCAGCAGGAACATTACAGCTGGGTTTATATTACTTTATAGATCCAGGACTCTGTGCATCGTGCATTGTTTCTATTGGCGTTCAATCTCAATTCACTTCAGTTTTATTTGTATGTGTTTATGTATTTATTTATTTAATTTAAACAGTTGATATTTTCACAACGGCGCTTCACATAGTAAAAACAAATTTGATAAAAATTTTAAACATTTTTCTATAAGCCCCACACTTCCCCACTGAGCAAGTCCAAGCTCTCGGTGGCAAGGAACTCCCCCATCCCCCCAATGACTCAAGGAGGAAACCTTGAGAGTAGCTGAACTCAAAAGGAAAACCCATCCTTGTTTGAGCGAAATCAGATAAAATATAAACCACATTGCAGAAGCTTTAATATGATTTAACAGTCTATTTGGTTACATTATAACCCGTTGTGGGAATTAAAATTATACATTATTTCAGTCAAAGAGTTTATATCATCAGCAGTGAAAAGTCAGCTTCACGGGTTATGAGTGGATACTTGTGTCCATATGGATCATCGTCAGCAGGAGTGATGGTCTTCTAAAGTGAAAACTTCAACCAGTAATAGCACATCAGGAAGGATCACAGAATTCAGAGAGCAGAAGGGTCAGGATCATTGGTATCTTAGAAGTAGCATATGTACCTCAACACAACAAAGAGATAGATAGATAGATAGAGAGAGAATGTTACAGAAGCTTATAACAGTGTAATGGTTAAAGAAGAGAATTTATTAGTTCTGAGTGTAATGAGAGACTCCAGCATGACTTACTATGAGAGCATAATTACAAAGAGAGAACCAGAAGGAAGACTGACAGATCACCCTGTACCAGACGGCAACAGTTTTTACATGCATCATATCCATAATGATGCCATCAACATATTTTTTTATTTTTTATTTTTGACACACAAAAAAGAACTCCACACTTTTGATGCACTTGATGTCTGTGAAACTGATTTCGTTTAGTTTGATTAATCGGTCAGTACTTTTTTCAGTTTCGAAGTAATATTCTGATTTACAAGAATATAGTTAAGTAATAAAAAGGGGCAGTGGTGGTCTAGTGGTATAGGGCACTGGATCGCTGATCCAAAGGTTGGGGGTTCGAGTCCCACTCTCCACAAGGTTGTCACTGTCCCCCCCAGTGCGGCTAACTGGGTTATCAAAGGCGGGCCATGTCTCTCACTGTCTATGGTGAGAGGTTGATGTAAAAGAACCATTGCTGACTTTCGTAAAGAGGAGCTGCAAAGTCGTCAGCGTGTTTCTGTCCCGCGCTAAAAAGGGTTGTGTCAGGAAGGGCATCCGACGTAAAAACCTCTGCCAAATCAAATCGTGCGAATCAGATGATTCGCTGTGGCGACTCCCGAGTAAAAGGGAAAAAGCCGAAAGGAAGACACAGTTAAGCAATAAAAAAAGTCTGGGAATTGTTTTTAATTTTGTAAAAATTATGTTTCACCAAAAAAGAAAAGAAAAGCAGAGGGTATTTTTCAGAGAACACCCTTTTTTATTAATCCCTTTTTATTGTATTGATTTATCAGTTTGGCGATCTCAGGCCAGCAGTATGTTTTAGTGTTAATTTTCAGTTTATAGGATACTGCAGATTCGATTGGATGAACTTTAGCTCTCCTGTTATTTCATGACCAGGACTGAATTTATTGGAGGCGTGCTCGGTCCATGCTGAATTGCCGCCTCATGTTGCAGAGCATCGCATGTTCTCAGCCTCAGCTGTTTATTAATTTATTGCGTGTGTGTGTGTGTGTGTGTGTGTGTGTGAGATTTCTTTGTAGCATTTGGTTTGGGGACTTGACGAGAAGCTGGATCTCTGACGTGGTTATATTGTGCCTAAAGAGACTTTTCTTGGGCTGAGAGAATGGAAAGGGAGGGGTTGTGAGTTGTAGATATGGTCGGCCTCAGTGTGCCACGGTTTGATTTATAGACAGAATCCCATCTGTATATTGTGCCCGCAAGCCTTCAAGGGTTTTCAGTGTCTCTGCTTGATAATGCGGTTTGGTGGTATGAGTGTTAGATTGCAGCCTGCCAAAGAGTAAGTGTGTGTTTCTCTCTCTCTCTCACTCTCTCTGTGTGTGTTGCTGGTGTGTATGTGGGGCCGTTGAGTCTATATGAGAAGGTGATGGGGAGATTACCACCCCGGAGATACATCAGGGACGTGCTGCTCTTAGCCTCACTTCCATATGCACGGCACACGAGTCTGCGCCGCCGAATCGATCCCTGCTGAAGGTGTCCGGGTGTGTTTCACTTAGAGTTTGCTCAGCTTTTCCAGGATTTCACCTCCACAACATTTCCAACACATCTAATCCAGATGGATTTTTTTCTAATTCACTTCCAATGAATAGGTGTGTCCTAACATTTTACTGGCACTGCGTGGAATGATTCAGATATACTTCAACCTAACGACTTTCAGTTTAATTCAATCAGGAAGCGTATAGGTTACAGTGCTTCACAAATTTCGCCAACAGTTTACCTGCCTGCCTGTCTGTCTGTCTTTTTGTCTTGCTATCTGTATGTCTGTCTGTCTGTCCATATATCTATCTGTCTGTATATCTATCTATATCTCTGTCGGTTTGTCTGCGTATTTATCTGTCTATCTCATGTCTGTTTATCTCTGTCAGTCTGTCTGTCGTTCTACCTGTTTATCCATCTATCTTTCTGTAGATCTCTATCTATTTATACTTCTACCTTTATCTGTCTATCTATTTTTCTCTCTGTCAGTCTGGATCTTCCTGTGTGTCTGTCTATCTATATATCTGTCTGTCTGCATATCTCTCTGTGTCTTTGTGTCTGTCTGTTTTTATCTCTCTGTGTCTCTG
The DNA here is from genome assembly GCA_024760905.1 of Plotosus lineatus. NCBI lineage: Eukaryota > Metazoa > Chordata > Actinopteri > Siluriformes > Plotosidae > Plotosus > Plotosus lineatus. Next base: position 28,485,631 of record CM045749.1, on the reverse strand, counting down.
TCTGTCTATCCTTATGGCTATGTATCCATCTCTGTGCATGTGCACGTGTGTGTGTGTGTGTGTATGCATGAGACACTTGTATATACTCATCTTTCTCTCGCCCATTTGCTGAGCAGCTTAATGCTGGTAGGGTTGTGGGGTCGCTTCACTGGGTGAAGGCGGGGTTGGAGGAAATCGGAGTATCCAGAGGAAATCCACACAAGCATAGGAAGGACATGCAGACTCTCCACAGAAATGCCCTCGCTGAGGCCGGGACTTGAACCCCGTGTCACGGTAACCGCTACGACAGGTCAAGTGATGATTTTACTATTTTTATATACGGATATGAACTCGTGAATGAGTTTCTGTCTCTGTACAAAAGCATCCTTCAAATCTCTCACTTTGGATGTGGGATTTAAGATTTTGTTCATTCCACACAATACTTTTCGCAAACTGAACAAGTTTCATTCTGTCCACTTTCATTTGTACCAAAGTTCTGGACTCCATGAAGCTCACAAACTTGAGCAGACTAAAGCCCTGCCGATTTTAATTTTGCCAACCTCAGGCCAGAAGAGTCCTGTGCGCCATTCTGAGGGAGGGGTTTTGACTCGAATGGAACGATCTTGTTTTACTTAATTTGAATATTTAGTCTATCTGTCCCAGTTTGTGGCTCTATTAATAAAGTCACGCATGTGTTTGTGGAGAATACAAAAGTATAAAATCTGTGTAAATACACACATACAGACGCTCCCCGACTTACATTCATCCGTTTTACTTTTTTTTTTTTTTTTTTTTTGATTTTATGTTTTTTTTTTTTTTTTTTTTTTTTTTTTTTTTTTTTTTTTTAAAGTCAAATTTTGAATTTAGACGTACCTACGTAGTACACTGATGTAATGACGCTGCGTCCATTGTTTACAAACGACAGACTGAACATGCCCCACCTTCTTCCCACCTTCTTCTTACTTTCGGTATTGAGCGCTTCACATATTGTAAGCGTGATTGGCTGTTTTAGGCTTCATGTAAAGTGATTTGGTATAAATAAGTGACTTATTTGAAATTAATGTTGATATTATTTGATATATTTAATATTATTTTACAATGTTATGTTTATAATAATTGATTTAGGGGTATTTGATGAGATATGGTATTGGTATTTATGGATTTATAGTACAGTATGAGCGTCATACGGTATACGTCATACGTCACTGTAACAACTTACGTTCACTTTCAACTTGCGTTCGGCCGTCCGGAACGAATTAAAAACGTAAGTCGGGGAGCGTCTGTGTACACACACACACACAGAGATATATTTTTTATTTATATATATATATATATATATATATATATATATATATATATAAAAAAGTGTGTGTCTCTCCATTTCCACAGCACAACTGAGGCGATTAATCTAATTCTAAATCGAGCAGCAGGCAAATTTATTTAGCCCCTTGTTTTTTTCATGTTGTAGCATGAGCCTGTATTTAGTACCACTCTTTCAAGTCTTTGGTCTCTTTGTTTCTTTTTCGATTAAGGCCCTCCTTGCCTGGTCCGTGAGATTTTAGTTGGTTGTAGTTGTAGACGTTTTTGTTGTGGTGCTGTATCTCTTTTCATTTTATATTGATGAATATAATGGTGCTTTCAAGGTTTTTGATATTTTTTATCACCCGATTCTGATACGTAGTTCTCCACAACTTTGTCCCAGAGCTATTTGGAGAGCTACTTCATCTTTATGGTGTCACTTTCTTGGTGCTACTTTTGATTAGTAGTGTTGCAGACTCTGGGTCCTAATTTATCTTAAAATGATTAATTCACTTTTGAAGGTAATTGGTAGCATTAGATCATATTTAAGGGCTTCAAAGCAAAGGGGTGACCCTATGTTTATGCACCAATTTTATGTTGGTTTGTGTGTGTGGGGTTTTTTTTTTTTTTGGTACTTTTCCCCACTTCACAAATGAACCGTAAGTCCAAGAAAAAAAGTCAATAAAATAGAAAAAAATTCCATACTTATGCAAGGCACTGTGTTATTATTGATAAATATATTACATTCTCCTTTTTGCTACATTGGTTTTAATTATTTGTCTTATTCCAATGCCTTATTTTTCAGATACCTCACTGAACCTAAACCTCATGTTAATTTTTTTTTACCCCCCCCCCCCCATTCCATTCAGTAAGTGTGCATTAGTTATTGTCCAGGCGCGCGTGTGTGTGTGTGTGTGTGTGTGTGTGTGTGTATTACATGGATTTTAGATTTAAACCTGTACCTTATTTTGGTGATACGGAGTTGCAAAGTTTCATGATTGCAAAGTCCATTTAAGTAAATTGTGTGGAGTGTTAATGCCGGAGAGTAACGTTCACTCACTGTATTATTCTGTAAAAGCACTTTGTTTACTTTTCTGCTGCAGGTCTTTTCTGTCTGTGTGCTTTCTGTGCAGACTTGCTAAGACTAATTGTGATGTTTCTCCTTTGCTTCTGATTCCACACACAGCTCTGTGCAACATAACCTTTACATTAACATCTGTTTTATTCAGCAGTTTACACCAGAGATGATACCCATATATAATCAGAGGCTTAACCCTGTCAGATGTTTTTTACCGTAATGCACCAGGAGGAATCATGCCGAGCGAAAGGTTGAGGTGCACAAGTCTCTCTTTTCAGTTATGAGAAATGAATATATTTTAAAGCACAGTTTCCCCACACGAGGGCCTTTTCACTTGCTTTGTCCCGGTTACTGCAGGATGATGGAAGCTAAAGTACCCCGAACCCTTGCACATTGTCCTCAGATGAGGTCTTTTTGTGCAATCTGTAACCAGAGCGAGCAGAATGCTCTTTATCAGCAGTGCATACGTCGAAAGCACTGATCCTTTCATACCGCGGCATTTTGAAAGTCATTTACTCTTTTGAAATCAGTCTTCTCACAGAAAATTTCCACTGCACAGGCCTGAGTACATCAATTCTGAATGGGAGAGAGTTATTGTTTAGAAAATTGCTTTGCAGATTGGATCTTGGTGGTCTGCTCAAAAAATGACAGACTTTACATTTAGGCTCAAGTAGCACAATTGGAGTTTCTTAGATGTATCAGTGGTAATTTGACTTACGAAATGAATCCATTCCGAGGGCGAGCTCTTAAGTCAAAATGTTCGTTAGATAAAACAAAAATTCCCATCGGAAATAATAGAAAACCAATTTATCCTCTCAAATTCATGTAACCTGACAACAAACACACAAATTTTAACCTAATATATTAAACATAAACATGTAAATACAATAAATATTTCAAAATAATAATACATGTACATTAATAGTAATTAATAATAAATAATAATAATAAAACAAGAATAAACAATAAGTCAACTCATCTTTCCAATCATCGACTGCGGCAAAGATGTCACGTTGGCAGGCATGTGATGGTGCGTAACAGAGGAGGAGGAGAATTTTGTGCATGTGCATGCTACAAATGCCAGCAAGGAAGGGCTTGTGGTGAGCTCGCACAAGGCCAGTGCTTCTCAAATAACGGGGGTCATGTATGACCCTGGGGAACATGCATTTTTGTCATACTGTACTAGAATTAAGTGTGATTGTGCATCCTCTACAGTAGGTGGCAGTGGCACTCTGCACAGTAAACATTTATAGTCACGCTGGGGGCACTGCACTGCACTGCACAAGGTGTTCTCGAAGTGCGGAGGAATACACGTGGAAGAATACAAGGCTAATCGGCCTGTAAATGCCATTTCCCCAGCAGAACTCGTAAATCAAAATTTTGCTGGTTGGATGGTACAGATTTTTGGTGGAATTGAAGGTCGTGTCATGGAAAATTCGTTATAAAAGACACTCGTAAATCAAGGTACCACTGTACCAGTGAACACGACTTTTCAGAGAATAGCCATTGTTGATTTCAATGTCATGTATAACCTGATGGATGATGGAATTTTCTCTGTAACACTTCATATGTATGTCCCTGTTCTGCTTCCTCATCGAGACACTGTCCTGTTGGATAAAGCTTGGTTCTGGTCTGTGGCATTCACGAGGGTTTTTTTTTTTTTAATTTTTTTTTTTATAAACTTTCCGACAAGTCTCATCACAAACAGAGTCAATGTAAGTTTGCAACACGAATGTCCAGCAGTACCGAGACTCTCTCTTTTCATTGTGTTTTCAACAAAAATAAAGACAGGCCTCAGATGAGGCTTCACTTTCAATACGGCTGAAACTGCGTGAGAATTCAAGGACCTTTCAGAATAAGAGGTGTTCTGGTGCTAATCCATGTACGAGTTTGGAAAGTGCAATACTCATCCCTAAGGAAGCCTCGCTTCCTTCACTCTTTCCCCTCTGACAGTTTCTTTCTCATGAGGAAGGCAGCATTTTCTTTCTCGGTGTGTCTTTGCTGTCTTTTTTCTGCCCACATTTCTCACACAGCTTGAGGAGCTTTCCATCAAAGCTGGTGATGAGTATTGTCAACTTACATTGGTATTGGAGCTCATGGAGGTGGGTTCTGGACTCAGCTCTTGACAGATTTTTGTCTCTAGAACTATGTGGATATAAAGAATGCATGATATTTTTTTTCTGACTGCATACCAGCTACATGTTTAATGAAATTTGGAAAAGGTTTGGCCATTTTTTTAAAAATTAATTTATGAGTCAGTAAGAAAGGACTGACGTTTATTAGATTACACAGGGGATGATGCACTTAGAGAATATGTATATTTTGAAGTTTGTCTTCATACAATTTTGTAGTTTATTGCTTGCATTTACACTACATGATCATCTCAATATGTGGCGTGAGGTGATTTCTATTTGTTTTTCTTTGTCTTTTGTGCTCAAGACTGATTGATACCAGGTGAAAGGGAAGAATTAGGAAACAAACATAGACATTGACACTAGATCAGTACTGGAGCAATCCTGCTTTCTGTGAGAAATTACCACATGATGTTTTATCATATCTACAGACCAGCTATTTATGTATTTTATAAACTACTTTTTAATCATCAGAATTGACCTTGGTGTACAATTAAGTTTATCGTGGTGGTAGCATGGTTTATGTTGTATGGCACATAGACCAGTATTCATCCATGTGCATAATATCAGTGTTCTGTGCGGTACATCCGCCTTTACGTCTTTGAAGGAAAATGAAAGTTAAGCCTTCTAAATCTCCCTGTTACACATGAACACATCAATATTTTCATTAGCAGGTGGTTTTCATTTACATTTTTTTGAGTTTCAACTTGCCAAAATCTGTTTGTTTATTTATTTTTGCATTATCCAGTGTGACAAGCTTGGAATTTGATTGTTGTGAGAATAGGACAGGAATTTGTCAGATATATAAAGCAAATTAATAGCAAAAATAACAGTATACAGATATTAAACTAACAACATAAAAACCAGTGACCTTCTGAACCAGTGCACATATGAGCTTGCACTCCCATATATCAGCTGTTTATTCATATGCAAATAACCTACTAGTCCTTCAATCATATGTAAATAACCTACGTATTTACTGTTCCTTGCATACAAATCATGTGACCTTTTTTTGCCATACAATATCCCCCCTCTGCACTGATTTATTACTTGTTTTTATTTATTTATTTATTTATTTTTAAAGAATATAACAATTGGATGTTTTGCTGTGCGGAGACATCTCTGATGTTTGCAGTAAGTTTTGGTTTAACCTCCCTTTGAGTTTTGAGTAATCACACTACAGTGAAAGAAACAAACTTAGTCATATACCCATAAATAAAATATCATGTTTGTATGAGAGATGCTTAGTTTCTCAATTAGCTAGTTTTCTTTTTTTTTCTTTTTTCTTTGAAAGGTTTTATCCCTGTTAGATCTCCATCACGCTAAGATCACTCGGTAAGGTTCTTAACCACATGTTTGCCTCTGTCCACCCAGCAGTATAATTGGGAAACATTAAAAGTACTGGGAAGGTAATTTGTGATGGACTCGTGTTAAACTGAGTCCCAACAGACCTTACCTTACCTCTTATTTTGGGTTCACTCATCGGCTCATTAGTTGCGAGCCATAACTCTCTTGTTATTGGAGGTATTAACGTATTAATGTGCGAAAACCAAAACGCGAGGATCTGCTGAGCAAATCAGTCAGTAATAACCTGGATCATGTCTTTAGAACTGCTCCCCTGGCTTGTTACCAAAAGATTTATTGCTTTTATGGAGATTGAGTCGAATGAAGGGATTTAACAGGGAAAAACACTGCTGGTAATTCTGGACACGAGGTTGTTGGTCCTCAATCAGACTTATTGTTCAGTGGAACATTCTGTCTCGAGAGACTTCAGTACTTGTAAAGAATTTAGATATTAGATTTTAGCTTCAAAAATCATATTAGTTAAAAAAATTGGTTTTATTAATCAGGATGGATGTGGTCTCTCAGAAGTGTGCATTTTGCAAGACAGCATCATATGATGGATTTTTATAATGGTCTGAAAAAAGACTGCAGGGTTTTTTTTTTGTTTTGTTTTTTCCCCCCATGTCCCATGTTAGTGAGTCTGGGTTCTTTGATCATAGATATCTATGTACAGTGGTACCTTGACGTACGAGTTTCTTTTATAATGAATTTTCCATGATACGAGCTTCAATCCACCAGAGATCTGCCTGATCCAACCAGCAAAATTTTGATTTACGAGCACTGCTGGGGAAATGGCCTTTCCGGGCCGGATAATGTGGTTTCCTCCTTCGTCCAAAGATGTTCACGTGATGCTATTTGACTGTTCCAAATTACCCCTTGGTGTAAATGAGAATGGTTGTGTGCATGTGTTGCCCTGTGATGGTCTGGCAAACTGTTCAGGGTGTGCTCTGCCTTCACCCCCACCCCCACCGTGTTGGTTGAGATGTGCATCAGCCCTCCCACAGCCCTAATAAGTGTGAGAGTGTGTTCAAGGGTGTTTTTGTAGATTTGCATAATAAACTAAAACATCTTTTTTTTTCCTTTCTTCTTTTTAAAAATAATTTGGAAGGCAATAACAAACATTTATTGTTAGTTAGGAAAGCATTCAATTTAGGAAAGAAATATGCTTACCACCCTATTACTGTATTTTTTGGACTGGAAGTCACACTTTTTTCATACTTTGGCTGAACGTGCGACTTATACTCCAGAGGGACTTTTACGTGAAATTATTACGTATAATTTTGTTCATCGTTATAATAACGAACATAATTTCACTTGTTTGTTATTTTTACACTCACAACCACAAGCGGGCACTCTAGGCTTGGGTACCAGTACTTGCTCATCCTGTACCACTGAAGAAATGTCCCCAAAAAGAAAATCCTATTCTGCGGCTTACAAGCTGCAAGTAGTAAAATATGCAGCAGGAAATGGTAATCGAGCAGCAGAGAGTTTAGAGTAAACGAGAAACTTGTGAAGGACTGGAGAAAAGCGGAGATGGCGTGTTTGAGCAACAACACACGTGGCGGTTTGAGCAACGTGCTGCAGGGAGGGACTTTTCAACAGTGCAGTTGCATCTCCACCTCCAGGTAGTTGTCAAGGAGATGAATATAAATGACTTTGCGTGAAGACTTTCTTGTTGTTACCGCTTCATGCAATGCAACCCCCTCTCTATCAGAGCGAGGACCACTACGCCACAAAAACTGCCAGCAGATTACCAAGCCAAAGTCGACAGTTTCCATGAGTTTGCGACTTGTACTCCGAAGCGACGTATAGTCCAGAAAATATGGTAATCTTTTTCCTTTTTGAGTTATTCATCTCAATGCATGTTATTCAGAAACTAATAGGAATATTATTATTACTTTTTTAGAGTAAAAACAGGAGCAGTTTGTAATTACAGGAGTCCATCACAGGCACTAAACCTGACACAGACATTTATCTAATGACATTATTTAAACAGCAACCATCCTTGATTTGTTTTACCCGCTTAGAGACACCGTTCGTCTCCACGCACATTTCTGTGGTGTTTGCTCAAGAGTCCGCTGCGGATTTTTCAATAAACACATGACGAGTAACCCGGCGCGATTCACCTGCAGCACAGCTGAGCTTGTTTGTGCACCACTAAAGGCTTCACATGTAAATGGGACTCCGTGAGCTGTACTTTTGAGTCCGGTGACTAAATGTTGTTCGAAACTGCACATTAAGGGTTGTTTTGGTGGGGGGTAAGTGGGGGGGACCAAACAGTTCTGGGCACTCATTAAGAGGAACTACCCCCCTGAGGAGCCCCCTGAGAACGATACACCTTTTACTATTTGCATTTACATCGACAGGAGGAACCCTGAAGTGGTGCAGGCCACCTGATGGTTGATTTAGTGTGTGAATGCAGCGGCCTCGTGGGTTTTTTTGTTTGTTTTTGGACGAATGTGTGTCTTTTCCACGAGAAAACAGCACACTCGCAACATTAGGATTGAAGCTTCACTAATTATGTTATACACTTATGTTTCAGTCTTGTGTTCCTATTTTGTGTAGAAAGAAAACAGTTTATTTTCATTCAGATTTACAGCACTTGTCAGATGCCCTTCTCTAAAGCGATTTACATATGGTGTCCCATTTTTTACAACTGTGTAGTTCATGATTAAGGGCCTCGCTCAAGAGCCCAAAAGTGGCAGCCTGGTGGTATTGGGTCTTTTACCACCGAACCCACAGCCTTAACCACTGAGTCACCACTTGATTTTACATTCGAAATGGGAGCTTGTGTTGGAAATAGTAGGCCACCTTTTAAAATTTACTTAACATAACGAAACTTGTCAATAAAAATATACGTACAGGTATACCTCTGCTTATGTCGTCAATTGGTTAATTACGTTGTTAAAACTAATAAAAAAACTACTTAAATTGAATTAGCTTGTCTCGAGGCTAGCCTTGGCGAGGCTATGTCAAATTTTCTTATATAATATACACACACACACACACACACACACACACAGAAAGCCCCTGTTGTTCGCGGGGGTTCCGTCTCCCCCACAGATGTCAAAAATCCGTGAGTTATTGATGCGGTTTTAAAACCCTATGTATGATATTACATGTGCTAAAATCTGCTTGTTTAACACAGTCTATATCCAGTCTTACTCATTACTACAGTAATAATGCAGTAAAATGTGGTAATGATTCAGTAAAAACTTTTTAATTTTGTACTGTGATAATATTTAAGAATAAATAAAGCACTGAGGCCCTTTATCAGAAGCTAGAGAAGATGTGGGGCGTGTGAGTGGCATCATAAGCCTTCAATAATCATTAAAAACACGAAAAAAATGTGAATTCACAATTCAAGCAGTCACGTTGAAAGCATGTGCATCTGCAACCAATCAGCAGCAGGGAGAAACCAAAGCTCTCGGCCATTGGTTAAATTTGAATCACGTGCCAGTGATGATGTGGTGAGACATGTGTAAAATTTTCCGGGGCTGCCACTAATTAGTGCTTCTCAAATAGTAGGGCACCCCCCCTTGGGGGGGTGCGGTGTGATGCCAGGGGGAGCACGTATGACCCTGGGGAACATGTTTTTTTTGCCATACTGTACTAGAATTGTTTTTTTTTTTTTAAATAATTTCATGTTTTTTGTTGTTGTTCACGTTAATAAAGATACAATGTTATGCAGAGGTGTATTCATAACAATTTTACAGGAAAATAATACTATTTATAGTCACGCGCGGGGCACTGGGGTGGCATGAAATGTTTTTTTTTCTTCCTCGATGGGGCGTCACAGAAAATAATTGAGTAGCACGGCGCTAATTTAAAAACATTTTGAAAAGAAGTCTTTCAAAACAAAATCAGTGAGTACGTGGCCCCGCCTTTTAAAAAAATATTTTTCCATGTATTTTTTGAAAACCGATGTATTATCGAGAACGACTTAAGTCAAGGTATACCTGTGTTTTAATTCAGACTTATATTTCACCGAGTCTCTCCAACATTACCTTGTATATACATTGTGTGTGTGTGTGTGTGTGTGTGTGTTTATATTGTCAAGAAGAAAAAAAAATAAATTTTTGGTCATTTGTATGGTGCTATTTTCTGACTCGGGTTTTCAACCAAGCAGCACACATGTACTTGTGGTTCCTCTCGTGCTGGAAGAATATCTCCCCTGATGAAAGAGCATGAAAAGTTCCTCACAAAGTTCCTCTACGTTCTCTGATCATTTTTAGTGATTGTAGTATAGAGGCTCAAAGAAAGGGATTACTTTACTCCAGCAGTTATAAGAACCATGAAAAAATTCCTCCAGTTTGAAAGTGCCTTTTGTTTTATGGAATTTAAGATTATTTTCAGCTTTTTTATCTCCAAACCTACTGACTATTATCACAGCCAGGTTTATCCTGATTTCTTTTGCGTGCAGTGACTGGTTCAGCTCCTTTTGGATGGGACACTCCTCCATCGCAGCTTATCTTCCCTATCCCTATTCCCTATCTTCACTATCTAGTATTTTTACTGGTACATATTTATCGGGGAGACCAGGGCAGACTTGGGACACAGTTAAAATAAATAAATAAATAAATGGATGAAAATGTCCTTATCTGGAAAATCCGGCAGTGTTGACAAAAGTCTTCATACAGGCAGAAAATATCATAAAAGTTTCATGGAGTAACCCAGTGTTTTTTTTAATGTATTGAAAGAGTGACTCAATACATGGGATTAAAAACTGTCAACGTTCAGGGCAGATATGGGACTACCGGTGTGCTGTGGGACAGCCAAGGGAGACTTGGGACAGCCATTTATTTTCTTTTAAAATACGATACTTTTTTCCAAGGCACATTTTTTAAAATTGAAAAACAATTTTATTAAACACGTTTAACACACATCAAGATTCTTTAGTTATATAACACAAATAATTTTAGGCGTTATATAAATGTGGCCACAATGCTCCAGAATGCATCATTTAACTAGGAATAACAACATGGACATTTTTTCACAAATTCTTGTGATATAATGCGGATATAAAAATTAATAATTAGAAATGCCAACCTCTGAACTCCCGGCCAAAGTGTGAAGGCGGATCAGGATAAGAACAGAAAATATTATGGACCAAAATACAGCAGAACTCTCTCCAAACTTCCAAATGCTGAACTTTCCACTCTGGAACATTTGCTTGACTGCACAAATCAGTGGATCACATCCATCGTCCCCAGTCTCCCCGAGTGGGTTTCCAGTCTCCCCGGGGGGGCTGCAAAAATATACACATGAAAGAAGACCTCCGTGTACCTGTTACCATAACCACATTCAATCTAGAGGTCTACAGTGAGTGTCCACCCCCACTGATATAGAACATACGGAGAAATCACTGCATCACTTGAATTCTGGGAACTTGCACAGTCTCTTGTTTTTTTCCTCCCTGTATTTTTCTCAGATGCACACCAGCATTCTTGGGAATATGCAGTGGCTTTGACATTTCTGGTGAGAGTCCTGTGGTTAGATGCACTGTTTTATGGTTTTTGGATGAGTTTGCTGGTTCGAGAGGTTAAAATTGAACTTGGAAGCTCTTTTGAGGGGGTCCTTGCAGTGTTCTATGTTGTTGACCTGGCTCGTCCTGGCATAGGGTGTTTTTTTCTTAAAATGTATGACATTGTGGCTGAATTGGGTGAATTTTTAGATGTTCCTGTCGTGTAATGTGTGTGAAGCTTGACTGGAATCCTGCAGGGGGTGGGATCGGAGGGAAATGAGCTTGTTTGTGCTGGCTGTGCAGCAGACGGAGTTGGGGCTGTGATCTGCAGTGCTGTTGTGATACAGGGTTTGGCTGCTTTGCTTTGGAGAGACGCCGGAACACACAAACTTGTTTTTTTTTGTTTTTTTTTCTTTATTGCACTCCCTGAAATGCTCCATTGACTCCACTGCTTCCCCTTCTCCTCTGCACAGGCCCTTATGTTACCCAGACAATGACTTGCACAACAATTTACTTTCTTTTTTTTTTTTTGATGCATGGGGTCGGAGACATGCCCCCCCCTGAAAATAGAGATACAAATGCTACAAATGAGTGCTGAGTGAAGTTTGTCTCCTGAATGTTTTCTTTTATTTTTTTCTCATTTTCTTGCCAAGTAAGCATGTAATAAGATACCTGGAAGTATGCAGCGGTGCTGTACTACTGATTTGATGGCTGACTTTGTCTGATCACCAGCTTCCATCACTCATAATATCTCTAGTCAATTCCTTGCACGTTTCTCTCCATTGCAGCTCCATGACTGTTTACTTTGGCTTATGTGGTTTATTCCCTTCTTCATCCACCGGACTGATCACTATCGAAGCTCCTCTTGGCTGCCGGGTCTTATAGGATCTCATGAATATGAAAGACTATTAAGGGAGGTGTTGGGAGTCTATTGTGGGTCTCTTTTTCCTGCCCTCTGTGTTCCCAGGGAGGGAGAAAGCCCTGATGGGAATGTAGATCCAGCCATATTTAAGTGATATTAAAGATCCCTGACATTTAGTCATGCTTTGGAAGAGAAGCTCAAGGAATAATGAGCTTCTTGGCGTGACCAGTAAAGGGAGTGGAAAGCATTGTTGGGTTTGTGACCTTGTGGTGTGGAGCTTTATGTGCAGCTGTCTCATGCTTTTCTGAGCACTTAGCTTCGGGAAAATTTTGGCTCGAGCCAAAACCGGCCTGAAGAAAAAAGTTATGCTTTCTCTCTCTCTCTCTCTCTCTCTCTCTCTCTCTCTCTCTCTCTCTCTCTCTCTCTCTCCTGTTGCTTAGTGGATCCATATTCTGATGGTACACTCCATCTCTGGTATGGATGGGATTCACTAGTTCAGTTGATTCACTTTGAAGTTCTTCACCACTTCAGAAAATCAAAGTGTACAATGCTGAGGAATGTCTGCTGCCCACATAAAAATGGAGTTTTATCAAACCTGCTGTTTTGTCATGGAGGTCAAATGCACAGTCAGGAACAATCTCAGCCTGAAGACACTTCAAAGCTTCTCAAACATTCCCAGTTTAATGTGCTGTGATGTATTGGTTTAGCTTTGAAACATTCCGCTGGATTTCATTGTGAAAAGGTTTCTTGAAGGGCTCAAGCTCTTGTTAAAGCTATTATTGTAATTATACGGGAGACATAAATCATCTGTGGGCTGCTCACATGTTGGATTAATGCTTATAAAAGTCTTAACTGGGGTAGAGATGATTTGAGGACATGCGGTTTAAAACACGTGGAAGTGTAAAACAATTAATTTCGTGTACCCTCAGAAAGACTCGTTGGATGTCAGGTCTGTTCACTCGAATCGTACCCTGGACAAATCTGAAGAAGATTTCAACACGAGTCCGTTAGGAGATTTTCAAGAGAATCGACGCCATTAATAGCAGGGTGCCTTTCTTAAGAGAAACCGATGTAGCGTTCATCTGATTGTTTGTGTCGTGAATCCGTCCCCTGTGCACATGTGGGAATCCACTTTTTTAAATACAATAAAATTATCTTCCTGGGTCGGGTCGTTGGGGCAGCAACCTAAACAATGAGGTCCAGATGTCCCTCTCCCCAGCCACTTCCTCCAGCTCTTCCAGTGGGACACCGGGGCATTCCCGGATGAGCCGAGGGACAGTCCCTCCAGCGTGTTCTAGGTCGACCCCGGGGTCTCTTCCCGGATGGACATGCTCGAAACACCACACCAGGGAGGCATTCAGGAGGCATTCTGACCAGCGATTCTACTCCGAACTCTCCCCAGATGGTAGAGCTTCTCACTTTATCGCTAAGGAAGAGCCCCGCCACCCGGCGAAGGAAGCTCATTTCACTCGCTTGTATCCGCGATCTTGTTCTTTCGGTCACTCCCCAAAGCTCGTGACCGTAGGTGAGGGTTGGAACGTAGATCGACTAGTAAATTGAGAGCTTTGCCTTGCGGCTCAGCTCCCTCTTCACCACGACGGACCGGTACAGGCTTTGCTTTACAGCAGAGGCTGCAGCGATCTGTTTGTCGATCTCCCGCTCCAGCCTTCCCTCACTCGTCAACAACACCCTAAGATACTTAAACTCCTCCACTTGGCAGGGCCTCATTTCCGAAAATAAAATCCACTTCTTAAATAAAATAAGGCACATTTTAATACAATAACATGCTAATACTTCAAGTGTAAAATCAAATAAACTTGAAGAAAATAGTGTTCTTTTAATCAAATAAAATACACTTAAAAATAACATCCACTTTTTAACAATGTAAACAGAGTTCTATGGAAGTGTTCTTTTGGAAGAATTCAGAATGCCCCCTTACGGTCCTGTGGTGATCCCAGGCTTTCATTCCAGAAATCTTCTCAGTAGTGCAACACCTTCTGACGACATGGAACTTTGGGGAGGGGCAATAACGTGACGCTTTCACGATATTATCTTATCAGTCGCATCACCAAAACACAAGAAGTACTTTTTTTCTCTCCAAGAACCCAGCTTAAAGGCAGTGCCGAACTCTTTATATTACACTTTTATTATAACAAGACTTTGCCTATACTGATTTGGCTCTTCCTACCTTCATTCATCTGTTTGCTTTTAAATTCTGTGAGGTTAAACAAAGACTGGCCCCCACTGGGATTTTCTTGTCCTACACTACACTATCGTTACGTCTTCCACATTTTTTACTCTTAATTTTTATCAGCTTCCTGCAATGAAATTGTCACCCGTTGTGTTGAGAATTGCTATTTTGGGAGAACCTCAATCTGTGTTTCTAGTCACAATGGTTTTTATGGGTTGAACTTGAGTCTCATATGTAGTGGGGTGGAGTCATTGTGTTCTCTTATCACCCCAAAAACACCATCACTAGAGTAAAGCATGGTGGTGGTTGTATTATGCTCGAGGGATGATTTTCATCGACAGAGGTGGGGAAACTGGTCAGAATCCAGGTAATGAAGGATGGTGTGTGTGTGCGTGTGTGTGTGTGCGTGCGTGTGTGTCTAAGTCTAACTATATATGCAGTGGTAGCTTGACTTACGAGTGTCTTTTATGTTGAATTTTCCATGATCCGAGCTTCAATCCACCAAAAATCCACAACATCCAACCAGCAAAATTTTGATTTTGATGACACCTCCTATAGGAAGCAAAAAAACCCCAAAAAACATTTCAGCCCTCCCCAGCACCCTGCACGTGACTATAAATACTGTTTACTGCACTTCATATCGTTTGCTCTGTGCTTTTCCCCTACACCATAGGGAACACAGTGAGCGCACCACTGCCACCTCCTGTAAAGGATGCACAATTACACTTAATTCTAGTACAATATGGCAAAAAACATGTTCCTGAAGCCTCCCCCCCGGCATCAGATAATGCACCCCACTATTTGAGAAGCACTGGCCTTGTGGGATCTCACCATGTGCCTTTCCTCAATGGCATTTGTAGCGTGCACACATTGTCTTTAAACAAATATTTTTTGATGGCGTGTACCCGCTGTGTTGGCCGTTTTTGTTTTCGACATACCACACACTGCCGAAAACGGGTTCGTATCATGCACTGCATTATGCAAGTGAAATACATATGTGACCGTTTCGTTGTTCACGGGTTTCGAAAGACCGCCGTGCATATATATATTAAACAACACAATATAAATGAAACAGCGAAATAGCCTTCAAAGAGAAGCTCTGAACCCCAAACCTTGGAAAGAACTCTCACACTCTTGGACCTGGAGGTGTTTTTCTGAGTGTGACAGAAAGCACTTCTTGTTGGCTTCAGGAAAAGGTCGTGGATGATGTCAGTAACAGCCAAGTCTTATTAATCAGAAACACTTTGACAGCTGTAATGATTTCACACATCCAGGTCTGTCTGTATCCCTCAGTTCTGTTTCCCATTGATGATTTCCCTCTATTATGAAACTCATTCTGTGGTTTGAGGAGAACGGCATGGAAAAAGTGATAATGTGCAGATATTACTCACGTATGATGATGAATGTGAAGTTGTTACCTTGTGATATGAATTTGTAAATAATAAATATAAATTTTCGCACGCACATCTATATGACAAAACACAATCATCTCTTCTCTTGCAACCCACCAAATATTTCAGTGGAATGTGCCACTCCAGAATCTAACATTAACTGAACTATTTGCCTAATTACTCTGTCAAGGTCACACCAGATATCTGAATGTTCAGTTAATACTATAAGGTGAGTACAAAGGAGCAGCAATGGCCTGGTGGTTAAGGTGCTGGATCACTGATCCCAACGTTGGGGGTTCAAGCCCCACTATCACCGGGTTGTCACTGTCCCCCCAGTGCACCAACCGGGCTATAAAAGGCCGGCCATGTCTCTCACTGTCTGTGGTGGGAGGTTCATGTAGAAGAACCATTGCTGACTTTCAACAAGAGAGGCTGCACAGCTGTCAGTGTCTTTATACCCTGCGGTGGCCTGGCGAGCTGTCCAGGGTGTACTCTGCCCTTGCCCAGAATCGGCTGAGATTGGCGCAACCTCCCTGCGACCCTAATTGGGATTAAGCGGTTCAGAAACTGAATGAATGAAAGTGAGTACAAAGAGAAAAACAGCAATTCAAATGAGTTGAATTAATTCTGCTCATCACTGCCAGCCAATATTTTTCGATTAGCATAATTATGGAATTATTCAGTTCCTCATACACTCTGTTATGGTCTTTAGAAGCCAGAACAAATGAATTTGGATGATATTACCTGAATAAATATATCATGAGTGACATTTCAATACGTATATGTTATATGTTACATTCAGATGGAATTCTTTCTCGTCTGCCATTCTAAACAATCTGTTTACATGAGTGACTGGATAGAGCCCTGCATTTTGTGTGTCAAAAGCTTCTCGTCTAAGTAGAATCCTTGGCATGTTCACCAATTAGAATAGAGAGAATACTTAATTCTGTAAAGATGAATATTACAGATATTTTTGACAACCTTACTTTTATGTATAGTGTGTCTGTTATCTACTGAGGGTGAAGATAACAATCAACAGTCTTCCAAATACAGTTGTGCCTTGAGTTATGAGTGTCTTTTATTACGAATTTTCCATGATACGAGCCTCGATCCACCAAAAATCTGGCCCATCCA
The DNA here is from genome assembly GCA_024760905.1 of Plotosus lineatus. NCBI lineage: Eukaryota > Metazoa > Chordata > Actinopteri > Siluriformes > Plotosidae > Plotosus > Plotosus lineatus. The sequence continues at coordinate 28,468,757 of CM045749.1, read as the reverse complement.
ACCAGCAAAATTTTGATTTACGAGCTCTGCTGGGGAAATGGCTTTTCCGGTTCGATTAGCCTCATATTCTTCCGCGTGTATTCCTCCGCACTCCGAGAACGCATTGTGCAGTGCTTCTCAATTATTTTCCGTGATGCCCCCTATAGGAAGAAAAAACATTTCATGCCTTGTGCACGACTATAAGTAGTGTTTACTGCACATCATGTCGTTTGCTCGGTACTTTTTCCCTCCACCATAGACAATGAGAGCGCCACTGCCAACTACTGGAATGGAAGCGCAATTACACTTAATTTTAGTACAGTATGGCAAAAAAAAAAAAAAAGCATGACCCCCAGGGTCACACGCCCCCCCCCCCCACCCCCCCTCGGAATCACTCACCACGATCCTTTTATTCTGTGTTATGTCCAATTCAAGAGCCATTTACATCTGTGTTGCGTAGTTTTTTCATGGTTGTCGGATGCTTACGAGGTTTTTTGTATATTTTGAGTACCATATGTAAAGGTATGTGATAAACCTGCCATCTACAAGACATCATGTCTGCCTGGTGGCACTTTCCAGATGTTAATACACTCTTATTTCAGAATTAATGAAACTCCATCCGTTTTTTGAAATGAATGTCTGTTTACTTTCATTTCCATCTGCAGGCTCTTCAATTGCTTATGAAGTTCTCAACTGATCAGTTGTTCTGACGCACAATATTTTCATTGGTTATTTGTTTACTTTTTGAAAATGTTGAGCCATCATATGAAAAATATATAAACCATAATTCTTTGCTTAATTAAACCTTCATTTGTTCCAGTGCTGTGTTTCTCAGTGAGACTGAGTTTATTGTAACAAGAGGAAAATACAAGCACTGAATAAATGGAAAATGGCTCACGAACCTTGACTCAGGTTTGCGCTTAACAAATAAAACATACATAAACTAAGACATGCACACCTACTGATTATGTCCATGGAGCAGATGAGCATATTGAATGTGATATAAATCTCAGAGGCTTGAGTCCAGCAGTCTGAGCCTGCAAGGTCTCGGTGAACCTCGGTGAGAGAGCACAAACTGAAAGTTATCATTATAGTGGATGAACAGAGATCGATAGATCGGTATAAATTAAAAAGGGAATACAAAGCTAGGCCAAGTAATGAAACCTAGAGAGTGATTAACTTAATTTAAGTGATTAACCCAACATGGAGCAGGTGTTTGAGCTGTTAGGAGGAAAAGAGTCGAGGAATTGAAAATCCCACATCAGAAATCCTGCAGCTGGATTTATTTATTACTATTTCAAGTAAAGTTATTGAAAGGAAATAATATAATCCTTGTGCTGTAATAATGATCAAATGTATTGACTCACTGTTTTTGTAAATTTCTAAATATGACAATTATAGTTATTTATTTTTCATTTTTCCTGTTAAAAAGAAAAGCCCTCCAATCTCTCCTGTTATACTAAAAATTATGTCTGATTTCATTATCGGGTGGTTTGTATGTACATTTTTGAAGATAAAATCTGTTTAAAATCCATCCATTTCGAGCATTTGGAAGATGCTCTCATCTAGAGCGGTTTACAATTATCTTGTTTTATATAACTGATGCAATTGAGGGTTAAGGACCTTGCTCAAGGGCCCAACAGTGTTGATAATAGGGCTTGAACTGCTGACCTTCAGATTAGGAACTCATTGCTTTATCCACTAAACCACCACTTCCCACATTCCCATTTGATAATTTGCAGTATTCTGGTAGAAATGGCCGCTGTTTGTAGTTCGTTTCACTCACACAGTTGTCCGGAATTCACGAGAATAGGTGAGATAATGGTAGTAAAAAGAGGAAACAGATATTAAACTAACAGATCAGATCTAACTAGTGAACATTTAGTGGGGCCAGTGGCGTAGTGGTTAGGGTGCTGGGCTCATGATTGAGAGGTTGTCTCCTGGGCAAGGTCTTAATCACAAGTGGGCCTCTGTTCACCCAGCAGTATAAATGGGTACCAGTAAAAATATACTGGGAAGGTAACCTGTGATGGACTAGCATCCCTTACAGGAGGAGTCGAACTCCTGGGTAGCTTCACGCTACGGAACGCGGGAATAAGCACTGGCCTGATGAGCCACTCGACTCGGGTGTAAAAGCCCAACAGACTACCTACCTAGTGAGCATTTAAATAAAATAAAAGTCGTCCGGTTGGTTGTACAATTAAATCTGGGCTCAAACTGCTTTACAGGGACAATAACCTCTTCCCTCTTTATCCATTGTTTTGTACATTTTGGGTCATTTCCATTCTGAAAGGTGAAACATATCTTTGTGTTTTGTGTCAGAGGACAGCAGGTTTTCCTCAAGAATTTGACAGTGTGAAGTTTGAAAGTGTAGCGAGACCCCCAGCAGGATCTACTGTCACCAGGCTTTACTGTAGGCAAGGCGTGCTCTCAGTGTTTTTTCTTTCTATAGTTGATTGCTTTCAGCACTGGACTGGTCTAGGATGAGCTGTTTTTTTATGCAGAACTGAAGTCAGGTGGAAGCCAGTTAGCTTGGTGTGCAATGAAGTAGGTTATTCCAGCTGTTTGCAGGTGCATTTTAGAAGGTTTTATCTTTTTTTTTTTTTTTTTTAAACGTCTCCATGCTGGAGATCGTCAGAGGCATTATATTTTCCGGTTGTCTGTCTGTCTCTGTCAGTCAGTTCCGTTCATAGCTCAAGAGAGCTTTGAGGGATTTTCTTCAAACTTTCCACAAATGCCCACCTTGTCTCAAAGATAACTGAGTAGAGGTCATAGGTAAAGGTTCGAGGTCACTGCGGCCTCGTATGGGCCATTATTTTGAAAGAAACATCTTAATAATGGTTTGAGGGATTTTTCCTTTGTGTCCACTCTGACCCGAGGATGAAGTGATTCGTTTTGGGTGGTTGGAGGTTAAAGGTCAAGCTTATTTCAGCCTCCAGGAAAGGCTGAGAAGAGCTTTTACAAATTTATTTCAAACATCAACTTGTATTTAAGAATGAAACGATTGAAGTCGGAGGTCAAAGGTCAAGGTCATTCGTGTTCACCCCTTTCTTGTGCATTCTTTGTGTTTTATTTGGAGGTGTGAAACTGAGACGTACAAGTTCTGTTTTATGTTTTTTTTCCTCCACAGAGCTGTTGCTCTGATGTGTTTCACTTGAATCTAGAAGTTGAATTAAGTAATATACTCTGAAAAGTATTTTTCATGTGCGCTTTCATTTCAGACTGCAAATTTGTATGTGAATTTTAAGGGGATGATTAAGCATTTCCGTGTTTATTTATGGAAATGTCTATTTGCAGCCAGGTGAGAAGCCATATGGCAGCTGTTTAGCTGTCTGCAACTGGATAGGATTAGGACCAGAGCATGCGTCAGCGTTTTCCCCTGCTCTTGTCGTCGTCTTCTTCTTCTTCTTCGACCGTCAGCATTAAACATTAAAGAAGCTCTTCTGTTGGGTTGCAAGCTGCCACACATGCCTTTTGTGCTTTTTGTGATCTACAGCATCTCTTTTAATCCGATTAAATTCTTAATCAGACTGGGGTATTTCATTCCAATTGAGCTGTTTACACGAATAAATATTTTGATCGAGCTTGAATCCAATTATAAATGGATTATTAGGGTCCATGTAAACGTAGCTGTGTGTGTGTGTGTGAGAGAGAGAGAGAGCTTTTTTTTTTTTTTTTTTTTTTTTTTTTTTAAGCTAGCAGCACTGTAGAATTGGGTTCTGTCGGCACAATTTGTTAGTGCAAAAACTTGAGAAGGAAATGACACTGGATCACCAAATTTGATGTTTGGGTATCTTTCAGGGATGAATAGGTCGGGATTGTATAAGGGTCACCTTGACCTTGTCTGAATTTCACAAGGTCACTTGTATCCACCTTGTCAAGGCTGGTTTATGCAAGACGTTTAAAAGGAAATGGTACAGCATCACCAAAATTTGGTGGATGAGCTCCTTCCAGGAAGTCTTGGGTTGTGTGCGAGTCAGTTTGACCTGGTTTCAAGATCAAACAGTCAGGTTAGGGACTTCTGCCAGTACATTGATCCGATAGAAATCGAAGCGTGTATATTCTGCTGATTCAGAAGAATCGTATTCTTCAGTCTTTCATTATTGGATTTCTTTAATTTATAGCATTAATTAGCTGTGCTGATAAATGGATGGTCCTTACAATGATTGTCTGATCTTCTTTTACTTTCGGCTGCTCCCTTCAGGGGTCGCCACAGCAAATCATCCGCCTCCACCTCACCCTGTCCTCCGCATCTTCTTTTCTGACTCCAACGACCTTCATGTCTTCCTTCACCACGTCCATAAATCTCTTCTTCGGTCTTCCTCGAGGCCTTCTGCCTGGTAGTTCCAACCTCAGCATCCTACTGCCAATATACTCACTATCCCTCCTCTGTACATGTCCAAACCATCTCAATCTAGCCTCTCTGACTTTGTCTCCAAAACATCTTACGTGGGCTGTCCCTCTGATATACTCATTTCTGATCCTATCCATCCTCGTTACTCCCAGGAGAACCTCAACATTTTCATCTCCGCTACCTCCAGCTCTGCCTCCTGCCTTTTCCTCAGCGCCACTGTTTCTAAGCCATACAACATCGCTGGCCTCACCACCATCTTGTACACTTTTCCCTTCATTCTTGCTGACACTCTCCTATCGCACATCACACCGGATACTTTTCTCCAACCATTCCAGCCTGCCTGCACACGCTTCTTCACCTCTTTTCCACACTCTCCATTGCTCTGGATTGTTGAGCCTAAGTACTTAAAATCCTCCACCTTCGTTATCTCTGCTCCCTGTAACATCACCGTTCCTCCTGGGTCCTTCTCATTCACACACATGTATTCTGATTTTCTGAGGCTAACCTTCATTCCTCTCCTTTCCAGGGCATACCTCCACCTCTCTAGATTTTCCTGCACTTGTTCTCTGCTCTCACTACAGATCACGATGTCATCTGCAAACATCATAGTCCATGGGGAATCTTGTCTCACCTCGTCTGTCAGCCTGTCCATCACCATAGCAAACAAGAAGGGGCTCAGAGCTGACCCTTGATGCAGTCCCACCTCCACCTTGAATTCGTCGGTCACACCGACAGCACACCTCACCACTGTCTTACATCTCTCATACATGTCCTGCACCACTCTAACATACTTCTCTGCCACTCCAGACTTCCTCATGCAATACCACAGTTCTTCTCTTGGCACCCTGTCATATGCTTTTCCAGATCCACAAAGGCACAATGTAGCTCCTCTGACCTTCTCTGTACTTCTCTATTAACATCCTCAAGGCAAACATTGCATCTGTGGTGCTCTTTCTTGGCATGAAACCAAACTGTTGTTCACAAATGCTCACCTCTGCCCTTAGTCTAGCTTCCACTATTCTTTCCCATAACTTCATCGTATGGCTCATCAACTTTATCCCTCTGTAGTTGCTGCAACTCTGCACGTCTCCCTTGTTCTTAAAAATGGGCACCAGCACACTTCTCCTCCACTCCTCCGGCATCTGCTCACTCTCTAGTACCTTGTTGAATGTTCTTGTCAGAAAATCTACTGCTACCTCTCCTAGACACTTCCATACCTCTACAGGTATATCATCAGGACCAACTGCCTTTCCATTCTTCCTACAATGATTGTCTGATATATATATATATATATATATATATGTGTGTGTGTGTGTGTATACGACTGAGTGATTGTGTGTAAGAGAGAGAGAGAGAATGAGAATGCCTAGAGAGTGTGACATGTCTCTGGAAAACACGCGTTCCACAGTCGTAAATAAAACTCCTCCTCCTGGTGGCTTGTTGCTGTTGGTCACACTTGAATTTTTGAGGGTTGAGCGCTTCACACAGCAGGAAGCTTCCCACTGGAGGCCCACACTGTACCGTCTGATGAACTGATTCGGATGCCTGAAACCTAAATATCCAAATTTAGTTCAGTGCTGTCTTGACTTATTTTCCTCTCCGGCTCAGCCTGCATGATGCTGCATAATGTTTTACTTGATCACGCAAGTGCTTCCTGGTTTTTGGGGTCTGCATAAAAAAGTTTTTTTTTTTTCCCCTCTCTCTCTTCTTGATGCCAACAAGAAGAGCCGGCGGTTTTCATTATACACACTAACACACAAAATCTATTCCATTTTATCATAATGGCACTGAGGTTGCCTTGAGATTGAAATTACAAAGTTGAAAACTCTGCCAATGTCAACTCCAAAAGTTTTTAAAGATCTTGTGATGCTGAGTGTTTCCAGAGGCGAAAGTAGAACTCGTGTATTTAAAAAAAAAAAAGAGAGAGAGAACAACTGCTGCCCTTACAGTTAGTGCTGTTTTGTTCTAAAGCGCAGTTCACCTGATAACAAATTGGTCAAGCATATGGAAAATATTTGCTATACGCTCCCGTATGCTGGGCTCACGTGATGTCACGTTACGTTTTGAGTTTGTGGCTTCAATGTGGCGCATCGGCAACGTGTGTGACTATTAACGCAAGTTTGTTTACAAGTTCGAAGTCCGAGCTCTCACTGGAGAGAGGGACGGCATATGCTCCCTTCCCTGCCAGTCACAGTGGTCGTCGGCCAATCAGAGGTGTCTGTGAGCTCAATCGTATCAGGGGCGAGTAGCGCTTTCCCTTTGAGTGTGTCAGACCGCAATTAAATACGCAAGCGCCGCAGTTCAAAAAGAGGTGGGTGGCTAGGATTGCGTGTCATGGAGAGGGGTGTGTGTGCATGCTTTTACCCCTCCCTGATTGGTAGTGATCGTGTAATAAGAAGGCAACACTTGATGTAAAGGTAAATTCTGTTGGGCTTTTTACACCCGAGCTGAGTGGCTCATCAGGCCGGTGCTTATCCCCGGTTTCCGTAGCATGACGCCATCAGGAGTTCATCTCCTCCTGGATGGGACGCTAGTCCATTGCAGGTTACCTTCCCAGTATATTTTTACTGGTTCCCATTTATACCGCTGGGTGAACAGAGGCACACTTGTGGTTAAGGCCTTGCCCAAGGGGCTTAGCACAGTGGGGGTTTAACTGGGATTTGAACAAACAACCTCCCCGATCATGAGAACAGCACCCTAACCACTACACCACCGGCCCCATGCATCACTTGATGGTTGGGACTTAATTAGCGAGAAAAATGGCGGAGGGGTGATGTTTTAAATTCGTTATTTGTTTTAATACGTCTGTGTATGTTGCTGTCTGTTCCATATTCTTCTGCCAGTAAGCGGTCCGTACGCAGCGAGAAAGCTCTGTGTACATGTTTCGGAAGGTTTTTTGTTCATTTGAAGTAGAATCACGGTGGTTTACAGCCCTATTTGTTTACCCCACGTGGGTAGTTTGGATGGCGTTGGAGAGACATTTCTGTTGGATCTTGTTCTGATTTCATCTCATTCATCGTCAGTTTGTTCGCTCCAGCCGTCAGGAACCTATTAGCAATTCATTCATGTTCATTTCTTTCATTCGTGATAGTGTCAAGGCTGCCTTAGACTGCATGCTGTGCCATTTTGTCCGTTTGGGTGGGTGGATGTGGGTGGGGGGGTATGCACACTATCTTGCCAGAGACGATCAATTGTGCACCCCGTATAATATTCCGTGGCCTGGTGTGATTGTGCATTTGAAACTGGAATCTGTTGTGGTCTCCTTTCTTGTAAAACACTTGTTGCTGAAGTGTTGGTACTTGTATGAATGTTGATGAAGTCTTTAGATTGTGCCTGAAGACAGTCAAGGGACGGAGACCAAAGAGACGGCGAGTGAGAAAGAGGAGGCCCATGATGATGATTAATGCCCTTGTTTTGAAAGCTAGTCAAGTGCAGACAGCGAGCAGCAACTCCCCTTCCCAACAGCACTGTCTATGAACTAACACCCACTGACATCTCACCCACTCCGGAGGCTTTTCTCACAATTACACTTTCCTGAGTAAATCATTAGATCCAGTGCATGTCTGCAGTGACTGGAAGGGATCGTGCCACAGGGGCCTCGCTCTGTTAGACTCCTGAATCCTGCTCATTATCGGCAGACAGATACACACACTCCCTGTGGCAGTTGGCACTTGGCAGAGCTGCTTTGCCAGGCTGGTGATGGTTATTAATTGTAGTTCCACATCAGAAAGCAGCAAGCAGGTGACACTAATTCGGCCGCAACACCCTCTTCTTTCTCCATGTTACTCTCCTTTCCCTCGTTCTTCTCTACCCCGCCCCGCAGCACATACCGTAAACGTATACGTTAATACTCGTCACGTTTTCCTTGTTGTACTCTGTGGCCTTTTGAAACCATCGTGACATGACGTGGACTGCGACGTCTGGCATGTGTAGAGAGTGAAAGCATATGTGGGCTTCCTCTGGTGCTCCTCTGAGTGCTATAGAAGAGCCCGCTCCCATCAACCCAGTGGATGTCCATTAAAGGATAGCAATGGGTGACTAATCGACATGAGCAGGAGAAATGCTCTGCCGTCTCCTCAGACAGCAGGGCCAATTACGCTCACCTGGACTCCAGGCCATGTACAACCGGACAGTCTTGACAGATGACCAATCGTTTAATTAGATTTCCACAAAAAAATCACCAATAGGAGTTTTAATGGAGTGGTTTATGGGTACGTGTTTTTCATGGAGGCTGTCAGGCTTTTTCAGTTCGGGGGCGCATCAGACAGGAAGCCCCATTCCAAAGGATCCTTCATACGCTGCCGAGAAACGCAGACGCATTCTCCCAAGCTGCCAAGGATCCGGCGGGTGGATTCTTTAGCTCCGACTTATGCCAAGGGTCACTGTGTGCTGCTGGTGGGCGGGGTTTTATTTATTTATTTAGTCTCCAAAGCATTATGATAGTTAAAAGTAAAGTTTAAAGTTGACTCAACTCTTTTCTACGGCTCCTTAAAGTGTTCCTGTAGAGTGAGTGAAGCTAAACCGGAGTCAGAGTCCTTGTCTCATCAATCAAACTGATCCGGATTTCGTTCATTCATTCATTTTCTGAACCACTTAATACTAATTAGGGCTCAATTATAACTCAGGGCATGGGCGGGGTACACCCAGGACAGCTTGTCAGGCCATCGTAGGGCCAACACGAACACAACCATTTACACCTAGGGGCAATTTGGATTGGCTACTTGACATAGTGTGTATGTTTTGTGACTGTTGGAGGAAACCGGAGAACCCAGAGGTAACCCACACAAGCATGAGGAGAACATGCAAACTCCACACAGAAACACCCGAGCTTGGAATCGAACCCAGGACATTCTTGCTGTGAGGCGGACGTGCTAAACAGTACACCACCGTGCCACCTCAATACTGATTTATGTATTTATTTTATTTATTTTACACACACACACACACACGCACGCACGCACGCACACACACACACATTCATACATACATACATATATATAAAATGAATGTGTGCTGCCACTGTTGACGCTGTGCGCACATGCAGCTTCTTCTCTTACTTTATGTATTATACGTATATCTGTGTTTCGCCCTGCGATTGCCTGACGAGCTGTCCAGGGTGTACCCCGCCCTTGGCCAGAGTTGGCCGAGATGGACGCCAGCCTGTCCATGAGCCTAATTAGGATTAAACAGTTCAGAAAATGCATGAAGGCTGTGTGTATGTATGTGTGTGTGTGTGTGTGTGTGTGTGTGTGTGTGTATATATATATATATATATATATATATATATATATATATATATATACACAGGTCCTTCTCAAAAAATTAGCATATTGTGATAAAGTTCATTATTTTCTGTAAAGTACTGATGAAAATTAGACTTTCATATATTTTAGATTCATTACACACAACTGAAGTAGTTCAAGCCTTTTATTGTTTTAATATTGATAATTTTGGCAAAAAGGTAAAGAAAAACCAAAAATCCCCATCTAAAAAAATTAGCATATTTCATCTGACCAATTAAAAAGTGTTTTTACTACAAAAAAAGTCAACCTTCAAATAATTATGTTGAGTTATGCACTCAATACTTGGTCGGGAATCCTTTTGCAGAAATGGCTGCTTCAATGGGGCGTGACATGGAGGCAATCGGCCTGTGGCACTGCTGAGGTGTTACGGAGGCCCAGGATGCTTCGATAGCGGCCTTAAGCTCATCCACAGTGTTGGGTCTGGTGTCTCTCAACTTTCTCTTCACAATACTGACTGTGGGTACTTGACACTGGACTTCAGGCATTTTGGCATTTCCTTGTCCCCAGTCTTCCTCCAGACTCTGGCAGCTTGATTTCCGAATGACGTGCAAAATTTGCTTTTATCCGAAAAAAGTACTTTGGACCACTGAGCAACAGTCCAGTGCTGCTTCTCTGTAGCCCAGGTCAGCCGTTTCTGACGCTGTTTCTGGTTCAAAAGTGGCTTGACCTGGGGGATGCGGCACCTGTAGCCCAGTCCACTGCTTCCACAGGTCCCCCAAGGTCTGGAATCCGCCCTTCTCCACAATCTTCCTCAGGGTCCGGTCACCTCTTCTGGTTGTGCAGCGTTTTCTGCCACACTTTTTCCTTCCCACAGACGTCCCACTGAGGCGGCTTGATAGAGCACTCTGGGAACAGCCTATTCGCTCAGAGATTTCTTTCTGTGTCTTACCCTCTTGCTTGAGGGTGTCAATGATGGCCTTCTGGACAGCAGTCAGGTCGGCAGTCTTACCCATGATTGCGGTTTTGAGTAATGAAGCAGACTGGGAGTTTTTAAAAGCCTCAGGAATCTTTTGCAGGTGTTTAGAGTTAATTGGTTGATTCAGATGATTAGGTTAATAGCTCGTTTACACTACCTTTTCATCATATGCTAATTTTTTGAGATAGGAATTTTGGGTTTTCATGAGCTGTATGCCAAAATCATCAGTATTAAAACAATAAAAGACTTGAAATATTTCAGTTGGTGTGCAATGAATCTAAAATAGATAAGTTTAATTTTTATCAATACATTACAGAAAATAATGAACTTTATCAATATGCTAATTTTTTGAGAAAGACCTGTATGTTTCTGTAAACTTGCACATATGAGCATATAAGCATTTTTCATTTTATCTCAGATCTTAGGCAGTGCTTAAATTTTTATATTACCCCGATCAGGTTTTCATCATGCTGTGACTTTTTTTCCCCCCTGAAGAAAAACACGAGGAAAGAAAGGTTATGATGTCGCATGGCTAACTATAAAATACAAATAAAAAAATGCACATGCTGAATTTCTGGATCTATCGTAAAACTGTAAATCAAACTCGCTCGCGGTGTAAGTGATGATGAATGAAATTAATTAATGTGTCACGGTTGTAAATGTTGCTCGGCAACAGGAGAAACACTTTGTGGGGCAAGAGATCAGCTACTGACGCAAACAGGAAACCTTCTGCAGATCAGAACATCCCATTTAACACTGCTCGGTTTGTACCAGCCTGGCCTCTCCAGTTACGCGAGGCCACTCCTTTATAAACAGCGTCCTTTGAAAGATGGAGCCCTTGAGTTGAAGATCCCCACATTGTTTAAAATCTACACATCATGTGTAATGCCGGCTGTCTGTCATGTGATTTCATTCGAAGGGTTTATCCTGTCAGACTGACATCAGAAGAATAGAAAAGTGTTGTTGTTTTTTTTTTTTTTTTTTAAAGCACGTGTCCATAATACTGTTCACGTTGGGCTTTTTTTTTTTTTTTTTTTTTTTTTTTTTTTTTTTTTTTTTTGTGTACACCATGCTTTGGTTCATCTGACATCTTTTAGTCCAAGCATTCTCCAACTTCTTGTCTCGGGTCCTGTTTACGAGTGAGGGAGCGATGCAGCCTCTGCTATAAAGCGGAGCCTGTACTGGTCTGCTGTTGTGTAAATGGAACTGAGCCACAAGGCAAAGCTCTTCATTTACCGGTCGATCTATGTTCTAACCCTCACCAACGGTCACGTACGTTTGGAAAATATGATCATGGATACAAGCGGCTGAAGTGAGCTTCCTTCGTAGGGTGGCATGGGTTTAATTCAGAGATGGGACGAGGAAGCTCGGAGTAGAATCGCTGATTCTCCAGTTGAGAGGAACCAGTTGAGGTGGCTCGGGTATCTGGTTAGAATGCCTCCAGAAAGGCTCCCTGGTGTGGACTTTCAGGTATGTCCAACCAGGAGGAGACCCTGCGGTCAAACAATGACCCATCAGAAGAATTATGTGTCTCGGCTGGTCTGGGAATGCCTCTGTGTCCACCCGGAAGAGCTGGAAGAAGTGACTGGGGAGAGGGACGTCTGGATCTCACTGCTTAGCCTGTTTCCCTGTAACGTGAAACCGGCTCATGAAGAAGATGATGATGATAATAAACTTAAGTAATGGTGGGTTGTTTCGCAGGACTGTAACAACAACAACAAAAAAATTGCACGTTCTCATTATGATGGCGGCCAGCCGCGCTATACCGTGTTGCCGATTTTGATTTATTGAGATCTTTTCAAAGAGGCTGGTCGAGGCGAGTCTACACCTTGGTGTTCTTGTTTTAACCTGTGAACGTGTTTCAACTTCTCGTCTGAGCCGCTGGATACTGAGGCTCAACAGTCCAGAGCAATGGAGAGTGTGGAAAAGAGGTGAAGAAGCGTGTGCAGGTTGGTTGGAATGGTTGGAGAAAAGTGTCGGGTGTGATAGGAGGGTATCCGTGAGAATGAAAGGAAAAGTGTACAAGACGGCGTTGAGGCCAGCGATGTTGTATGGTTTAGAAACAGTGGCGCTGAGGAAACGACAGGAGGCAGAGCTGGCTAGATTGAGATGGTTTGGACATGTACACAGGAGGGATGGTGAGTATATTGGGAGTAGGTTGCTGAGGTTGGAACTACCAGGCAGAAGGCCTAGAGGAAGACCAAAGAGGAGATTTATGGAAGTGGTGAAGGAGGACATGAAGGCAGTCAGTGTAAGAGAAGAAGATGCAGAGGACAGGGTGAGATGGAGGCAGATGATTCGCTGTGGCGACCCCTGAAGGGAAAAGCCGAAAGGAAAAGAAGTAGTCTGAGCCTCTGGATAAATTACACAGGCCTTGCAGTTTCAGTCACCTTGATTCAACCAAGCCTCAACGTTCCACGTTCTTCACCGCTGGGTTTTACCTGTTCGTACCTGGACTGATGGAGAACCGAGACCTGAGCCTGGGGGGAGAAAACAGCATCTCATTGCTTAAAATTCAGCCACCACAACCAGAACCGCTGTTTAGCATAAACCTTTTTAATTAGCTGTTTATCCTTCCTCGTCAGTAAACCAGGCAGCTACTGCATCGTATTATTTTATGTCAGAACCCCATGTATTATTTATTGTTTTACTGCCCTGTTTTTTTTTTTTTTTTAAATTGGAGAGGTTTTTAATTTTGGATGCAGGCTTAAAATCTGGTGTGTGCATTTTTGAATATCACGAGAAACCCTTCATTCCATTGAAAACTTTAAAGACCTGCTGCTGCTTTTTTGGGGCTTTTTAAGATATAAATGTCATTTGGCACCACAGCTAACTGGGGAAGGGGGAACCCACGAGCAGGGTGGAGTTGGGCTTTTTCAGACCTGACGCTACACTTCAGACGTACATATTTATACTATTCCACAATGCCTTCATGCATACATCCACTCATCCATTCCCTTAATTTATTCTTCCACCCACTTATCCACTCATCAATGAAACCATCTATATATGTACCTACTCATCCACAATCCCTCCATCTATTCATCCAATCATCCATCCACCCATCTCTCTATTAATCCATCCACTCATCCGCCCATCTACCTACCCTTCCTACGATTCACCTACAGACTTATTCATCCATCCATCCACTTATCCATCCATCCACCCATCTCACTATTAATCCATCCACTCACCCATCCATCTACCGACCCTTCCTACGATTCACCTACAGCCTTATCCATCCATCCATCCATCCATCCATCCATCATAAACTGTTGAATATTAAAGCTGTGCAATCTTTTTTTTCTTTTCTTTTTTTTTCCTGTTCAAGCTCCTGAAAGTGTCTTTGTGCCAGTGGGAAGTTTACTTTGCAATATTTGTGTCTGCGTCTCTCATGCTGTTGTTTTGTATGATATACAGGTTTGCCATTGACCTGCTCTGACAAATTGATGCACAAAGCAGAAGCACAGCATGAGTTTGTATATTTACAGGCAGGATTTTGATTATCATGCAAACAATCACAAATCGCAGGAGGACTTGGGTTCCCTATGAATATTTATCTCATTATTCTTATCTTGGGTCATTGCTAATCAGAATCTTTCTCTTTCTCTGTTGATACTGGCTCTGTTCATCATTCGTCCTTCCATGTAATCTAAAAGCAGCTTTTTTCTTGCAATATTAAGAGCACAGAATCTTTTTTTTTTTTTTGTATTTTCTTTCTTTAATCATGTAGTTTATGGAGATGGAATCAATGCGACGTTCTCTCTTCGGATCAGTTCAGCAGCATCTAGAAATGGTGACTGAAATAAGAGAAAAGATTCTGTCCCAATGACAGCAGTGAATGTGGATTATAAATATTACAATATTGATATTAAGCTGGAAATTGTTATATAGATTATGAATAATAAATGTTCTAAAAATGTAAAAAAAACAAGCAAAAACTAAACCTTTTTTTTACTTTGAAAGGATTTAACTTTATATAGTCTTGTTTTATTTATTTATTTTTGCAGTTGATTGTAATGTCATAGTAATAAGCTGATAGTCATAATATTTTTTTGCAATTTTTATCTGCAAGTGATTCAGTTTAAAAAAAAAAATGGACCCAATATCCTGCCACCTCAAATAATAATGTTATTATCCTTTCCTACACGGCTCATTAGAATACTCAATTCTGAATGGGGATTGGTCACTCAAGTAGCATTAATTGGTCTGGAGACCCACTCCCCACCCCATTGGGCAACAGTATTTTCAGGTAAATCAGACGGTTGCTGTGGAGCTCGCAATAGCAGAAGTAATATAATCGTTCTAGAATAATTCCAAAGTCGATATTTTGTCTGAAACGATTGATTTATTTTGTAAGTAGCCGTGTAATCAGTGTATATCGAGCGAGTCATTATGTGACATAAACCAACTGAAAGTGATGCAAGCTCACGATATATCCTCCCTTATATTACTTATATCCATGCTTTATAATACAGATACTGTAAATGCCTTTTAATACAGTGGTACTCTGACTTAGGAAATTAATCCGTTCCAAACCCCTCCCAAACTCATATCACCGGACACAAACTATATAACGTAATATATTAAAGATAAACATGTACAAACAATAAATATTTAATAACAATAATAATAGTTATACATGTACATTAACATTAATAATAATTAATAATAAATAATCATAAAACAAGAGAAAACAAGTCAACTAACCCTTCCGATCAACGACTGTGGCAAAGATGTGACAAGGGGCGCAAAGATGTCACCTGGGCAGGCATGAGGTGGTGTGTAACAGAGAAGGAGAAGGAAGAGGAGAATTTTGTGCATATGCACACTACGAATGCCAGCAAGGAAAGACTCGTGGTGAGCTCCCACGAGGCCAGTACTTCTCAAATAGTGGGGCACGTCCCCCTTGGGGGAGTGGTGTGATGCCAGGTTGTGCGCGTATGACTCCATGTTTTTTTGACATACTGTACAAGAATTAAGTGTAATTGCGCATCCTCTACAGTAGGAGGCAGAGGCGCTTTCACTGTGTTCCCTATGCTGTAGGGAATAAGCACCGAGCTAACGATATGAAGTGCATTAAACACTATTCAAGTCACACACAGGGGCGGGGTAGGTTCTTCCTATAGGGGGCGTCATGGAAAATAATTGAGAAGCACTGCACAAGGCGTTCTCGGAGCGCGGAGGAATACATGCGGAAGAATATGAGGCTAATCGACCCAGAAAAGCCATTTCCCCAGCAGAGCTCGTAAATCAAAATTTTGCTGGTTGGATGGGGCGGATTTTTGGTGGATCGAAGCTCGTATCATGGAAAATTTGTTATAAAAGACACTCGTAAGTCGAGGTACCACTGTAACAGTATGCCCCCCCCCCCCCCATGAAAGAAACAGGAATTTGAGATAAATCTGTGCAAAAGGAAACAGCCTTTTAAACATGGATGGGTTGAGCAATAATCAAAATATTATGCCGCGCGTCTCATCACGCTGACCCACAGTGAGTCAGAACCATTCAGTATCCCTTCTCGTAGAGAATATTCATGAAATTTTTTCTTTGGAGAGGAACTTGACAGAACACTCATCTCCTCGCTGAATTATTGATGGATTTGTTGCGCAAGTTGAAAGCTCACGCCCGTCAGATTGTCGCGATAATGGTGCCGAGGCCAGCACTCAGAAAGACACGCCCAAAGTCATTAGCACATGTCGCTCAAACGATTTGTCAAAGAGAAAAAGAGATGTAAATATCGATTATCATTCTCCCTCCGATTGCAATGGAGTCAAAAGCGAGTAAATGGGAGCAGAAGATGATGAATAGATTGAGAATTATATCGGCACCGCCGAGCCCACAAAGGCCCGTTAAGAACCTGATGATTCCCTGGGAGTCTTTTCAAGGAAAATCATAAAGCGTCTCTCTCGTTCTCTCTCCCCCCGCTCTCTCTCACTCTCTCCCCTTGACACTCTCGCTCTCTCTCTCTCTCTCTCTCTCTCTCTCTCTCGCTCTCTTTTTTTTTTAATAAAATGACTTTGTGGGTGTGGGACACAAAGAATGATGAGGCTTTCTTGCTGTCCTCAGTTCCACAACGGATCAGTTTTCAGATCTGTAAAGTTCAGATGTTCTAGATAATTATTCTGAAATAGAACTTTGCGAAGGTTCACTTCCTTCAAAATGGGCCAAGAAGCACACAAGTGGTTCCTTAGTTGTTTGGTTCGCTATTGCTCCACGAGCAGATGGATATTTGATTGAAAACTGAAGGATGTTAGTAGGCCTGTATCTCTCCTCTCCACCCCACTCCCCCCGCACACACACACACGCGCACACACACCTGTTCATCCGTCTCCCTCTAATCCTCACAAAGCCTCCTCTGGGTTTCTGGAGTGCATGCAGTACTGTGACCTCGAAAGGCTACATCTGTTACAGCAGCATCTGGATCACTTCCTGCATGCTAATCGAAGGAGCCGCGGTTGACGTCCTTCATGTCTAAGAAATTACCGCGTTCTCAGGGGGGTGAGGAAAATATGAAGCGGAAATCCAAAGCAGCGTTATTCACACAAGGAATAGCCGTTAGAGGGAAATCCTACTGCTAGAAATTTAATTATCGTATTGGCAAAGCTCGGCTTCTCGCTTTGCCCGGATCTTCAGCTTTAGTGGTGCCAGCAGTGTTTGAGTCGCTGCATTAACACCATTTTTAATCAGCCAACGCTATGAGATCCATAGCCAGCATGCCAGAATGGATGCTAATCAACACTGTGGAAATTGGTGCAAAGCCAGTGATGGGATCCAAACTTGGCCTTTCTGGTTTATACAGGCATCATATTTAATAAAATGTAATAGAAACAAGCAGAAATTATAGTGATGGCTGCATGCGTGTGTTGTAACAGTTGACATTTTCGTTAAAAATCCTGTGAGCTTATTACGAAAACAGTTCTGTAGATATAAACATTTGGCCCAATGCTGAAATAATTACCTCCGTATGTAATTAATTTGCGAGGCTCTGTTTTTCTAATTCTGTGCTTTATCGATCATCATAGAACTGACTCGTGATCAGCAAGATAAGATAAGATAAGATAAGATACAGCTTTATTAATCTCACAATGGAGAAATTCACTGTTACAGGCTCTTGAGGTACTATCAGTAGGGGGTGCAAACAATAACACCCCGATCCAATGAGACCAATCGTGACGCGTCTCAGCTCCGAGTAGGTTCTGTGAGTTCAGTTTATATGCAATTAAGAAAAAAAAAACCTGACAGGCACGTAGAAGGTCACCACACCGTACTGGAGCTCTTTCATGCACAGTATGTCTGGAAGTGTTATATCTTTTTAATTATTACAGAAGAATATGCATTCCATCCCCCGTCTCTCCGTCTGTCTTTTTATTTATTTATTTATTATTATTATTTTTTGTTCACTCCATTGATGATTTGGTTTATCCTTTTCGGGTAGTCAGAATGTTGGAGCCTATCTCAGGCGGCATGAACAGCTCATCAGACCATCACAGAGAAAAACGCACACAACCAATCACACTCACACCTAGGGGCAATTTGGAATTGTCTCATGTGACTTTTGGTATCATGGGGTAAAATGGAGCATCTGGAGAAAAGCGACGCAGGCACAGAGAGAACATGCAGACTCGAACTCAACACCTTATTGCAGTGAGGTGGATGTGCTAACTATCGCCACTCCTATCTCTCATTCTCAAAGTCTGTGTGAGTGTGGGCGAGCAGGCAGGCAGGCGGGCGCGCACACACAACCAAGCTTAAAAAGTTTTTCACTCAAATACAGAGCAGCACATGAAGTATTGTTTCGCCAAACTTAAGCGACATCGCAACATTTATTAACATCCAGTGCTGGGTTCGTTTCTCAGTCATGTTTTGAAATGATGAGGGGAAAAAATGAGACCCTCCATGACGTTTTCTCCAGCACATCTCGAAAACTTTTAATAGGGTTAAGGTCAGGACTGGGGGTGAGGGGTGGGGGGGTGGGGGGGGTGGGGGCATACATATGTGAAAATGATTCCTCATGCTTCCTGAACTCGTTCATTATTCGAGTCCCAATTTAATGTTCATGTCGTATCTACAATGAAAAAGTGCATTGATGTGATAACCTGCTCTTTTAGTACATTCAGATCATCAGCTGCTTCATTTCATTACCACATTAATGTTGCTGAGCCTTGACCAGCCCAACCAGTGAAACAGTGCCAGAGATTATGGAGTGTAAACAAAGAAAAAGGTGCTTCAACAAAAATATTAGCGGGCAGGACTGTTGAAGTGAATGATGGGATGTTCTGCAGTGTCCTGAATACAATACAGTGATACCTTGATTTATGAATTTAATCTGTTCCAAGGGTGAGCTTGTATGTCAAAATGTTCGTTAGATGAAACAAAAATTCCCGAAGCAAATAGAAAACCAATTCATCCATTCCAAGCTCCTCCCAAACTCGTATAACCTGACACAAACACGCATATTTGACCTAATATAATAATAATAATACATGAATAACAATTAATAATAAATAAGAATAAACGATAAGTCAGCTAACCATTCCGATCATCGCCTGTGGCAAAGATGTGACGTGGGCGCAAAGATGTCACGTGGGTAGGCATGAGGTGGTGCGTAACAGAGGAAGAGGAGGAGAATTTTGTGCATGTGCATGCTACAAATGCCAGCGAGGAAAGACTCGTGGTGAGCTCCCACAAGGCCATTGCTTCTGAAATATCCTTGCACGCCCCCCCTTGGGGGAGTGGTGTGATGCCAGGTTGTGCGCGTATGACTCCACGTTTTTTTGCGCATCCTCTACAGTAGGAGGCAGAGGCGCTTTCACTGTGTTCCCTATGCTGTAGGGAATAAGCACCGAGCTGACGATATGAAGTTCATTAAACACTGTTTAAGTCACACACGGGGGGCGGGGTAGGTCCTTCCTATAGGGGGAAACACAGAAAATAATTGAGAAGCACTGCACAAGGCGTTCTCGGAGCGCCCGGAAAAGCCATTTCCCCAGAAGAGTTCGTCAATCAAATTTTTGCTGGTTGGATGGGGCAGATTTTTGTTGTATCAAAGCTCGTATCATGGAAAACTCGTTCTAAAGACACTCGTAAATCACGATACCACTGTACAAAGTTTCTTACGCGTTTATGTTCAGGAACACAACTCCTTTTATATATATTTTTTCTCAGCTATATATTCTCAGGAAGGAAATTATGAGAGGAACCATGAGAACAACTGATACGGTTGTTGTGGTTTTGGGTTCTAAATGGGGTCAAAAGTTCTAGAATTATTTTTCCATCAATAGCTTCCTTTGATATTGTCGTGTATTTCACTGTATTCCAGCCATACTTGTTCATCATGAAGCTCTTGATGCTGTTGGCTTTGATGTTCTTGTTAATGAAATATTTGTTTTTAAGGTAATGCTTTAAAACGTACTATAGGCCATGCTCACCGTAATGAGCTGAAAGTGAAAATTTAAACACATTTAAACTTTGGCCTACCCACTTGAGCACTGGCTTACAGCTCTTCCTGTTCCCTCCATCCATTTATTGGTGTGAATGAGGCACTCAGCACGTCGCAGGACGTTTAGAGGACACAGACAGGGCAACAGGCAGCCAGTGCCAGTCTGAGCCAGCAGGTCGGCGTTTCCAGGCTGCATAGGAGTGACACATTGACATCATAAATTGAATCCCAGGCGCAGCTGTTGATACAGGTGCTAATACGATTACTGGCACATGAAAAACAGGTTTGTTCAGATTGGCACTGCAAATGTATGCTAAAAAGGGGATTAAGAAGCTGGCAGAGCTGGCAAAAAAAGAAAGAAAGAAAAAAAAGAGCTCTGACCAAGGTGTACATGCTAATCACTCTCACGACTGTGTGTTGCTCTCGGCAGGAATGAATCACTTCTTTTGGCTGCTGTTGTAGCCATGTGTTTATACCCTGAACACCGTGCGGCCTTCTGAAACTTCGGTAGCTGTACGCAGTGAGGGTGGAGCCCAAATAATAAAGTGAGTAGTTTTATATGCAGAAAGCCCCCCGTTATTAATCCTAATATACTACAAAACTTAAATAAATATATACTAAATATAAATAATATACAGAAAGCGCCTTCTATTCGCGGAGGTCGCGTTCCTCCCCCACCCGCGGCTCTCGGAAATCCTTGAATTATTGATGCAGTTATAAAACCCTATGTATGATATTCCATGCGCTAAAATCTTGTTAAACCCATTCTATATCCAGTCTTACTCATTAATACAGTAATAATGCAGTAAAATGTAGTAATGATTACTACAAACGTTTTAATTTTGTACTGTGATAATATATATGAATGAATAAAACACTTAGGCTCCTTATACCAAAAGCTAGAGAAGATGCGGGGCGTTTGAGTCATACATCATAGTGCTTAAATAATCATTAAAAACACATGAAAAAAACACGAATAAGCAATCACGTTGATTTGTGCGCAAGGGGAGAAAGAAAGAGGTGTACACATCAACTGCAACCAATCAGCAGGAAGGAGAAACAAAAGCTCTCGG
This sequence comes from Plotosus lineatus, assembly GCA_024760905.1. NCBI lineage: Eukaryota > Metazoa > Chordata > Actinopteri > Siluriformes > Plotosidae > Plotosus > Plotosus lineatus. The sequence continues at coordinate 28,447,690 of CM045749.1, read as the reverse complement.
CTATTGGCTAAATTTAAATCACGTGGCAGTAATGTCTTGATGATGCATATGTATAATTTTTCGGGGCTGCCGCTGATTCGGTGTGTCTCAAATCGTGGGGCGTGTCCCCCTTGGGGGATGGTGTGTGATGCCAGGGGGAGCCCGTATGGCCCTTTGGGAACATGCTTTTTTGCCATACTGTATTAGAATTAAGTGTTTTTATTATTGTTTAATGCTTTTGTATTTTTAATGTTAATAAAGATAGCATGTTCTGCAGACATGTGTTCATAACAATTTTATAGACAAATAATACTATTTATTGTCACTCATGGGGCACTGGAGAGGCATGAAATGTTGTTGTTTTTTTTTTCTTCTCTTCCTAGAGGGGGTGTCACAGAAAATAATTGAGAAGCATTGCGCTAATTTAAAAACATTATGAAAAAAAAAACATTTGAGAACAAAATCCCCGAGTATGCAGGGCCACGAACGGTGAACCGTGAATGGGCAGGGGCTTATTGTCCTCATCATCATCATCATCATGTACAAGTTGTTCCTGCATGCACCGTTTTCTGAGCACGTAGTATGAAAATGGACAAGTGTGACATGGGTTCAACATTTTAATGATGCCTAATGTGTGCGGTGTTCATCCACCCATCCTCCATTTGTTGAGCTACTTCATCCTATCTGGGTCGCGGAGAGGTCGAAGCTTATGTCAGTCGTCACTGGACGCAGGCAGGATACATCTTGGACAGTATGCTGGTCCATCACAAGGCCGACACAACCATAACCACTCACACCTAGGAGCAGTTTGTGACGGCCAACACAGGAATACCCGGAGGAAACCCATACAAGCACCGAGAGCAAGGTGTCCACTCTCCACAGAAACGCCTGAGCCTAGGTTGGGATTCGAACCCAAGGCCTTCTTGTTATGAAGTGGAAGTGCTCTGTAAGCCGTTATAATAGAAGTTGTATCTTTTAATTGTAAATAATGTCAGTAATTATAGATATAATGAGTTGAGTGAGTGAGAGTGTTGGTTTATTATGTTATATTTTGCGTTGTTGGATATTGGAGGGCAGCGGTAGCCCGGTGGTAAGGTGCTGGATTATCAGTCCCATGATTGGTGGTTCAAGGCCTACTGTCAATGGGTCATTACTGCTGGCCCCCCAGTGCCCCTAACTGAGTTATCAAAGGCTGGCCATGTCTCTCACTGTGTGTAGTCGGAGGTTCATTTAAAGCAGGCGTCTCAAACTGATTCCACAAAGGGCCGCAGTGGCTGCAGGTTTTCCCCTCAACCAAGCAGCAGCAGCAGCACACCTGACTTTGCTCATTTAAACAACCGATCTGAGTCTTCAAGCAGTTGATCGGTCAGTCTCAGCACAGAGCACACAGATTGACCAATCAACTGCCTGAAGACTCAAATCATTTGTTTGAATGAGCAAAGTCAGGTGTGCTGCTGATTGGTTGAAGCAAAAACCTGCAGCCACTGCGTGGCCCTTTGTGGAACGAGTTTGAGAGCCCTGATGTAAAGGAACCATTGCTGACTTTTTTTCAAGAGGAGCTGCGTAGCCATCAGCGTGTTTTCGCACTGCGATGGCCTGGCGAGTCGTCCAGGGTGTATTCTGCCCTCGCCCGGAGTCGACTGAGATGGACACAAGCTTCCCCGTCACTCTAATTAGGATTAAGCGGTTCAGAAAATGAACGAAGGGATTAATGAATGGTTCGATGTTCTGAGCGATGGAATGATTGGAGTGTTTGCAGCTTTTATGTTTCTGCTTTATGCCAAATAGTGGAGATGTTTCGAACTGATTAGCATTTAACATATTAATAAAATCCTGTTCGGTCCAATCCACCGTCTGTAGGGCACTAATCCAAAATACACAAAGACTTCTTGCTTAGACGATCTTCTGACACGCCTTCGCCGCCGCCGTACGCCATGCTGCTTAAAGATCGAGTCAAACTCTGGCAACAGTTTACTGTCTGCTAATGCGAAGGAAGAACTGCCAAGTGTGTGCGCACGCGTGCGTGTGTGTTAATTATTTCAGTTCACATATTAGTGTTGTGTGTGTGTGTGTGTGTGTGTGTGTGTGTGTTAATTATTTGAGTTCATATATTAGTAAGTGGTGTGTGTGTGTGTGTGTGTGTGTGTGTCGGTAAGTTTCTTTGATGAATCGTACGGAAATGGATGTTCAGTGCTGTGTTGTCTGTTTGTTTAATTGTCTCATCAGCTTTGTGAGTGAAGGGATGGCAGGAAGAGATGATTTCATGTGCACACAATAGATTTTATTTCATACGTCATCAACATTCCTCGTGTGTTTTTAATGCGCCCTGCATTGTGGGATGTTTTTATTGTGCGAGGATGTGTCTGTCTGCTTCAGTAACCAATGCAACAGTAAGTGTATATTAGGGGAGCAACTCAGTTACACCATCTCGGTATATTTAGTACTTCAAATCTTATTTATATTGTGTGTGTGTGTGTGTTTACACCACCAGTGGTCGAAACCAAGAAAAATTGTCTGACTGTTCATCGACCTCGACTAAAACCACACATATTCATGACTCATCACATCTCCAGACATGCATAGAACTGTTATGGTAACCCCATTCTTTTGGGCTGACTTGTACTTGTACTTGTACTTTCTCCCTGTTCAGGCTGTTTTTCAGGAGAATTCTCTGAGAATATTAAGTATAGGACAAGAGCTGATCTTCCAGGACTCATCTCCTCCCTCCTTTTCAGGTACTGATAGCAGGACTGACTTGTTGAGACAGTGTACTTTTCAAATCCAGCACTGAGAGCACGAGAGAGAGCGTGAGAGAGCATGCAAGAGGGAGAGCGAGAGAGCGAGAACTTACAAAAACACGAACTCTGGTTCGGGTACCTTGCTTCGACGTTACCCGACCACATGAGGATGTTCTGGGACACACTTAAAAGCAGACAGAAATGACCTACATCTGACCCAGATCTGTACAATAATACAATAGTGTAGAACAGGAGACCATGAAAACATTACACAAACTCATAAAAGATTATGTCTTTACTTTTAATGGCAAAACGAGTGCGTTTCTTCTGCTGCACGGAAAATTTGAGGTTTCAGCAGCTTTGGGTCAAGAATGTGTGTAGCGATGCACTGTACTGAGTTTTATTAAAATGGACTAAAAATGTTCTCAAGTGCAACAGCAGTTTCTTAGCACTTTAAACATTTTCTATTTTTGTTATTCTCAGGAGAGAAACTCTGTTTGTTGCATTAGCTTTTCTGGCAGACTCTTAAAATTAAGGCCAGGATGTACAGATTAAGCAACTTGGAATTAACTACTGGTATGTTTTGGGGTGGTGGGGGTCGGGTGGTGGCATTGGTGGTGGTGGTGGTGGTGGTGGTGGGGGGTTTGGCTCCTGAAAGGATGTATCACTCGTTATAAATGTGCTCTGTGATCTTTTAATTTGAGTTTTACTTTAATACCCTGCACAACAAAACAAAAACACGTTCTTTGATCCAAAGTTAAAAGAAACGGAGAAAGAGGAAGTGATGTTACCTTTTGTGTTTCTTTGGCATGAAATGGTGGTAATGGTGGGAAGGTGCAAGCAATATTCACACAGGATGCTTTACCGTCGCATGCCATGTGAATTACTTGTTGCCTAGGTAACCCTCTCGCATGTTTTCTACTTAAAAAATATTTTAGTGAAATTGAAAGCTGCATCAAGTTACTTTTGTACAGCAAACCCGTGAGCGGTTTTATTCTAATATTATATTATTTTTGCTTATTTTAACTCATATTATCATAAGACATTTATTATTATTATTATTATTATTATTATTATTATTATTATTACATTGGTACCTTGATTATGAAATTAATCCTTCAGAGGGTGAGCTCGTAAATCAAAATGTTGATTAGATAAAACAAAAATTCCCATCGAAAATAATAGAAAACCAATTTATCCCTTCCAAACCCCTCCCAAACTCGTATAACCTGCACAAACACGGATATTTCACCGAATATATTAAAGATAAACATGTCTCTGTTTCTTTTTCTTTCGGCTTTTTCCCTTTCTCAGGGGTCGCCACAGTGAATCATCTGATTCGCGTGTTTGATTTGGTTCATAGGTTTTTACGTCGGCTACCCTTCCTGTCACAACCCTTAAGCAAGAGACAGAACCACGTTGACGGCTTTGCAGCTCCTCTTTACTAAAGTCCGCAATGGTTCTTTTACATCAACCTCTCACCATGGACAGTGAGAGACAAGGCCGACCTTTGTTAACCCAGTTAGCTGCACTGGGGGGACAGTGACAACCCTGTCGACAGTGGGACTCGAACCCCCAACTTTAGGATCAGCGATCAGCACCCATTGCCATCAGGCCACCACTGCTCCTAAAGATAAACATGTAAAAACAATTAATATTTAATAATAATACATGTACATTTAACATTAATAATTAATAATAAATAATAATTAAACAAGAATAAACAATATGTCAACTCTGATCATCAACTGCGGCAAAGATGCCATGTGAGCAGGCACGAGGTGGTGTGTAACGGAGGAGGAGGAGACTCTTGTGCATGTGCATGCTAAGAATGCTAGTGAGGAAAGGCTTGTGGTGAGCTCATATCTCTAATAGTGGGGTGTGCCCCCCTTGAGGGGCGTGGTGTGATGAGGGGGGGTAATGACCCTGGGGAACATGCTTTTTTGCCATACTGTCCGAAGTGTATTAAGTGTAATTGCTCTACAGTAGGTGGCAGTGGTGCTCTCACTGTGTTCCGTGTGGTGTAGGGAAAAGCACAGAGCAAGTGATATGAAGTGCAGTAAACACGATTGATAATCGCGCTGGGGGGAGGGTGAAATGTTTTTTTTCCCCCCTCCCTATAGGGGGCGTTACTGAAAATAATTGAGAAGCACTACACAAGGCATTCTCAGAAGAATATGAGGCTAATCGGTGCGGAAAAGCCATTTCTCCAGCAGAGCTCGTAAATCTTAATTTTGCTGATTGGATGGGTTTTTTTTAATTTTTTTTTATTAATCTTTATTAAATTTCTTTGTGGTTCTAAAGCGCAGAATATTTCGAAACGGCAGTAATGAACTCGGCTCTCTTCCTTCCATGTTGATGTCGTTTTCGTTGTTTCCTTCAGGGATTGTTTTGGGGAATTTGGTGTTTGGCGGCATCTGACAATCAACAGCACTTTAAGCTCTGATTGGTTATTTCTCAACTCACTTCACATGAAAGTTGAGCTCAATTTAAGTCTCTTACCCGCCCACTTCGTGTGGCTTGAGAACGTTTCACCTCTCATCGATCAGTTTGTCGGCGTACGTTGCGTTCACACGATTGCTCATCGCTCATCACTTCTTGCCCGGTCGTCGCTTAACCCAATTGTGATCCCACAATGTTCCTGATGATGCCTGATGGTGTTTCCTGGGAAAAGAACGATCTTTATTGCAGTTATATTTGAGATTTTTTTTTTTTTTCTATGAATATTATAAAATGCATATCAATCCACTGACAAGATTAATTAATCGTTCTTTCTCCTGGAGAAACTCTTGGAGTTGCCTCATTAGAAAGTATTGAGTATTTCGCCATCACATCAAAGTGAGCCTGGGAGTGAACTTTCCGTCATCACATTCCGGGATCGCGGCTCAGGGCTCAGTGGAAAGAGGAACATGAGAGTACACGTGGGTTTGACAGCCAGAATCCGGCGCTACAGCTGCTGAGCTCTCCAACCTCGTTAGGACTTTTCTCTGTCACACTGTGTGTAAAATGTCAGCTCACGTTTAGAAATTCGAGCCAAACGTGAACCAGGAATGCTGATTCGGCCCAGGGACGTGATGAAAGGGTTGCGGCAGGTCTATTAGCATGATAGGCTGGGAAGCGGTGTTTTGTTAGCTGGCGTGCTGCGGTTGTTTTCCGTCCTTCCTTCATCTAAATCATGCTTGTGGTCTTCAAGTGAGTTTACTGTTACTTAAAGAAATCAATAAACCCGTTACATGGATAGAATCTTTCTCAGCACCGTGTCGGTTCCCGTCCGAACGAGTGTTACTGAGTGCGCCGATCGGAATGAAGTGTACGCTATTAATTAGCATCTTCGGGCGTGCTGCTTCTGTTTGGACTGGAAGAAAAGGGCTGTTTTTGGATGAGCGCGGCTGTGACCAATGTTGGAAACAAGCCACAGTGTAAAGATGATAATGGACTGCAAGTTCTTCTGGGTTTCACTCGGTGTTTGAATCCAAGGTGATGAAATTTGCAAATTAGAGCTAGATGTTTTCAAAACCATTAAAAGAAGCCCCGAAGGACAATTTGTACGAACATGAAATCCAGCCGCTTTTGCTCCCGGCTGCCTGTTGACAGGCGTGAAAATAAGTAAAGGCGGCTTGTTGGCCATATAATCCTCGTTAGTAGTGAAATAAAGGGAATTTTCCTCGCGCTCATCTCCGCACACTTGTGCTGAAGTCGACTGGACTTCATGGAAGAAGGAGAGAAATTTGTGCTAAAACTACAGAAAGCACCGCACACAGTGGATATGAATTGAAAATCGCCGCTGTTTTCATTTTCACGTGGCATCAATCCGGGTTGGAGATGCAGATGTGTTCTCATACATGAAAATATCAGAACGTGATGTCCAGTCTTCTGAGTCCAGTCTTCTGGGAAAATCTTGTAGACTTTGCTTCTGACATAAAGTGGATGTGAAGTTAGCATAAATAGAACAATCTTGTGCAGCGCACAACTTCCAGCTTCAGGAATTTTTCCCTCACATTTAATTCCCACCTACCAACTATTGCCTTCCCCATCTTACACAACCACCACCAAACACATGACGCTTCCACCCACCTCTTTACAAACCCCTACATGTGCATGTTTGTGGGCGTCACTTAACACACTGCCCTCCTGCCTGAACAAAAGAGCTGGCCCATCTTCACCCAGGGATTCCCCAAGACCGTGACCCGCCAGTTGGACACGGGGCAGTGGTGGCCTCGTGGTAAAGGTGTTATGTCATGGATCCTAAGGTTGAGGGTTCAAGCTCCACTCTCAGCGGGTTGTGTCTGCTGTCCCCCCCAGTGCACTAACTGGGTCATCAAAGGCCGGCCGTGTCTCTTACTGTCTGTGGTGGGAGGTTCATGTCAAAGAACCATTGCTGACTTTCAACATGAGGAGCTGCATAGCCAGCCAATTGGCGCCTCTGGACTCCTGGTTGCGGATAGCTGCGGCATCAAGCTCGAGTCAAACTGGTGATTTCCAATCAACGCAGTAAAGGTCGTTGTTGAGGAGGGTTCAGGTTTTTCAAGAAAAAAAAAAATCAAGGCAGGGAAAATAAACATTTTAAAACTAGCACAAATAAATACTCCAGTCAATAAAACCATTCCCAAAACCTGAGCTCACTGCGAAAAAGGCGACTGTGCTAATCCATCGACGCCATCAATCTCATACTCCACGTGATCTGCATCACCAGCGTGTTATTTTTGCTAATTCATTACGGCGCACACACTAATTCAGCACAGTTTCTACAGGCTTATAAACGCTTTACGCGTGCGCCACTCGAACATATCGTTTCTGGATTTTAAAACATGAACATTGATAATATAAATTACAAATAATCCAAGCCACAGAATAAAGAAATGAAATCAATCCATTACTGCATGTTGTTTTTTGCAGGAAAATGTGATGACCTGGCAACCATGTTTTTAGCTGAAGCAGCATAAAGTGCACACTAGAACATGTGATCTTTTGTTGTTCCGTCATGTTTATATTTATTCAGCAGAATGCTCGATTCTGATTGGTCAGGAGGTGTTGACTATTTTATTGTAACAGTAGTGTTTGTTGTACACAATGTTCACTACAAAATAGATAAAAAGTATAACAAACAAACAAACATTTTGGAGGATGAATCCTGTAACCACATGAGCATTTTGTCCATTTTAGCTATCGGAAGCAAGAAAGTTTGCGTGAAAGAAATTGATTTAAAAATTCAAAACATTTTGTTAGTTAAGTTTTAAGTGGTGCTCCATATTGAATATGGTTGGGTAGTTGTTCCATGTATGTCCAAAATAGACTTACTGGGATTTTTGTGGCCGCAAATCAGCGATACACAACAGCCAATCAACATCAACTCACATGCTGCTGAGTTGATGTTGATTGGCTGTTGTGTATCACTCACTTGTATCTATCCACTGAAGTCCTGTTCTAGGCCCGTGGTTCTCAATGTGTAATCAACACTATCATGTCTCCGCTTGGGATCGCGCCACATGCAAATTAACACGTAGATCATTTCCTTTCTGCGAGTCCAAATGCACCATCATTTTTGTAACTGCAGGCATCAGTGCACTTCCAGTGTCTAGTCTGCTGGAAATTAAAGGGAGAAGAAGATAAAATCAGAACATGTTATCGCTCTTTAATATTACGCCATTGGTGTGTGAATGAACATGTACTTCCGCTTCCGCAGAAGCTGTCAGCTGAGCAAGTCTGTCCTTCAGTGTGGCTCGGGATTTGTTCATGTATACAGTGCTAAAAGAGTGCAGCCATACATGGCCTAGGCCGTCTCGGAGTCATCTGGGGTCTGAGGGATTTGATCACGTTGCCTTTTCAGAACACATTTGTGTGACAGAGAAAGAGACAGGTGTTGTGGGGGGGGGGGTGACCAGGGGGAGAGAGTTAGAGGCTGTGGGCTGTAGTGGAGGGGGTGTCAGGGGAGGGAGAGAGAGAGAGAGAGAGACACACAAACAGCGGGGGGGATCAAGGGGGAGTGAGACAGGCCACGAGAGAGAGGCACAAAGAAAGAGAGAGACAGAGTTCATGTGGAGGGAGAGACGGGCACAGGGGGGTTGGTGGGAAGAGAGACGGGCAGTGGAGTGTGCCGGGGCAGAGGCAGGCAGTGCAGTGTATTGAAGAGAGAGAGCAAGTGACAAGCAACGGGGGGGCCAGGGAAAGACAGGCAATGAGAGAGAAGCAGAGAGAGAGAGAGAGAGAGAGAGACAGAGACAGGGCTCATGGAGAGGAGAGACAGGCTGCGGGGGAGAGAGATGGGCACAAGGGGGTCGGGGAAGAGAGAGAAAAAGTCGTGGGAGCAGAGAACGACAGTTCAGGAGGTAGAAAGAGAGAGACCAGGGTAGAGAGATGGAGAATGGGGGAGAGAGAGAGAGAGAGAGAGAGAGCGACTGGGGCAGAGAGGAAAGACTTGGAGGGAGGGAGGGAGTGAGAGAGAGAGGGGGAGGGAAAGACTTGTGGAGAGAGAGAGAGAGAGAGAGAGAGAGAGAACAATGCCATTTAGAGATACATTTCTGCCTCAGGTTGTTCCTAAATTTGAGTGAATATTTGGGGAAGGGCGAGAGGCTGTGCTTGTAGAAGCGCGCGCATGTCACGGTACTCCAGTTGTCGAGCAGTTTGCGCCTCATATCGAGCGTCGCGCTCCCCATCCTCTCAAAGGGCCTCATTGAATCGCTGTCATGCAAAAAGTCCAGGAGTGGATGAATTTGTTATTGATGTGGATAGTGATGTGATAGCAAGCCTGCTTGTGTATAGGGAAACATGTCAGTATGATGGAGGAGGGCTGTCACACGAGACACACAACGGTCCAATCCGAGACCTCATCACGGTGACTGATCGGTGCACTCCGTCGTTCCCTCGGAACCTCGAGACAGGTAGAACGATGGCGTCTGAGCCTGACGAAGCGATTCATCCGCCCAATGCATCGTAACAGCATTTGTTTCCCCTGGGTGAAGTTTCACTGATGTCACTCTCTCTCTTCTTCCGTTACAGGATCGTGAGCCGAAATCACTTTGACAACCAAAACAGAATTGAGTGTGTATATGCGTATATGCGTGATTTTTCGGCGTGTCCTTCAGGGAGCCACTGTGAGCAAATGTTTACCATTTATACATCCTTATATTCATATCTACTTAACGGAGCATCTTCCCAGGGCTCGTCAAAGGGGTTTTCAGCACGTAGTGTTTTGTGGGATTATTTTATTTATTGAATGATCTCTGATGATATCATGTCCTCCTCCTGGTTCAAGGCCATTTTACTGTTCTACAGAATGTCATCAGATACAACAGAATAAAAAGAAAGTAGTAGCATATCCCACCTATCAAGTATTGCCTTCTATCACGTGACCACCACCAACCCTGGAGGGGCGGAAGCAAGCGTGTTCACCCTTTGTGATGGTGCCGCCCTAATCTTTGGGAACTGCTGCGCATGCACAATCAGGGGAGTCCTGACATACTCTGAGAGAAAACCCAGGTGTATGCACAAGCTCTCAGACCACGATTGGCTGGTAATCACTTCAAATGACAGGGATGTTGAGCAGATGCCCTCCCTCTGTCCCATCCCTGTGAGAGCTCAGTAAAATTAGCTCCTGTTAGCTCCCGGCTGAAGACCGCTGTTTTGAATCACCTGGATTCGAACTTGTGACGTCCAGGATGATAGTCACGCACCCTGTTGATTCGCAGGAGCCCGTCTTTTCCAATTTAACATCAAATTAAGGTGCGCTCACACAATTCCGATCATGATTCCGATTTGCCTCAATCGTATTCCTATGTTACATCGGAGAAAATCGGCGGACATCCAGGATGTTGTAGAATTTCAGGTAAAACTTCATAAGCGTGAAATATTTTTGGAGTGTTGGAAAAAATCTGCTGGAGTAAATTAGGGAGACAGAAAAAAATCGTACTTACTTCGTAGTAATCAGTGTAACATTGGGTATAAAACGGAACAACATCGAGAGACATTCATGTCACATTTCAGGTAAATTCTGGTACAGTAAATTTTCGTTCATTTATTTTCTGAACCACTTAATCCTAATTAGGGTCGTTGGGAGGCTGGCGTCCATCTAAGCTGACTCGGGGCGAGGGGAGAGTACACCCTGGACGGTTTGCCAGGCCATCACAGGCCGGAAACACGCTGACGGCGACACAGCTCATCTTTATGAAAATTAGCAGTGGTTCTTTTACATGAACCTCACACCACAGACCGTGAGAGACATGACTGGCTTTTGATCACCCAGTTAGTGCACTGGGGGGAGGGGGGGGACAACAACCTGTTGATAGTGGGACTTGAACCCTGAACCCTGGGATCAGTGAGCCAACACCTTAACCACCAGGCCACCACTGCCCCGGTAAATTTTCAATAAATTCTAACTGAGACAAATCAGTAGAGCATCATCATATCCGAGTGACAAAGGCGTAGATCGTAATAACATCGGAGGGAATTGCGGAGTTTCCGGAAAATTTTGGTTTTGGGGGTTTTAATGTTCGGAGTACGCCGTGGAAACATCGGCTGAAACACTGGAATATCAGAATAGGACCGGCTGGAATCGGACTCACGATTGCTATTGTGTGAGAGCGTGAATTATTCCTACGAGGAATTTCAGGTTGTAGTTTACTACTCGTGTTGGTCGAGTAACCACCTGGTAACCTCAACTTCCAGGAAATTTCTACGACTGACTCACAGTAATGTGACGGACTCACCCGCGCGTACACACTCGTGCATGGTCCGAATGAGGCTCGTCCTGTGTTTGTTCCTGGGCTGGGGGGAGCTTCTCTCTGAAAAGTTGCCACTTTGTGTTTAGGCTGAAGTCGATCTTCATATCTTTCAGCATATCCAGAAACTTTTTTTATTATTTTTTTGTCATCACTAAATTTTCCTGGGAGCAGATTTATTTCATAAATTCCAGACTGGTGGGAATGTGATTCTGCTCATATCTAGACTGCGGTGATATGAACACACTCCACATGCATGAACCTGTCATAAACTAGGCTTGGCTGAGATTTCCTGAAGAGAATGATTATTGTTTTTGTGAAGACCGTAATTATCTTCCAGGGAAAGAGGAGATAAAACTCGGCTCACACGCGGAACCATTTAATCTTTCAGGAAAAAAAACCCAACAAGACAGACTCCAGGACAGATTCTCATTCCGACCCAATCCCCCGTAATGGTGAAATAACGGGTGTCCTGTGTGCACACATGGGTATTTAATGGGACGTTGTGGAGCGCCGACCTCGGAAATACGTGCAGAACATACGTGACTGGGGACGACACATCATCCATTTCAATTCCCCGCTGGATCTGCTCGAGATTTCTTTTCCTGTTTTGAATTGAACTCCAATGATTATGCATTCTCTCTCCCTCTCTCACTTTCATTCAATCACACTCTCTGTCACTCACTCACACTCTCTCTCTCTCTCGCTCTCTCTCTATCACTCTCACTCACTCACTCACTCATTCCTGTGCAGCTTGCCAGCCTGTCGCAGGAAGATGCACACGACCATCCACACTTACACAGAAACACCCAAACCCGGGAATTAAACCCAAGACCTTCTTGCAGGAAGGGCCCGTGTGCTTATTTACGACACCACTGTGCCACCCAGTTGCTTTACCGTGATGCGGTATGAGTCTATGGATTGTGTCTGTGTCTGTGTGATTGTGTCGCTGCCGGTGTGATTATGTAGTTGTTAGTGCTATTGGGTCGGTGTTGGTGTTATGTGTGTGGCTCTGAATGTGATGGTGTAGGTGTGATTGTGGTAGTGTAGCTGTTGGTGTGACGGTGTAGCTGTGATCATGTCCATGTTAATTTACTTTATTATGTATGCAGTGCTTTCCACTCATACATGTATATCAGGAGCGCTGTATGAAGATGATCTGTAAGTATAATAATCTGATGACTACATGAACACAGAGCTTTCATGCTGTAGAACATGTGCACGTTACGTGTTATTGTCAGACTCACTGTGATAGCATTGAGTCCATGAGGCCAGGCAATACATCTCCTTTTTTTTTCTTCTGGCCTTTTTAAGTAATTTTTCATTAATTGTTCATGATCAGTAATGACCAATACCAATTTTTAAATTAAATTATTGTTTTTTCTTCCTTTTTTAAGTTCACAGACGAAATGCTCAATAAAACAAAAAGGAACAAGTCAATTGTTATGAAAGCTGTGGCTGTCAGTGATGGATGACGTGCATGATTCACCGAACAGCGTGAGCGGCGCAGATAGCAGTGTGAATTGAAATCACATGAAGCAGGCCATTTCTGTGTCAGCTGGAAATACTGGGTATTTTTTTGGGGGGGGGGGGGGGGGTGTACTACCACCGCAAGTATATTTCAGATCTGTGAGAAACGGTGGTAAACGCCACTGCCAGCAACGGCATGACCAATCACAGCGCGTCATTCTCATGGTCCTGATCCCCACGAGAGCACTGGCCAAAGATTATAGTTAATGTTACAGAGTTACCGGGAGATGGATGAAGTGGTTGCCTAGGTAACCCATCCACACAGGAAGGGATGAGCTAGCGACTCGAGCGTAAAAGCAAATCGCCTCATGACACACACAAAACTCACTCGTGGCCAGCTCTGGTTGCCTAGGTAACCCATTTCCAGCTTCCAAATGTTTCAGAGTGAAGCAGTGAGCAGCTATTTCCCTTTAGGAAGTGCGGCTCCGTGAGCAGTGTGTAGCTAATTCACTAATAATTATTTATATACTTAATAATATACTTTATATTATTATTATTTCCTGTTATTCTAACATAATATTATCGTGCGGCAGGAATAAAACGGAGACCTTGTGCATCAGAAACCTGTTTTATAAATATGGTTTTATATTATGTTATATAATATCACATGTTCTTTGTGAAATATCGGTATGTTGTCGTAAAAAGCACGGCAGTAATAAGGCATCCGTTACTGTCAACCCGTGGATCGCAGGTTCAGATCTAGGTTGAAGTCGTAGCCATCCGTGATTACGAGTCCATGGGCGCTAATTGACCCAGTTTTCACAGGAGGGTGGGGGTGGTTTACACTCATCTCACTGTCAGTCACAGCGAACACGAGCTGATCGTGAGCTCTTTCAGCTTATTCGTACAAAGGGGTGGGTAGCGCTTTTCCTCCGAGTACGTCCGGTTGCCACCGGATGCACTTGCACGGCAGTGTGAAGAATTTGTGGGTGGCAGTATCGCGTGTTACGCCCCTTTCTGCTCGGTGGCGTTAATCTGTGAAATGCGGGGTGTCATTAAATCCGTGTTCATTGTTTCCTTATGGAGAAAAGGTTTGGAGAGGATTATTATTTGACGTATTGGCTGGCAATCAGTGCTGACTTTATGATATCGTTCACGTTACTTTGCGTAGTTGGGAAAATGATTTTTTTTTGCATTACATCACTCATTTTCATGACGTTCATTGATTGACGTCACATGGGTACTTCTCGCTCGTCAATCACTCCTGTGTGGACACAACTTGGAGTTCAGGAATACTAATCAGAAAGTTGTGGGTTTGAGCTCCAGTACCGCCAAGTTGCTCAGTCTCTCCTCTTTCTCTCATCCCTCTATCTCTCACTCCTCCTCTCCAACCCTTCCTTGGTCTCTTTCTTTCTCTTTCTTCTTCATCCTCTCTGTCTCCCCCCCTCTCTCTCCCTCCCTCCTTCCCTCTCTCCATCTTCATCTTGCGCTCTCTCTAACTATATCTCTCTCTCCCTCCCTCCCTCCTTCCCTCCCTGTCTTTCTTTTCAGGCCTCCTCCTTTCTTTTTTTCTTTCACTCTCTTTTTCTATGTATGTGTCTCTTTCCCTCTCTTTCTTGCTCTCTCTCTCTCTCTCTCTCTCTCTCTTGCTCTCGCTCTCCCTCCCCCCCCCTCTCTGTCGTTTCTGAGTGCCCCATTTCCTGAGCACACTTCAGTGAGCACCCTGTGTTGGTGCTGTGTTCTCCTGTGTGGTTTCGGAGCTTGTCAGATGCAGGCGCTGATACTCGGGAAGCTCTGAGAAGAAGCCACTGCACAAGAAACTATAAAAGTGACACTGAGCAAGATAAATGTTTGTGGCTGATTTTAGGCCTCATATTTCACGACTTCTCCACTCCCTGCGAGGTCATGTGAGGTTCTCTAAATGTTTTTTTTTTTCCTCCGCTCAAGACGGTGTGCAACATTGTTTTCTCTTTTAGCTGATCGTAATGGGTTTCAGAGACGCTCGAGTCTGAGATGAAACTCGGACCTTCGGATTGAAGTTGTGGTTGAAGTCCCCTGTTGCTTGCTGTGGTGCTTCCCGATTCTTCCTTTTACTTTTTTACAACTATTGGCTTCTTTGCAAGATGCTACAACCTCGGTGTTCTAGTCTTTTATCTTTTCTGTGTGTGTGTGTGTGTGTGTGTGTGTGTGTGTGTGTGTGTGTGTGTGTGTGAGAAAACCTGTAGTGAGGCTTTTGACAGCTCTTTGATTCAGCAGATCTCTTGCTCTGGAAAGGTGCTGGCCTTGATTAGCTCCCTGGCGGACAGCAGAAATAATTTACCAGATTTCCTCCCAATTGTTTAGATACAGCTGAAGCCCCACGGTTCGACTGGAGGGCCTTCAGATCAATATTCTTCCAATTAAACAGGGATTCAGATTTCGAGTGTTTGAAATGTTTGCATTGCTAATTTCGTGTGTAAGAGATTTCGAGATAAAGGGCAATCACCAATAATAATAATAATAATAATAATAATAGTAATAATTATATGTGAACAATCATTTTATATTATATTTCGAGTTCAGTTGTGAATAACGTTCTTATTGCTTCCTGAGGGATAAATTACACATAATGATGTAATATAATAGCTTTTCTTTCCCATGTAAACACAGTATAATGTGTTTAAAGTGTGTATCCTTCCATGCCTTCATAATTCTTTGCACATTTTCTCAGGCCTTAATTAATATGCTATTAATGATGGGATGTGAAGCGCTGGAGGAAGGTTTGTGCGAGTTTAACCTAGTTGTAGTGACACGGCGCTGTTGGTGCGAAGAGGCTGATTTGTGACTCCACGCTGAACTCATCTCCGGTGTTAATGAACTGGACAAATCACGTGGTCATGCAAGGACAGTAATAAATTAAAACTTAATTAAAAATGTCAGTGTGTTTCTAACTAAACTCGGCAGAATATGTTGATGATTAATTATAATTAGCATTTACAATATTTACCTTTTCTCGGATTTTGTCCTCGTCACAGTGTTTCCCGATACAGACTTTACTTGGAGGGTTTCGGGTGGGGGTGAG
>CM045749.1:28416728-28429228 GCA_024760905.1 Plotosus lineatus | reverse complement strand
GTTCATTTCTTTTCCACAAATCCATCAAATTCATCTTTACTGTCTGAGTTTAACATAAAGCCCGGATCCCGCTATTATTTTTTGAGTATTATATTATTATTATTATTATTATTATTATTATTATGTTTTATCTATCATTCCCTTGTGCATGGAGTCAGATCAGTAGCGACGACGATTAGAAGTCTTCCTGTGTAGTGACTTTCTCTCAGCCACACCCTTTTAAAGAGACAGCGAATTAATATTGTGTTCATTACAGAATGGAGGTCATTACTCTTAAAACGCTGTATCAGTGTAACTTTAAATTCAAGAAGGTTAATCCGAGGTCTCAGGAGGATGCCTGTAGCAGTGCTTTATCCAGTTATTTGGACATAAAGCCTGGATCCCTCTAACTTACGACCTGGACACCAATAGCTAGCAGCTGGAGTTCTTTAGTTGATCCACCGAAATGATGGTAAGCTTTGAAATAGTTTGCCTCACTTGCGTTTTGACGGTGCCAGTGAGATGAAGCCGAGGACACAACAGCACATAAGGCGCACCGGATTATAAGGCGCATGGTCGGGTTTTTTTTTTTATTTTTATATATATTAAAGGCTTTTAAGTGCGCCTTATGGTCCAAAGAATCCTGCAAAAGCAGACATTTTGAATTGAAGGGTGATTTTGAGAATTACACGGTTATATTTATCATGTTTTGGGATTTTTACCTTCAAAAAAACCTGCAGTTGTCCCCTGGGAAGACACTTTCAGAACGAGCTTCATTATCACAATATCATACCACCTCATTTTTTATCATGTATGAATGTAGAAAATTATGGCTCTGAGCCCTTCAATTACTTTTCTGTAATTAAATATAATGAATATCTGTTTGTAATGTTAATGCTACAAATACTGCAATCTTTTTTTAATTTTGAGTAATCCGGTACATCAAGTACATTCCCTTGTTTTTTAAATATAAAATATAAGGATTATTGTATCGAGAGAGAGAGAGAGAGAGAGAGCCATGTCTCTGCCCCACTTCCAGTTATTCTATGTTAAAATTTTAGCTTGTGCACGTGAACTCGAGCTCCCACACTTACTGTAAGTTTTTCGTTTCGTTTGGGAACTGTCTGTCTGCTCGATGAGTAATATTACTTGTTTGTTTATTCGCGAGTCTGAGCAGTGATCTATGAGCCTTTTTAGACGTCAGTTCTCTTTGATCCTCCAGGTGTGTGATCTGGCTCTTTCATGTCATCAAGCATTAGTTCTAATGGCCTGCTCATGCGCCAGTGAGGTCAATGAATTGAATAAATTATTTTATTTATTTATTTTTTTTTGGGGTTAATATTTTATATTTGTCATATTTGTACACGAAGTAAACCTGTCATGGTGACAGATATAATAACTTTAATCTCACAGTATAACTCGATACAAAGGAGTTTTGATGGGCAAATCCCAAATGGTCCTGTGCTTCCCATATAAGTGCCCTCAATAATGTGTGAATGGCTGCTGTACACTATCTATTGCACTACTGTATTACAGAGGCGGGAATGTGTAATTCAGCTCACATTAACACTGTGAGGTAAAGGAAACTTCAGCTTATTGGCTTCCTTATCAAGACAGTAACTCAATTTAAGGGTCGAATGATGATCACGGGTTACTTTCAACTCAAACTTTTCTCCAAATTCTTTAACTCAATATCCTATCACTCGCTGCTGCGCTATGGTTGTCCACCATTGCATAGTTATGGGTTATCTCGGAAAGCAAGCACTATATATTATAATAATATAGACTGGTTCCAATTATCCAGCACCTTCGGGACGAAGCACATACTGGAAAATGAATTTTGCCGCTGTATCAGGACCTTCCCACAAACACACACAAATTAAATTAAAATGAAATAGAAAGTAAAATAATAAAAAAATGTTGTGCAATATTACTTACCAAAAAATAGCACAAGACCAAAAAATAAAAATAAAAAAAAACCAAACCTATGCTCGCTGTGCACCCCACCTCCCACACCTTAAATGAAGTTCCATCCACTCTTTCGTCTCTTCTTCCGGGAAATCATGGATGGGGTGATACAAACGTAAACATACGCTCGTGTTGTAGTTTTGTTTTGACACTCGAGCACACACACGTTTAAATGAACAATCGTTTACGATTTTTCTGATTTCACCTTTTTTCCCAGTCAAAAATGTACCGTTATACCAAGTAGGGTCCTGATTGTTTGGCATTTTAAAAATAAGGCATGCCGATGTACGAGTTGCCGGATAATTGGAACTAGTCTGTAATAATCATAATTTCACACACAAACATACACAGCTTTTGCAGTTGGGATTTCTTTGGGCAAGTTGCATCTCGGAAGGAACCCAGGCATACCTCTCCCACTGATACTCTCCATTTCTTCTTTGGGTATCCAGAGATGTTTCTCAGCCAGGTGGGATTTAATCCCTCCATCAAGTTCTGGGTCTACCCCTGGGCCTCCTCTAAGTTGCACGTGCCTGGAAGACCCTTAAGGACAGATGGCCAGGAGCTGTTCTGTTCAGATACCCCAACCTCCTGAACTGACACGTTCCATGTAAAGGAGCAGTGGCTCCGCACTGAGCACCCGCTGTCTGAGCTCCTCACCCTGCTTCGAATGTTGAACGCAGTCATTTTCCAAAGGAAATAGTTTTATTTACGATCACATTGCCGTCTCAACACCGATTCATCTGTCCACCTCCCACTCCATTCTACCATCACTCGATATCACGAGCCGGAGATGCTTGAGGCACAGACTCATCCGCGAATCAGAAGCAGCGATACAACTTTTTCTTGTGGAGAACCATGGCCTCAGATTTGAAATGAGCTTGAGTTTGACTTCAGGGAAGTTCTTGCAGATGCAGAGTGCTTGCCGGCCCAGAAAGGGAAAGTAGGGCCCGTCCCGGGCTGTGCTTGGTCTGGGTGGGAAACCGATGACCCGTACTGCAGTTTCTATCTTGTTTCTGACACGTTATTTTATTTCTATGGTTATATAATAATTTTCTGATAATTTGACTGCAGGCAGAGTGGGTAGGACGAGGTGAATTATGGAGAAAGGTGCATTTCACAAAGCCATGGATGTTAATGTCGTTCGCACATTTCCATGCTCCGGTGGCTGTATTTGCGTTCTTTCCCTTTTATTAAAGGAATGAATTATGCATTTATTCTTGCATTTAAATGACATTATGTATGGCCATCCATTTTCTTGAGCACACACATGCTCACCGAGTCTGACACTAAAAGCTTCAACACCAGGCTGAGATGAACATACTTTTTGTAATCTGTGTATCTTCAAGCCTGCGAGTTATCAGCCTCTTGTCTGTTTTAATAACTGTGTGGCTGTTTGACTTCCCAGAAGAGAGAGAGTTTTCATTCCTTTCATTTTCTATCTCAGATTATGTTTGCAGCCATTTGAGAAGCCAGTGTATTTACTGAGAAAAGGCACCTGGAACAGACCAAGGTCTTTAGATGTAGAAGTGGCTGGAACAGAGATTCTCAGCTACTTATCCCTGCCGGCTGAGTGAGGCGGTCTCTGCTGAGACATCTGCGTGTAGGAGGTGAGTTGTGTCTGCTGGTGAAGCAGGTTTAAGGTGAACTGTATGATGGATTGTGGTAAATAGTGTGTGTTGATGCTCAGGTAAATAAAAGAGAGAGAAGTGAGACGGTACGATAGGGGCGAGCGGCAAATTGTTAAATTTTATTTATGTACAGCGTAAATTCACTTTCTTTGGTTTATGTCGAGACGAAATCTGTATTAACTGTCGTCTTCTATCTGAGATTTGACACACACACACACACACACACATTCAAGTATACACATACACAAAAACGCACACACATATATATATATATACACACACACATACACACAATTACACAAAAATAGACACACAAACATACACACACACACACACATATATATATATATATATATATATATATATATATATATATATATATATACACAAACACACACAGAGAGAGAGTTCCATGAAGACATCTGCTGTGATCATGTAGGGAAGTCTCACTTTTAATTTATTCATTTATGATTGTAATTTCATGATCTAAAGATTTTGTTTCCTTTCATTTATTGGCTGTCATTACTCAGAACTGTTTGTTTTCCAATATTTACATTCAGAGCATTCTTTTATGATCCCATAGCATGGTTTCTCCCAACACCCTGCTGCGATCCATCAGTAACACGGGAATGGAATGTCTATGTGCGGCTGTGGGTCGGATATCGAAGCCGGACTCTGTCCTATCTGGGCGATATGTATTTGCTTCTACTTATCTCAAGTGTTTTGTTGGGCGGCACGGTGGTGATGTGGTTAGAACGTCTAATTCACAGCAAGAAGGCCTTGGGTTCGAGTCCCATACATGGTGAGGGTATTTCTGGGTGGAGTTTCCATGTTCTTCCTGTGTTTGTATTTGTTGACTCCGGGTTCTCCAGTTTCCTCCCCATTTCAAAGACATGCGCATTTTGCTAACTGGCTGTTCCAAATTGTGCTTGGTATGATCGCATGTCGGCCTTTCGATGGCCTGGGTGTACCCTGTCTTAGCCCAGTTTTGGCCAAAATAGGCTTTGGTCTCCCCATGACCGTAATTGTATTAAGTTGCTTTGCAAGTGTGGTTTGGTGAAAAAATGGCTCGTATATAATGTGTGTATGTATTTATTTAAATATAAATATCAGGCGAAAGTCACGAGACAGTTGTGCAACAGTTTTTTCGAGATATTTGTGACTGGTTTGTGGCTGTTTGGTCAAAATAAAGAAAGAAAAAAAAAAAACCCAAAACATTTCTTACACCATAAAACATTTTATTTTTGTTCTGGAACCATTTGCAATAATTCAAACACGGAATACAGCAGCTGTCACGTCTCAAAGTTTGTGTTAAGAAATTTACTTATCAGAGCAGCAACTTATCACTTTTCCGTGTGAAGGAAAAACAAATAATAAAATTTGCAAGCTTAATAATGTTACGGGTATTTTTAAAAGATAAGACAATTGTAAGATAACCTGCGTATCCATTTTGACTGAAGTGATTTGGAAGAGAGACGCTCGTACTGCAGCTGATTGGCATTGTGGGATTCGAATGGTGGAGTTTAACGTATGCCGACACCCATCTCTCCTGCTGCCTTTTCCGTCAGTAAAACATCAGGGAGGTTTATGATGTTACTCACTCTGAGAAACCTTCAGCACAGTAGCTTCTGGTGTATGAACATTTCTCCGCCCATTTGTGGAAACACCCACAAACACCCCCCTATCCTTCCACAATCATCTCTCTCTCTCTCTCTCTCTCTCTCTCTCTCTCGGTGTGTGTGTGTGTGTGTGTGTAGAGGTGCAGAAACCAAAATGCACGTTTGCATCAAACATGACATTCTGCTTTGTGTCTGGCGTATCACCGAGAGCTGGAATTTGCAGCTAGTTATTTATATTTATGGATTCATAGTGGATGCCCTGGTGTGAAATAATGGGTCATTCTAAGACAACATGAGGTGCAGAGGCAGAATTTCAAACGGCTGCCTGCCTGCTCCTCGCTGCCAAATGCCCTGAACCCTGAATTTGAATGTGTCTCTGAATCTGTGCACAAGAAACAGGGGGAGAGAGAGTGAGAAACGGGATGATGGCGTTGTGCTAGTTGGGTTCCTGTCACCTGCACGTTTCTGAAAGTGATGTGGCATTGGAATTAATAACCTTCACCAAGCCTGGCAAAGTACCTTCTACCAACTGCCACAGGGTGTGTGTGTGTGTGTGTGTGTGTGTGTGTGTGTGTGTGTGTGTGTGTGTGTGTGTGAGTGTTTGAGAGAGAGATAGAGAGCGAGCGTGGAGGAGTTAATGTGAGTGATGTGTATGAAATTTCCACTATATTTATGTAGATTGAGGTTTTTCTTTTTGATTTTGTTCAAATCCATATGTTCCTTCTTACCCTCGTATCCCAGTCGTCTGTGGATTAACCTCCAGACGTAAACAAACCAATCGTTCATAGATCAAGAAAAAAAGTGAAATGCAGATGAGGAAGAAGGGAATGTGAAATATAAATAAGTATTGTTGATGTACAGTGCATGTCCTCAGCCTCGGCCCCTCCCTGTAGCCTCTCACATTGCTTGAGTATGTTACAGGAGTCACTCACGCGGAGATCACAAAGATGCACGACAGACACAGGAGAGGTTCTCCCTTTCTAACCGCGAGCTGCAGCGGTGTCTGGGACATGCACAGCCTGTTTCTTTAGAAGTTCCACAGGAAGTTTCTGAGAACACGTCCCCATTGGCGTGCTTGTATTCGATGTTATTCTCATTGGCTGGCCACTTCATTGAGGACCCGATCACGAGACGTCGCCGACACTGTGTGCGTCCGGATTGCATCAGTCGCCCTTTCCGTCCCTTTGCTACTTCGGATCCGTCATGATACGCAAACCCTCTCTACAATCTAAGGCTGCTGGATAAATATTTGCTGTCCTGCTCTAATTCCCAAAATACACAAAGTGCACGTTCAGAGCGCGTCTACTGAATACTAGATTAGAGACGGCGGGCGAGTTTCGGCGGAAGATATCCTCCCGTGGCTTTGGGGCCGCACCTTCTTTCATGTACATAAGTGCGACTGTGAAGGACACACTTAGACCCGTGGCACATACGCCCGCCCCTCCCCCTCCTTTTCTAATGCAATTTTGTTTTCGTCATGGTTAGCTCTTACCCATCAGGCCGTTCTCTGCATTAAACGACAGCTACCACCCAGAGAGAGCAAAACCTACCGCGCGATTCCTACAAGGAGCAAAAGAGACGATTAACTTCATCCGTTCGAGCCGCTGCTCGTTCACCGTCAGGCAGGTGACGTCACACGCTCAGAGACGATTCTGTTCACACCCTTTAGCACCCATGAGCCCATACGCAGCCCCGATCGGCTAGTGTCATTGTGATTAATAGGGAACGTAGAGCGAGAACAGCCAGTTTTGCTGTCTTCAGCTCCTGCGTATGGACGGCGTTGGCATCACTGGGATTTAAACTCACAATCTCGTAATAGAATTTCAGTAGTGTAATGTTACACCCTAGGAAATGGTTTAGAGCTGCAATTCATCTTCATTTGGAAGTTCTGTGCACAGGATAAGCCCACCACCACCACCACCACCACCACCTTTCAAAAAGTGATGTATTTACAATGCCACTAAAATCATACATCCTTCAGGATCCGAGTTTGACACTCATCACGTCCCGGTGCATCACCACAAGACGTGTCTGTCTGTTAGTTGCTTTTTTATTTTTATTTTTTCCTGAGAGTAGTTGGTGACAGCTATTACCTTTTATTGCACAGCTCATTTGAATAGATGATTATGATTGGTCAGCGATGATATTCAGTCGTCTGTTTGATACGTCTTTAAAATGGATAAATTTTAAATCAATGTAATCAGATTTGTCTTTCGATGAACAACACAGAGCGAGAGAGAGAGAGAGAGAGCGAGAGAGGGAGAGCGGCTGCCTATCAGTGCATTCGCGTGCTATAACCGGGGCATATAAAGCCCTGAGTACAAACCGGCAGGCTGACAGAAAAGGCCACAGACCAAGATTTTACATCTGTGGTTTTGGATTTCCATTTCATTTTCTGTAACTGCTTAATCCTAATTAGGGTTGCATGGAGGCTGGTGCCCATCCCAGCCGATTCCGGGCGAGGGCAGAGTACACCCTGAACAGCTCACCGGGTCATCGCAGGACGCAAACACACTGATGGTTTTGCAGCTCCTCTTGTTGAAAGTCAGCAATGGTTCTTTTACACAAGCATGTAAAAGAACCATTGCTGACTTTCGTAAAGAGTGGGACCTTTGAAAAAAAAGAGGGAAAAAAAAAAAAAAGAACCTTTTTTAAAAGAAACCCCCCCCCCCCCCCCCCCCCCCCCGCCGCCGCATTTCTAATCTTATCTGTCATCGCTGTTATATTGTATAAATAAGTGACTGCCGGTGGGCGACTCTTATTAATCAACACCTCATCTGTTCTATTAATGGAGCGATTTGGACATATTCGTACTATTTTAATTTAATCTTCATATTTTTTACAAACAATGCACAGCTATATTTATTTATTTTTTTGAAGAGAGACTTGCCCTGATTGGGTGATAATGGAGAAATCACAGCCTTACATGTGTTGGTGTTGAATGCCAGCAAGCAAAACACAAAACAAGAATATTCAGGACATGGAGAAGATTGAAGAGGCTGATGATGATCATTTACTTAGTTTCTCTGCTTAAAGAATCCTCTGCCAAAAATACAGGAAGGATTCTCACTGTGAAGTTTTTCACAGTACGCACTGCTGCACCAGATGAAACACTAATATTCCGACCGCATGGAGCTTTGATTACAGCGTGTGTTCACTGGCAATTCGTTTCACATACAGAGTTTATTGACAGAGAGTTGGGCAGACCACTGTTTAGTCTTCTCAAGCCCCTCCCTGAACTACTATTTCACTATTTGAGCCCAAAAAAAACGGACCATTGCTGGGATAACCTGGCCATTCAGCCCGCTCTTATTTATTTATTTTTTGGTTTTGGTGCTGCATAGTGTTGCCGAGCCTTGACCTGACCAATTGATGAATCCTCAGCTCATAACAAGATCACATGACATGTTTCCTTTGCCCCAGAGTCCAGTCTGTGTTCCATGTATTCTGTCTTATTGTTATTCTTCCTACCGGATGGTTTCCTAATGATCGACCCTTTGAGCTCTCACCACACTGTATGTAGAAATGTTCCTGTTCTCTGTGTGAAATGTTCTCTCAACTTTGCTTTATTTTTGATAATTAAACGTTACCAGATGTTTTAAGTCATCTTCAATCTGTGGTCGTGAATTTCTTTTCTTTATTATTTCTTTCTTTATTTCTTTCTCTCTCTCTCTCTCTCTCTCTCTCTACCTCTCTCTACCTACCTCACATTGCCAGTTGAGCTCGAGGATTCCAGTAATGCCGGCAGTCCACCCTGTTGTCATCTTTTCCTGATGCTGTTCAATAATTTGGCTCGTCTGAAACACAGGGGTACCTTGAATTAGGAGTGTCTTTCATAACGAATTTTCTATGATACGAGCTTCGATCCCACCAAAAGTCTGCCCCATCCAACGAGTAAAATTTTCATTTACAAGCTCTAGTGTAATTGTGCATCCTCTACAGTATGTGGCAATGGTGCTCTCACTGTGTTCCCTACACCATAGGAAACAACAGTGAGAGTGCCACTGCCACGTATTGTAGAGGATGGGCAAATACACTTAAACCTAGTACAGTATGGCAAAAAGCATGTTCCCCAGGGTCATGCGCGCCACCCCCTCGCCTCACACTACGCCTCCACTATTTGAGAAGCACTGGCCTTGTGAGAGCTCACCACGAGCCATTCCTCGCTGGCATTCGTAGCGTGAAAATTCTCACACAATTCTCCTCCTTCTGTCACGCACCACCTCATGCCTGCCCACGTGACATCTTTGCACCCACGTGACATCTTTGCCGGAAGGCTTAGTTGACTTATTGTTTTTTCTTGCTTGATTATTAGTTATTATTAATGTTAATGTACATTTTTTTTATTATTATTATAAAATATTTGTTTTTACTTGTTTATCTTTAATATATTCGGTGAAAAATACGTGTTCGTGTCAGGTTATATGAATTTGGTGAGGGTTGGAACGGATTAAATGATTTTCTATTGTTTCCTGTTCAAATTGTTCTTTCATCTAGCAAACATTTTGACTTACGAGCTCGCCCTCGGAACAAATTAATTTCGTAAGTCCGTGTACCACTGTATTTAATTTTATCTAAATTTATTTGCATGACAACAGCTTAAATAATTGAGAAGCACTGCACAAGGCGTTCTCGGAGCGGAGAGGAATACACGCGGAGGAATACGAGGCTATAATCGGCCCGGAAAAGCCATTTCCCCAGCAGAGCTTGTAAATCAAAATTTTACTGGTTGGATGGGATAGATTTTTGGTGGCGTCTCACTATAAGGGATACTCGTGAGTCAAGGTACCACTGTATTTTATTTGAACGGAACCATTGTGAAGAAAAAATTGAATAGTATATTTTTTCC
This sequence comes from Plotosus lineatus, assembly GCA_024760905.1. Taxonomy (NCBI): domain Eukaryota; kingdom Metazoa; phylum Chordata; class Actinopteri; order Siluriformes; family Plotosidae; genus Plotosus; species Plotosus lineatus. Next base: position 28,419,185 of record CM045749.1, on the reverse strand, counting down.
TTTTTACTTTCTACTTTGTTTGATACTGTGACAGCGTCTGTCATCCTCAGATTTGAGTCTCGACTGCACAGTGATGGTTATTGTTCCACATTCTGTTTCTTTGGGACTTAATTTTTGCTCTTGTGCATAGGAGGGCTGCATTGAACTGGTAATCAGTTCGTATTATACTTTGCTGCAGTTTCTCACTGACCTCAGCATGAATATAATTCGTCTGTGGCCCAGCATCGCCGTACTCATCTCGTATCTAATTCCACATGTTTGTGGAAAGTGTTGCCTTCTTCAACAGGAAATAAAGGCGCCTCTGCTTGAAATCCGGTTCTGTGACCGAGACCACCGCTTCGTCTCACGGTTTTGCTTCGTGTGACTCAGAGGTGCAACGCATGAAACGCTTCCTCTGCTCGCTAACATGGCAAAATGAATTTGCAGAGCACTTATGGACAATTACTGCAGCTGCCAGCCAAGCAGTTTGGGGTGCAAAGGTGCGTTGAGCCGCCCGACCTCCAGTTATTAACGTGTAGTAGACTTTCTCCTGAATTCTTTAACCTTGCCAGTGAGTTATTCTCTTGGTAGTTGATGTCAAACACATAATAGTAATTCAAATACACAATGGAATTTTTTGTCACGCTGGCATTGCCTCATATTTCTGCAATGTTTTCAAGCGCTCTGCGCTTCAATCTTTGCTAGCTGTGCGCGGTTGACATTCCACTGGCTGAAAACCTCATAAATAGTTGTTGCTCTACATAATTAACAATGATTGCAATCAGGAGAAGCGACTGTGGACTGCAGAGTTATGCCACCCATCATTTACGTGTGTTATTATGGTAATCATCAGTCTAATTTGCAACATTAGGATTTACACTCATTGGCACGTAGTAGATTTTCTGAAGCTTTATTGATTCTTTTCAAGACGACTGACATTTAGAACTAACTGGTGTAGCAGTTAGCACGTTCGCCTCACAGCAATAAGGACCTGGGTTCGATTCCCAGCCCGGGCGTCTCTGTGTGGAGTTTGCATGTTCTACCCGTGCTTGCGTAGGTTTCCTCCCACAGTCTAAAACATGTACAGCAGGTTACTTGGCTGTTCCAAATCGCCCCAAGGTGTGAATGTTAGTGGTTCTGTGTGTGTTGGCCGTGGGATGCCCTGGCAAGCTGTCCAAGGTGTATCCTGCCCTCGCCTAGAGTAAGCTGAGCTGAATCCAAATCAGGATTCAGCGGTTCTGAAAATGAAATGAATATATGTATATCTTCTTTTTTTTCCTTTCGGCTTTTTCCGTTTTTCAGGTGTCACCACATGACTCACATGTTTGATTTGGCATAGGTTTTTACGTCAGATGCCCTTCCTGACACGCTGAAACACACTGACGGCTTTGCAGCCTACTCTTTATGAAAGTCAGCAATGGTTCTTTTACATAAACCTCTCACCATAGACCGTGAGAGACGTGGTCGGCCTTTGATAACCCAGTTAGCTGCACTAGGGGGAATGAATATATAAAATATATACACTAGTGTGTGTGTGTGTCCCAGTGCAGCTAACTGGGTTATCAAAGGCGGGCCATGTCTCTCACTGCCTATGGTGAGAGGCATGTAAAAGAACCATTGCTGACTTTCGTAAAGAGTAGCTGCAAAGTCGTCAGCGTGTTTCTGTCCCTGCTAAAAAGGGTTGTGACAGGGAGGGCATCCGACGTAAAAACCTCTGCCAAATCAAACGTGCGAATCAGATGATTCGCTGTGGCGACTCCTGAGTAAAAGGGAAAAAGCCGAAAGGAAGACATACACTAGTGTGTGTGTGTGTGTGTGTGTGTGTGTATATACACACACATATATATACACACACACACACACACACACACACACACACACACACACACACACACAGAGGTATACCTTGGCTTACATTGTTAATTAGTTCCAGGAGAGATGATATAAATCGAAAATTAATAAATATATATATATATATATATATATATATATATATATATATATATAAAATATTTAATATGCTAAATATATATACTATACGGGTTATGTTCCTCCCCTACCCGCTGATCCCGGAAAGCCGCAAATTATTCATGCAGTTTTAAAACCTCATGTATGATATTACATGCGATAAAATCTGCTTGTTAAACCCGTTCTATAGCCAGTCTTACTCATTAATACAGTAATAATGCAGTAAAATGTGGTAATGATTAAGTAAAAACTTTTTAATTTTGTACTGTGCTAATATTTATGAATAAATAAAGCACTAAGCTAGAGAAGATGTGGGGCGTTTGAGTGACATCATTGGGCTTAAATAATCATTAAAAACACCCTAAAAAACATGAATTCACAATTCAAGCAATCACGTTGATAATGTGCACGAAGGAGAAAAAAGAGGTGTACACATCATCTGCAACCAATCAGAAGGAGGGAGAAACAAAAAGCTCTGCCATTGGATAATTTGAATCACTTGCCAGTAAT
>CM045749.1:28189228-28414228 GCA_024760905.1 Plotosus lineatus | reverse complement strand
CTTTTTGGGGCCGATTAGCCTCGTATTCTTTCGTGTGTATTCCTCCACACTCCGTGATGAACGTCTTGTGCAGTGCTTCTCAACTATTTTCTGTCATGCCCCCTATACGAAGAAAAATTTCACGCTCTCCCAGCACCCTGCGCGCCACTATAAATAGTGTTTACTGCACTTCATATCATTTGCTCAGTGGTTTTCCCTACACTATAGGGAACACAGTGAGAGCACTACTGCTACCGACTGTAGAGGATACGCAATTGCACTTAATTCTAGTACAGTATGGCAAAAAAAACATGTTCCCCAGCGCCCCCCACCCCCATCCCCACCCCCACCCCACCCCACACACACACACACACACACACACACACTATTTCAGAAGCACTGGCCTTGTGGGAGCTCACCACGAGCCTTTTCTCACTGGCATTCGTAGCGTGCACATGCAAAAAATTCTCCTCCTCCTCCTTCTCTGTTATGCATCACATGACATCTTTGCCGCAGTCGATGATTGGAAGGGTTCGCTGACTTGTTGTTTATGTATTATTTATTATTATTCATGTTAATGTACATTTATTATTATGAAATTTGTATTGTTTTTACATGTTTATCTTTAATATATTAGGTCAAATATACATGTTTGTGTCAGTTATGAGTTTGGGAGGTGGTTGGAACGGATTAATAGGTCTTGTGTTATTTCCGATGGGAATAATTGTTGATCTAACGAACTTTTTGGCTTACGAGCTCGCCCTTGGAATGGATTAATTTCATAAGTCAAGGTACCACTGCATGTTGTACGCAAGCGGCACAGTGGTGGTGTATTTAGCACATCTGTCTCACAGTAAGAAGGTCCCGGGTTCGATTCCCAGCTCGGGCGTTTCTGTGTGGAGTTTGCATGTGCTTGCGTGGATTTCCTCCAACAGTCCAAAAATATACACAGTAGGTAAATTGGCTGTTTCAAATCTCTTCCAGGTGTGCGAGTGAGTATGAATTGGTTGTTTGAGTGTCAGCCCTGCGATGGCCTGGCGAGCTGTCCAGGGTGTTCTTCGCCCTCATCCGGAGTCGGCCGAAATGGGTGCCAGCCTCCCCGCGACCCTAATTAGGATTAAGCGCTTCAGAAAATGAATGAAAGAATGAATTATGCAGGTGGTAACATTATAACCAACACAGTGCCAATAGGTTTGAGTTTTTTTTTTAACCGAATAATGAATCATTTTCTCACGTTTCATTCTCCTTAATGTTTGTAGCTGTGAACGTTTGCATTTGCACAGCTTTTAAATCGAGCAGATTAATGAAGTGAACCAGGCGAGTGGATTGAAAGACTTTATTCAATTATTAAATTGTGTAAACTGAATGTAATATAACATTTTACTGGATGGTGGCTTAATGCACAAAATTATAGCTCTCAATAAGATCTCTCAATTTTTTATTTTATTTTTTTTTTACACGAGACTACATGAGATCTTATCCTGCTCTTTTTTTGTAAATTGTACGTTGCTGAAATTGTTGGTAGAAATGTCATTCAGACTTTTGTACCAAAGGCTGATTCTTCAAAGAACATTTATTCATTCATTTTCTGAACTGCTTAATCATGGTCGTGGGGAGGCTGGTGCCCATCTCAGCCGATTCCGAGTGAGGCCAGAGTACACCCTGGACAGCTTGCCAGGCCATCGCAGGGCAGAAACACGCTGATGGCTATGAAGCCACAGTGGGGCCAATAAGTATTGGGCAACGTAAAAATGTGCAAGTTCACCCATTTAAAAAGATAAGAGAGGTTTGTAATTTTCATCATAGGTACACATCAAGCTTGAGAGACAGAATGTAAAAAAAAATCCAGGAAATCACATTGTATGATTTTTAAACAATTTATTTGTGAAAATGGGAGGCCAATAAGTACTGGGCAGCCAGCAAAAGTTACTTTTAATACTTTGTAATGTAGTCTTGGTTGGCAATGACAGAGGTCAAACGGTTCCTGTAGTTCTTGACCAGGTGTACACACACTTTAGTTGGTATTTTGGCCCACTCCTCATGTTTGAGGGCTGTCGCTTGGCAACTCGAAGTTTTAACTCCCGCCAACGGTTTTCGATTGGGTTGAGGTCTGGAGACTGGCTCGGCCACTCCAGAACCTTGATATGCTTTTTACGGAGCCATTCCTTGGTTTTCTTGGCCGTGTGCTTTGGATCGTTATCATGCTGGAAGACCCAGCCATGTTTCATCTTTAATGCTCTGAGGTTTTTACCCAAAATGTCACAATACATGGCCCCATTCATGTTGCCATTGATACGGTGCAGTCTTCCTGTCCCTTTTGCAGAAAAGCATCCCCAAAGCATGATGTGTCCACCCCCGTGCTTCACAGTCGGTATGGTGTTCTTGGGATGCAACTCAGCATTCTTCTTCCTCCAAACATGGCGAGTGCTGTTTAAACTAAAAAGTTCAATTTTGGTCTCATCTGACCACATCACATTCTCCCAATCCTCCTCTGGATCGTCCAGATGGTCTTTAGCATATTTCAGACGGGCCTTTACATGTTTTTTGTTTAGTAGGGGAACCTTTCGGGCAATGCAGGATTTCATCTCATGACGACGTAGTGTGTTAGTTATTGTCATCTTTGTGACGGTGGTTCCTGCCGTCTTCAAATCAGTGACCAGTTCCTGCCGTGTAGTTCTGGGCTGATTACTCACTGTTCTCAGGATCTTTTGAACCCCACGAGGTGAGATCTTGCATGGAGCTCCACTCCTCGGGAGGTTGTCAGTGATGTTATACTTCTTCCATTTTCTAATAATGTTTCCAACCGTTGATCTTTTCTTACAAAGTTGTTTACCAATTGCAGTTTGACTCATCCCAGCTTTGTGCAGTTGTACAATTTTATCTCTGGTGTGTTTGGGAAGCTCTCTGGTCTTGGTCATGGTGAAGACTGCAGTCTGACAGTTTGAAGGTGTGTGCAGGTTTGAAGGTGTCTCTTATGCATCTAATCAGTTCAGACAGGTGTCATTCATACTGTTAACGAGTGGGGGCCGAAATAATGTTTGTTTTCTAGCTGCCCAATACTTATTGGCCTCCCATTTTCACAAATAAACTGTTTAAAAATCATACAATGTGATTTCCAGGATTTTTTTTTACATTCTGTCTCTCAAGCCTGAGTCTACCTGTCTGTTTGTCTTCCTTTCGGCTTTTTCCCTTTTAATCAGGAGTCGCCACAGTGAATCATCTGATTCGCACGTTTGATTTGGAAGAGGTTTTTACGTTGGATGCTCTTCCTGACACAACCCTTTTTAGCAAGGGACAGAAACACGCTGATGACTTTGCAGCTCCTCTTTACGAAAGTCAGCAATGGTTCCTTTACATGAACCTCTCACCATAGCCAGTGAGAGACATGGCCCGCCTTTGATAACCCAGTTAGCCGCACTGGGGGGGACAGTGACAACCTTGTGGAGAGTGGGACTCGAACCCCCAACCTTTGGATCAGCGATCCAGCGCCCTATACCACTAGACCACCACTGATGTGTACCTATGATGAAAATTACAAACCTCTGTTATCTTTTTAAATGGGTGAACTTACACATTTTTACATTTCCCAATACTTATTGGCCCTACTGTACTCTTGTCGAAAGTCAGCAATGGTTCTTCTACATGAACCTCACACCACAGACAGTGAGAGACACGGCCGGCCTTTGATAACCCAGTTAGTGTACTGGGAGGACCTCCTGTTGAGAGTGAGGCTTGAACCCCCAACCTAAGGATCAGTGATTCAGTACCTTGCCACCAGACCATCACTGCCTGGTGTTTAAAGGAACAGTGCTTGGTATTAGGATGATAAAATCCTGAGCTCTGGAAGCACAGTAACCCAATCTGATATAATTTATGACATTTCCTCCATTTGGATGGATTTGCCTTTGGAAGACGGCAGCGGGTGCTTTCAGCTTGGAAATCCGTAGAAGGCATCAACCCACACTCAGTGGTGCAAGCTCAACCCCATCCACCTCGATAATCATTCCATATTTCATAATAATAGTACTAACATTGCATGGAACGGTGGTGTAATGGTTAGCAGATCCGCCTTACAGGAACAAGCTCCTGGACTCATTTCCTGTGTGGAGTTGTGTGTTGCCTGTTCTCTGTGTTCCTGCGCATGTTTCTTCTGGGTGCTACAGTTTGCTCCTACAGTCCAAGCACATGCACGTCAAGATAACCGACTTTTCCAAATGCAGTCGGCCCCCAACTTACGAAATTAATCCGTTCCACAGCCCTTTTCGTATAGCGGGGGTTTCATAACTAGGGATAGCATCTTGCATGTTAAATGCCTAATTCGTTCCAAGACCCCGGTCTTTGGACTGAATAAACGCCATAAACGCTTTAAAAATGATAAAAGTACACCAATTTTGTATGAAATGTGTTAAAAGTAAAAGAAAATTATTTATTAAACCATTTAAACATTTTATTAACATATTAAACCATTTTATTAACATTTATTAATTAAACCATTATTAAACATTTTTTTATTAACACACACACACACACACACCTCTCTCTCTCTCTCTCTCTATTGCATGCGCTGCGGGCCACACCCACAAGACGTGGAATTCAAAGCGCATTCCCTGCTTGACAAACTCGACTTTAATTTGATTCTTTGAGGGATCGGAATTCCAGATAAGCTCAAATGCGCCAACATTTATTAAACATTTACTGAATTAAACAACTTAAAAACTATAGTTATTCCTTCTCTCTCTCTCTCTCTCTCTCTCGCACGAGCGCGCTGCGGGCCACGTCCACAAGACATGAATTCAAAGCGCATTCCCTGCTTGACCATTTACTGAATTAAAACAATTTAAAAAACTAAACTAAAACCTAAAGCGTTATTCTCTCTCTCTCACACGCTGCGGGCCACACCCACAAGACGTGAATTCAAAGCGCCATTCCCTGCTTGACAAACTCAACTTTAATTTGATTCCTTGAGGGATCGGAATTCCAGGTGAGCTCAAATGCGCCTGCATTTATTAAACATTTACTGAATTAATACAACTTAAAAAACTAAACTAAAGAGTGAAACTTCCTTCTGTCTCTTTCTGGGAGGTCAGCGGGACGGGATATTGAGAGACAGCCAATGAGAGTGCAACTCACGCTTCGTGTGAAATTTTCATTGGTGCGTTTGACTTTCTTTTTGTAAGAGGGGGGTTGTTTCGTATCTAGGGGACGGAAACTTAGGAGAATGTTTTTCGTAACCCAGGGATTTTGTACACAGGGGTCTTCGTAAGTTGGGGGCCGACCCTTGTGCCTTGTGTTGGCCCTTGTGAATGCCCCCCAGTGTCAACTGACTTAGGCACCGGCCTCTCTGCAACCTCAACAGGATTAGGTGGTTCAGCGATAATGAGTGAGACGAGAGATCTGAATGATATGGAAAGTGTTGGGAAACCTCTGCTCCATGATGCTCGCCGTGCTCGTAAATGCATTACTCATTGCAAAGTTGATTCATTTTAAATTTCACTCGCACCCTCATCGAACAGCTTGTAAAATAGCACTTGAACCCACACATCACATTTTTTTATCGCTTTTGCACACAGTTAATTATGCGCACAACCACGAGAAGGTGAAGCCGCAAGATGCTAAATCAAGGCCATGAAATTGTAGTGTGCGCCGCGCGGTTACAGCCCGCGATTAAATCGGTGTCTTGAGTTGCGGACGTTATGAAACCGGGCTTGTTTATTCTTTTAATGTGCTTTTCTTTAAAAATAATACCCTGGTGGCTTACAGGGTAGTTCGATTCAGCGTTTATTTGCTGTGGTGATGTCTTCATCGTCATCAGAATTCTGATTTATTACGATAATTATTATCCATTCATTCAGTCATTCATTCATTTTCTAATCCCGTTAATTTTAATTAGGGTTGTCGGGAGGCTTGTGAGTATCTCAGCTGACTCTGGGCGAGGGAATGGTACACCCAGGACGGTTCATAAAATAATCACATGACAACACACTCACACAACTCGACACACTCAGTGACACACCTCCGGGGTAATTCGGATCCGCCACTTAGTCTAATGTGCATGTTTTTCGGCGAGTGGGAGGAAACCAGAGAATCTCGAGGAAACCCAAGCGTGCATGGAGAGAACCATGCAGGAACACTCCGAGCCTGAGAATCGAATCCAGGCCGTGTTCCTGTGAGGCGAAGGTGTTAACCAGTGCTCTACCATCCCACCCGTTATTACTGTAATGATAATAATGATAATCGTTGTTGTTGTTGTTCCACTGTTTGTGTATTAAATCCTGACTCTGCATGTATAACTCTGAACGCAGCACTGTATGTTCTGAAAAGATTCCATAAACACAAATCCTTAACACTGCTTAGGCTTCTAAGCTTATAAAATCATTGTGGATATATTTAGCAGGTGAATGTTGGCGGCAGATTCACACCGCCGCACGGCTTTCGCCGTTCATGTTGCACTTTGCTTTGCGTAATTTAATCTGCTATTAAAAGGATAAAATGGGAATCTGGGTTTATTCGTTTGTTTAACCTGACTGTGTCTGATGCTTCCTGTTTCCAGGTTCAAGTTGAATTGCATCTAATATCGCTGATATTATGATGACGGCAGGGGGTTAAGTTCAGTACTTTGGGGGTGGAGAAGCTTCAAAACAACAACAAGCAAACATTCGTCATAATTTTTTAACAGAATTGTCTTTAAATTTTACGGTTCACACCAACAACATATTTACTGTGTATTACCTTTGCATGTCCTTCAATCGGCTTAATCTTATTAGGGTTGCAGGGAGGCTGGAGCCTATCCACGCCGATTTGTACACACTGAACAGTCCATCGCAGGAACAACACATGCATATCCATTCACACTGACTCAGGGCAATTTGGAACAGATGATTAGCCTAATGTGAACGTCTTCGGACTATACCACACTCCACACAGAAACATGCAAACTCCCGAACCTGGGACTTGAACCCAGAGCCTTCTTGCTGTGAGGTGGAAGGGTTAAAACCTACAGCTGCCGTAGATGCCTTCAGGTTAAATGTCTGTATTTTTAAATATTAATCAACTATGCAAATGAATGAAGTCTTGTCAGATTATAAATTTAAGTTTGAATACACAGATTGGTTCTGGACTTGAATGTTCTGTAAACTTTTGGATGTTGTTCTGTAAAGCTCTGGATGTTGTTTTGTAAACATCTGGATGCTGTTCCGTAAAGCTCTGAATGTTGTTCTGTAAACATCTGGATGATGTTCTGTAAACATCTGGGTGTTGTTCTGTAAACATCTGGGTGTTGTTCTGTAAAGCTCTGGGTGTTGTTCTGTAAACATCTGGATGTTGTTCTGTAAACATCTGGATGTTGTTCTGTAAACATCTGAATGTTGTTCTGTAAACATCTGAATGTTGTTCTGTAAACATCTGGATGTTGTTCTGTAAAGCTCTGTGGCCTCGAGAACGGTTTCTTATCTCCTATAATAATACAGACTGTGAAGGAAACCTCTACTCTTCGAGTGGTCATGAATCCGGCTCACACTGGGCTAAAACCTCACACGAGACATGTGGTTTATCACAGGTGTATTTGTTTTGTGGGGTTTTCTATTCATTTTCGTAAATTTTTTTAATGTTTACATCAGTTGCTCTGATACTCAGCCTGTTTGTCCTGACATTTTTTTTTTCTTGACACCACTCAGCTTTTTCCAATTTGCTGAGAGCACCCACTGAGCTGCATCATGCCACGCTATGCTGTGATAGGCTGAGCACATTCAAACGCTCCTGTGTCACACCTTGCGCTCTCATTGTTGTGTAATGAAGCAAAGTTAACTCAACCTGTAGATAGACTGTGGGCAGTTAGAGAAGTGACTTTGGGACTGAACCAGCAGGAAAAATGTGTGGTGGTGTTGGGGGGTGGGGTGGGGTGGGGGGGCTGCACCTTCCATTAATCCACTTTCATGTCTGAAGTGCCCTTGAGCAAGGCACCTGACCCCCAACTTCTCGCTGGGTGCAACAATTTGTGTGGCATCCCATTGTTCTGAGAGTGTGGGTGTGTACGCGTGCACGCGCACACTCACCGTTTACGTTTATACATTTGACGGGTTATATGCAGAAGCAAGAATTTCTCTTGTAGGATTAATACAGTATAACAAAAACAAATAAATTGACTCTGCCCAGTTAATAGGCCCTAATAATAATAATAATAATACTAATAATAATAAATAATAATCTAATTTTTATATATCTGACATGTAGGTCAGGGTGTCCTCAGTCAGCCTGATCTTGGTCAGGGTGTCTTCGGTGAGCGTGTCCTTGGTCAGCGTGTTCTCGGTCAGCATGCCCTCGGTGAGCGTGTCCTCTGTCAACATGTCTCAATGTAAAGTTGATGGACATTGTTTCCAGGTGATTGCGTAAACGAACCATTGGAGATAACGTGCGATAATAAACAGCTCTAGCTGTGTCTGATGGTTCTGATCATCAGGCTTGGTTCACATTATGGTTCAGAACCAGTAAAGAATGGTTTTTAGAATGTGACAGTACCTTTTACTTTTTACATTTTCCCTTTGAATACCACGGTTTCATGTTGATGAAAGTGGTAGATGTTCAGAGTTCCCCTCTGTGAAGTGAAAATATCCCGATTCTAAAATCAAACTCTTCCTTTGGTGTAAATGCCGCGATTTCATGCTGACAGATAATGGGGAGCGTTTTCAGAATTCACGGCCATAAAGATGTGATGCTTTATATCTATTTCCAGTTTTGCAGACAATTATCTCTCATTACAATAACACATTACCTTTAAAGACGGGTGATAATATCACTGCGTTTATTAACCTTTAAAAATGTGTTATCCCGATGAAACGGGATATTTTTCCCTCGGTGTCACTGCTTATTATTCATGAATATTGAAATGAGATTTGTGACGAATACACAGTGTGTAATTCACTAAAAATTCCAGGCTTCAGCCATAACAGTGTAGTTATTGCTGTATAAATGTTTAAAGAGCTCAGACGATGAGTATTTTAACCGCTTTATTGCTCTGTTGTTTTAAATACGTTGGATTAAGTTAGCTTCGATCGTTGCAGCAGGTCGAGATATTCGGGTTCAGATGCGGTTCCATCAGCCGCGACAGTGCGTGCTGAGAGTTGCTTCACCGTTCACTCAGGAACAAGAAGAAGAAGAAGAGAGGGGGGAAAAAAAAGTTCTGTCGTTCCTTTGCCGCGTTGTATCCTGTGGTGGTTTGTTTGGCGAGTGTGACAGAGTGGACACGCTGCGTCTACTCGTTCTGAGGTTTCGAGTATCTTTCAGAACAAGTGACTGAGATGATGGATACTGAACACAGCAGCCGGCCTCCTGGTTCAGCTACTGGAATAGCAGCACATCCTCAGTCTCGTCCTATCTACTCGTCCTCGTCCTACCTACATGTCATTGGGTGGCTCGCCCGATTGCAGTCAGAGCTTTTTTATTTACAGTAGGCCCTTGATCATTCACGGTTCAGCACTCGCGCCCCTGCATACTCGAGGATTGGCGACAAACCCGGTTACATACACCAGTTTTCAAAAAATATATGGAAAAATTAAGTTTACGTCATTAGAAATAGCGGTAGCCCTGGCGAATTATATACATATGTCCCTCGTTACTTCGCTCTTCAATTCATGCGGCTTCAGTGCATTACGTTTTTTTTTTTTTAAATAAATAAATAAACAAATATTCATCGAATTGAAAAATAAGGAAATTAAGGAAGAATAGGGGAAAATGCCACAATAACAAGGCCAATTTTGCAAAAAACCCAACCCAAAACCAACAACAAAAAACAAAACAATCCAAAATCTCCCAACAAAACTACTTACGTTGCACGCGTATGTATGTGTGTCCTCTTCTTTTCATGCAATACCATCTGTATGTGTGTGTATTTATATTTTATTTACATCTTATGTTTTTTAATGTTTAATTATTATAAGCATTTATAACATTGAATATGTATTTATGGATATTATATACACATATACATGTACATATACGTCAGTCGGGGTGTGGGGGTGATCCTACTTCGTGGATTTTCATGGTCGTTTGGGGATCTCGGTCCCAATTAACCGCAGAAAGTGAGGGATCCCTGTACATGCATCATCATGACATGACTGATACATGATTCAAATTTAGCCAATGGGCTGACAGCGTTTGTTTATCCCTCCTGCTGATTGGTTGCAGATGATGTGTACATCTCTTTTTTTTTTTTTTTTTTTTCTCCTTTGCGCACATGTCATCAATATGACTGCTTGACTTGTAAATTCACATTTTTTAAAGTGTGTTTTTAATGATTATTTAAGCGCTATGATGTCACTGAAATGCCCCGCATCTTCTCTAGCTTCTGGTAAGGAGCCTTAGCGTTTTATTTATTCATAAATTATTTTATATGCAATATCACAGTACAAAATTAACAAGTTTTTAATTAATCATTACTACATTTTACTACATTATTCCTATATTAATGAGCAAGACTGGATATAGAATGGGTTTCACAAGCAGATTTTAGCGCATGTAATATCATACATAGGGATTTGAAACCACATCAATCATTCTCGGATTTTCATGATCCACGGGAAGGGTCAGAACTGAACCATCGTGAAAAATGGGGACCTACTGTATTTATTTATTTATTTGTTTATTTATTTTAAAGTGCATGTACTGCATACAGCAGTTTTTAATTAAAGACATTCCATTTGTGATGCTCACGCCTTGCGGTGCTGGTCACTCAGCTGGTTCTGTTTTGTTATAAATGAATTAAAATAAGGCGGACTATCCTCTGATCGTTTGCTTGTACCCTGGAGACACTGCTGAGAAATGATCTTTTCTCCTCAGTCTGGACCACCGGTGTTCGTGATGAGGAAAGCGTGGAAGATTCCCAGCGCTCCTCTCACATAATTCCTGGCACTAACACGCCCATCGGCCTGTTTGTGACGGCGTACCGCTCTTTGAAGGCGGCTGCGATCCTAAACACATTGACGCGTTTATCAGTTTTTATGGGAAATCCACACAGAGCCGTGAGCAAGAATAATTAAAGGATGAGGATTATAAACAGTTCTCATAGTTCTGCAGCCTTCTATACAAATGAAGTGATTAATTTTATGGGTATTTCAGTAAGGCTACTGTAAGCATTGTGTTTTATGTGACGCTGTGTATTTTCTCAACCTGGATCAGTTACAGATGTGTAAACAGGTAGATTTTGCACTTGAAGCCTCCTGACTGACAAGGTTCTGATTCCGATCAGACAGATGTACAGATAACGTAGAAAGGCTTCAGAAGATGCTTGTAATGAATGTGTTCCTTCAGCTGATGTTTATCTCACAGCCCAACCCAAACAAACACAATACAGCGGCTCCGATTTCTTTATAACGATGTCACAATCCTGTACTGCCGTCAGAGGAACGGGTCCACAAGGCTGAGAGTTCGGAGAAATTATTCAAATACCTTCCACCAACAGGTTACTTTGAAAACATTTGATGTTGTTTCCCCTCAAGGACAAACCGGATGTGTTGGAGATTCGTCTCGATTCATTTTGAAGTAAATTTAATTATAAACACAAATAGTACACATGTGAGAGATGAACACACACACTGACCATTGTACTCTCTCTCTCTCTCTCTCTCTCTCTCTCTCTCTCTCTGTATAATATATATATATATATATACATTTAGCCAATGGCTGAGCGCTTTTGTTTCTCAGTCTGCTGATTAGTTGCAGATGATGTGTCCACCTCTTTCTTTGTCCTCCACGCACTTCATCAACGCTATTGCCTGAATTGCAAATTTGTTTTTTTAGTGTGTTTTTGATTATTATTTCATAATGTAAATTTTATGTTACTTATATTCAGGCTCAATATTCTATAAATTACGATATACACAGTCGGCCCCCAACTTACGAAATTAGTCCGTTCCGGAGCCCCTTTCGTATTGCGGGGATTTCGTAAGTTGGGGTCGCATCTTACATGATAAACGCCTAATTCATTCCAAGGCTCCAGTCTTTGGACTGGATAAACCCCATAAAACTTTTAAAAATGATAAAAGTACACCAATTTTGTATGAAATATGTGTTAAAAGTAAAAGAAAATTATTTATTAAACCATTTAAACATTTTATTAACATATTAAACCATTTTATTCACATATTATTAATTAAACCATTATTAAACATTTTTTATTCACACAGACACACACACACCTCTCTCTCGCGCACGTGCTGCGGGCCACGCCCACAAGACGTGAATTCAAAGCGCATTCCCTGCTTGACAAACTCAACTTTAATTTGATTCCTTGAGGGATCGGAATTCCAAATGAGCTCAAATGCGCCACATTTATTAAACATTCACTGAATTTAAACAACTTAAAAGATTAAACTAAAGAGTGAAGCTTCCTTCTGTCTCTATCTGGGAGGCCAGCGGGGCGGGATGTTGAGAGACAGCCAATGAGAGAGCAACTCGCGGGTTGTGTGAAATTTTCATTGGCGCATTAGAATTTTGAATTTCTTTTCGTAAGAGGGGGTTGTTTTGTATCTCGAGGACGGAAAGTCAGGAAAATGGTTTGCGTAATCTGTGTGTGTGTGTGTGTGTGTATATATATATATATATATATATATATATATATATATATATATATATATATATATAATATGCATATACATACACAACACACAGTCACACATTGTACAGACACTCCCCTACTTACGTTTTTAATTGGTTCCGGCCGGCCAAACGCAAGTTGAAAGTGAATGCAAGTTGTTAAATTGATACTACACTATGCATCCATAAATACCATTACCGTATCTCATAAAACACCCCTAAAGCATAAAGCAATTATTATAAACATAACATTGTAAAATAATATCAAATATATCAAATAATATCAACATTAGTTTCAAATAAATTAAATTCAAGCAAAATAATTTCAAATAGATAAATTTTAATCAAATTCACTCATCAAATATCAACTACAGTATCAAATATAACCTTAAACATTCTCTATGATGCGATCTTTCTGCTTGTAAATGGTTCCGATGGTCAACAGATGGTCACTTTACATGAAGGTGCTCTGAGTCCCATGACATGAAACTGAGCCGAGTCACTTTACATGAAGCTTAAAACAGCCAATCAACGCTTACAATATGTGAAGCGCTCAAAACCGAAAGTAGTGTACTTGTTTGTACTTGAGACAAAATGCGGGTTATATGGATTTCTGGTATTTCAAGTGATCAAGGGTGCAGTTGAATACTCGTTTAGTACTCAGCCTGCACTGATGTGAATCACCAGCAGAGCGGAGAGTTCTCTTTCTTTTCTGGAATCGGGTTTTCATTCATTTTACATGTTCAGTCCGTCGTTTGTAAACAAGGGACAGAGCGTCATTACGTCATTGCGTCATTACATCAGCGTAGGTACGTTTAAACTCAAAATTTTACAATTTTTTTTTTTTTTTTTTTTTTTTTTTTTTTAAAGTAAAATCGAAAAAATGTAAAATGAATGAATGTAAGTCAAGGAGCGTCTGTATATGTAATGTCCTGAGATCAGGAGTGTAAGTTTTCATTCTCATGCAGTATTAAAGTACATCCACGGCACTAGATAATGGGATCTTGGAGATTATACACTTTAATCCTCTCAGTCCTTTAGCTGTGCCAAAGCAATGACAGGGCAAAGCACATTAAAATGGATAAGAACGAGTTCGACAGAGACTGAAAGAAAGAGTAAACGGAGAAACTAAAACTGTGACGGTTCAGTCTCGCCTTAATGTCGTATGAAACACGTCTGTGACCCAGTTGGGTTGAATTTGGGAAATTTCAATAATTTAAGCAGCAGCTCCAGTTATTAAAGGCTGTTATGTTTTGGCTGGTGATGTTTGGGGATAAGTACAGTTTTGGCCCACGAGCCATTCTTTTTGTTTTTCCTCCTTATTTATGCATGTATTGCAATAATGAAGTGTGACTCGATGCGAGGATGCGTGATTGGATTTTCTCTCTAAAAGGCATTAACTTTGTTCAGCACTTTTCCTGAGAGCGTCTTGTTTGTGCTCTTATTGAGACGAAGATTGTACGCTCGCTACTTTTGGGACTTGCATAAGTGTTTTCTGGTATTTTTTCAGACTGAGAGTTGATGCGAATACACTCTTTCCGTTTCTCTCCAGGCTGTACGATATCCACCGTTACATAAAGCAATCTGTAAAGTAATAAAAAGTTTCTGAGCACATACTCACCGGCCAGTTTATTAGAAACACTTATACACTCGTACAATCATGCTGTGATTCAGTCTTCCAATCAGGAAGCTGCAGCAGAATACATGAAGTCATGCGGATTGAGAAGACGAGCCACAGTTAATTTTTACGTTCAAGCTCAGTCGGGGGGAAAAACACACACGCACAGTTGTGTCGTGTAAATATTTAGGCGCTGAATGAAAGCGGAGCTCTGAAAATGTTTCCAATTATTTTCAGTAAAGAAACAGGAACAATACAACGTACTGTCTTTTTAATGGTACCCAGAGACTGGTCTTGCCCTGTCAAAGCCACTGTGTGCACAAACGCACTCGGCGCCAACGCCGGTGGTGATGGAACACACGTATTGGGTTCCCTATGTGGACGTGTGAGCATGGACGCGAAAACAAAAGCGAACTCGTGTTTCTATAATATTTTCGTAAGTCTAGAGCATCGCTATATAGTACAGACAGTGGTGTAGTGATTAGGGTGCTGGGCTCATGATCGGAAGGTTGTGTGTTCGAATCCCAGGTGGACCCCCACTGTGCTGAGACCCCTGGGCAAGGTCTTCACCACAAGTGTGCCTCTGTTCCCCCAGCAATATAAATGCGTACCAGTAAAAATATACTGGGAAGGTAACCTGCGATGGACTCGTGTCCCATCCAGGAGGAGTTGAACTCCTGGTCGCTTCATGCTACGGAAACTGGGGATAAGCCCCGCCCTGATGAGCCACCAGGCTCAGGTGTAAAAAGCCCAACAGACTTGCCTTATGAAGCATCGCTATAAGTCCAGAGCCCGCTGAGCGTAAGAATGTTTATATTTGCAGTTTCATAATTTATTTCGGTATCATTATGAATGTGCCATTATTCTTTCACAGACTTTTCCCGTCCTACCGAACATTGTCTCTGTGGGGGAAAAAAAAATCCAACACACTCTGTGATGGTGAGATCACGGCTCTGTACTCGCCCACCATCTGCTCAAGTACTTCGTCTCCTTTTTTTTTTTTTTTTTTTTTTTTTTAAACTATAGATAGTTCTTTATAACTGGAAAATAAATGCTTATTTATATCAAAAAATAAAAAGTACTTCATCTGACAGACTAATGCAGGCGATGTAAAATCCCTTGCGGCCCAGGCGTTTGTACGGTACAGTATAAAACCTCCAAGAGATTCTTGAATCATCACATCAAGCAAAAAGAGAAAAAAAGGAAGAAAGAAAGAAGGGTTAATATGGTTAAATTTAAACACTTTTGCATTTTATGCAACATGCTGTGGGGGGGGAGCCTGCCATAGTCTATGGTCAGGACGCTTGGTTTGAGGAATAACGGCTGTTCTAAATGGCCACGTAAGTCTTGACCACACAAACGGCAACAAACCGTGACTCTGACTCATCATCCACTCCGTTTTATTTTTGTTTTCGGTTTCCCTCTGTTTTCTTGTATTTTATGCCAAGTGGCAGCTCGGCTGTATCAGACTGTGTCCGTGTTTGTTTACCCGGTACACGGGGCGGTCTGAGGCTGTTCCGTGTACTATTTTATCACTTATTTGATGAAACAAAGTCAGTCAGTACTTGTTCTGCCGCCTCGCTGACTGTGTATGTGTGGCATGTGATTGCCAGGTTATGGATTTCTTTTTCTGTCTTTTTTTTTTTTTTTCCTTCTTCACGTCTCCTTTAGGACGTGGCCTGAATACCAGCGGCGGAAGCGGCGAACTGTACACAAAGCCAAGGCCTTTTTCCTTTCACTCCCGACTTCCATACAGTAAACATCGCACATCAATCATGTGATTTTACAGCATTTGACAGACGGTGTTATCCACAGCGAATTACAATTGTGGGTTTTTTTTTTTTTTTTTTTTTTTTTTTTTTTAATAAATACAACTGAGCAATTTGATGGTTAAGGGCCTCAAGGGCCCAATAGTGGGGATTCAATCGCTGAGCTATGGATTAGCAACTTATCACTTTTACCACGCCCCCGGTTTTATGAACAGAGCCACATCATTTTCATGCTTTAATCTGAGTGATCGGTGTGTTGTCCCCACCCCCCGCCCGCGATACGAGAGTGTTGTTCATCTCTACATTCAGTCTCCTTCGACAGGGTTGAGTCCGTTTCTCACGGATCGATGTGCACCCCACGCACTAATACACTCGGATGACTGTCGTCTACCTGGCTTTGCTCGCTCGTCAATTCCTATCGCTCCTCTTCAGCATGTGTTGCAGAAAGCGATCCTGTCAAAGTCAGTGTCACAGTTCCAAGTTCCCACTCGGCTCTCTTCCCCATAATAATAACATCTATACACAGGGGACCTTTATTTATTTTACTTATTTATTTCGCTTTGAATTGTTTACCCTTCGCTGTGATATTGAGAGGTGTTTGTGCAGAATGTGCGAGGTCTTGTTCTTTTCCCGCCGTGTACGTTAAAACCGCTACAGATTTCAGGTCAGGAAACGTTTGGAGCGCAAGCAGGCGTTTTCAGTTCTTGTCCGACCCGTGTGTTTATAATTCGTAATCATAATCACTTCGCAGAATTTTATTAAAGCTCTAGTGGAAACATATACTTAACCAAAGCAATGAAATCGGGGTTTTTTTTTATATTTTTAAAAGGCCCATATGCTGAAACGACACAGCGGTTGTCAACTCGACTCGGTTTAGTTTAATGTTGAGGAAATGCTTCGTAGTAAATGACGTCTATACGAACTTTCAGCTCAGATCGTTAGCGGGTCTAATGGTTTTACTGACTGAGCTGAGAGAGCCTATGTGGTGATAAATCATTCTATATGGTACAGAACTGCAGCACCATAGCCACTAGTCCATGGTATCATCTTACACCACGCACACAGGCAGGCCAGCCAGTGGAACAGGTGCTGGCTGCTCAGCTTGAAGATGATTATCTTAACAAGCATTCTCAATTAGACACACACCCAGCATACAGCAGCGTATAAAGCAGCTCACAGGCTTCTCAGACATCTGCTGATTGAGAAGGTCCAGCCACTGCTCACAATGGCCAGACCTCGAATAGAACCCGGCGTCTCTCCCGCTTCCTCTTTGTGTCTCTGGGCTCTAACCCTAATGAACAGATGGATGTGAGGCAGCTTACACAGCGCTGTAGGGAGAACTCGGTCAGAGAAGAATATGGGCAGTGTTCGGTCAAAATGGGTTCAAAACGTTCAAAGCCTTCGGGTTGAACACGACAAGCGAGAAGCTTCTGTATGTACAGAGCATCATACACCTTTCAGAGTCAGAGAGTTCTTATTGTTCGGTACCAATTCAGCGGTTCCATGGTTTCATTCTCATAATTCAAACTTTAAAAAGTGCACACGATAATTACACACTGTATGTCATGAAAGTGTGTGTGAGAGCGAGAGAGAGAGAGAGAGTGTGTGTGTGTGTGTGTGTGTGTGTGTGTGTGTGTGTGTGTGTGTGTGTGTGTGTGTGTGTATGACAGAGAGAGTGAGAGTTTGTGTGAGAGAGATTGAAAGACTGTGTGTGTGTGTGTGTGAGTGAGAAAGTGAGTGTGTGTGTGTCTGTGTGAGAGAGAGTGTGTGTGTGTGTGTGTGTGTGTGTGTGTGAGAGTGTATGTGTATGACAGAGAGAGAGAGAGAGAGAGAGAGAGAGTGTGTGTGTGAGAGAGAGAGAGAGATAGTGTCTGTGTATGTTTATGACCCCGAGAGTGTGTGTGAGAGAGAGAGAGTGTGTGTGTGTGAGAGAGAGAGAGAGATAGAGTGTCTGTGTATGTTTATGACCCCGAGAGTGTGTGTGAGAGAGAGAGAGTGTGTGTGTGTGAGAGAGAGAGAGAGATAGAGTGTCTGTGTATGTTTATGACCCGAGAGTGTGTGTGAGAGAGAGAGAGAGTGTGTGTGTGTGTGTGTGTGTGCGTGAGAGAGCGAGTGAGTGTGTGTGTGAGAGAGAGAGAGAGAGAGAGTGAGTGAGTGTGTGTATGTGTGTGAGACAGAGTGAGTGTGTGTGTGTGTGTGTGTGTGTGTGAGAGAGAGAGAGCGAGAGTGTGTGTGACAGAGAGAGAGAGAGAGAGAGAGAGAGAGAGAGAGAGTGTGTGTGTGTGTGTGAGAGAGAGAGAGAGCGATAGTGTGTGTGACAGAGAGAGGGAGAGAGAGAGAGAGAGTGTGTGTGTGTGTGTGTGTGTGTGTGTGAGAGAGAGCGATAGTGTGTGTGACAGAGAGAGGGGGGGGGAGAGTGTGTGTGTGTGTGTGTTATGGGAGCTCAGTGTAAACTGACGTGCAGTTCTGGCTATCTAATCTCTTTTTTTTAAACGTCAGTGTTGCATTCCTGAAAGGTTTGAAAAGTTCATTGAACATGTGATCAGAATCTACACGGATACAGTGCTGCTGTGAGTCGAGTTTGTTTTAATATTAAAAGTGTTATAACTTGTGATGTAATCACAGAAAATGTTCTTTCAAACGACAAGGAAGACGTGCAGTGAACCTGCAATTCCATGAAAAAAAAGTTTTACATCATCAGTGCGTTTCATCTCTGCAGCGTTTCAGTTTGAACGGTTTATGGGGTTTTGAATAAATCAATGTTGTGTCGATATGATTTTAGCCGGTTTGTTGTTGGTATTACAGCGGTACCTCGACTTACAAAATTAATCTGTTCCGAGGGCGAGCTCGTAAGTCAAAATGTTTGTTAGATAAAACAAAAATTCCCATCAGAAATGATAGAAAACCAATTAATTCGTTCCAACCCCCTCCCAAACTTATATAACCTGCACAAACACGTGTATTTCACCGAATATATTAAAGATAAACATGTAAAAACAATAAATATTTCATAATAGTAATACATGTACATTAACATTTAATAATAATCAATAATAAGCTCATGGTAAGCTCCCACAAGGTCAGTGCTTCTCAAATAGTGGGGTGCGCCCCCTTTTCCCCTTTTTAGGGCACGGTGTGATGCCATGCGGGGGGCATATGACTCTTGGGAACATGTTTTTTTCTATACTGTACTAGAATTAAGTGTAATTGCACATTCTTTACAGTAGGTGGCAGTGGCGCTCTCACTGTGTTCCTTATGATGTAGGGAACACAGTGAGAGTGCCACTGCCACCTACTGTAAAGAATGTGCAATTACACCAGAGCTCGTAAATTAAAATTGGGCTTGTTGAATGGGGCACATTTTTGGTGGATCTGAAGCCCGTATCATGTAAAATTTGTTATAAAAGAAACTCGTGAGTCGAGGTAGCGCTGTCCTACAATCTGGATGTTTTCAGTGTAATAAGCTGTACTGAGTAAATAGGGATTATATATATTTATACATTAGGGTTTTAACATGAATATAATTGAATGATCTGTTGTATTTATTTAGAACACTGAATTCATTCCTCGTGCACACACCACGTATTCACGTTACATTTCATAAGCTTCTCACGGGCCGATATCCCTGTTATACTGTACGTGGTAAACATGCGAGCCTGTCGAAGTGGATTAAAGAGCCTTCGGAGACTCCACCGTCGGGATATGTTTGATTCTTGTGTTCTTTTGGCTTTTTGTTGGTTGCAGCTGTTTATTCTTTATCTGTACTTCAGTGTGCGCTGTAGATTCCTGGCTTCTAGATTTATCATTTTAATAACTTTGGAGGTGGAGATGAATATAATGAGGTTTCTTTCAAGGTCACTTTTTTTTTTTTTTTTTTGGGTGTTGTAGTGGAGAGAAGATCGAGGCGATCTGTGCTGTTGTATGACTCTGAAGCTGATGGTTGCTCAGCGGAACACGGGCAGTGTTTTATTGGGATGGACGTGAATGCGGAGGCGGTAGAAGAAGGCGTGGGTTGGGTCGGGTCAAGTCAAGTGAAAAAAAAATGTTTGTAATTGTTCTATGTACATGAATGCGGTGGGAGAACATTGCAGTAAGTCCGTGGGGTTTCGTGAGGAATGGAGCCATTCTGCCAGTTAGACAGATATTTCTGGCGAACTGTTTTATCCCACACCATGTTAACTGGAGCTCGCTGACTTGTTTTCTCTTTTATGGTTTTTATACTTTTCAAAAAAGGTATTTTTTTTAACTCAATGCTGTAGCCAATAGAACATGTGTGTATTGTGTTTGACTTCGTAGTCACAACATTTGCTCTGTGGCAACAATCATCAGGTTTTCATCCACAGTATGTTCGTGCTTACCGCTTCTGAGGATTGAAAATGGAATGGACTGTATTATTCATTCATTCATTTATTCTCTGAACCGATTAATCCTACTTAGGGTTGTGGGGAGGCTGGCACCCATCTCAGCCGACTCCGGGCAAGGGAAGGGTATACCCTGGATGGCTCCCCAGGCCATCGTGGGGCAGAAACACGTTGATGGCTATGTAGCGCCTCTTGTTGAAAGTCAGCATTGGTTCTTTTACATGAACTTCCACCACAGACAGTGAGAGACACGGCCGGCCTGTAACAACCCAGTTAGCTGCATAAGGAGGCTGGCAGTGACAACCCGGTGATAGTGGGTCTTGAACCCCCGACTTTAGAATCAGTAATCCAACACCTTACTGCCAGACCACCACTGCCCGGAACACTCTTCATCTGAAAGATATTCAGGTTGTAGGTTGATAACGTGATTAGCACATCCGCCTCACAGCAAGAAGGGTCAAGCCCCGGGCTCAGGTGTTTCTCCGTGGAGTTTCTATGTTCTCACTGTTTGTGTGGGTTTCCTTCCGGTATGTTGGTTTCCTCCCACAGTCCAAAGGCATGCACTTTTGCCTAATTGGATGTTTCAGATTGCTTCTAGTCTGTGTGTGTGTGTGTGTGTGTGTGTGTGTGTGTGTGTGTGTGTGTGTGTGTGTATGTGTGCGTGTTGCCCTGCAATGGTCTAGCAAGCATTTAGGGTATACTCTTCCTTTGTTGTTCAGGGTTGGATCTGGGGTTAATCTGAGTTACCATATTGTGTTTAATAATTTTGGGAACCATGTTTAGAAATGTAATTTAAAACTTTGGCTTTTACATTCAAACATTTCATGTTCTCCTTCCTTCTGCATCTGGACATGAATGTGGAAACATTGTAAATTGTCTGTGTTCCTGCACCGCGTCTCTTCGATAATAATCTCTGTGTAACTGTTTGCTCATCACTGTCTCATTGACTGTCTGATCACATTCAGCACATCCACATCCACAGCCTCCTGGTTTTTTGTTTTTTTTTCCCCCTCCTGTATGTTTCACACACCAGCATCTCACTGTCACACCACAACATTCCAGTCATTTACCGTCTTCCTCACAGTGTAGGTCGTTCAGATGTCACGTTGGTCATTAAAGCACGAGCCGGTTTTGTGACTGAATCTCCTGCACACTGGGACTGTGTTCTGCTTTTCTTCTCATTACTTCTGCCAAGCTGCTTTTCGGGCTTGGCTTGTTTGTCTTTTAGCAACTTTACATGCTGTATTTTTGTAACTTTGAGGATTTTTTTTTTTCTTTTTCCGAGGGGTGTAGCACCAAACAAGTAACATTTTATTGATTCTGATGGTTGTCCAGAACCAATTCTGAATTCAGGATTTTTTTTTCCTTGAACATTGTCACATACTATGGAATTGTGGTGTTACAGCAGGCCCAGTATGAACAACTGTGCACTTATATTTAAAAATACAGTGGTACCTTGACTTACGAATTTAATCCGTTCCAAGGGCGAGCTCGTAAGCCGAAAATGTTTGTTTGATAAAACAAAATTTCCCATAGAACAGAAAACCAATTAATCCGTTCCAACCCTCTCCCAAACTCGTATAACCTGACACAAACATGTATATTTGACCTAATATATTAAAGATCCTCTTCTTTTCCTTTCGGCCTTTTCCCTTTCTCGGGAGTCGCTACAGCGAATCATCTGATTCGCACATTTGATCACAACCCTTTAGCAAGGGACAGAAACACGCTGACGGCTTTGCAGCCTACTCTTTACGAAAGTCTGCAATGGTTCTTTTACATGCCTCACACCATAGACAGTGACCGCCTTTGCTATCCCAGTTAGCTGCACTGGGGGACAGTGACAACCTTCTGGGGACTCGAACTCCAACCTTAGAATCAGCGATCCTGTGCCCTATCCACTATACCACCACTGCCCCGACCTAATGTGTTAAAGATAAACATGTAAAAACAATAAATATTTCATAATAATAAAACAATAATGAACAATGAGTCAACTAACCTTGCCGATCATCGACTGTGGCAAAGATGTCACATGGGCATGAAGATGTCAGGTTGGCAGGCATGAGGTGGTGCATAACAAAGAAGGTGAATTTTATGCGTGTGCACACTACGAATGCCAGTGAGGAAACACTCATGGTGAGCTCTCACAAGGCCAGTGCTTCTCAAATAGTGAGACACGCCCCCCTTGGCAGTGGCGCTCTTATTGTCGCGCTATGGTGTAGGGAAAAAGCACCGAACAAATGATATGACGTGCAGTAAACACTATTTATAGTCACGTGCGGGGAATTGGGGGAGTGTGAAATGTTTTTTTTCCCCCCCTTCCTAGAGGGGGCATCCCAAAAAATAATTAAGAAGCACTACACAAGGCATTCTTGGTTCATGGAGGAATACACATGGAAGAATACGAGGACAATTGGCTCAAAAAAGCCATTTAAAGGAGAGCTCGTAAGGTGAATTTTTGCTTGTTTGATGGAGCAGATTTTTGGCGAATTCGAAGCTCAGATCATGGAAAACTCCTTATATGGGACACTCGTTAGACAGAGTACCACTGTGTGTATGTATGTATGTATATATGTGTGTGTGTGTGTGTGTGTGTGTGTGTATGTGTGTGTAGTAGTAGTAGGCCTCTGTCAGTCCTGAAGGACTATGGCTGGTATCCCGGCTGGTGATACTCCAGTGCGCAGACCCGGGGTAGGGAGTAATGGAGGACAGGCTGTTACCCAAGCAGCAAGTCCCCCCTTTTCGTCGCCACCGGAAGGATCCGATGGAAGGGCAAGTGCCGATACGACTGGATTCCGGTGCCGATGCAGGAGGTACCAGAACGTTACTGTGAACAAACTGCTTCAGGGGACTCCGACTCCCGATTTGAAACACGCCGACGGATTTGCAGCTACTCTTGTCGAACGTCAGCAATGGTTGTGTTACATGCCTGACACCATAGACATGGCCGGCTTTTGATAACCTAGTTAGCTGCACTGGGGGGGGCGTCAAGGTTCTTGCAAGGTCAGGTATCCAAACTACATTTTATTCAATAGCTTTCTTCTTACGTGTAGGATATTTTTATTCTATTTCCACTCAAAGTTAGTAATGAGAAGGTAATTTTGTTCCTCATATACAGAGCCCTGACTCTGGTGCTGCTGTCTGAACAGAACGTAGGTCTGTGCCTGCCTCACTCTCGACATATACAAAATGGTTCTGTAACAAACGGACGTGAATTGCACATCATCTGGTAAATCACTCCATATCTTCTAAGCCTCAGGCAAGTCGAAGTAGAGCTGATGGAAAAGTACTTTCCTGCCAAGTGTCAATATATGATCTGTGACATTTGGTAGTTGGTAAGTTGCAAAGCAGAAGGCATTCTTTACTCTGAGTTCAGAGGAACTCCATGGATAATGCTTTCTTCTCAGACTAAGATTAGTCTCTTTGTACTGTCGCTGTCAGAACTCACCTGTTTCCTGCTCTGAAGTTTTTTCTCACCCTGAACCACACACGCACAAACACACACACATATATATATGTATGTGTGTGTGTGTGTGTGTGTGTGTGTGTGTGTATATATATATATATATGTGTATATATATGTATATATATGTATATATATGTGTATATATATATATATATATATATATATATATATATATATATATATATATATATATAAAAGAGAGAGAGAGAGAGACGCCTTATGGATGGAAAGTCGATAAATAATAGTATAGCTACTGCCTGCCTGATTTTCCCATGTGTTCCTCTGGTTCTCGGTGCCATCTGTGTTAGATGAACATGCCTATAGAGAATAGAGGGCTGATGTCATGCTGCAGTCAACACAACAGATGTAATTAGCAAGTAATATTTATAATAATAAATAAATAAATAAGTAAAGAGATAGAATCAAAACAAACAACAACAAAAATATACCAGGATTATCTTCATCTTTTCCTTTCAGCTTTTTCCCCTTTTTCAGGGGTCACCACGGCGACTCATCTGATTCGCATGTCTGATTTGGTTCATAGGTTTTAACATCGGATGCCCTTCCTGACACAATACTTTAGCAAGGGACAGAAAGACGCTGACGGCTATGCAGCTCCTCTTTACGAAAGTCAGAAACGGTTCTTTTCCATGAACCTCTCACCATAGACCAGTGCTTCTCAAATAGTGGGGCGCGCCCCCCTGGGGGGGCGCGATGGGATGCTGAGGGGGGCGCGTGTGACCCAGGAGAACATGCTTTTTTTCCGCCGTACTACAAGAAAGTGTAATTGCACATCCACTCCAGTAGTTGGCAGTGGCGCCCTCATTGCCCATTGTGCGCAGCGAGTATATACATTGAGCAGGAGCTGAGAGTTGCAGTGTCATGCTTCAAACCTCCTTTGAGAAGCTGTGCGCTGGCTTCCTCATTTTGAGAAAAAAAAATCAGCACAAATTGTTCTATTTGTTCTTGTTTTGTAGGTTAAAGTGTTTATATATTGTGCTCCTGAGTTAATGTTTCTGAAGTCAATTTGAATTAATTATTTATTGATTTTATTTTCAGCAGCAAATGGTGTGGTAAGTTTGTCAAAAATGTAACAAGGATATTATTATTTTTAAATTTAAGGCAAATTGATGCACTTTCTTTTACAGACTAATAAAAATGTTAAAAAGTTATTCTTGTAAGTTGAACTATATCTCTTTCTTTTGTTTTATTTATGTTAACAAGGATACGATATAATGAAGAGATATACCTGTAACTATATTATAGAAAAAGTTATAATTTATAGTTGCGGCGGAAAGTGGGTGGTGGGGGGGCACGAATTGTTTTCTTCTTGCTAGGGGGGGCGTAACAGAAAATAATTGAGAAGCACTGCCATAGATAGTGAGAGACAAGGCCAGCCTTTGATAACCCAGTTAACTGCACCGGGGGGACAACCTTGTGGAGAGTGGGACTTGAACCCCCAACCTTAGGATCAGCGATCCAGTGCCCTTTTCCACCAGGCCACCACTGCCCCTTATGTCAAGATTATCTAAACACAAATTATTTAAGGTATTACACCCATTTATTATGTAGTACAGGGTCGCAGGGATGCTAACGCCCATCACAGCCAACTCTAGGTGAGGGCAGAGTACGCCTTGGATGGCTCACCAGGCCATTGTATTATTATTATTATTATTATTATTATTATTATTACGACTGCTGTTATTTTCTATGTAGGCCTTTATTTTTATTAATTTTGGATATCAGTGACATAATAAAGTATGATTCCAAAACCAAAAAGCTTCAGTTCTTCAAGAGACTGCATCCTCACTTCTACCCAAACACTGATTTTAAATGTGCATACTGGACAGCCTGTTTGGCTTCCTCCTCCCATTTATTTTCTATCAACTCTCCGTGCTTACTCTTCTCTGATTGGTCACCTTTTCGAAGTGGGTCGTCTTCCCTTTATTGTTCGCAAAGTCAGATCAGGATGGGAGGACATACCGCTTTGCATAGAGGCTGCAATAAGGGAAGGCCAACTAATTAGAAAGCCCAGCACACCATGATGGATATGTGTGTATACGATCAGCTCACACAGCCCAAAGGGAAAATTTAAACATGCAAGCATCTTGTTATTTGACTCTCCAGCGTTGTCGAACCCAAGTATTCAACACTGGGGCAACATTATGTATCATCATGTTATACATGAACTAAAAAACAGATGCCGTGTTTGTCAGACGTCCAAAACACCCCAAAATTTATTCCAGAATCAGGTTTATCATTTCTTACTGCAGGGATTACACTTGGGCTGGAGTACTACTTCTTTGTTTCTCAGCTTTTGTTTTTATATAACTTTTTGTCAAAATTAAACCCCAACATTTTTTTTCTCTTGAAATTGCACTTTATATGTGGGATCGCCCTAAGCCTACTCACATGGTTTTATTTTTATCTCAACCTACATTGCACTGCCTTTTAATTACTCCCGAGTATAAAGAGGTGAAGCCTGTATACTGGACCTTGTAGGCTTGTACTTGGTGAATCATCAGTATTTGTGTGTATAGATAGTCTGAGAAATGTCCTGTCTCTGACTAGCCATTCTTTGCTATATAGGCTGAGCTGTCCTCTCCTTTATATATAGTGTTATATCCATTTTTTTAGGTGTAAATCACATTTTAATCTTTAACATAATGAGAAAATAGTGTAGCTTTCTTTGTAGAATGAAGCCGTTCACCTGTTTATTCGTTTGAAGGTGGCAGCAGTGCAGGTCATTTAATTACGCGGTACGGTCAAGAGCTTTAATTAATGTTTACTTGAAACATCAGAATGTAAAAAAAAAAAAGTGTGATCACAGTGACTTTGAACGTGGTGGTGTTGGTGGTGCATGACGGGCTGCTTTGAGTATTTTAGAAACTGCGAAGGATTTTCATGTATAGAGAAAGGGTCTACAACCATGTTCTTGGAGGGCTACATTCCTGCAGGCTTTATCTTCACCCGAAATGTAACACACCTCTTTTAACTGATCAAGAACTTCTTAAGGCAATAATCACATGGTCCGGTGTGCATGATAAGGATTGGAAGACGTTAGAGGCCCACATGCTAAGTCATAATAATAATTCCTGATTTTTTGGTTTGGTTATGGACAAAGGAGTCCATTCATTCATTCATTCATTTTCTGAACCGCTTAATCCTAATTAGGGTCGCTGGGAGGCTGGCACCCATCTCAGCCGACTCTGGGTGAGGGCGGAGTACACCCAGCTTGCCAGGCCGTCACAGGGCGGAAACACGCTGACAGCTTTGTAGCTCCTCTTGTCGAAAGTCAGCATTGGTTCTTTTACATGAACCTCCTAACATAGACGGTAAGAGACACAGTTGGCCTTTGATAACTCAGTGCACTGGGGAGACAGTGACAACCCCTTGATAGTGGAGCTTAAACCCCCTCCCCCCAACCTTACGAGCAGCAATCCAGCACCTTACCACCGCTGCCTCCAAAGAAGTCCACTTAATTCTATTCAATACAGTTCAGTTCTCTTGTATAGCAATTTTTTTCACAAAGCATAGAAACACTTAACATAGAAACAAATTCATATAGAATTTAAATATATGATTTTAAAAACCTCTCTATAAATCTCTAGAAAATTTACAATGTGGGAGGCTGAGGCGACATTGAGACTCAAAAGGGAAACGCACCCTCATTGAAAAGTCATCTTCACAGTTCCTGAGTATATATTTAGGTCCATATGGATCATCATCAGCAGGAGTGAAGGGCTTATAAGATCAGAGCTCCAACCAGTAATAGCACATCAGGATGGATCTAAGGATTCTCAGATCAGAAGAATCAGGCTCACTGGTATCTCAGAAGTAGCATGTGTACCTCAACAAAACACACACACAGAAAGTGGGAGGGAGAAAGATGTTGGCATGCTCATAATAAAGTAATGTTTAAGAACAGAACTTCGTAAGTATACTCTGGTACCTTGACTTCTGAGTGTCTTTTATAACGAATTTTACATGATACGAGCTTTGATCCCACAAAAAATCTGCCCTGTCCAACGAGCAAAATTTTGATTTATGAGCTCTGCTGGAGAAATGGCTTTTTTGGGCCGATTAGCCTTGTATTCTTCCGTGTGTATTCCTCTGCGCTCCGAGAATGCCTTGTGCAGTGCTTCTTAAATATTTTCTGTGACGCCCCCCCCCCTCGAGGAAAAACAAAAAAACATTTCACGCCCCTCCCAGCGACCCGCTCGCAACTTTAAATAGTGTTTACTCCACTTCATATCATTTGCTTGGTGCTTTTTCCCTACAACATAGCGCAACAATGAGAGCGCCACTGCCAACCACTGTAGAGGATGCACAATTACACTTAATTCTAGGGCAGTATGGCAAAAACATGTTCCTCAGGGTCATGCACGCCCCCCTGGCATCACACCTCCCCACTACTTGAGAGGCACTGGCCTTGTGGGAGCTCACCACGAGCCTTTCCTTGCTGGCATTTGTAGCATGCACATGCACAAAATTCTCCTCCTTCTCTGTTACGCACCACCTCATGCCTGCCCACGTGACATCTTCACACCCATGTGACATCTTTGCTGCAGTCGATGATCGGAAGGGTTAGTTCACTTATTGTTTATTCCTGTTTTATTATTATTATTAAATATTTATTGTTTTTGCATGTTTATCTCGAATATATTTGGTGAAATGTACATGTTTGTGTCAGGTTATATGAGTTTGGGAGGGGGTTGGAACGGATTAATTGGTTTTCCATTATTTCCTATGGGTATTTTTGTTTTATCGAACCAACATTTTGACTTACGAGCTCGCCCTCGGAACGGATTAATTTCATAATTCAAGGTTCCATTGTACTTTGCTTCTTTAAGTGGAAGGTGAACCACCAAAGGGTTCAAACAAATTATGAAGGGTAGGATGGTTTTACAAGAACATTTACATAGCATGGTTTGATTTGATGGCGGAATTTGCTGAGAATAATCTTTTAACTGTAAATCAAAGTTTACTATGAGCCAGTTTAATAATCCTATTTAAAGCCTTTAATAAGGATAATTAGCCATGCTGATGCCTGCAGTGTTGTAATTGGGATAAGTCTAAATGACAGGCTATGTAACTGGTGAACGTGCTGCGTCAAACTGTTTTTTATCTCATAGCCTCGGTAAGAGAAATGAAATAAATCAAGACCGATAACAGCGAGGAACATCTTATGGGTGCCCCCTTCTAGTAAAAGCTTTTATGTGGCGGTGCTCGAGGAGTGTGAATGTTGCATGCCTTAGGCCTTTGATGTCTACCATTTTCGCTTGTCATTTATCATTGCGTTTTACCGTTTCATCGTTAACACTAAGCTTGGCTGTTATTTAGTGTGTGGGAACGCATTTCTTTCTGGGAAGGAAGAGCGTCAGCCTCATAAATATGGAGCGCTTCACCGATTTATGCAAAAACATATGGTGAGAGGGAAAGACGGAGAGATATAATAAAAGGAAATATGTGTGTACTGGGCTGTGGTTTGGTGCAGGCTTGGCGTGAAGCTGTTACAGCTGAGAGGCCGAGAATGAGAGGATTGAGGGGGGAGACGGGATCATCTGGAATCTATGAACTGTGGCTTATTAAAGGCTGTGACCATTGAATCCAGCATATAAAGTAAAACTCGCTCACAGAATCTCTTTTCCTATTGCGAGTGTTGCATATTCTCGTGTAATGAAGTTCTGCTTGGGAGCATTTAGAATTTCAGTGTGTACTTAATATCCATGAAAGTCGTTACATTGTGGTTGATCAGATGGAGAAGGTCTGAAAGTCTGATAGCATCTCTGTTTTTCACTTTTTTTTTTTTTGTTACTATTGAATTTGTTTGTTTAAGTATTAAATGTATGGATGTGTGCATTTTA
Organism: Plotosus lineatus; assembly: GCA_024760905.1. Taxonomy (NCBI): domain Eukaryota; kingdom Metazoa; phylum Chordata; class Actinopteri; order Siluriformes; family Plotosidae; genus Plotosus; species Plotosus lineatus. Next base: position 28,384,580 of record CM045749.1, on the reverse strand, counting down.
AAAATTCAGAATGTTTTGTATTTGGTTTTACAGACAACATTGAATGCTGGACAAATTGCTTCATCTTAATAGAACTGCATTCGGATTCCTTGTGCATGAACTTGATGAAATCTTTCGACACGCTGGATCTGCTGTGTAAAATGAAACCTGTGAGGGTTTCCTTCATGTAAATATTGACATGAACCTCCAGTTATTATAATCCTCATGTTTTTCCCCAATAAATTGAGGCGCTTCCGATACAATTGATTTGATTTGACTTTTAGTTCATCCATATAACAGAAATATTTTCCACTTGCTCTGCCTCAGCTACGATATTTTAGAAAAATTGCAAGCAGTGTACCCAGGGATGATGATGATGATGCCGTTCAATTTTAGAATATTTTCTCTTCCGTTTGGTGATTTTGCCAATTTAAAGTTCTATGTATTAAGAGATGGATATAATTCCTCTGAAGGGATTGATGCAGTTTTTTCTGATGTTTATAATAACAAAACGAAAGCAGTGGATGGGCAGTGGTGGCCTGGTGGTGGTATAGGCGCTATTTCACCAATCCTGAGGTTCAGGGTTCAAGTCCCACTCAACGGGTCCCCCCCCCAAAAAAAAAAAAAAAAAAAAAAAAAGTTCACTTATTGGGTTATCAAAGACCAGCCATGTCTCTCACTGTCTGTGGTGTGAAGTTCATGGACAAGAAGCATTCCTGATTTGCAGAGCTATCACATGTTTCTGCCCCACGATGGCCTGGAAACTATCCAGGGCGTGTTCTGCCCTTGCCCAGAGTCAGGTCAGATGGACGCCAGCCTCCTCATGATCCTAATTAGGATAAAGCGGTTACAGGACACAGAAAGCAGTGGATTTGTAATTTTCACATAATTCTACTTTTACATGTAATTATGTATCAGGCAGTGCTGGCTTAGTTGTTAATGCAATGGGCTACTAATCCAAAGGTCAGCGGTTCAATCCCACTGTCACCACTGTGGGGCTCTTGATCAAGGCCCTTAACTCCCAATTGCTGAAGATATATATATATATATATATATATAAAAAAAAAAACAATTCTAAGTCGCTGCGGAAAAGAGCGTTTGTCAAATGCTGTGAATGTAAATGTATTATTAATGTAATTAGTACTGATCTGCTTTGCATGATTTGGCAAACTGTTGACATGTCCATAATCCAGACTGTGCTGATAAAATTTGCAGAAGTGAATCCCATTGTCTTTGTAGATATTGCTGGTGTGTTGTTTGGGGGGCGACGATGGAGGTCTGATGGGAGAGGACTGGAGTACTGATCCAAAAATAGGACTGGTTTTGCGCCCCCCCCCCCCCCCCCCCCCCACCCAACCACCACCACCAGCGCAGAGAACTGGGTTATCAAAGGCCGGCCGTGTCTCTCACTGTCTATGGTGGGAGGTTCATGAAAAAGAACCATTGCTGACTTTCGTAAAGAGCAGCCATCAGCTTGTTTCTGCAGTGCGTTGGCCTGGCGAGCTATTCGAGGTGTACTCTGCCCTTGCCCAGAGTCAGCTGAGATGGGTACTAGCCTCCCCGTTACCCCAATCAGGACTAAGCAGTTCAGACAATGATGGACAATGACGGGGCACGTTTTTGGTGTTTAAGAAGTTGCACTACTCGAAGTTGCAAAAGTTCACTTTACAAGCTCCCGGGCACGACGATAAATAGTGTTTACTGCCCTGCCCTTCATATTGCTTGCTCGGTGCTTTTCCCCTACACCATAGCGTGAAAATGAGAGCGCCAGTGCCAACTACCGGAGTGGACGCACAATTGCACTTAATTCTAGTACAGTGTGGCAAAAAAAAAAAAAAAAAGTTTGTTTTCTGTTATTTTTTTATGTGAATAATTGTTTCATCTAACGAACTTTTCGGATTACGAGCTCGCCCTTGGAACAGATTAAATTTGTTAGTTGAAGTATCACTCTACCTGAATACCAGTCGGGAATTTGTCAAATAGATTAATTTGTTCGTTAAGTCTTTGTGATATGTGAACCTGGTTTATTCTGCAGTTTGTTGCATTGATCTGCGGTATTGTAACTGTATTTGATCCAATTAGAGAGATTTACAAAACACTGCATGTAAAAGATTATTCGAACTCGAAGATGTGCTTTTTCCTCCCTGGGATATTGCAGCTGAATCCTTTGTTTTATGGCTTATAACCTGAAGCACTTTCTCAGCCCATCCTTATCATTAAATTTGTTGTCCGGTCACCGTGACGGAGTAACCACCTTTTTTAACATTGCTGTATTGAGGCGGTGGCAGCCTGACTGTTCGGTGATAAGCCCGAGGATGAGGCTGATTTGGGACTTGTTTAATCTGTTGACATTAATCTGTTGCTCTCGAGATAATAGGATTGTACTTTTTAATTTCAATGAACGATTCCATATCTGTAAGAGGCAAGAGAGTAATCTCTACCTTGAAGTGGAATAAAACATTTATAATTTATTTTATTTTCCTCTGCAGCTCTTTCCTTTATTTGAAAGCAGATAAAAATCACATTGCTCTTTCTTGGCATCGGATCAAACAATGTTTCTTTTCCGAAATTCATTTGAGATTCTGGCTATTGGCTTTTGTAAACCACTTCAGCCAGGAGACATCTGTTTTCCTGAGTTCCTAATGACTCTGTGCCATCAGTGTCAGAGGAGCTGCTTGGGAAACTCATTTTGTGCTGTATACTTGAAGAACACGCTGCCTGATTTCAGACGGTGCTTCAAAAAATGGATTCAACCTAAGTTTGTGCCGGTTTTGTCTCAAATTGATCCAGGAGTGCCCTGTATTTACTAATTCCCCAGCTTGAATTTCTCAGTCTGTCCTGATGAAAGCCATCTTGGCAAGCTGATGCTACCACCACCGTATTTCGTTATGGAATTGGAATTCTCAGGGTAATGGACGATCCTTGGGTTTCCGCCAAGCACAGCCCTTTGTGCCAAGTTCAAAACATTTAGTTTTGTTCTCATTTCATCAGTGGATATATTTAAAGAGTTTGATGAATTTCAACGTAGTACAGTAACCCCCTGTTATTCGCGGGGGTTGCTTTCCACCCCTTCCCAGAGATCTTGACAATCCGTGAATTATTGATGCAGTTTTAAAATCCAATGTATATTACATGTGCTAAAATATGCTTCTTGAACCCATTCTATAGACAGTCTTACTCATTAATACAGTAATAATGCAGTAAAATGTGGTAATGATTATGTAAAAACTTTTTAATTTTGTACTGTGATAATATTTATGAATAAATAAAGCGCTTAGGCTCCTTACCAGAAGCTAGAGAAGATGCGGGGTGTTTGAGTGACATCACAGGGCTTAAATAATCATTAAAAACACATGAAAAAAAAACGTGAATTCACAATTCAAACAATCACGCTGATGACATGTTTGTGAAGGAGAAAAAAAGAGGTGTACACATCATCTGCAACCAATCAGCAGGAGGGGAAACAAAAGCTCTCAGCCATTGGCTAAATTTCAATCATGTGTCAGTAACTTCCAGGGCTGCCACTCATCCATGAGTATTCTGGGCCATGACTGGGGAACCGTGAATGAGCGGGGGGGCTACTGTATTTATTATTGTTGTTGTTTCTGTCATATATAAATATATATATATATATATATATATATATATATATATATATATATATATAAAATACATATAGTGGTACCTCACTTTACGAAATTAATTCGTTCCAAGGCTCCCAATAATACCCCATAAACCCTTTAAAAATTCTAAAAGCATACCCTTTAAGACCTCCTTCTGCTTCAATATCGTACTGATGGTAGACGGGTTTGGCCATATTCCTTTGTGATATCACTTGAGCCCGTTTCTTCTCAGTCACACTGGAAATCTCTCTCTCGCGCGCGTGTGTGTGTATACGTGCGCGTGTGTTAACTATGTCTTCTTAGCAGAGTTATAATCTTACAAATGTTTATGGAAGGTTAAAAGCAATGAGCACACTCAAAAATCTCATGAAGCAACAGTAACTCTGTCCTTTACACGAAAAGCATTATAGGAGATGCAGCTCCATAATAGCCAATGGGAGGGAGCTGCTTTCTTTGTGGAAATCTAATTAATGCCTTATCTTTTAAATTGCATGCAAGGAGCAATCAAAACCTTCCTGTGTTTGGTGATCACTTGGTTGCATTGAAATCACCCGTAGACATTCAGTGCCGACGTGCAACTTTGCCGAATGTATTTCCTCCTAATCAGAAATTCTGTTGGGGTGTGGGTACCTTTCTTATTCAATAAAACACTCATATTGTGTAGTGATTTTTTTTTTTTGTCTGTATAAAAAAAGACTGTCAGATTTGGTGCCAGTTTATCAGCTGGAGCAGCTTCTCCCGTCTGTTGAAACAGAAAAGGTAATGAATGCTCTGACTTTCTGAGCTGGTAGTAAGGAAGAAAAATTATATTAATTTGCATTGTGAGGCAGATCTGAGGCATATTTTCTGTAATTAAAGCTGGGTTGTATAATTGAAATACTTGCAATTTGTCATGGTATCAGGAAATTACATGCCATGATTTGAGCCATTTCTTCATTCGGCACAATTTGTTGTTATAGACTTTTCCTCCCTTCTGCCACCTCTTCATATCCATTAGTTTAATGAATGCTATCCAATTTAGTCTCTGCCATGAACATGGCAGTAATGTTGTTCTTTGCACTCTGCAGAACATGCTGCGCTCTCATTAAAATAAATGGTGGTAATCAAAGTGTGTGACAATTAACGGATCATGTGGTTTTTCTTCTCCGGTCATCTCACATTTAGTTGGTGATATGTTCTTCAGGGGTGCCATAATAGTCTCCAAACCTCATCCATGACAGACCCTGGGGGATATACTCCTTCCACATTAAACCGTAAACAATGTCAAAACCATCTCGCATGAGCTGCTGGAGCTGCGAGTTTAAGCTTTACATAAATATCAGTGAAGTCAATCAAGTGCGTGTTTGGATCCTAATTGAATTCGAGATACTAGATGTTAGTCTAATGGAGAATTTAGGAAGCTCTGGACCTGGTTAAGAACTAAAGTTGCTCACAGAATCACTCCAACAGGAAAACATTTCTTGGAGTGTAATGTGATGATACGCCATTTTAATGAATTAGATAATGTTACGCTATGCGAGGAATTAAACCCAGCAAGGATTTCTGTTTGTGGAACGTAAACACTGACACAGCAGGGAGTTGCAATGACATCACAAACCCAAAGTTAATTATCGTCCAATCACAGCGTGTACCACTGATGCTTTTTCTGGAGAAGAAAACGTAATGTTGTAGCTTCACCTCGGACTCATTCCGTGAAGAAATGCACGGGATACATGTTTTTGTTTATGTTTAAGGTTGTCCCGCATGCAGTCAGTCAGTGGATCCAACGAACAGAAATCTTCATGTAGGCAAAAACAAGACCAAATGAGTCATTGTGTTCAACTCGGTGTGGATTACCAAACCATATTATTTGCTATTTTAACTCAGTAAATCACGGCATCGGTGACCTGGTGGTAAGGTGTTGGATCACCGATCCCAACCTTGGTTGTTCAAGCCCTATTGTCAACGGGTTGTCACTGCTGCCCCCCCAGTGCACTAACTGGGTTATTAAAGGCCGGCCGTGTCCCTCACTGTCTGTGGTGGAGGTTCATGTAAAAGAACCATTGCTGACTTCCGTAAAGAGTTGCTGCATCGCCATCACATAGCCGTCAGCGTGTTTCTGCCCTGCGATGGCCTGGTGAGCTGTCCGGGGTGTACTCTACCCTCGCCCGGGGTCGGCTGATGGGCACCAGCCTCCCGGCGACCTTAATTAGGATTAACGATTCAGAAAATGAATGAATGAAAAGATGAACGAACTTGATAAACAGCATACTGGTTTGTGGTTGTGTGGCGTGACGCTGAACATGTTGTGTTAAGGGTTCAAGATTCTGTTTTTACTGAATTTAATGCAAATAAGCCAACCAGTTTATGATATCGCTCTGGTTCAGCCTTTTTCAGGTACGTTCATTTGTTTTGAGTTCATTGTCGGGTTTTTTCACAAGACTGCGGTGACTGCGAGAACCACAAATCAAAACAACGGTAATGCTGTTACTATAGAAACCACTTCATATTGACTATAAACCTGTGATTTGGACCAGAGATCTCAAGGTCCGTGCTCTCCGAGTGGCAAGGAGTTCATTGTTCGCTCTTCCTGTCTATCAAGGAAACACTATCACATCATGAGGGTCTGTTGTGAGCGCTGCTTGCAGAAGGATGCGGATAGCTATCCCACCGTGGCTGGCTCTTCATGGCCCAGCATGATCGACAGTTCGAGAGGAGAGATGAGTCAGGCTGACTTTACCTGTTTTAGACTTTCTACTGGGTTTATAACCTGGGGCAGTGATGGTCTAGTGGCATAGGGCGCTGTATCGCTGATGCCCACTCTCCACAAGGTTGTCACCCCAACACCTCCCCCCCCCCTTTCCCAATGCAGCAGCTCACTGGGTTATCAAAGGCTTCATGTAAAAGAACCATTGCTGACTTGTGTAAAGAGGAGCTGCAAATCCATCAGCGTGTTTCTGTCCCTTGCTAAAAGGGTTGTGTCAGGAAGGACATCCGACGTAAAAACCTATGCCAAATCAAACGTGTGAATCATTCGCTGTGGCGACCCCTGAAAAATTGAAAAAGCCGAAAGGAAATGTCACTGGGTTTATAGTTTAAAACTTTTGAAACAGTACTGTACTATTTTAAGAGTGTACAGTGGCACCTTGAGATACGAGTGTCCCTTATAATCAATTTTCCCATGCATGTTTAAAAGGCTGTTTCCTTATGCACAGATTTATCTCAAATTCCTTTTTCTCTCACTGGGAAGTGGGGGGGGGGGGCATATTGGTGCAGCAGTACCTCGTCTTACAAGTGTCTTTTATAACGCCCCATCCAACCAGCAAAATTTTGATTTACGAGCTCTGCTGGGGAAATGGCTTTTCTGGGCCGTTTAGCCTCGAATTCTTTCATGTGTATTCCTCTGCACTCCTAGAACGCCTTGTGCAGTGCTTCTTAATTACTTTCTGAGATGCCCCCTTTAGGAAGAAAAAAAAAAAACATTTCATGCTATTACACTTAATTCTAGTAGAGTATGGCAAAAAGCATGTTACCCAGGGTCATCCATCCCAGCATCACACTGCACCCCACTATTTAAGAAGCACTGGCCATGTGGAACCTCACCATGAGCCTTTCCTCGCTGGCATTCGTGGCGTGCACATGCACAAAATTCTCCTACTCCTCCTTCTCTGTTACGCACCACCTCGTGCCTGCCCATGTGATATCGTCGCGCCCACGTGCAGTCTTCGTTGCAGTCAATGATCGGAAGGGTTAGTTGACTTATTGTTTATTTGTTTTATTATTATTTATGTTAATGTACATGTATTATTATTATTATTATGAATTTTTAAAATTTTTGACATGTTTATGCTTAATATATTAGATGAAATATACATGTTTGTGCAGGTTATATGAGTTTGGGAGGAGGTTGGAACGGATTAATTAGTTTTCTATTATTTCAGATGGGAATTTTTGTTTTATCTAACCAACATTTTGACTTACGAGCTCGCCCTCGGAACTTGGAACGAATTAATTTTGTAAGTCAAGGTCCTGCTGTATTTCATATTTACCAGTATGTAAAATATGAGATGGTTTAGTACTATTCTAGCACTTTCTCTGTCAGTCTCTGTGGACTCTGTATCAGCGGTGGCTCTGGGATCTCTGTCCTCACTGCTCATTTTCCTCTCCTTTCCCATCTGATGTCTTGCGGTGGTATGTCTTATCACTGTCGGACAAGAGGCACATCCATCCAACTCTCCTGCGCAATACTGCAACGTGGCATTGAAGCACAGCCAAGCTCTACGCCATAGTTACTGTTGACGTTCTTCTTTACTGTGTAACAAATGCACGTTTCCATCAGACCGTCCGTACAGACTCGGAAAAGTACGAAACTTTAAGGTTTTCCAGAGTTCTTGAAGAACATATTAAACTCGATTGTTGTTTTTCGAAAAACTTGAGAGCACTTACCTTCTACTGAGCAAACCTTTTGGCAAAATGCCTTTTCTTTTCTTCTTTGATATGCACTGGATAACGTCGAATTCTTTTGTGTCTGACATTCTTAAATTGCTGAAAAATGGTGCGGGTCCGTGGTAATGGAATGGCCCCTTTTAAGTAACTCTACTCTGGTGAGCGCATTCATTCAGAGTTCAAGTAAATTCATTTCACTGACTTCAGAAAGGGGGTGACTGGGTATGCCAGTTTTAGCCATGTATATACTACACAGGAATAGCATGATTTGATTGGTCCACTACTGTAGCATCATTATTCTGAGTGGATATTCCTTGATTCAAAATGACCGAGGCTCACAGTTTTCCACGGTCACTTCAGCAGGCAATGTCATCAATAACAACCTTTATAAAGGGAAAATTCACCAGTAGCTCTTTTTGACGAACGAGCTCGCACAAAACTTTTCTAACTTTTTGACTTACTTTTTGAGCTCGCCCTCGGAACGGATTAATTTCGTAAGTCAAGGTACCTTTGTCTAATGTTAACATGGTTTGTTAATAAGGAGATAAGAACAGCATGTATTTCTATGTATGCACAGGGATAGCAAACGTATGCAGAGAGAAGTAGAGCAGTCTGCAGTGTCGCTTGCTGAACTCATGAGCGGCGCGGCGCATGTACCCAGCACATAGCACTGTACAACATTTCCTAATTGTTTTAGATTTTTTTTTTTTTTTTTTTTTTTTTTTTTTTTTAACTGAGTGGTAGGGAACGGTGGACGAGTTGAAAAACATTTTCCTTCTTGAATGGTTCCAACATTTATCTCATTTTTTTATTGTTGAGGAAAATATCATAGCATTTTGTGATGTTTCTTAATCGGACGGCGAATTCGTACTTAGACATTTTTTTCTGAGGTAAAGGTCATTGTTGAACACTGAACTTGTTACCTTTTTTTTTTTTTTTTTTTTTTTAGATTTAAGTCCAGCATTTTCTCCTCTTCCTTTCTTTCTGTTTATAAATGATGTTTATTGAAAGTGATTGAATTTAGAACACACAGCCTTGAGGTTTTATGTGCACCTCCAAGGTTGTGATGGCTACAGAACTGGATATTGACTGGTTTTTGTTCTTTTTCCTGCTGAATTCACCGCAGTCTTTCGTCTATGAATTCCTTTATTTGATCAGACTGTCTGAAATTCGACATGCTTCTGCGGATAATAATTTGTAGGTTGTACTGAGCACTATTGCATTATTTATTTATTTATTTATTTAGGTGGGGGGTGTAATGTTTACCACACACACTTTTCTCTCCACCTTATGGTTCTGAATCTGCCATGTGAATGGGTTTCTGATTTGTACCGAATTTCGTCTTTTCTTACATACGTCCCACACCTCGCTGGTGTCATTCGAGGGTACGCATATCTGCTTTGTGTAATCTGCAGATATAAAGAGCCCAGATTATCTTTCATTTTCAGAGCTTTTAATGGCCATAACTGACATCATATCATTCAGCCATTGTTGTTTAGCTTTGCAGTTGAATGATGTGAGATATTTGTAGTATAACAGGGCGGTGGTGCCTGAAGTTTGGAACACACCCTAAACGACTTTTCATTGTCATGTCAAAGACAAATCGGAATAAATCGACCAATCCACGTACTCTACGCTTAGCAGGACTTTTCATCAAAACCTGAACTGAAACTTGCTTACTCATTGGCTGAGCTGCTTAATCCTATTACTCGGGTCGCAGAGAGACTAAAAGCCTATCTCAACCGACACGTGGCGAATGCTGGATACACTCTGAGCGGAACGAAACCATTGCACAGCAACACACACATGCGCCCATTCACACGCACACTCGCACTTCATGGTGATTCAGAGCAGACAGTTAGCCTGATGTGTCCATCTTTGGATCGTGAGAGGAAACCATAGTACATGGAGAAACATCTTTGCTGAGCGTGGGACTCAAACTCAGGACCTTCTTGCTGTGAGGCAGGTGTGCTAACCACTACACTACCGTGTCACCCAACATGAACCTTAAATCATGCCTCTGTCTAAGTCTCTTTTCATGGCTTCATTCTCTCCACATACTTTTACCCCTTTATCACCTCACAGCTGACCACTTCATTTTTGTTGTTCTGCACACACACACACACACACACACACACACAGACAGTAGAGATGCACATATACACAGTCACCCTCACTTATTTATTGCTTGTGCCTCAACTCTACCTGCCTCTCTCTTTTAATAAAGACTTGTAAACAAAGACACAGACACCCTGCCACTGTAAACACACTTATCACCTGGAGGTGTCCTGTTTCTATTATTTTTAGCTGAGCCTGAAATCAGGTGGTGTTTTAAATCAATATTAAAATAAAACCAGTTTATGTATCTCCATGGATTTGTGACCTCTGCCTGAGGACTCGCAGAGCAAGCAGTGCTTTCTAATCTTACAGAAGTGCACTGCTGTCTTTACCTACATGCAGCTCATGCATTTATGCTGCTTAATCCTAATTAGGGTCACAGGGAGGCTGGCGCCCATCCCAGCCGACCCTGTTCGAGGGTGGGGTACACCTTGGACGGCTCGACAGGCCACGACAGGGCCCTACATGTAGCTTTTAAACAGTAATACAGTGGTACCTTGAGATACGAAATTAATCCGTTCCGAGGGAGAGCTCGTAAGTCAAAATGTTGGTTAGATAAAACAAAAATTCTCATCGGAAATAATAGAAAACCAATTAATCCGTTCCAACCCCCTCCCAAACTCAAATAACCTGACACAAACACGTATATTTGACCTAATATATTAAAGATGAATAAATAAGTGTAAACAGAGAAGAAACAATAAGTCAATTAACCCTTCTGATCATCGACTGCGGCAAAGATGTCACGTGGGCAGGCATGAGGTGGTGCGTAACAGAGAAGTAGGAGGAGGACAATTTTGCGCATGTGCACATTACGAATGCCAGCGAGGGGAGGCTCATGGTGAGTTTCCACAAAGCCAATGCTTCTCAAATAGTGAGGGTGTGATCCTGGGGGTAGGTATGACCCTGGGAAACATACTTTTTTTTGCCATACTGTACTAGAATTAAGTGTAATTATGCATCCTCTGCAGTAAGTGGCAGTGGCTTTCTCATTGTCGCGCCATGGTGTAGGGAAAAAAAAAAAAAAAAAAAAGCACCAATTAAACGATATGAAGTGCAGTAAACAATATTTATAGTCGCGTGTGGGGCAGTGAGGGAGGGGTCGAGAAATGTTGTTCCCACCCCCTTCCTATAGGGGGCATCACAGAAAATAATTGAGCAGCACTGCACAAGGCTTTCTTGGAGCGTGGAGGCATACTAGCGGAAGAATATGAGGCTAATAGGCCCGTAAAAGCCCTTTCCCCAGCAGAGCTCGTAAATCAAAATTTTGCTGGTTGGATGGTACAGAGTTTTGGTGGATCGAAGCTCTGATCATGGAAAATTCATGAGAAAAGACTCTCGTAAGTGAAGGTACCACTGTATTTTATAATTATCCCTGTACATCTACCCAGTATCTATACCACTCATACATCAGGGTCACACAGGAAGCTGGAGCCAAGAGATGGGGTACCACCCCCTGAACAGGTCCCATATATTACATCTCCTTTTATTTGACTACAGCAGAAAATTAATTCTAGGTAATTTGATAATATTTTATCAGAGTTTTAATGTGTTTTTACACCTTTTGTCTTTTGTTTTTTTTTTTTTAACAATTTGAAACAAAAACGTGTAAATGCGGCCCCTCACAGGATGCGTCACCATGCAAAGTGAACGATGTCGGCGAAATGAGCGATGAGAGCAAAATACTCTAATGTGATGTATAGTGGGCGGGTACAGAGTTCAGCTAAACTGAACTTTCATTCGATGTGATTCAAGCAATAGACCAACGGCCCAGTGGAGGAACACGGGCCATAATTAGGGATCAAAAAATCCCTGATTCGCAAACCAGCAAGAAAAATATGTGGTGGCGGTGGCAGGGTTAAAGCTGCACCTTCCATCCCTCCACCTTCATTGCCGAAGTGCCCGTGAGCAAGGCATCTAAATCCCCCCTCGCCCCCAACTGCTTTCCGGGCACCACAAGATGTGTAGCAGCTCACTGCCCCAGGAGTGTTCACTGTGTGTGTGTGTGTGTGTGTGTGTGTGTGTGGTTACTCCTGGATGGCTTAAAGTGCCCTCGTGGTATTAATCGAGTAGCAAAATAAATTCATAAAATAATCCTTGGTGGGATTTTCATGGCGATTGGTGGCAAAAACGGTTCTCTCATCACTTTCCTGTGTTGACGCTGCTTTAGCGAGTGGGGTTTAAAAATGCCGATCCAGTCTTCAGGTTTTTTTATATGGTGATTTGATCGTAGTTTTAGATTTTTGATTTGTAATTGGTGTGATTTCAGTCTGAACACTGAACGTGATGAAGTCGGCTGGTAGTGTTTTGTGATATGAATTACTTTGGGTTGTAGGTATTATAAAATATGATCTGCTGTTATTAACAAATGTGACAAGCCACCCCTGGGTTTGTATCAATTAAAACCTCTGGTTACAGGTCTCACTTCATCACTCAGGTCAAATTAATCTGTGAATAGGTGGCGTAGGTGTGACGGGTTTTTCCTCACGTCATCTTGTGTTAAGTTCGTCTCTCAGTGTGACTGATGTGCGTGTGTGTGTGTGTGTGTGTGTGTGTGTGTGTGTGTGTGTGTGTGTGTGTGTGTGTGTGTTTCTTCCGGATTCTTGTCACTATAGTTAAAAGCAATTAGGTCTCCTTTCCTCCCCCGTCCACTTCCTTTGGGTCCTCTGACATGCAGCCTAATTGCTTGACATCTGTGGTGTCTTTGTTGTCATGGTAACGACTCGGATGCCCCTTTATTAGACCTCGGTTTATGACTGGCTAATGCTATTACCACAGAGTGAGCCATAATATTTTGTTAATAAAACCTGGATTTCATAATTAAACTTGTCTCATCATCATCTTCGATAAATCCTGTGTGTGTGTGTGTGTGTGTGTGTGGAGCAAATATGAGTGACTGTTTCCTTCAGTACAGCTCAGTCTTTGCAGATCTATTTCTCATTTCCTCCAAATCAGATCCAGGTTGTCCATAAAATCGCCCGTGGTCCTTATTGATGTCGGTCCTAATTAGTGTTGCCATAACCCCCCAAGTGCAGGTCACTCTATAACAAGCTCTCTGAGGAGAATGAGGACTGCTTGTCCTCCACTTTTCTTTCTGTTGTGGATAGCTGTGCTCATTTGGAAGCCACTGATTTTCGCTAACATCAGAACCCCGATACCACAATGGAACATTACGACTCCGGATCATTAGCAAGATCGTGCTAGAATGTTGCCGTCAGATTGGTTCTTCTTGGGCAAAATGACCTCCTTGGCGCCAGTGGACCTGCACTTACGCTGAGGTAAAGTGCCTCTTCAAAGCTGCGGAAACTGAATTAGTCTCTCAAAATGGCGTCCGTACATTAGATTGGAAACTTCAAAAGAGCTGCGTTTCTTAACTTAATGGAGAAGCAATGACTTTGACACCGGACTTTTACTACGGTTATAAAAGACAAGCGACTCTGGGTTACTTCACTTTTTTTTTTTTTTTTTTGTTCCCCCATTCAGCACGCTTAAAATATCATTTGAGAAGGAAATGGAAAACGATGAACGATGTGGTTGAAGGTTGGAGCGCCGAGTGGTCTGCCCTTTCACAAAGCATCAGCCCCAAATCCAATTGCCCTTCTAGGATCAGGACTCTTCCAGATCGCTGGACAGTAGTTTATATAATCCCAGCTTTACTTAACGGAAAGCTGATCTCGCTGCTTCTAATTCTTGTAATGTGCAATTTACTGTCATTGCAACATTTTAAAATATATCACATGTACAGGCAAGCGGGGTTTCAGACAGTGCGTCCCTTTTGAATGTATCGGGACGACCGGGTCTTTACAGTTTTGCCGTCCACTGAAGCTTTAAGATTGTCACTATGAGACACTCCCTAAATCACCCATTCATTTGCTGAACTGCTTGATCGTACTACTACATTGTGAAGCGGATGCTGTTACCAGAACACCATTGTGCCTCGATGTATAATGAAAGGGTAAATCAAAGTTTCCTGATATTTACACCTTAATGTTCCAGAAAGGTCAACAGACAGATCGCTGCAGCCTCTGCTGTAAAGCGGAGTCTGTACCGGTCGGTAGTGGTGAAGAGGGAACTGAGCTGCAAGGCAAAGCTCTCAATGTACCAGTAGAGCTATGTTCCTATGGTCACGAGCTTTGGGTAGTGAGCGAAATAACAAGATTGCGGATACAAGCGGCTGAAATGAGCTTCCTTCGCCGAGTGGTGGGGCTCTCCCTTAGAGATAAGGCGAGAAGTTCTATCACCCAGGGAGAGCTTGGAGTAGAACCGCTGCTCCTCCGCATTGAGAGGGGACAGTAGAGGTGGCTCGGGCATCTGGTCAGAATGCCTCCCGAGCGCCTCCCTGGTGTGATGTTTCAGGCATATCCGACCGGGAAGAGACCCCTGGGAGGGACTATGTCTCTCAGTTTGTCTGGGAACGCCCTGGTGTCCCCTCAGAAGAGCTGCAGGAAGTGGCTGGGGGGGAGGGACATCTGGACCTCAGTGCTTAAGTTTCTTCCCCGACGACCCGACCCTGGAGAAGTGGAAGATGATGATGATGATGATGAAGATCCAGAAATTAGAACATGGTGTGTTGGTCTTTTGTTGCCAAGGTGTGTCCTGTTAAAATGATAGTTAAACATTTAGTAATATTGAATGTTCGGGGAGACCAGGGTCGACTTGGGACACATTTTATAAAATGGATGAAAATGTCCTTATATGGAATATCCTGATGTGTTGACAAAAATCTTCATACAGGCAGAAATTACCATAAAAGTTTTATGTCGTAACCCAGTGTTGTTTTAATGTATTAAAAGAGTGACTCCATACATGGCATTAAAAACTGTTAACGTTCAGGGCAGAGATGGGACTACCGGTGTGCTGTGGGACAGCCAAAGGAGACTTGGGACAGCCATTTATTTTCTGATGAAATACAGTGTAGATATTTGTCTCAATAAACATATTTAAATTGAAGAACAACTTTGTTAATACGCGTGTAAACAACAAATAACATAAAAACAAACAAACAAAAAAAACTTACACTCAACACTGCATCAAGATTCTTTAGTTATATAACACAAATCATTTTAGGTGTTATATAAATGTGGCTACATTGCTCCAGAATGCATCATGTAACTAGGAATAACAACATGGAAATTTTTTCACAAATTCTTGTGATATAATGCGGATATAAAAATTAATAATTAGAAATGCCAACCTCTGAACTCCCGGCCAAAGTGTGAAGGAGGATCAGGATTAAGAACAGAAAATATTATGGACCAAAATACAGCAGAACTCTCTCCAAACTTCCAAATGCTGAACTTTCAACTCTGGAACATTTGCTTAACTGCAGAAATCAGTGGATCACATCCGTCGTCCCGAGTCTCCCCGAGCGGTGATTTTTCGAAAACAAATTGTAATTTTGGAAATATGGGGCACATAAAAAAATCTGCAAAAATATACACATGAAAGAAGGCCTCCGTGTACGTGTTACCGTAATGACATTAGATCAAGATGTCCACCGTGAATATCAGGATGGAAGTGTTTTTCAAAGTGAAAATTCTAGTGTGGGAGGGATTACAATACAAATGCAGTTACTTTGATTAAGGAGGCAGAAGGGTCCCCTCCTGAAAGAGTGCCTTGTTGACCGACTGAAAGCCAAATATATCATCGTAACTGTAACCCCTTCAATAACCTTCCAGTAATTCTGACTGAAAAAAAAATGACGCTTTGAACATCCTTCTCGGGCACCTATCTCAGAAAATAAATCCTGCCCCACGCATGGGTTGACCACAGTTGAACTGAGACACATCATTTACAATTGTATTTGACGTTCTTGAAAAAATTCCCAACACAAACCTGTCTGTAGTTTCGGCCCAAAAATGTGCTCTATGTAAACTATGATCATCACTAAACAGCATTATTCTTGATGATTGTTTCATGTTTTGCTTTAATTTGAGAATGATTTACCATTTACCTTCGTGTGCTGGAAGCGTGTAGGCACCCATGCTGCAAAGAAACCTTGATTCAATATCACCCGACCAGATAGCTCATCTGTTTTCCCTGCAAGACCAACACATGTACAATTGTGTGCTTGGGTACTGAAATGCTTCTGAGAGAGAGAGAGAGAGAGCAAAAAACACGCAGATATGCATTTGTACATCCAGATGCTGAAGGGGTTAATCTAATTTGCTAATGTAATTTCTCAGAAATTACCCTGACCCAGGTCTCGCCGACGTATCATTTTGTGGCCTGTGCTTCTCCTGTGACGGCTACATTTGTTGTGAAACGCGTGAAACCAAAATGAGAACCAGAGAGCTGTTTGGTGGATTAAGCCATTTCACAGCTGGAAAATCGATCAGAGCCGTCGCACATGCGGTTCATGACAAACGCTGCCTGAAAACAAATGAACAGCAATATCATCAACAACATCCACAACGCAGGGTGGAGTCATTACGACCCACCATTCACTAAAGACTTCGAGTAGAAATTAAGACGATACCTAAAGATGCAAATCACTCAACAGTAAAAATAAACAGGAGAAGTTGGAGGGGAAAAATTGGTGTGTGTGTGTGTGTGTGTGTGTGTGTGTGTGTGTGTGTGTGTGTGTGTGTGGAGATAAGCAAAACAGCTCTTGAACCAAGATATCCCAAAGTGATGGAAAGGCTGAAGTGTGAAGAAAAAAATTCTGCCGGAGATCCAGAACATTGAGTTTATCAGTCTCTCACAGTGGAGGTAGCATCATGACTTGGGCTTGCATGGCTGCGTTTCGGACAGGCTTCCTAATCTTTTATTAATGATGTAACTCATGATGGCGGCAGCAGAATAAATTCCGAAGACTGCAGAAACACTTTCAACAAATTTACAGAGAAATGCATTCAATCTCATTGGACGGAAAGTCAGTGTGCAGCATTTACAATCACTGAAACTCAGAACCAGCAAATAAAGGCCTTCATCGGTGGGACACGGTGCAAGAATATATACACAGAATATATAGAATCTCTATACCTAACAGCAAGTTTCTCAAGGAGCCGCCTACCGCGACCTTACTGATGAACATTTACTGCTCTGCCATCAAGAGCCTCCTACTGCTACCTACTGCTGTACAGTGTGGTTCAGCAGCTGTACTGCACAGGACAGGAAGGTGCTGCAGCGGGTGGTGAGGACAGCAGAGTGACGGGTTGGAACTACACTACCTGTTCACTGACAGTAACATTCGCGGTGAAGTGATTATGAAATGCAGACGGTCAACGTTATCAACTGATGGTTAGCAAACGTTAGCTCGACTTCCATCGCAGTACCCACCCACGCATGTTCTGTGTGTGGGCGAGCATTTCGGGCTCGGATTGGACTCATGAGCCACCTACGGACCCACAGCCAAGGATCATGTGATATGAAGTCCTGGTCATCTTCAAACTCGAAGGACCAACAACAACATTGAACATTAGTGACGGTGTTTGTGATAGTTAGCAGCAGTTTGGCATCTTTTACTCATGGTTGGGAAAAGTTTTGACACTTTATTTTTTTTATTTTTTATTTTTTTTTTTTTTTAATAAATAATCAAATCCTGGTAAAATACCAGGTGAATGTTAGGTGAATATTGTAATTGAACCACACTTATGTCAACAATTAAGCCAAACCGAAAATAAAGCGTTGCTAGTGTTCACTGCCTGGAGAACCGAAAGCATCTTTTGCGACTATTTTCAACTGTTTGAGGAAAAATAAATTGATAAGCAAACCAAAAAGAATTTGTTTTCTTGTTTGTTTGTTTTTCTTGTTTGTTTTTTTTGTGTGCAGCTGGAAAAACTGTGAACTGGTTCTGCTATTTGAACTGGTCAGCATTTGCCGCTGCGTGAGATTCTAGTCTCGTTCAGCTGTGCATACAGTTTATTTCCTGAAGCAGAAGCTGAAAAAAAAAAACAAAAAAAACTTTTGAGCTCAAACCCAAATGTTTTTGATGAAAAATACAGAAAAGTAAAAGAATTGATCTTCTTGCTTTCAAAATGTAAGGTAATGTTTGTTGGGATTTTTATACACCTGAGCCGAGTGGCTCATCGGGCCGGTGCTTATCGCGGTTTCCTTAGCATGAAGTGACCAGGAGTTCAACTCCTCCTGGATGGGATGCTCGTCCGTCGCAGGTTCTCTTCCCAGTATATTTTTACTGGTTCCCATTTATACTGCTGGGTGGGCAGAGGCACACTTGTGGTTAAGACCTTGCCCAGGGGTCTTAGCACAGTGGGGGTCTGACTGGGATTCGAACACACAACCTCCCGATCATGAGCGCAGCACCCTAAACACTACACCACCGGCCCCACTTTCTGCTTTCAGGGCATGTTCAACCCAGAATGAACAAGACCAGGTCTGGACTTAAATGCGTACACGTGCACGTACATACGTGTATAACGTACGTCGTATGGACTTGAATCAGCTTTGTGTCTGAGGGCTTGATTATAAATAGATTATAAACATATTTTGTTCTGTGCTGTGTTTTTCTGTGCAACCTGGGATTATTAATCTTCATAAATACAAGGCTCACATGAGTTAAGTGCTACAATTATTCTAGAGGTTAATGGAGTCAAACGGAGGGATTCAAATTTGTTTTTGCTAACACAACTCATTAGACGCATTTAAAGGAAATTGCTTTCCAGCTTTACAACTTTACCGTTGCTTTTCTCGCGCGTGCTGCTGCTCTTCCCTGGGCCTGAGAGAGAGAGACTGAGCAATCTATGGGAACAAAAATAAGGTCCGTTCCGTAAATGAAGTAGTGGGGCTGGTACTGCAGTGATTAGGGTGCTGCGCTCATGATCGGGAGGTTGTGTGTTCGAATCCCAGTTAGACTCCTGCCGCGCTAAGACCCTTGGGAAAGGTTTTAACCACAAGTGTGCCTCTGTTCACCCAGCAGTGTAAATGAGAACCAGTAAAATATACTGGGAAGGTAACCTGCGATGGACTAGCGTCCCACACAGAAGGAGTTGTACTCCTGATAGCTTCACGCTACGGAGACCGGGAATAAACACTGCCCTGATGAGCCACTAGGCTCGGGTCGAAAAAGCCCAACAGACTTTACCTTTACCTTAATTGAAGTGAGCACACTGGCGGTCTCGGATCAGGGGCTCATCTCCATGTTGACACCTTTTAGCTTTTAATCAGAACATATTCGGTTAGCATATCTTCTACTGAAGAATATTTGAGGAAAAGATATTCAATGGAAATGGCTCGCTGGGGGATTTTGTACTCAGTGGTGATCAGAAGATTGGTAGTTCAAGTCACAGTACCACCAAAATGCCATTGTTGGGCTCTTCACTGTTGTTGCCTTTAACCCTCAAATGTTGGTAAAGTAAGGTAAAGTCTGTTGGGATTTTTACACCTGAGCCGAGTGGCTCATCAGGGCGGTGCTTATTCCCAGTTTCTGTAGCGTGAAGTGACCAGGAGTTCAAATCCTCCTGGATGAGACGCTCGTCCATCACAGGTTAGATTCCCAGTATATTTTACTGGTACCCATTTATACTGCTGGGGGAACAGAGGCACACTTGTGGTTAAGACCTCGCCCGGGGGTCTTAGCACAGTGGGGGTCTAAGTGGGATTCGAACACACAACCTCCTGATCATGAGCACAGCATCCAAACCACTACACCACCGGCCGCAATGTTGTTGTATAAAAAGGTAGATGTGGATAAGGCTGTCTGCCGAATGCCTGAAATGCTGTGTGGTTTGTCTGAAGTATGTTTGTTGGTTCCCATCCCTTATTTTTGTGATGTGGGATTTTTTTTACCTGCTGGTGCTATTTTGTGCGCGGCTAAAATAAAGTTGTCCTGGTGGTGTTGTGTTTCGTGTGTCCGCCTCATAGTGAGAAGGTCCTGGTTTCGGTTTCCAGGTTTGATGAGGGCATTTCTGTGTGGCGCTTGCGTGCTTCTCGTGTGCTCGCTTGGTTTTCCTCCGTGTGCCCTGGTTTTCTGCTACAGTTCAAAGACATACACAGGCTGGTTATGGTGTAACACGCTTTTGCTCGGTGTGGGCAGAGATAGGCTCCATCGTCACTGCAACGAGGACAGTGGTGGCAGTATCGGCTTAGTGGTGAAAGCGGATGGGTTACTGATCTGAAGGTCAGTGGTTCAAATCCCCACTGTCTCCCCTCGTTGGGCCCTTAATTGCTCATTTGTCCAAAATTGGTAATTGTAAGTTGCTCTGAATAATGTAAATGTAAAAAAAACAAAAAGGTGAAGCTTGACGTCGCACTTATTATTAACACTTTGAACCTTTTCAAGTCGCCACTATAATCGAATCCTTTTCTTTCTCGTATACTTTTCTTGCAGATGTGTGGAAATCATTGCCAAAGAGGGACGAAGTCTCAAAGAGCTGTACTTGGTTTCGTGTAAGATCACAGACTATGGTAAGTGGCAGATCATTGTCTCACCAGCTATCATTAATTGCCCCATTACTTGCACACATGCCACACGAATAAACCCCGTATCATTTCTTTTTACTTCCTCAAACTTGTATATCATTCTGTTCTGCCAAGTAACACTTCACATGATGGCAGTGATGCGTTTTCGATTCATTTGCTAATTTCTTCGTGTTCTAGTTAGCTTGCTGCTAATTAGCTTCCGTGATGCAGAGCTTACCTTAATTAAACTGATTCTGCAACAAAATAGTTTCTTTTTAATGAGGGGAAGATTGGTTTATGTGAAGAATGCCTCGGGGTTGCAGTGTGTTCGGGGTGTGGGGGGGGGAGGGGGTGGAGCAAAAGCATAATTTATTTTTCTGTTTCTGAGAAATTATCTTCGTAATCTCAGCGTCCTGTGCAGTTTGAATTCGAGCCGTCCGTGTCCTCATACTTTCTGAGTGGTGTAGTGCTTTTTTTTCTGTTAATGATAATGTTGGCCTGGTTTACTCATGTACAGCTGGATATCGTAAGGCGCCAGTAAATCAGAAATTCCTCGTCTGACGGGCCGTGTCTGTCCCTGGAGTAAACTGCGATCTCCGTTATATATGGTAATTTGCATCGCTGCATTTTAGGAGTGACTAACCAGCTTCCCTCTGTTTTAGCCCAGTGCCGTCCGGTTAATAAAGAACACATTGGAGTTTTCAGCCTGAAGTGACTGTCACAGTGTTGATTCTTTCATGTGCTCATCAGGAGGTGGTGGTCTCCCACCCCCATACACACGTCCACCATTCAACCCTTACTGTAAAGACTACCGTGTCATCATACTGAGCAGACGTGCTTTTTAACACGTGTCGATGATTCAATTTTGACTGGAGCGTCTCGTTAACGTTGTGTATGGGAATGTGCTGACAAGCGCAAAGTGCTGGTGTCGGTCCTGAACTAATGGAAACGCACAGTTGGTTTTTATTGGCACGTAAATGCAGAAGTTCACGTTGCTGTTCGTCTTGTCGGCTCACTTCAGGCGGGCCCTGCCCATTAAAAGCTGAGGCAAACTCGCACAAACAAAGACGAGCGGCATGAATTTTTTTGTACAGCTTAAAAAAAGTCAATAAATATGAAGCCTGGAGTATCTATCTGCACGTCATTGCTGATTTACTGTGCTTTTTATTTTTACTTTGGCCACAGTGCTTATGGCTTTTTTTTTTTTTTTTAAACTTACTTTTCAGAGGGATGATGGCATTGTAAGCTTTGGGTGCATGCCGGAGGGTTTGATGATTAATGACCACATCGTTCAGTGTTAAATTTGCCCTCTCGCCTATTCTGTATGCACATGATCAGCGGCTACCACATGAAAAGGACTATTAAGGAGCTGGAGGTGTTTACATTCAGCTTTGCAATTTTTCAGCATAAAACAAAACAGCACAGAAATAATTAGTAATGGAGAATATCGAGTCTGGATTACGTCATCCAACCAGAAAACGGGTGTGTTTTTGTCATGTGAACAAGTCTGAAAATATATGCGGCTCTTATTACAGTTCACAATAGTCATTTAAAAAAAAAAAAAAAAAAATTTATTGCAGGGGCAGCAGTTATTATTTTGGTTCATGTGATTGGTATTTACTAAGTTATTACCTACATTTCCCTTTTTTTTTTTTTTTTTTTTTTTGCACTATTCATTTACCACCCAATTCTCACACAACAGCTACCAACCAGCGAGGGCCAGTTTGGGGAGGCCACATGTCTTTTGCCCTCCACCGACCTAAGATATATAGGTCTGTTGGGTTTATTTACACCCGAGCCTAGTGGCTCATCAGGCCGGTGCTTATCCCTGGTTTCTGTAGCGTGAAGCAACCAGGAGTACAGCTCCTCCTGGATGGGACGCTAGTCCGTCGCAGGTTACCTTCCCAGTATATTTTACTGGTACCCATTTATACTGCTGGGGGAACAGAGGCACACTTGTGGTGAAGACCTTTTCCAAGGGTCTTAGCACAGTGGGGGTCTAACTGGGATTCGAACACACAACCTCCCGATAATGAGAGCAGCACCCTAACCACTACGACACTGACCCCATATAAGATGTATCCTGTGTACATTTTCCTTTTTTGTTTTGTTTATGGAAGAGCCACATATTGTGTCTCCGAATATTTCACCATAGTGTAGCGTCGTGTTGGATAAAGGTTCTGGTTCATTGTTCTTAAGGAACCATTCCATTGAAAAAAATTTTTTTTTTTTTGCTATTATTATTATTTTCCAATGACGCACTACTAAGTTAATCCGTTGTATATTACACTTAGCGTAGGCGATGATATACAGTGCATAACTCTTAACACTATTATCTTTAGAGCGTATTGCCCTCCAAAATATGCTGGTTTATTCTAAGTATAATAAAAGACCTTCATAGGAGAATGCAAGGCTGTAAATGACTGGAATTCCTCACATCTCCCTCGAGTGAGCCGAGATACCTGACCTAATGTATTTTCAGCCCACTTAAGGTAATTATATATAAGCACCATGCTAATGTGCAGACTCGCTCCAGGGCCTCTTAGCCATTTGTTTTATCTCAGTAGAACTAATCCTGACTATAATCGCTTCAGTCCACCATCGACCTCTGCATCCGAGACCGCCCCGAGCCCACAGTTCCGTGTCTTGATGAATGGCCACGTAATCAAAACAGTACACTAACGACATTCTGGAATGTATATTAAATACCTCTTAGTTTATCCTTCTGACCACTTATACAAGATTAATCAAGGACACTTGATCTAGGCTTTTAAGAAGATCCCTTTCTTCCTAACCAGGCTTAGACGTTTGGTAAACAATAGACCTCCATTGAAGGGCTTGCAAATCTGTCTGTTTCTCTTATTGAGTAATTCCTGAGTTCCTTGCTCCGCTTTGATGATCCGGTGAACAGCAATCGGATTTTACATCTGCATTTCCCTTTGCTCTCCTTCAGCTAATATTGATTTAATTCTATTTTACTTTCTGTGAATGTTAATGAACTTCTCTGTTTTCTTTTCCTCGTCGTTCTTATTTTCTGGACATTGGATTTTAATTTGTCTGCGAAAGTGTGACATTCTCATAATTTTTTAAAATTTATTTTTGCAACAGCTTCTTATTGATTGACCATGAAATGCGTTAACTTGAATTTTTAATGAAATCCACAGAACTAACACGCATGCCGCCATGCTGTCGCTCTTGGTGTTGTGCTGCTGTGTAGAAAACTTGCTCTAGATTTCATAACGTTGGTTGGATTTACAGTTTACATTCATGTTACACACCGGTCTCTCCAGGACTTCGAGCGTTAGGTTCGAGAGGCTCGAATATTTTCTTTTCCGACTTCCTGTGCTGACTTGCCATGAAAGAACCTGAGAAATCTGAGCTGCGGCTTTCTTTTGTGGTCGACTGGTAGACACGAAGTTCTCAGTACGCATTCATGAGTCTCGAGTGAGTTCTAGTGAGTCTGAGCTGTTTTCCATAAGCCTCTTATTGGGATCTGTAGTACGACCTATTTGAGATAAAAACATGTACCGGGCGAAGTAGAACTGCCCACTGACCAACAGATAGCTGTAATTAGGAGGGGGATGATTCATCTGTTGTTGAAATTACATGGAGATGATACTGTCAGAGTCTGATTTGCTGGTGATATTCCATTAAGCTTGGGTGTGAATAAAATATATATGCAGATCGTACTTCTGTCCTGAAACCTGAGGGCTTTAAATTGTCCTGCCAGTGCTCGATACAGTAATCTATAGATTTATGCACTGCATAGCTTTACGATGTCTCTGTTAATATCATCCGAGTTGGGTTTTTGTTCAGTGTTTCCTTTCACAGACTGATTAATCCCTTTCCATCACTTGTTAATTTATTTATCTGTTCAACAAGTTCATGTTCTGTCAAGCTTTTGAGTTCAGTATTTTCTGAGCAAATTTCCCATTCACTTTGTATCAGCCTCAAAAACTCCTTTTGATTTGCATGCTGAAAGTCTAAACAAATATAGACAACTATTTTGGATGTCCACAGCATATTTAAATACATTTTAGGCATTAAAATTTACAAATAAATAATTTTAAATTAAAAAAATTGTCTTCTGATTGTCGTCATGCAACTCAACGGGACATCACAGCCAATCAATGTGAACTCAGCAGTGCAGCAGACCTGTTAGCTTTGCTGTGGACTGGCACAGGACAACCACCTGAACCATGGTCCATGCCTATGGTGCTCATAGCAGCTCCACTACAGATGTCAGATTATTCACTGGGAAGCAAATATATTTCTATATCTTAGATAAAACTCGTGAACTGTCCACATAACAACAGACTGATGTCTTTTTATAAATACGGTGGTACCTTGACTTACGAAATGAATCAGTTCTGAGGGCAAGCTCGTAAGTCAAAATGTTCATTGGATAAAATGATTATATCGATAGGAAATAATAGAAAACCAATGAATTCGTTCCAACCCCCTCCCAAACTCGTATAACCTGCCACCAACATGTATGTATATTTGACGGAAAAACAATAAATATTTCACAATAATAATAATATTACATGTACATTAACATTAATAAGTATTTTATAATAAAACAAGAGTAAACAATAAGTCAACTAACCCTTCTGATCAGCATCTCTGGCAAAGATGTCACGTGGGCAGGCATGAGGTGGTGCATAACAGAGAAGGAGGAGAATGTTGTGCATGTGCACGCTATGAATGCCAGCGAGGAAAGGCTCGTGGTGCGCTCCCACAAGGAAAGTGCTTCTCAAGTAGTGGGGCACATCCCCCTTGGGAGGGCATGCATATGACCCTGGAGAACATGCTTTTTTGCCATAGTGTACTAGAATTAAGTGCAATTGCAGATCCTCTACTGTAGGTGGCGGTGGCACTCTCATAGTGTTTCCTATGGTGTAGCGAAAAAACACCAAGCAAACGATATGAAGTGCAGTAAACAGTATTTATAGGTGCTGGGGGGGTTGGGGGGGGCATGAAATGTTTGTTTTTTTTTCCTTCCTTTTGGAGGCATCACAGAAAATAATTGAGAAGCATTGCACAAGGCGTTCTCAGAGCACGGAGGAATACGTGTGGAAGAATACGAGGTTAATCCCGATTTCCCAAGCAGAGCTCGTAAATCAAAATTTTGCTGGTTGGATGGGGCACATTTTTGGTGGATCGAAGCTCATATCATGGAAAATTCGCTATAAAAAACACGCGTAAGTCAATGTACCGCTGTATTTGAATGAACCATTTCATGTCAGATGGCATGACTCGGATCACTGTGACAAGTTTGCCTATTTTGTGTTCCAGTCAATGAAGGTGGATTACAGAAGGACATCACTTTTGTCCTCCCGGCGTACCATGTACACCGGTGCTCAGCTAGAGTTAAAGCAACAGCTTCCGCTTTGCATTCGCTTGTGTTCCAGAACATGCTGAACCAGATCCATTTTCACGGTACCGTCACCTAGATAAAAGCATCAGACTTATTTTCAGGTCTGCTTTTTGTTTTCTGTTGAGGAGATGATGCTGGTTTTCTGTTCTCCGGTAAAACTAGTTTCCAGACCAGCGTTTTCTACACAAGAGACAACAGTAGGCCGGTGCAATATTTTGATGACGGTGCTAAAGGGACTCCTGCCTGGGTGGAAGGCTTTGATTTTACTCTTCCTGTGACTGAAACAGAAAAATTGCTCTTTTTGTGAGCATGAAGGGAGCCCTTTTCCTTTGAAAAGCAAACAAAAGAGTTTAAGACAAAAAAGAGAGAGAGAGAGAGCCAACAGAAGATTACAGCCTGGCCTTGATGAAGGCTGCACTACTCTTCTTGCTAATGGAGAGAAGGGAAAAAAAAAAGGACATTTGTTCCATCTCTTCGAATAGTGGACCATTTTCCAAATAATGGAGTCGACCCACTGCTTACACTTACTGAGGGTTCTTTTTATTTTTTTCCTCATCTGAATAAATCGCAGGAATTAACCAAAGGTCCTTGAGACGCATTAACTCATTTGTCATTTCGTGGATTCTTTAACCAGGAAGTACAATGAATCAAAATGGCCTGCTTATCTCAAAGACGCACCGCTGCTGTGGTAAAACATCTTGGCAGTTTAACGCGTGCCTGAAATGAAGAATGAAGTTATTTCATGTTGTTTTGGACAAGGGAAGTTTCAGACCATGTTTCCAAATATCTCAGCATCTTCTCACGTACTAAAGGGTAGGGGGGCGGCTCTCGGTCATCCCGCCGCTTTTTTGTCGGTCGACCTCCGTACCTTCGGAACATTGTTGGTTGAACTGATGACAAAGACAATTATTTTCTGGTTGAGTGCCTGGGTTGCACTGACAGCTGCAGTGTGGTCCAAAAGTGTGAAAGCGACCGCGGGAAGGCTTCTGTATTTGTTTTATTGTTTCATCACGAAGCTACTCGATGAAGCCTCATAGGCATGGAACATGGCTTCGATGTGGCTGTCCCGTGCCCATACACAGTCCCTGACTTTATGCTGATTGGCTATTTTATTAGCTTGTATAGGATTGGCTGTTTTATTTATTGTTAATGTGGAACATGAGCGTTTGGAAGACTTGTATTTATTTCACTTTCGGGCCAGTATATTAAATGTAATGAATGTGATGTCTGAATCCTGACCATACAGACCTCGACAGCGAACTGTAGCATGGCGATCTTTTCGCTCGTATGTTTGGACCGACTGATTGCGTTTACTGGGAGTTCGTTAAACCGCTGTGATCTGCCCTGATTGCAAGGCAGTTTTTACATCATTTTTATAAAATATTTTGTTTATATCGAAGTCCAAATGTCAGATTAAGTTATAAAAGTTTAGCCTGTTGATCTTAAATACTTTTATATTTGATCACGCTGCTGAAAGTTCCTGACAATCTGTTTAATCGAGACATACAGTATGTATCGCGTGTCCCTGTAAATGTCTCAGACGGTTAAACCCAGTGTCTGTCTGTGGTGGAAAGACGTCTTTGCATAGTAATAGTGACATCATACTTGGCGTTGTAGCTCCGCTCCTCTGAGACTGCCAGATTAATTAGAATGAGAATATCATTTCCACACAACCCCGCACTGCTCCTCCAGTCCTCCTTTTATGAGAGTCTTAATATTTTGCGACCAGCCATTATTACACCATGGTTCATGTTCAGCTCTCTCTCTCTCTCTCACACACACACACACACACACACACACACACACACACACACACACACACACACACACACACACACACACGCACTCTCTCTCACCCCCACCATTTTCTCTCTGTCTCACTCCCTCCTCTCACTATTGCTCCCATTTCTCTTTTTTCCCAACCTTGCTTTTTTTTTTTCTTTCTTGCCCCTCTTTCTCCCTCCCTCACTCTTTCCCCATCGCTTTTTCTTTCTATCTCTTCCCCCTCTCTCTCTCTCGTTCTCTCTATCTCTCTCCTGGAAAGTGTGTGTGAATGGTGAGTAAAATGATTGTGTGTGTGTGTGTGTGTGTGTGTGTGTGTGTGTGTTCTGTCAGCATTGTGAGTGTAGGGAAGAGAAAAGGCTGCATACTGGACATGTAATCTCATCACCTTCTAACAGTCCAATCAGAACCATTCTCCACTCGCATGGAACCAGAAACACTCTGAAAACATTCAATACATTACACTCTCTCTCTCTCTCTCTCTCTCTCTCTCTCGCTCTCGCCTCTGCCCTTTATTTGTTTTTCTCTTTTTTCATCTTTCCTTCTCTCTCTCTCTCTCTCTCTCTCTCTCTCTCTCTCTCTCTCTCTCTCGTCTGAGGTGTTAAAGGTCATGATGGATTGGTTTTTACTTCCTGCTGGGTGGAAGACTCGAGCTCTTTCTCTCTGCTGGGCGTGTCACTGTCACAGTTTCTTCCTGAAGTGAACCAACACACGTCACGGTCGAGGTGGCAGCCGATGAAATCTTTTTTTTTTTTTTTTTTTTTGAGGTTAAAGGAATCGGGTCAGGATATTATGGATTTTTACATATTCTGCTAAACATGCCATGACTATTCTAAATACTTGTCTATATTTTTTTAAAGAGACTTTTAGCTCGCAAATCAAAAGGACTCGACAAGTTCTGAGTCCAAAACAGACCAAATGGAACAGTTTACAGAGATTAAGATCACGTTTGCAAACACCAAATATAACTTCATGCGTGAACCCCGTTCATGTCTGGTACTCTTCACAAACCAAATTTCTATCTGTAAAACAAAAAAAAAAAAAAAAAAAAAAAAAAAAACGTGTCTGTTTGATGACATCATTTGTGATATTTGGACAATTTTCTTCAAACCACCACAGCACCAGCCCTTTACCTCGGGCCAGCAGAATTACTTGGTTTCTTCCACTCGGGGACAAATGGTGTATTTATTTGTTCATTCATTTTCTAATCTTAATTAGGGTCGTGGCGAGGCTGTCACCCATGTTGGCCAACTTCAGTGAGGAACACCCTGAACAGCTCGCCAGTCTATTGTACATACAGCCACTCACATTCACACACCTATGGACGATTTGGAACGGTGGAGGAATGAAGGATTGTGGGAATGGAGGATCCCACCAATTAGGTGTTGCCTTCCCGATCACACGACACCGCCAACCAGGGAGGGACGACAGCATGCACTCCATGACATGGATCGCTAGCCGTCCGCCTCTTTCGAACTGCCACGGATACGTATTTGGGGGCGGGTCTAACACACTCTTTCGAATGAGCTTACAGACACCCATGATTGGCTGTGAGTGACAGGGAAGAGCGTATGCCGTCCCGCTCTCCCATCAGAGCTCAGCCAATTAACTCTCATGGATTCCCAGCTATGGAGAGCTGTGTCATAAAACCGGATTCGAACGTGTGATCTCCGGGTTCATAGTCACGTACCTCGTCGATGCGCCACTCGAGAGCCCCACTCGTGGCGAATCTGTTAATAATCCTGAACATTAACGTTCAGCAGTATCGGGCAGCTTTGTGTATTCTAACGTTCGTATGTATTAAACATCTTGAGTTTGGTTTGTTGATCATTTTTACAATAACACTTCTGCACTCACTCTCTCACTCACTCACAATCACTCACGCATTCACTCTGTCACTTGTGCCCTCACTCACCCTCTCACTCATTCTCTCTCTCACCCTCTCACTTACTCACAATCACTCGCGCATTCACTCGTGCCCTCACTCTCTCTCTCTCTCACTCACCCACCCTCTCACTCATTCACTCACTCACCCACTCAGTCACTCTCTCTCTCTCTCACTCACCCTCTCACTCACTCACCCTCTCACTTACTCACAATCACTCACGCATTCACTCGTGCCCTCACTCTCTCTCTCTCTCACTCACCCACCCTCTCACTCATTCACTCACTCACCCTCTCACTCACTCGCTCTCTCACTCACAATTACTCATGCATTCATTCTTTCACTCGGGGCCCTCACTCACTCTCTCACTCACCCACCCACTCAGTCACTCTCTTTCTCACTCACCCGCTCACTCACCTTCTCACTCACTCGCTCTCTCACTCACTCATGCATTCACTCTTTCACTCGTGCCCTCACTCACTCATTCTCTCACTCACCCACAACACACTCTCTCACTCTCTCTCTCTCTCTCTCTCTCTCTCTGTCACTCACTCACTCATTCATACCAAACCCAGTTCACAGGGAGGCTTGATCTCAACCGACAATGGGTGAAGGTGGGGTACACCCTGAACAGCTCGCCAGAGCATCTCACACACACACACCTCTGTGGGTACCCATTCACACTTCCCCTCACAGCCAGTTAGCCTAATGTGTGTGTCTTTGGGCTGTGAGGGGACTCTGAGGAAACCCACACAAACAAGGGAAGAACATGCAAACTCCACACAGGGACGCTCGAGCCGAGCTCGCCACTCGAACCCAGGACCATTACATGGATTGATCAGTGATGGGCCAATATGAACTCCCAATCTCCTTGCTTGCTCTGTTTTCCATGAAGTCTAAATTCCTCTGATAAGAAGGTGCTGATTAATTATCGAGAACGTCACACCTCCGTCAGTCACACTGACGGATCGGATTATATTCATGCGCTCATTATAATGTGTTGTCGCTCAGGTGAGGAATCAGATGCAGGTATGAACTACAGTCAATCTGCTGAGAAAATACTCCACGGTACTTGTCCGAATGCAATGCATGGCATGTCCTGACTATATTTTATCAATAATTATTATTTCTCACTCATAAATACACTGAGAATGTGCTGTGGCAGCCATCAGTCGATGGTTGTCCTCTCTCTCTTTTTTTTTTTTTTTTTTCCAGTCGTAGATGGGATAACGTTTGGTCGCTTAATGAATGCAGGAAATATTTTCATGCTGAGTCCAGTATTAGGACCTGCAGTAATTGATGGACACTCAGAGGGTGGACTTGTGTTCGCTTCAACAAAATATTTTAATGACTGGATTACGGTGTGTCTCTATGTAGAAATTGACTTGGGGAAATTCATTATTTCCCAATAGCTATAAAATGATATGCAATATCTTTTACTGCACTAAAAAATTCATATCTTTCCTCCACGGTCCTGAAGGACAAATAAAAATGAGTGTTGTATTTGCTAAGCAAGTGCACCCTAGATAGTAGGCGGTCATAAATTCCGTTATTTTTCTCATAAAGCCTCTAGACATTCACAAAACGCGGCGTATAGCATTAAAAGCTCATTAAAATACCCGGATAGAGCGACCTGTACCTACGTCTTCCACGTTGGTACATTAATAAATATTTTATATTAAACCAGAGACAGTCGTACTTTTCTCTTGCATCGTACATTGTTTCCAGAAGCTTCCATTATATTTACTGTATATTGATGAGAAAGTTTACAAAATGTTGAATCGGATTTGATTAAAGTCGAGATGCACCAGTAACCTGACTTCTTGTGCGTATTCATAATCCATATACGCCCCTCAGCTCACCGAGGATTTAATGGGTGTGGTATTATTATTAATATTATTATTATTATTACTATTATTGTTGTTATTGTATTTATGCATTCATCTTGTTTGTTTGTTTTTTTTTCATTAACCCACCCTCCCGCCCCATGTTTCTCCCTTAATTGAGTGGCTTATCATGTTGTGATCATCGATACTGAAAGTCACTCCAAAGTGGACAATTGCAGCTCATTTTCAGCTCAAATCCCAACTCATGTCATAAATATAACTGAATCATATTTGTGTTTTTCTCAAAATCATAAATTTGTGGCCGCAGGTTATAGCGCCGAGCCCTTCGATTTCAAGTCCCACCCCTTCTAGTTTTGCTGGCCTACTACATATGACCACTATTGACATTGAGGGAGGGGCATAAGCATTCATACCCCGCCCCCCTGATAACATGCGATGCTGTCTCTTTATGAACTGCCACTTCTGCACCGTTTGAGGTGGTCTACCACACTCGGAAGGAAAGTGATATCTGCCTGTTTTGTATGAATGAGCTTAGACGTCCATGATTTGTCCGGTGATGGCTTTGAGTGGAAGGGGAGCATTCCCCCCCCCCCCCCAATCATAGATGACTGTGACATCAACCTGGATTTGAAGTTGTGATCTCCAGATTGATAGTTGTGCACCTTGTCAATGCACCACTTGGGAAGCTGTATCATCATCATCATCATCATCATCCATGCACGGCTGAGGCATTAACCCGGATTCGCACTTGGGATTTCCTGGCTAAGAGTCATGCAAATTGTTGATGCACCACTCAAGAGCTGATTATTATTATTATTGTTGTTGTTGTTGTTATAATTATAATGATTACAGTCTTCTTCTTTCTTCTTCTTCTTTTCCTTTCGGCTTTTCCCTTCAGGGGTCGCCACAGCGAATCATCTGCCTCCATCTCACCCTATCCTTTGCATCTTCTTCTCTTACACCAACGACCTTCATGTCTTCCTTCACCACATCCATGAATCGTCTCTTTGGTCTTCCTCTAGGCCTTTTGCCTGGTAGTTCCAGCCTCAGCATCCTATTACCAATATACTCACTATCCCTCCTCTGTACATGTCCAAACCATCTCAATCTAGCCTCTCTGACTTTGTCTCCAAACGTCTTACATGTGCTGTCCCTCTGATGTGCTCATTCCTAATCCTATCCATCCTCGTTACTCCCAAAGAGAACCTCAACATTTTCATCTCTGCTACCTCCAACTCTGACTCCTGTCTTTTCCCCAGGGCCACTGTTTCTAACCCATACAGCATCGTTGGCCTCAACACCGTCTTGTACACTTTTCCTTTCATTTTTGCCGATACCCTCCTATCACACATCACACCGACACTTTTCTCCAACCATTCCAACCTGCCTGCACACGCTTCTTGACCTCTTTTCCACACTCTCCATTGCTCTGGATTGTTGAGCCTAAGTACTTAAAATCCTCCACCTTTCTTATCTCTGCTCCCTGTAATCTCACCGTTCCTCTTTGGTCCTTGGCATTCATGCACATGTATTCTGTCTTACTGAGGCTAATCTTCATTCCCCTCCTTTCCAGGGCATACCTCCACCTCTCTAGATTTTCCTGCACTTGTTCTCTGCTCTCACTACAGATTACAATGTCATCTGCAAACATCATAGTCCATGGGGAATCTTGTCTAACCTCGTCTGTCAGCCTGTCCATCACCATAGCGAACAAGAAGGGGCTGAGAGCTGACCCTTGATGCAGTCCCACCTCCACCTTGAACTCTTCTGTCACACCGACAGCACACCTCACCACTGTCTTACATCTCTCATACATGTCCTGCACCACTCTAACATACTTCTCTGCCACTCCAGACTTCCTCATGCAATACCACAGTTCTTCTCTCGGCACCCTGTCATATGCTTTCTCCAGATCCACAAAGGCACAATGCAGCTCCGTCTGACCTTCTCTGTACTTCTCTATTAACATCCTCAAGGCAAACACTGCATCTGTGGTGCTCTTTCTGGGCATGAAACCAAACTGTTGTTCACAAATGCTGACTTCTGCCCTTAGTCTAGCTTCCACTATTCTTTCCCATAACTTCATCGTATGGCTCATCAACTTTATCCCTCTGTAGTTGCCACAACTCTGCACGTCTCCCTTGTTCTTAAAAATGGGCACCAGCACACTTCTCCTCCATTCCTCTGGCATCCTCTCACTCTCTAAGACCTTGTTAAATGTTCTTGTCAGAAAATCTACTGCTACCTCTCCTAGACACTTCCATACCTCCACCGGTATGTCATCAGGACCAACTGCCT
The DNA here is from genome assembly GCA_024760905.1 of Plotosus lineatus. Lineage (NCBI taxonomy): Eukaryota > Metazoa > Chordata > Actinopteri > Siluriformes > Plotosidae > Plotosus > Plotosus lineatus. Next base: position 28,350,884 of record CM045749.1, on the reverse strand, counting down.
TTCCATTCTTCATCCTCTTCAATGCCCTCCTCACTTCACCCTTACTAATCTTTGCTACTTCCTGGTCCTCAACAGTCACCTCTTGTCCTCTTTTTCTCTCTCATTTTCCTCATTCATCAGCTCTTCAAAGTACTCTTTCCATCTTCCCAGCACACTTCTGTCATCAGTCAATACATTTCCCTCTCTGTCCTTTATCAATCTAACTTGCTGCACGTCCTTCCCATCTCTATTTCTCTGCTGTGCCAACCTGTATAAATCATTTTCTCCCTCCTTACTTTCCAACCGAGCATACAAGTCATCAAACGCGCTCTGTTTGGCCTTTGACACTGCTACCTTTGCCTTACGCTGCGTCTCCCTGTACTCCTGTTTACTCTCTTCGGTTTTGTCAATGTCCCACTTCTTCTTAGCTAATCTCTTCCTTTGTACACACTCCTGCACTTCCTCATTCCACCACCAAGTCTCCTTATCTACTTTCCTTCCAGATGACACACCAAGTATTCTCCTACCTGTGTCCCTGATCACATTCGCTGTAGTTGTCCAGTCATCTGGAAGCACTTCCTGACCACCCAAAGCCTGTTTCAACTCCTCCTTGAAGACAACCCGACACTCTTCCTTTTTCAACTTCCACCACTTTGTCTTCTGCTCTGCCTTTGCCTTCTTCACCTTCCTCACCATCAGCATCATCCTGCACACCACCATCCTATGCTGTTTGGCAACACTCTCACCCGCTACTACTTTGCAGTCACTGACTTCCTTTAAATTACATCGCCTGCACAAGATGTAGTCTACCTGTGTGCTCCTACCTCCACTTTTATAAGTCACCCTATGCTCCTCTCTCTTCTGGAAGAAAGTATTCACCACAGCCATTTCCATCCTTTTTGCAAAATCTACCAACATCTGTCCTTCATGCGTTCCTGTCCTGGATACCAAACCTACCCATCACTTCCTCGTCCCTCTGTTTCCTGCACCAACATGTCCATTGAAGTCTGCCCCAATAACCACTCTTTCACCTCTGGGGGTACTCTGCATCACTTCATCTAACTCCCTCCAGAATCTCTCCTTCTCTTCTCGCTCACATCCTGTCTGTGGGGCATAAGCACTAACAACATTGACCATCACACCTTTAATTTCTAACTTGAGACTCATCACTCTGTCTGACACTCTTTTCACTTCTAGAACATTCCTGGCAAACTCCTCCTTCAAGATGACTCCGACTCCATTTCTCTTCCCATCCACACCGTGATAAAACAGCTTAAACCCTGCTCCTATGCTTCTAGCCTTGCGACCTTTCCACCTGGTCTCCTGAACACACAGTATGTCCACCTTCCTCCTCTGCATCATGTCAGCCAGCTCTCTACCTTTTCCTGTCATAGTTCCAACATTCAAAGTCCCTACTTTCAGTCCTAGGCTCATGCCTTTCCTCTTCTCTCTCTGGCAACGGACACGCCTCCCGCCTCTCCTTCTTCGACGCCTTCGACCAACAGTAGTCCAATTTCCATCAGCACCCTGTTGGTTGACGGCACTGATGGCGGTCGTTGTTAACCCGGGCCTCGACCGATCCGGTATGTCATTCTTTCTTGTGATTCGCATAGTTTATTTGGCATTTGTTTTACGCCGGATGCCCTTCCTGACGCAACCCTCTGCATTTATCCGGGCTTGGGACCGGCGTGAGGGAGAGACACTGGTTTGTGCCCCCCCCTCACGGCTGCATTAATTATAATGATTACAGTATTATGGTTAAAAATTGATATGCAGCAGAGAGGGATTGGGTGATTACAGTTAGGCTGGTTAGACTCATCATCTTAGGGCCCCTCACCCTCTCTACACGCAGCCCAAATGGCGAATGGGATTTCCCTTGGGAAGCACCGCCTAGTCGAACCCACCAAGAACTTTCCGGAGAATATGGAGACTCCCCAACACTGCAGCCTTCTGCATTGCCAAGACTGTCAGACGTTTTTCCCTTTCTCAGGGGTTGCCACAGCAAATGATCGCATGCTTGATTTGGCGTAGGTTTTTAGGTCGGATGCCCTTCCAGACACAAACCTTTAGCAAGGGGCAGAAACATGCTGTCGGCTTTGCAGCTCCTCTTTACGAAATGGTTCTTTTACATGAACCTCTCACCATAGACAGTGAAAGACATGGCCGGCCTTTGATAACCTATTGAGTGCATTGGGGGGACAGTGACAACCTTGTAGAGAGTGGGACTTGAACCCCCAATCTTTGGATCGGCGATCCAGAGCCCTATATAACCAGGTCACAGTATTTATTATTATTATTATTGTTATTATTGAAAGTTTTACCCTTTACATTTATTTATTTCATGCACCCAGCTTTGTGTGCACTTGAAATTTTGCAGTTTTTTTGGTACCGATAAATCCAAATAAAGCGTGTTAGAATGTTTCAGATTTTATGGATAATTAATATATACACGCGAGTATAAAGAAAATCACTGTTCCCGAAACTTTTGGAAAACTTTAGCAAGGTTTGGCCAATGCGAGCCATCGGTTCATGCCACTTTACGTAAAGATCGGCTAATGAGGCCCAGCATTGGCAGGAACATGATCGCCTTCACCACGCCGTGCTCAAATCTGTATTGAATTGACAAGCTCGGACCCTTTTAACGACTTATCGAGGGGAGAAAACACCTCCTGTAACCTGGCTCATGATGGTTCGGTCATGTTTGGGGCAATGTCTCTGGCACCCGGTTAATATTGCGATACCGAGCTTGAGCTGTAATTGCTACGTGCAGGAATAACTTTTGCAGGATGCAATAACACTGCGGGCTAATCACGGCACCCCTGCTTTTTTTTTTTTTTTTTTTTTTTTTTTTTCTTTCCCTTTATCGCCCACCGTGCTTGTCACTTTTTTAAACGCGACGGCGCTCTTATTACACCTTGTGTGACTAATGCGGGCAATTCGTTTTCATATCCCCACCCCACCTCTCGTCTTCTCTCACGAGCAGCCCAGGAGCCTAGTATACAGAGGAAATTGCTGAGATATTTCACGGGTGTGGATATGCGCGTGACGCCGCTTGCATTGCTGATATTTTTTACAGCCTTTTAACAGGTGTAAGTATACGCCACAGCTAAGCTCCGAGAAATCCGAGCCAACTAGAATCACTTTAATCAAATTAGGTGCTTGTTTTTGCAGCTTTCGCTCCATCACACCGTTCCCTGTTTCTCCACCGCTGTCTCGGGTATGATGTAAACGAGAGTGCTTTACTCCAGAGCTCTTGTTGACGCCTGGTTGTGACAGAGTAGGTGGAGGTGCTTAATGGTGAGGAACCCTGCTGTGCACTGAGGGGATACAAAGCTCTGATGAAGTTTAAAAAAAAAAAAAAAAAATTAGAATAGTCCTGCTGAGCTTTTTCTATTTAAATACCACATTCATCTGAGCAGGAGTCCTTTTTTTTTTTTTTTTTTTTTTTTTTTTTTTTTTCTTTTTTAACCTGATGCACACGTCAGAAGATTTGATGGAAATTTTGACTCCAGGGCACAGTTTTAAATCTCACTTTCTTTTTTGTTGTCGGAAAATATTCATGTTGTCTTGTCATCTTTCCAGCAAACACTGCTTCTGAAGCCAGAGTCGGTCGTGTCCTGATCAAGATCTGACAGATAACATGAAGTGCACAGCTTTTCGTTTTTTCCTAGAAGGTTTTCGTCCCGGTTTTTCTTCGCTATCATAAAAGAATATATTAATAAAATAGATTTAAAAGGAATTGCAGTGGACTCTGAGGAACTGTAAATCTCATTCTGAAGAACAAACCATGTCCTTGTTGCTCTGAGTGTCTGAATGACAGATAAACAATAAATAATAATAATAATATGCTTTATTGATCAGTAGTTGATATTGTCCATCACTTAATCATTCGCCCAAAAACTTACTCCTAGTAGGGTCATAAGTAGCCTGGACCCTGTCTCAGCCGACACGAGGAGAAGGCAGCATCGACCCTGAACGGCTCATTAGACCATTTCAGTCTGATACACTCACACCTGGGCAGTTTGGAACCGACAGTTAGCCGAATGTGCATGTTTTTGGCCTGTCGGAGGAAACCCAAGCGAGTACAGAAACGGCATGCAAATGCCACCGCCAAGCCCAGAACTCAAGCGCCGAACCTTCTTGCTGTGAGGTGGACGTGCTGCCCATTACACCGCCATGTCGCTTTAGCTGATATTATATGTTATTGTTTTATTAGTCTTCATCATCATCATTATCATCATCATCTTCCTCCACTTACTCCGGGGTCGGGTTGTGGGGGCAGCAGCCTAAGCAATGAGGTCCAGACGTCCCTCGACCCAGCCACTTCCTCCAGGTCTTCCGGGTGGGACACCGAAGCGTTCGCAGACCGGCCGAGAGACCATCCTTCCAGCATGTTCTAGGTCGACCACGGGGTCTCCTCCCGGTCGGACCTTCTTGAAACACCACACCAGGGAGGCATTCTAACCAGATACCCGAGCCACCTCAACTGGCCCCTCTCAATGTGGAGGATTAGCGGTTCAACTCTGAGCTCCTCCCGGATAGCTGAGCTTCTCACCCTTTCTTGAAGGGAGAGCCCCACTACCTGGCGAAGGAAGCTCATTTCAGCCGCTTGTATCCGCGATCTTGTTCTTTCGCTCACGACTCAAAGCTCGTGACCGTAGCTGAGGGATGGATCGTAGGTAAGGTAAAGTCTGGGCTTTTTACACCTGAGCCGAGTGGCTCATCAGGCCGGTGCTTATTCCCAGTTTCCGTAGCTTGAAGCGACCAGGAGTTCAACTCCTCCTGGATGGGATGCTAGGCCGTCGCAGGTTTCCTTCCCAGTATATTTTTACTGGTACCTATTTATACTGCTGGGTGAACAGAGACACACTTGTGGTTAAGACCTTTCCCAGGGGTCTCAGCACAGTGGGAGTCTCTCTGGGATTCGAACACGCAACCTCCTGATCATGAGTGTTGCACCTAACCACTACACCACCGGCCCCGAGGGTTGGATTGTTGATTGACTAGTAAATTGAAAGTTTTGCCTTGCAGCTCAGTTCCATGTTCACCACGACGGACCGGTACAGGCTCCGCTTTACAGCGGAGGCTGCAGCGATCCGCCTATCAATCTCCCGCTCCGTTCTTCCCTCACTTGTCAACAAGACCCTGAGATGCTTAAACCCCTCCACTTGGAGCAGGACCTCCTTCCTTCCTTCAACGTCAGTGCGGACAACAATCATGTTTTATTAGTTTTCATTTTAAAGAATTGCGTTCCAGGATTAATTCCATGAATTTGTATACGTTATCATCACAGGTTTGTTCAGACGCCAAAGGCCACAAAGTGGAAGGTTCGCTCTTCATAGTGATAGCAAGTTTTAGATTTTAAGCAAATGACATGAAATTTGAAATGAAGTTAGAATTGGTCCGAATTTCTCCTGTTGATCAACAACAATAAATGACTTGCTCCGAGCTGTTGTTTTGTTCACTCTCGGGTTGTTTGTAGGCATTCGTCGTGTTTGCTGCCGCGGTGATTGCTGCTGTGGGCTGTTAGGTTTGAACTCCAGCTGAGTTTTATGTTTAAGATGCTTTAGGTTATTTCTGTTGTGTTATATAATTCCTGCTCTTGGTACTTGTGCAGAACACAGTTTACATTTGTTTCCTTTATTGCCATCATTAATCACGAACTTGGTACAGATTCATGTCAGGTGTTCATTAGTACTGTGAAACGCACTTTAGTTGCTGTTATTGGTGCATTTTTTTAAGGAATGAAAGCTAGTATATGAGCATGGGATGTGTAATGATACCAGTATTTGTAGTGATGCTTCTCTAATCATGTAGCTGTGTCGTAAGGTCCGTCTCATATGTGCACAGATTAGAAATACATGTTTATTCTTTTTATTCGGTTGGTAAATCAGTGCAACTGATATTTTGTAGAATTCCGTATGTGGCGATATTGTGATTAGGGGTACAGGGACTCGATTTCTTTTCTTCTTTGTCTTCCTCATAATCATCTTTTTTTCCTCTTCTTCAAATTTCTCAGTGTTAGAAAAGTTATTCAGCAGGTGGGTACGAATAAATACATACAATGACCTACAGGGGTGCTGCGGTACCAAAACTCCGAATCCGTATCCCCTAAAACTTTACATTCGCATGTTCACTGGACTGAGTGAAAGCACTTGAATGTAGGTCACTCCTGTCCTGCCCCGCCCTTTTTATGAAAAAAAAAAAAAATAATAAAAAATACAGTGGTACCTCAACTTATGAAAGTCTCAACAAATGAAAAATCCAGGTTATGAAACGCATTTTCCAAAATTTTTGTCTCTGGATACGAAACAAGTTCACATTATGAAAGCGCCATCTGAAAAATTCAAACAATGTGTGAATTGCCTAACATCCTGCCCCAGTGGCTTCCCATTGGCTATCTCCAAACATCCTACTCTACTGGCCTCCCATTGGCTCGGAGGGATGACGTAGCTCCCTCCCATTGGCTATTATGGAGCTGCATCTCCATAATACCCATGATGCTTTTCGTTTAAAGGACAGCGTTACTGTTGTTTTGTGAGTTTTTCGAGTGTGCTGGAAATCAAAACTATTATAGGCGGTCCTCGAGTTACGAACGAGTTCCGTTCCTATGATGTGTCATAACCCGGAATGCTGCGTAAGTCGGATTTTTATCCCTAAATACCCCCTAAATCACCTAATAACTATCCAAATGCATTGTATTATACTTCATATTCATGGTAAAACAGTACAGGCAGTAAAATAGACATTTCAATTAAAATAAAATAAATATATCATGTAATAAAATACAGTAAAATTAACTTTCTCCGACCTTTTAATAATATCTAGCTTCGTTTACATCGTAATGGCGTTCCTCTTGGTTGGACCGGCTTCGCCAGAAGATCCTGCTTTCTTTTTTGTGGCCATGATGTGAAAAAGGAGCACAAACACAGACAATCTATACTTTGGCGCACCTCGAGACAAAATGGGCGATGCTGATGATTGCGTAGCACTGTGTATTCATACGCACTTCACGTCAAAAACTACTACGCATCGTAGGAGCTTATGAACAGAGCAGCGTACCTTCAAATCCTTCTATATTTTTTTACGTATATACAGACGCTGATCGTGGTAATCAGAATCAGTGGTAATAAGTGAATTTGATTAAAATTTATTTGAAATTATTTTGCTTGAATTTAATTTATTTGAAATTAATGTTGATATTATTTTACAATGTTATGTTTATAATAATTGATTGAGAGGTGTTTTATGAGATACGGTAATAGTATTTATGGATGTATAATACAGTATGAACGTCATACGTCACTGGAACATACAGTAACAACTTGGGTTTTTTTCACCTTACGTTTGGCTGTTTGGAACCGAACTAAAACGTAAGTCAAGGAGTGTCTGTATGTTTAGTGGCGTCGTAAGTCGAGGACCGCCTATATAAGGATTTTAAACTTTATTCACTTTTTTAAACACACTGCTGTTATTTTGAATGAAAGGAAAAGTGTTCAATGAAAATGTTGAGGTTCTCTTTGGGAGTAACGAGGATGGATAGGATCAGGAATGAGTACATCAGAGGGACAGCACGTGTAAGAGATTTTGAACACAAAGTCAGAGAGGCTAGATTGAGATGGTTTGGACATGTACAGAGGAAGGATAGTGAGTATATTGGTAGTAGGATGTTGAGGTTGGAACGATCAGGCAGCTGGCCCAGAGGAAGACCAAAGAGACGATTCATAAATGTGGTGAAGGAGGACATGAAGGTAGTTGGTATAAGAGAAGAAGATGCAGAGGATCGGGTGAGATGGAGGCAGGTGATTCGCTGTGGCGACCCCTGAAGGGATCAGCCGAAAGGAGAAGACGACTGCTGTTATTTTGAACACGACAGTATACAATTTAAGTAACTTTGCATTCGGGAAATACATATTTTTTGGCGAGTTTGTGCTGCAGAGCAACAAAATGTGAACATTTTTAAGAATCGTGATTATTTTTGACAAACTGTAAATATGTAAAAACGTACCGCGGCCAATCCACGCGATGCTTTGTGTAATTCACACTGACTTTGAAACAAGGGCTTTTTACCGTGTGGATTTCTCTTTTCAACGTCAGGCACAAGATAATTAATTTCATTAAAACTCGCAGGTCATTTGGAGCTCAGTTAGCACACAGTGACTCAGCATGTGCTGTCGCCTCTCCAGCACAAGCCTCCACAAATGAGCTCATCAGTGTCAGTGTGTTATCTGGATTACTGTAACACAATAAAGACAAGAGTGACTTACACAAAGCGGATTTAATCAGATGCACGACATGGTGAGAGGAGTCGGACGCAGCTCGCGTGAGCTCGCGGGAGAACTGATGAGTCATGGCTACACGCTCGGGGCAATTGTGAGCCTGGGCAGCAGGAAGTGTTCGTACTGACCTCTGAGTGGAAATTTCGACTTTGTTTTGATATGCAAATACAGTAAATACTAAACAACAAACAAAAACTTAAATGATTTGCATACTATATTCTTTGCAGTTTCATTTCTTGAGGGGAAAAAAATAAAACGTGCGATCATATGGATACATTAAATTCATTCATTCATTTTCTGAACCGCTTAATACTAATTAGGGTCACAGGGAGGCTGGTCCCCATTTCAGCAAGCTCCACCCACAAACGCCAATGCCTGAGACTCAAACCTGGGACCTTGTTACTGTGAGGCGGACATTCTGACAACTACGCCACCATGCTGCAGCAATCTGACACAGCGGTGTTATATTGAATATAAAATTTTACACATTTTGAACGAGTCAGAAACGGCAGTAGTATTTTCTGTACTGTTAAATCCCTAATAAATACCAGAGCGTATGATGCGACGTCAGAGGAATAATGACGGCCGTTTCCGCACTGCCAGAAAGTACAACGCATAAACACTTTCAAGTGGGAAAAGTGCAAACTCTTCCCATTCTCCCATAAAACATGAGCACAGTCTAAGCTCTCAATTATGTACCCAGTGGTTTGATAACAACCGCATGAGAGGCAGAGCATCTGTGTAGAAGCAGCATGTGGGAGAGGAAATCTTAGTGGGAGGCAGCCGAGCCTCGCTCTATTTTCTGGTGACGAGAACTCTGCGGAGTACAGCCTGCCGCTGAGCTGCTGTTCATTCATCATCATTAACTGAGCTGTTTCCCTTCTGCTCGCAAATCTGTTTCGCAGGTACCAGACCTCAGTGACACACGTGTGCCGCTTATTGGAAACCCAGCCCGAAGCGTCCGAGATCAGGCCTGTCGTGTTGTCGAGCCTGGGTTGTCCGAACAAAGTAATCAGATTCTTCGGTTTAATGAGTGTACGTGGAGTACTCACGGTGGCCTCAGTGCTACCGGACAGCGAAACGGGCTGTCTCGGTCCGCTCAGAGTCCAGTGAGCTGCAAGCTTCAGATGTTTTGGTCCACATTTTTTTTTTTTTTTTTTTTTGTATTTAAACTAGTAATCAATACTTGTTGGAAATTGTTTGTAAAGATCTCATAGCTTCAGCATATTTAAATATGTCACTTTAATTCAAAATAAATTGGGCAGTGGTGGCTCAGTGGTTGCGGCTCTGGATCCAAAGGTTGGTGGTTAAAGCCTTGGACAAATAAATCTGCTACTGTTGGGCCCTTGAACAAGGCCCCTAACCCTAAATTGCTGAGTTGAATTAAAAAAAAATTAAAATTTAAGTCATTGTGGATAAGGGTGTCTGCTAAATGCTGTAAATAATATAAATAATGATTAAAATTGGATTTAACAAGGCGAGGCTGTGCAAAAGTCTGGCGCACCCTATTCCTTTTTAGTATAAACTGGTATAGATTTTATTGTCTAATGTAATTGGCAATTAAATTTTTTTTTTTACAAATGAGTTTCAAACAACTTTCCAAACATTAGTTTTGCAGCACAAAGTAAATGTTATGTGAAATTGTTTATATACAGAATCAATAAAGAAAGCAGAAGAACTTTTCAGACAAAAAATATAGTGCAGGTATACCTCAGCTTACGTCGTTAATTGGTTTCAGGAGAGACAATGTTAGTCGAAAACGACTTAACTTGAATTAACTTGTCTCGAAGCTATACTACGCTGAATTTACTTTTTTTTTCTCTACAAGTATATATATACATATACTTATATATAATATATACACACACAATATTTAATATACTAAATATATATAATACACAGGAAGCCCCTGTTATTCCCCCCCCCCCCCCCCCCATGGATCCCGGAAATCCGCGAATTATTGAAGCGGCTTTAAAACCAATATGTATGATATTACATACGCTAAAATCTGCTTGTGAAACACATTCTGGGCATTGGTGGTCTAGTGATATAGGGCGCTGGGTCACTGATCCTCAGGTTGGGGGTTCAAGTCCCACTCTCCACAAGGTTGTCACTGTCCCCCCCCCCCAGTGCAGCTAACTGGGTTATCAAAGGCCGGTCATGTTTCTCACTGTCTATGGTGAGAGGTTCATGCAAAAGAACCATTACTGACTTTCGACAAGAGTAGGCTGCAAAGCTGTCGGTGTGTTTCCACCCTGCGATAGCCTGGTGAGCTGTCCAGGTTGTACTCTGCCTTCGCCCAGTGTTGGACGGGATGGGTGCCAGCCTCTCTGCCACCCTAATTAGGATAAAGCGGGTACAGAATATGAAATGAACTAAACCCATTCTATATCCAGGCTTACTCATTAATACAGTAATAATGCAGTAAAATGTAGTAATGATTCAGTAAAAACTTTTTAATTTTGTACTCTGATAATATTTATGAATAAATAAAGTGCTGAGGCTCCTTACCAGAAGCTAGAGAAGATGCAGGGAGTTTGAGTGACATCATCGGGCTTAAATCATTAAAAACACACACAAAAAAGTGAATTCACAGTTCAGGCAATCAAGTTGATAACATGTGCACGAAGGAGGAAAAAAGAGGTGTACACATCAACTGCAACCAATCAGCAGGAGGGAGAAACAAAAGCTCTCAGCCATTGGCTAAATTTGAATCACGTGCCAGTGATGTCGTGATGATATATATGTATAATTTCCCAGGCTGTTGGTAAGTCATTGCTTCTCAAATAGTGGGGCATGATTATTATGACAAACTTAATTTTTACTTATTTAATTTATTTTTCCATATATTTTTTGAAAACCGACGTATATTCGAACACGACTCGACTTGAAACGACCTAATTCGAGATTACACCTCTACAAGCTGCTGGGTTTGCCTGCAAATTCTGGGACAGCCAGGGTTATGAATAAAGAAGTGGAATTTTGGACCAAAAGGTTGTTGGTTCAATTCCTGAACCAGTAGGAAAAAGGTATGGTGAGCTGGGGGAGGTTGTGAGCAAAGACTGAAGTGGCTTTGAGCAAGACACTAATCCCAAGCTGCTCTGTGGTCACCACAATGTGGATGCCCACTTCTTCCTGTGTGTGTGTGTGTGTGTGTGTGTGTGTGTGTGTGTGTGTGTGTGTGTGTGTGTTGAATTGAGAACTTGTTTGGCATGGTGCTGCAGTGATTATTGATCTCCTCACAGCAGGAGGGTCTTGGGTTGATGTCCCAGGCTCGGTTCTTTATGTGCAGTGCTTGACTTTGAATGGGTTTCCTCTGGGCACTCTTGTTTCCTCCCATAAACCATGGTGGACTTGTTTTGAGAAATGATGCCATACTTTGTTACATATTTTTACTTTTGACATGCGCATTATGCTTATTGGCTGTTCCAGACTGGTCCTGCAATGGTCTGACTAGCTGTTCATGGTGTACCCTGCCTTCTCCTGGTGTCGGCTGAGTTAGGCTTAAGTTTCCACCTTGACCGAATTAAGCAGTTCAGGAAATGAGTCCGAGCGAATTGAGAACGTGGATCAGTCTGAATCTTTATCAGTTTGGGAGCTGAAGTAATAATGTCTCCCTGGTGAAGATGTTATCCAGGGGTTCAGAAGATACTGTCAGAGTGCGGAGCTTTAAAAAGATTGTTTTCCATATAAAATATAGACATAAACACAGCCTAACTTTCCCTGGGGCACATGACTCGGACGCTTTTTACTCAATTCAGCTTTTTTCATACCAGCTTAAGATCCTCAGTCCATTAACACACGGCTACCAGAAACAACGTCTGGTGCATGAACATCTGATGCATGGTGGACTTGTGGTGAGAAATGATACCATACTTTGTTACATATTTTTACTTTTGTTGGTTTTTGCCCTCTGCGAGTCATTGAGTGCAACATGCAGCCGTGTACAGGACGTGCTGATGTCCCATGTTGAAGATCAAGAAACCCTGAAACCATCATTTTTTTTTTTTTTTTATGAAGAGTTGAAGGCCACTGATGTGTGAGGAACACATTCCTGGATCTGAGTCTATACTCATGCTGTTGGTTTCTGATTGGTGGCTTTTCAACTTGCTTTTAATGATCTGACTTTTAAATCCATAGCCCGGGATGTCCATCATTTGCTTCTGGCACTTCCTAAATCAAACGTGTTCTTTTAACATCAACTCTGAACTCACCAAGCGTACGTGATCAAATAGATGGTCTCCTGAAATTTGCCGAAAATCACTTGGTGGGTTTTTTTCCACAGGCCTCATTATTATTTTTTTTTTTTTTCAAAAAATTCAAATAAACACTAGGAGAACCTTAATAGAAATATTAGGAATGTAAAATAGGTTTTAGCATCACCCACAGGCCTGATGACATCATGCCGTGACGATTTGGTGTCTGTCTGTCTCTCTGTGTGTGTGTGTGTGTGTGTGTGTGTGTGTGTGTGTGTGTGTGTGTGTCTGTCTGTCCAGAATATTCAAAAACCCTTCTGTGATTTGGTTTATTTTATCTGATGGAGCTCGTGTGGGCTTTCAAACTTCTACACAGACTTTTGAAATTCATTAATTATGTAAATTTATTAAAACATTTCAAAATCGCTTCAAGTTGTAATTCTCCTTTGTTTCGTGACTAATTTGGATTCTGTTTGTTTTCTCGGATGTGTTCGGTGCGAGGTGAGATATTATAGTGATCATCTCCGTGCAGCTTTCTGTTCCCTTGTGCTCCCTCAGGTCTGAACACACACCTGTGTTTACCTTCAGATTTATTATTATTATTTTGTTGTTCGATTTTGTTGTTGCGTCCATGCTCACATGTCCACACAGGCAACCCAACACGCACGTGCGCACCACCACCACCACCACCACCAACATTGTTGAAGAAATGTTCTTGGGTAGTCAGCAGGTTTTCCTTCCTAAGTAATTTTGGAAAACCAGTGAAAAGACCGTAAGTCATAATATTGCTTCTTTCCTGAAAAATAAATGCGAACATTTTCATAACTGCATTTTTAGGCAGTACATAGATATTTATTCTCGAAATTATATATATTCAACAAATACAGTGCAACACAAATAAGTGACTTTCAGTTATGCTTATCCCAATAAATATACAAAAAAATACTTGCTGGAAGTGGCATGATTTTATCTCGTACATTCACCGGATGAGCGCCACGTTGTTGATGCTTTGGTTAAAGATAAACAGATCGTGAATGAAAATCCGTTTAGCAGCAATTATAAAAAAAACGCAACCAAGCATTATACTAAACTATACATGTGCATATATCCTACATACATACACACATGTGTGTGTGTGTATATGTATATATATATATATATATATATATATATATATATATATACAAACACACGTTCTACATATACATATATATATATACATACATTCACACACCGATATATACACATATATATATATATCCTATATACACACACAGTATATCCTACACATACAGACATACATACATATATATATATATATATATATATGTGTGTGTGTGTGTGTGTATTCATTTATATATACCTGCATACCTATACATACACACACACACACACATATATATATTGCATATATCCTATTAATGCTTGAGAGTCATAAGCATAATGATAAAAACACGAGCTGATGGAAAGTGTGTTTTTAAGTAATAGTTTAATGTCTTAATCATCATCTTGTTTCCACCCCCACACTTTATGCACTTTCATTTCTAGAGACTTTCAGATCAGTAAGTAGTTTTCTCAGTTATAAATAAAAGCTAATTTAATGCTTTTATTCTGCGATCATGCTGACCATCACACTCCTGGCGATAGTTTTGTCTGAGCAATCAGTTCAGAGTGCATTTCCTGCATACACCGGCTAATTTACATGGCTTTCACTGCTCATTTCCCAAATACGTTATATCACTCGTCCCTCGCTCATTCACCAAACCGCTTATGGGACGTGGGGAGGCAGCAGCCTATCAGGTGTGGCGGGGTACAGCCTTAAGCAGCTCTTCAGTCCATCGCAGGGCAACGTATACACACACACACACACACATATATATATATATATATATATATATATATATATATATATCTTTTCGGTCTTTTCCAGTTCTTGAGAGTCGCCACAGCAAATCATTTGATTCGCACGTTTGATTTGGCAGAGGTTTTTACCTCGGATGCCCTTCCTGTCACAACCCTTTTTATCAAGGGACAGAAACACGCTGACGACTTTGCAGCTCCTCTTTACGAAAGTCAGCAATGGTTCTTTTACATCAACCTCTCACCATAGACAGTGAGAGACATGGCCCGCCTTTGATAACCCAGTTAGCTGCACTAGGGGGGCAGTGACAACCCTGTGGGGACTCGAACCCCCAACCTTAGGATCAGCAATCCTGTGCCCTTTGTATCAGCCTACTGTACTTGTCTTTGGGCTGTGGGAGGAAACCTGGGGAAAAAATTACAAACTCCACACAGCAACTCCCAAGCCAGTCCCAGGACTTGAACCCAGAACCTTCTTGCTGTGAGATGGATGTGCTAAACACGACACCACCATTTTGCCCAGCTTAAAATTCTGAATGTTAAAATTCTTCTTTTACACAAACGGAGTTTGATTAAATTTGATTGGTATTAAATTTGTAACTCTGTTAATCTGCAGACTCACGATCACTCAGAGCAGTTTTGAGATTTTTTATTGAATTTAATTAATGATTTTATATATTAATTTGGAGTATAAAAACATCCATTGCGCCACCCATCATTCCAAACTTATTTTCTCTCACGCTCACGCTAAAATATCTCATTTCCTCTGGCATTACATTATCCAAAAAGAGACGATCAGAAATCTGTTACAGCAGCCAGAATACATTTGAACCAACCCATTAGGATTTAATTGTTTTCCTGCCTGAAGGACTTTGTGCTTCCTTCATTACTCCTTAAAGAGTCACTCCAGCAGCCTTTTATCCTGTTGTCACGCCCCAGCGTTTAAATGCCATCTGCATCACTAGCCTGATGCAATCGCTACTGAAAGGGGCTTGGGCGGAGTCCATGCTATTTATTTGCTAATAGAAGCTATATGAAGCACGAATGTATATTTTTTTATTGTTATTATGATTAAAATGGAATTGTGGGGTTTTTGACCTCAAAATGTGACTGACATGAATGATGCAGGTTCATTAAAAAAAAAAAAAAAAAAAAAGATGAAAAATGTTGATCATAATAACGATGAGTCCCAGAGTCACATTCGCGTGTCAGTGGTGCACCGTCAGTCTCCGATGTCGACATGAATCCCATCGTTACTTCCCTCTCAGTGTAGTCAGGGTAATTGAAGCCTCTGGGAGTTTTCACTGTTGCAGGGATATTTATAAATGGCTTATTTGTTTTTAATTGGCTGTGTGGCCATCTAAGTGAAGGACTATTTTTTTTATTATTATTTTATTTTTGTCATCTCCGAGGAGCTCTGTTCATATTTTATAACTGGTTTATTGTGTAGATTTATCCAACACAGGAGTAAATATATCAAAACATTTACACCGAAAAGACAGAAACTTCACACCCGAATCATTCATCGTTCATTTTCTGTAACCGCTTAATCCTAATTAGGGACGCAGGAAGGCTGGTGCCCATCCCAGCCGACTTCAGGCGAGGGCAGAGTACACCCTGGACGGCTCGCCAGGCCATCGCAGGGTGGAAATACGTCAACGGCTTTGCAGCTCCTCTTGTCAAAAGTCAGCAATGGTTCTTTTACATGAACCTCACACCATCAACAGTGGGAGACATGGTCCGCCTTTGATAACCCAGTTTGGGCACTGGGGGCACAGCGACAACCCTTGGAGAGTGGGGCTTGAACTCCCAACCTTGGGATCAGTGATGAGCCAGCTGGTGGCCACCGAGCCACCCCTGACACCTGACTCGATTACTCATTTTAGGCTTATGGGGAGGCTGGAGCCTATATCAACCAATCTGGTCAAAGGTGGGATACACCCTGAACAGCTCGCTAGACCATCGCACAACCATTGGCACTCACATTCACAACTAGGGGCAGTTTGGAACAGTTCGTTAGTCGAGTGTGAATGTCTTTGGAGTATCCAGGCAAACACGGGCAGAACACGCAGAACGCCTCACTGAAACGCTGTCAACGCGCCTGGGATTCACACCCAGAACCTTCTTTATGAGGTTGACATGCTAATACATGTGATATAAAGACAGGCATTACATTTACACATGTCATGAGAAGGATAGACATTTTCAGTATTTTTCCAGCTCATATATCTGACTGACAAAACGAGGCCGTTAATTTTAAGGAGCTGATCGTTGTGTTTATGGCAAAATTGAATGTTACAAAATCTTTCATGTCGTTTTCTGCTGACTGCCAAAGTCTGGAACCCACAGACATCCCGAGACTCTGGTTTTCTTCCCTACTGATGTTCTGGCAGGGATTTACTACAGTTCTCGGAGATCCCGCTTGTTCTTGAACTCTTCTTTTCTTTCAGTTTTACATTCAGCAAGCGACGTCCTGCTCCATTAGCTTCAGGTTAAGTAAATGACTTGGCCATCGCAGAACATTCATGTACTTTCCTTTAAAAAAAAAAAGCCTTGCATTGCATTGCAAGCCTTTTAGATTTGTGTGAGTGTATGTGTGTGTATCTGTGTGTGTGTGTGTGTGTGTGTGTGTGTACATGCAAACTCCAATCTGATTTTCCTGTTTTTAAGGTTTTATTTTTTAAGGTTCACTGTGGTTAAAGGGCACACTCACACACACTCACACACACACACACACACACACACACACACACACCAAATAGTTTACTCATCACTCAGGTCTCTGAAAGGGTTTCACGAGGGTCATGCACTCGTTAAACACTTTGCTCATTGGATGGATGTTCTGGACTGTGGTTGCCTTGGTCACCATCTTCTATATATTTCACACCCTTCTCTTCCAATTAAAGAAAGCATCAGCTGGCAAGAACCTTTCACTATATCACTGGTATAAGTATATGAACAGAGCTGCAGTGCAACAGCGAGGGCTCACCTCCATTCACTTTATTTCACTCCCTGGATCACACGTTATAGATCAAACCACCACATCTCTCTGGCTGTGTTCCTGCTTCAACGCAAAGAAATCTATTGAAGATAACGATTGGCTCCATCACGGTCTCTCAGTATCAGATAAATCTTTATAAATAACATGCTGTAGTGTAAACTGCAGTGCGGTTCTATCCAGATAATTCTTACCAGTCCCAGGCTGAAAAACAAAGGAATACCATGTGATGATTTTTTTTTTTTTTTTTTTTTTTTTGTTTAATTTGAGCAAACAGAATAAAAATATACAGTTCTAAGTACTTTCAGATTTGTGTGTGACATTGAGCAATGATGGAGATAATATTTTTCAGAACTTGGTGGGAATGCGTCTTGTTTCATGGGAAAATATATTCAATAAGAGAAGCATGATTCCTGAATGGACTATTAACCCGGAGATCACCCGTTCAAATCCAGGTTGATGACATAGCCATCTGCTTCCGGGAGTCGTTGGAGCTAATTGACGGAGCTCTCACGGAAGGGAGGGATGTCACGCTCACTTTCCTGTCACTCACAGCGATTAACTAGTGGGTGGATAATGCGTTACCTCTGATTGCATTAGGCCGCCGACAATTACACATGCGCAGCAGTACATAAAGAGGCGGATGATAGGATCGCATGTGCATGCTTTTATGCCCCTCTTTGGTTGGTGATGGTCATGTGATAGGGAAGGAAACACTTGACAAGTGGGGATTGGATACGACTAAAATTAGGGGGGAACATACGAGTATTAGCACCAGAAAAATAAAAGAAACGATCAACCAATCAATTCATAGTTGCTTTGAGGAGTCAGTGTTACACCACCTTTCAGTCAGACTAGTATCTTTTTGCTGTGACTTTCAGTGATTTTATATGGCTGGGTTACTTGTTGCCACAAATCACTTCCTGTTTGTACGTTCTACACGCCTTCCCTTGATTGACTTTGCCACAGATACACACACTTCCTGCAGAGTGTCCTTAATCCAGCCAATGGCTGTGAAGGTAGTTGATCTTCACCATGAAAATAATTCTCATATTATTGTCCACAGTTGTTTTCTGTGGTCCTCTGGGTCTTTTGGTGTTTCTGAACTTGCCAATGTCCATCTGTCCATCCATATTTATTCCCTTATCTGAGGTTGGGTCATGAAGGCAACAGGTTTAGGAAGGGAAACCCAGGCATTCCGCTCCCCACTGACACTCTCCAGCTTCTCCTGTAGGCTCCGAAGATGTTCTCAGATCAGACGGGATTTTATATATATATATATATATATATATATATATATACACACACAGACACATATATATCTTCTTTTCTTTTCGGCTGTTCCCTTCAGGGATCGCCACAGCGAATCATCTGCCTCCATCTCACCCTATCCTCTGCATCTTCTTCTCCTACACCAACTGCCTTCATGTCCTCCTTCACCACGTCCATGAATCGTCTCTTTGGTCTTCCTCTAGGCCTTCTGCCTGGTAGTTCCAACATCAGCATCCTACTACCAATATACTCACTATCCCTCCTCTGTACGTGTCCAAACCATCTCAATCTAGCCTCTCTGACATTGTCTCCAAAACCTCTTCCATGTGCTGTCCCTCTGATGTACTCATTCCTGATCCTATCCATCCTCATTACTCCCGAAGAGAACCTCAACATTTTCATCTCTGCTACCTCCAGCTCTGCCTCCTGTCTTTTCCCCAGGGAAAACCATCTAAACCATACAACATCGCTGGCCTCAACACTGTCTTATACACTTTTCCTTTCATTCTTGCCGATACCCTCCTATCACACATCACACTGGACATTTTTCTCCAACCATTCCAACCAGCTGCACACGCTTCTTCACCTCTTCTCCACACTCTGCATTGCTCTGGATTGTTGAGCCTAAGTACTTAAAATCCTCCACCTTCCTTATCTCTGCTCCCTGTATCCTCAACGTTCCTCTTCAGTTCTTGTCATTCATTCACATGTATTCTGTCTTACTGAGGCTAACCTTCATTCCCCTCCTTTCCAGGGCATACCTCCACCTCTCTAGATTTTCTTGCACTTGTTCTCTGCTCTCACTGCAGATCACAATGTCATCTGCAAACATCATAGTCCATGGGGAATCTTGTCTAACCTCGTCTGTCAGCCTGTCCATCACCATAGCAAACAAGAAGGGGCTCAGAGCTGATCCTTGATGCAGTCCTACCTCCACCTTGAACTCTTCTGTCACACCGACAGCACACCTCACCACTGTCTTACATCACTCATACATGTCCTGCACCACTCTAACATACTTCTCTGCCACTCCAGACTTCCTCATGCAGTACCATAGTTCCTCTCTTGGCACCTGTCATATTCTTTCTCCAGATCCACAAAGGCACAATGCAGCTCCTTCTGACCTTCTCTGTACTTCTCTATTAACATCCTCAAGGCAAACACTGCATCTGTGATGCTCTTTCTTGGCATGAAACCAAACTGTTGTTCACAAATGCTGACCTCTGCCCTTTAGTCTAGCTTCCACTATTCTTTCCCATAACGTCATCATATGGCTCATCAACTTTATCCCTATGTAGTTGCCACAGCTCTGCATGTCTCCCTTGTTCTTAAAAATGGGCACCATCACACTTCTCCTCCATTTCTCTGGCATCCTCTCACTCTCTAAGATATGTGTGTGTGTGTATATATATATATGTATATGTGTGTGTGTGTGTGTGTATGTATGTGTATGCATATATATATATATATATATATATATATATAAAGTAAAAATAAATTAAACAGAACAAAGACTTCCTATTGAAACTTTATTTTCACCATGGCCAAACCAACCTCTCTAATCAATGGTATGGTATTGTTAGAAGTGATGTGCTCTCCAGAAATAACAGATTGTAGTATGATGTCACTGAATAATCAGAATTAAATATTTGGGTGGCACTGTTGCGTAGCAGTAAACTTGCTTCATAGTCAGGAGTTGGGTTGATATCCCAGGCTCAGAGAGTTCTCCAGGTACTCTGGGTTCTTCCTACAGTCCAAACACACACACGTTTAGTCCCACTGACTGCTCAAAATTTAGCCTGGGTTTTCTTGTGAATGTTTGCCCTGTGATGGTCTGGCGAGCTGTTTAGGGTGTGCCTGTTGTTCATTCAGTGTCGGCAGGGATGGGCTCTATCCTCTCCATGACCCTAATAGGATATAGCAGCTGTAAGCTCTAGTTGGTTGGATTTCTGTATTTATGAACCTGACTGTATATTTACTGTATATTTGCCGACTAAAGTGAAAAACAATATAAATCGGAATCGGGCATCTGGTGAATAATTGTGAATTGTGAACAGTGGATTAGGATTTGAGGGAAAATCATGGCGCCCACAGTAATGAAAGTTGTAGCTCAATTTTAATTGGCTCTGAATTTTGTTTGGTGTTAAATGTGTTTAAAGGAGCTGTGTCACCACTTCGTATAGATCATTGTTCATATCCAGGAGCTTTCCAAGAAGATATATATATATATTGAATTAAATGAATTATTTGAGAGGGAGCACGGTGGTGTAGCGGTCAGAACTTTTGTCACATCTAGATGGTCATGGATTTGAATCCCAGGCTCCACGGGGGCTTTTTTTTTTTTTTTTTTTTTTTGTGGTGTCAGCACTTTTTTCCTGCGCTTCCGTGGATTTCTACCAAAACACTCCCGAATCATCTGTGAGTCCAAAGACATGCACATTAGGCTAATTGGCTGTTTTTTAAATTGTGCTGAGGTGAGAATGAGAGTGTGAATGGTTGTGTGCGTGTGCGTGCGTGTGTGTGTGTTCCTGCAAGACTGGCAGGCTGTTCTGGGTGTATTCTGCTTTCGCCCAGAGTGGGCTATGAGAGGCTAATCAAATTAAGCAATGTGTCAAATTAAAAGAAAAAATTCAAAATAGTTTCCGTGATTCCTCATTTCTACTCCACCCGTCCACCTCCCAACACAACCTGTCCTCAGAAACCATATGGTACTGCGGTCTCTGGCACTGAGGTATTTTTTGATAGTGTGGGTATGAATTAGCCTTCTGCACTAATGACATCTCAACTCACCAGAAAGGCTGTTTGATAAAATACATTCATAACAAGATGTTATTTTTGTGATGATCAGAGATGAAGCTTTTGCTACAGTTTCTATGAAATTGAATGAGATTTGCTCTGTCACCTCTTCACGCGGTGAGGGACTGCTCAAAGCCCAGGCTTAACCCTTGAGAGATAAAACCTTTGCAACCTTAAATTGAAAACCAACCTTGAACAAAACTCTTTTTTTTTTTTTTTTCTTTCTTCTCCATCGTCGAGCTATTCATTAGTGCCTGAGTCTGCACTGAATAGACTGAAGGTTTCTGCTGGCCTCAAGCCTATATAGAGTCTTTACACTAGCATTAAACTATAATATAAGAAAATGGCCTGAGACAACTGTGTAGTGTTTGAAATAAATGTAATTATCTAGTGTGTGTGTATGTGTGTGTGTGTGTGTGTGTGTGTTTATTTTTTTATTTTTCCCCTTTCTTTCGTGCTACTGAGATCAGTGTCCTTGTGTTAAAGAAACTGCACCAATACCTACATTGCGGTTGTAGTGCACATTAGCTGTGGTAATGACAGTTTTACTGTGCCATTTGAGAGGGAACAGAATGAAGAGGGAGGACCTATAAAAAGCCTGTTAATGTACACGTTGTTCTATACCCCAATGTATAGGGATTGATTTATATCCTGCCATAATGGAAATGAATTATAGCTGGAAGATTTTGTTTTGCCTTTCTGGACTCAGAGCACAGTGACATTCCTATTTTTCACGTAAAGCAGACACATGCTGAGTATAAACACGTAGTCTGCATAAAGAAACACCACGTGAAGTATTGAATGTGTTGAAGTTGAAAATGACATGAACCTTTACGTAAACCTTCTGGATGGGAACAGAAACATGTTTTATTTAACTTTTTTTTTTTTTTTTTTTTCATTGACCCCCCCCCGCCTCAGTTTGGATGATTGTTTATTATTAGGGTTAAATAAAATATTATGTGCAGATTTTCGTTGAATTTCTACCAGGAATGAGGCTATGGATAATGAAGACGCTTCAAGATTTTGGAGATGATTTGGATCAAAACTCTGAATTTGGGAATTTTAAAGGGGGGAAAGAGAGATGTCGGTTCATATGGAGGATTGTTGGGCTGGGCGTGGCACTGTGACTGTCAGCTTCAGAAATATCTTTTATATTTAATATTATTGCCGATGATGGATTAACGTGAAACAGACCTCATTGTTAATGTATAACATTTTTAATCTTGATGTTCAAAACTATGTGAATTTTTATCATAACCACATCTTAAATATGGGCATATGAAGTAAATATGAATCGCATTCACATCTGTACTGTATATCCCCGTTTTATATACGTAACTACATTAGACTTTCATTTCTGACTGACCCACATCTTAAATATAGGCAACCGTAATAATTTACATGTATAAACTGTTCATATCCTCATTCATATTTTACCTGATAGTTATTCACTCGTTCCCACATAAGAATATATAATTAGGAAAATAACAAAATTAAATGAGTCGTGTGTGTTCCATCTATGGAATTTGGCAGATGTTCTAATCTAGAGTAAGTGTGGTGATCTTCATAAAACATAATAATCGGAAAACCTCGGGGTTTAATTTCTAATCCCCATATACATACTGTACCTCAACTTGTGGGTTTATCATGTGGGATTCCAACACTAATAAAAGTGTCACAGTCACCAATCAAATATTTCCTCTTATAGATCTGTCCTGCCTCACAACACTATTATCGACAGTCATTGTCTTTAAACACAATCTGGAAACAAACTATACACACGACATACTAGACATGACACAAGTTTTTTGAATTAATGTTTCTTTGTCTTTAGTGCTTTACCATGGCACTTTCTTGTTTCCTTTTGTGCAGCCTGAACTGTCCTTCTGGAGGCCGCTTAGAAAGTTTGTTGTCCTTCTGGATGCTGAGGCGTTTCTGTTGAGGTTGATTCATAGTTTTACATTTCCAATATTAATGAGCTACTTACACGAGCACACACTCCCGCTGCTGTACATGTCTATTTACAATCAGTTAATCACGAAAAAAACTGGTGAGTTATTGCGGCAATAATTTATTTATTCTAACAGCAGAAAAATGGTTCAGTGACCGTAGAGTCGGCTCATTTGATTCATGTGAACGTCCGACGCCTAAAACATGCATGCATTCACAATCAATTGAAAAATATAATCGGAAACTAGACAACAAAACTCTCAAACATACCTCAAAATTAACGACTCGATCGGCGACACAAACTGGTTGTTTGACTGGCTCTTTTCTTTGCATGGAAGTTTCTGGTCGAACGGCAAACAAAGGGTTAAGTCCGTAGGGTTCTGGAATCTTCTCTTGAACACCAAATGTTCCTGCAATTGAATGCGACAGTTCCCTTTTCCATCCATTCCCACCTAAACCTGAGCAGAATCTTTTCTCTCTATCACTGACATGCTTTCGATAGCTGAACAGATCGGAAGTGGCGTGATTGTCGACGTACATGTTTCAATATCAGCGATTGGCTATTAGAAAACCATCAGCCAATCAGCAGTAACGTTTCAAGAGAGGTCATTTTATGCAAAATTCGGAACGGAATAAAAGCGGGAAAGGTTATTTTATAAAATCTATTTTTTTTTTTTTAACTGGGCCAATGAAAAAATTGGAATTCGGTGAATTCGTGGAAAAATCACATGCTTGGGTAGAGGGTGTGTCGTGGTTGTAGTGGTAGAGGGTGTATAGTGGTTGTAGTGGTAGAGGGTGTATAGTGGTTGTAGTAACTCAGGGGTTTCATGGTACATGGTTAGGAAGATACCTGAGTTTGTTTGTAGATTTCCACTTCATCACACACACACACACACACACACACACACACACACACACACACACACACAATAATAAATGGGTAAAGTAAAATAACAGATTGGGAAAAAAGAGTTAAATATCTTTTTGTTATATAAAGATAATGATCTGTTAGCCTTATCGGCGTTGACTCGGTTAGCTTGAGTGCGCTCGTATTCTCATTAATCACGAAAGTACTGTACATGGTTTTGTTTGCAGTGGTATAATGTACAGGCAGTAATGGAGTTAACACACAGCGTATTACTCATGAGTGTTAACACTGCTGCACATTAGAGCAGGATTTAGAATTATGTTGGAATTATAACGGGTGTTTTATAACGGACTGCAGATTTTTCTTAATAAACTGCTGTAGCATATAAAGTCTTGAAGGGAAACTCAACGTGGGCCCGGTTTCCCATCTCGAGATAAAAAACCATTAAAATTTCAGTATTGAGTTAGTGTGATATAACCGGCAACCGCAAGAGAGCCGTAGAGTGTAAACCAACAGGGCAATCGTCCGCATTATAATAAACTGATTGTGTTCTCCAGGCTCATAATGGTGTTATAAGTGTCTGACACCATGGGAAAGATTCCTGCAGGGATACAGCCGGGCCTGTTTACGCCAAAGAATTGGGTGTATCTGCACTCATTGCTTTGATCTTTTTAAGATCACCCAGTAGTGGTTAGCATGTCCACCTTGAAAGCAAGAGGTTTCAGGGTTCGAGTCCTGGACTCTGAGAGGGCGCTTCTGTTTATCTGTTCTCCCCTTGATTGAGTAGGTTTCCTCAGGGTACTCTAGTTTTCCCCCTATTGTCCAAGGACTTACACATCAGACTAATTGTTTTTTTTTTAATTAGCACAAGGTGTGTGTGTGTGTGTGTGTGTGTGTGTGTGTGTGTGTGTGTGTGTGTGTGTTTTGGCTCTTCATGAGGCGATTTGTTCAACCCTTTGTACAGTACCCCGTTTTTACCCCTTTTGTCCAGTTGATTAATCTTATAAGACTCGCAGGGAGGCTGGAGCCTTTCTCAGCCAATACTGGAAGAAGTCAGGGCACCCCTGGAACATCTCACCAGACCATCGCAGTCCCAACACACAACCATTTACATTCGCACCTAGGAGCAGTAGGATGTCCGTTATCGTGTCTTAGTACCCTGAGGAAACCGATATAAACTACATGTAGCGTCACCGATCCCGAGACTCGAACCCGTTACCCTCTTGCTGTGGGGCGGACGTGTCAACTGCTACACCACCGTGCCTGTAGATTGACTGGTGATCAGTTTTTGTCCGGTTGTTCCTCTAGTCGCTGAAGCAGCACCTTATTTAGTGCATGTCATCCATTATCAGACATGAACTGCTTTCTGAGGATTACAAAGAACGTCACGGAGAATTCACCAACAAGTTTTTATGTCAAAGTAACACCAAAAGTTCCGCCGTTACTTTAGAAGATTTCTTGATGTATTAGGTCATGTTTAATAAATGAAGCTGTGATGGAGTGTCAGATGTTCATCTTTCTGCTTGGTTTTATTCTCCAGTAGGATTCATCCCCATTCCTCTCATCTCAGTCCTCTTATTGGTAGCAAATCTCTCTCTCCCCATTTACACTCCTCTATCTGTCTGACTCTCTCTCTCTCTCTCTCTCTCTCTCTCTCTCCTTTTCTTGCTTGCTCTCTCGCTCACTGTCTGTGTTTCTCCATCCCATTCTCTCTCTCTCTAACTTGCGTTTTCTCTCTCGCTCACCCTCTCCCTCTCTCACTTTTTTCTCCAGCTCATTCTAACTTACATGCTCTCTCTCTCTCTCTCTCTCTCTCTCTCTCTCTCGCTCTGTCTGGCTGACATGCTTTCTCTCTCACTCTCCTTTTTTGCTTGCTTTCTAACTTGCTTTCTCACTCTCTCTCTCTCTCTCTCTCTCTCTCTCTCTCTCTCTCTCTCTCTCTCTCTCTCTCTCTCTCTCTCTCTCTCTCTCTCTCTCTCGCCATACCACTGAGCTCCATTAGTTATGATGACAAGTAGACGGATAGTGACTTTTTTCGGTAACATGGCATTCTAATTATTTCGCATTTCAATTAAAGTGTTTTATAAAAATGTAAATTTTTCATGAGGGACTGTGGGATTGTTGGAGCAGTTAATGTGCATCAATTATAATAGTTTAAAGGGAGCCTCATCATTGTGGTTTGGATCAAGTCGGACTTTCTGCTCCTGGCTTCTGTGTGTGCTGAGCTTGGCAGATGAACAGGGGTCAAGATAGGAAAGTCCCAGTGGGGACAGTCAGCTGTGAGTATTAAAAAAAAATCATTTCCAGGGAGAAGGATTCGAGATTTCTCGAGCTCTGTGAAACATTTCCTTCAGGTGCAGCTCATTATTTTCAACCTGAAGTAAAGTGCTCTTAATCATTAATGTATGGACACATTAATTAACTCTCGCTGTAACGAGATTTTAAAACATGCACAAGTTCTCCACTCGTTCTATAATTAAACCTGTAATACATGTTTTTTTTTGTTTTGTTTTTTTTAAAAGAAGAGTTTGATGGAATTGTCTGATAGCTTTCACTAAACCGCACGGAACCTTCATCAGCTGCTGACACGTTCATCATCATCATCATCATCATCATCATCATCATCAGGCTGTAATAACCAACAAGGAAATTTCTCTGAAAAGACGAAAGCCCGCACCAAACTCAATTTGAACAGGACCAAGCGAGTTTAAGGGAGAGCAGGAAAAGCCTCGGATTACAGCGGAAGATTACAGCATGTTGTGACTGCACTGGCGGTTAAGGAATTAAAAAATTCCAGCTGCACACTTTCCAATAAAGTGCTTAAAGAAAATGTACAGTATGGAAAGTGATTCATTCATTCATTCATTTTTATGAATTGCTTAATCCTAATTAGGGTCACGGGGAGGCTGATACCTATCTCGGCCAACTCTGGGCGAGGGCAGAGTACACCCTGGACAGCTCATCGGGCCATCGCAGGGCAGAAACGCGCTGGCGGCTTTGCAGCTCCTCTTTTGTTGCAACAACAACAAAAATGAATTCATAATTACTGCAACGTTACTGAAGGGGATAAGTTCCAACCTCGCTCTTAGGATTAAGTGATTTGGGAGATGAGATGAGATTCTGGAAAGATGTTTGGATGGGATGAGGGATGAAATTGTTTTGCAGTCCAGTAGAATTTCGCAAGATTGATTTACAGAAGTTGTAAGTGAATGAATGGATGAAGAAAAAGAACACGTCAGCCTATTGAAGACATGCTGAGGGTGTCCTGCACTTAAAAAAAAAAATAAATAAATCCATTGAGAAATTGGAGTGTAGCTCAGTTTTTAATAGAGAAATGGGAATGTTTTGTCATGGATTATTCCGGCAGCTCTCGTCTGGTATGGATCATCTCATCACATGTGCATTTGTTAATGAAGAGAAAGAGCCAGTGAAGTTCTGTACATGCGCAGTGTGTAGTATATCAGCATTTTTACTTTTCTTGTTAAAGATGCTGAATACAATGAAAAGGACAAAGATAGAGAGAAATCCTCCGGGAGCATCAGACGGAGACGGAAGTTTCGTTTTTCTCTCTGGAACTGAGCGGGTTCTCGCGCATTTTCTCGTACCTGTCAGACTATAATCCGGTGCCTGTAGTGCCTCGGGTCTGCAGCTGTAATGGGCTGTTTCCATTGGCCTTGATTTTAATTCGCCTAAACATCTCTTTTACTGCTTGAAATGAAAGAGGCATCGAGTGGAAAAAGTGAGAACAAACTCCGCTTGCCAGGCTTTAAGTGCACATAAGCAGAGTCAAATGTTATACAAATATTCATTTCCACTGAGTCACCTGTTTTTCTTGGTGTCAGTTAATGGCATCGTTGGCAGCGCAGGTCTGCAGGAGTGTTTGTACTGTATGTGTTTAAAAAACTGCAAGACATCGAAGGAAATAACATGAAATTGGAGAGGAGTTTGAAGCGCACGGCCGTCTCCTCGGTATTATTACTAGAAATGAATAGAAAACACAACATTAGTGCCTTTTCTTTTCTTCTCTGTTAGGTTATTCATGTTCATTTGTTCAACCGGTTTCTTTGAAGTGAGTCCGTTTGGCTTCTTCACCCCAAAATATAAGATTAAAGCTTAAATTTCTGCTGATGATCTCGGCAGCGTGGCACGTTTCTGGCCTGCTAATGATTACGGACAAAAAGATCTGATTCTGAAGAACATCAAAACCCTATCATCCTGCATACTTGACCTTTTTCTAATGAACACACGCAACATAAAAACGAGCTTTAAAAATATATATCGCTCCAGCGTCGAGGCTGTACAGAGACAGAGCAGCAACATCTTCACCGTGTTGCAACATTAATTAACCTGAAGGAAGCGCATCAAGGCTTCAGCGGGACTATAAAGTCTTCACGTCCAGAGGATTATTTCTGTTTTCTACAAGCGGTAATAAAAAATATAATAAAGGCAAATCTTTTCCGATTACATTTTTATAGAAGGCCATTTTTTCCGACAAGAGGAAGAAAAAAAAAAATAATAAAGTCGGCCAATAGTTCATGGGATGCTAATGAATAATTATGAGATTCTAAGTCATAATTATACAGTGGTACCTTCTTCTTTTCCTTTCGGCTGTTCCCTTCAGGGGTCGCCACAGCAAATCATCCGCCTCCATCTCACCCTATCCTCTGCATCTTTTTCTTACACCAACTTACTTCATGTCCTCCTTCACCACATCCATAAATCTCCTCTTTGAGTAAATCGCCACAGTGGTATCTTGATTTACGAAATTAATCCGTTCCGAGGGAAAGCTCGTAAGTCAAAATGTCCGTTAGATAGAACAAAATTCCCATCGGAAATAATAGAAAACCAATTAATCCATTCCAACCCACTCATATAACCTGCACAAACACGTATATTTCACCTAATATATTAAACATAAACCTGTAAAAAACAATAAATATTTTATAATAATAATACATGTATATTAACATGAATAATAATAATACAAGAATAAACAATAAGTCAACTAACCCTTCCGATCATCAACTACGACAAAGATGTCACGTGGGCAGGAATGAGGTGATATGTAACAGAGGAGGAGGTGGACCCTGGGGGACATGCTTTTTTTTGCCATACTGTCCAAGAATAAAGTGTAATTGCACATCCACTATAGTAGGTGGCAGTGGAGCTCTCACTGTGTTCCCTATGGTGTATGGAAAAAGCACCGAGCAAACGATATGAAGTGCACTAAACACTATTTATAGTTGCACGCAGGGCGGGGGGGCAAACTGGGCATCTCATCATTACGACTTATTATCTCATAATTAAGACTTGCCCTCGTCATGATTAGGACTTATGTACTTATAATTACAATGTTGGATCTTGTAAATAATTATGACCTCGTGTTTTAATTATGATTCGCCATTTCATGACTTTCTAACTCATTTAATTGTCATATAATTATACATCACTGATCTCATGATTATGACTTAGAAGATGACTTTTTTTTTTCTCTAATGGCCGAAATAGGCTGCCATACTTTTTCCTCTGTGTATGACTTGCATTGGCTAGTCTGCTCTTGTGTTTGTTTATCTTTCATATTCTCAACTGTTTCAAATGCCAAGAAATCACCTCAGCTTGCCTTAGCTTAACAGAACATGACCGATGGAAAAGTCAGCAGTGGTCCATCAATGTCTGCCGTCACTCTGTCATGTGTCTGGCATTTTTATTATTATTATTTTTATTACAGTGGTGGACCAAAATCAACAGCATGGAGTTTATTCTCCTTCCTAATATGTTTTAGCAGCTGACACTGTGTTTGTATTAATAGTAACACGTGCACGTGCACGGCTTGTTTATTTGCCTGGTCACAAGTTTAGATTCACTCATCTAATTGGTCAGAGCAGTGATGTCACTTTGGCCTTGTTTTAAAACACTGCCTTTAATAGATGCTGTAAGTGCTGCACTTTACAGTAACACGATTCCCGCCTTCCTGCATTGACTTTATTAATGTACTTCACTCTCGTTTCAGATGCATTTTGCTTTTGGAAAATTAAAAGTAAAGGAGTGACTGGAATTCTTTATTTACTGGAATAACATTTGTACCGTATGTGGTGATATGTAGCAGGGTGGTTTTATTTAAGTTATGTGGGCGTAGGTTAAAATTAAATTAACAATAATCAGAAGTGCAGTAATGTTTCTTCTTCACCTGCCATATATTGCATCAATTAAATCCATTTTTTAAATTCTTATTATTTCATTGATTTCCCTTCTATGACAAATTTTTTTGCGATCAAAAGTAATTCCTCATAATGAAGTCCCGTGTTATCCGAGAGCGTGTTCTTGTCATTGTTGTGAAGTTGCGAGACGTCACACTCTTCATGATCGTTTTCATGTTGACTTCAAGTAATACACGAACCATCACTTCTTCTGGTCTCAACTGCATCGTGTGCTGTGGCTCACTGAAAATTCATCCTTGAAAATTTCGTAGACAACAAAGAAAGTAGGAGCATATATTCTCTCTTTATTCCTTTTTGAATGCTTTTTTTCCTCTGATGTTTATTTATCCACACCAGCACGAAGCTTTAAGAGATACATGACATTGGAATGTCTGTTGTGCACCAGAACATTTACTTGTGATTCACTGTGAAAAGGAATATCTTTGAAAAGTAAAATAAAAATGAATCGACATTAACGTCGGGCTGAGCGATACAAAAATATATATCCGCTGGCAATAAATAGGGCTGTCGCCTCATACTATGTGCCATCGTTTATTTTATTGGTTCACAAATCACATTTTTATGGCGTGTATAGGTTCAATTGATAATGATTATCAGTAATTATCTGCCGATTGTATGCATATATATATATATATATATATATATATATATATATATATATATATATATAAAATATATCGCCCCATAAGCTTGAAGCATGACTTTGTTGTCCCGAATCCATGGCCCGTCACTGACTCATACAATAATGAAACTGAAATCCAAATAACGGAGGCTCATTCACCACCACTCAGACTCACGTACAATAATAAAAATCACAGTGTCTAACTCAAGTGGGCAGGCAAAGTTTTGTCAAGCAAAACAGCACCAAGCAATAATTGAAACACGGAACATGAACTCATCCTACAGATAATTAAACAAACAGGACAGATGATATAAATGAGTGCGGGAAATCAGATCCTGAAAGGCAGGTTCGCTCAGGACGATAGTTGGAAACGTATTGATGGGAACATGGGATATTTATTTATTTTCATTCAGCCCTGTAAAATAAATTGAACCGAAACTTATGTTTGCGTGCATAGTTTTGTCTGTTTGTTTCTTTTCTTTTTCTTTCTTTTTTTTTTTTTTAAGAAATATACAAACTTGTGCTTCCAAGTGCGGCATCAACAAGGTGCATGACCATTAATCCGGAGATTGCAATTTCGAATCCGATTAATTGCGCACTGCCGTCCATGGCCTGGAGTTCATGGGAGCTAATTGGCCGAACTCTCATGGGAGGGAGGCACGGAATACACTCCCTATTATTATGCGGCTTTGTACGAACCGTGGGATTCACATGCTACTGTCGTGCTCCTGAGAGAATGAAACACTGACTCATGCAAACTATTAAATGGATTTTGCTGGTTTGTAATACTGTATTGAGAATGTAAGGAAAAACCACCTGATGATGAAAATGTACATATGTTCATGTGTAACAAGAGAATCTGGAAAGCTTTCCTTACATTTCACTAAAGAAGTC
This sequence comes from Plotosus lineatus, assembly GCA_024760905.1. Taxonomy (NCBI): domain Eukaryota; kingdom Metazoa; phylum Chordata; class Actinopteri; order Siluriformes; family Plotosidae; genus Plotosus; species Plotosus lineatus. The sequence goes on along the minus strand of CM045749.1, from coordinate 28,318,952 downwards.
GAGCTACTCTTATAGCACCAGAATCAAACACCTATCACCAGAGAGATCAAAGAAGAGCTCTGCCTTTAGGCAATGCATTAGTCCTTATATTATTATTTTAGATACTTAAATTCATCCCAACCGGGAATTTCACTCTGCATTTAACCTATTTAAACTCTCACTCACTCACACACACACACACACACATATACATACTCACACATGTATACACACAAACACATACGTACACACACGTTTCCACACATACACATACATACATACATACATACATACACACACACACACACACACACACACACACATACATACATATACACACGCGCACGTGCGCATACATATGCACACACACACCTGCAGCAGTGAGAAGTTGGGGGATTACCCCCCCCCCCCATCCCGGAGTATAAACACAGTGTTCTGAGTTATATTTAGGCCGGTGGTGGCTGAGCGGCTCCGGTTTACCTATCCAGAGTTCAGGGTTTCAAGATTCAGTACCTCCGAGCTACCCCTGTTGGGCCCTTGAGCGGGGCTTTAACCCTCAGTTGTATAAAAATGATAATTATAAGCCATTCTGGATAAAAGTTTGTGTTCCTTTCGGCTTTTTCCCTTTTACTCGGGAGTCGCCACAGTGAATCATCTGATTCGCACGTTTGATTTGGCAGAGGTTTTTTTTTTTTTTTTTTTTTTTTTTACGTCGGATGCCCTTCCTGACACAACCCTTTTAGCAAGGGACAGAAACACGCTGACAACTTTGCAGCTCCTCTTTACGAAAGTCAGCAATGGTTCTTTTACATCAACCTCTCACCATAGACAGTGAGAGACATGGCCGGCCTTTGATAACCCAGTTAGCTGCACTGGGGGAGACAGTGACAACCTTGTGGAGAGTGGGACTCGAACCCCCAACCTTTGGATCAGCGATCCAGCGCCCTATACCACTAGAAATGTAAACCACCATCAGGATGAGGATGTGCTTTTTGAGGGATTAGAACACGTTGTTGGTAACGAGGAGATTTTAATGCTTCGTGGCTAAAACTCACCAGTTTACCTGATCACAACCAAATCAAAGGTTATTCTCACAGTTTTATTAATTTTATACATTTATAGTGTGGCATTCTTGCTAAGAGTTATCTTCACATGTACCAGAAGCATCATAATTATTTACATTTTTGTCTTAATATACAAATATATTCCAATAGGTGGAGATTAGGAATTAAATAAAATTATAACCTTATCTGTTACATTCCTAATTTTTCTATACAAGTGAATGAAAAATTAAAATTAAAGATTGTTGGAGTTTTTTTTAAATTTGTTTATTCGTTTATTATTTTAGGGGCGGTGGTGGCCCAGTGGTAGGATGTTAGCTTACCGAAGTTTGGGGGTTCAAGCCCCACTATCACCAGGTTGTCTCTGCTGTTCCACCAGTGCACAAACTGGGTTATTAAAGGCTGGCCGTGTCTCTCACTGTCTGTGGTGGGAGGTTCACGTAAAAGAACCATTGCTGACATTCAGCAAGACGAGCTGCATAGCCGTCAGCGTGTTTTTGCCCTGCGATGGCCTGGCAAGCCGCCTAGGGTGTACTCTGCCCTCACAACAAGTCAGCTGAGATGGGAGCCAGTCTCCCAGCGACCCGAATTAGGATTAATTATTTAAGTTTATGGAAAATGTCCTATGTCATATGGACATTTTGAACGTATCGCAAAGCCCTACATCAGCATCTATAAAAACAATTTAATACGTAAACAGCTCTTCATGTTTGTGCTGATAGGATTTTTTTTTTTTCTTTTTCTTTTTTTAAGCTTGGGGTTAAATAGCTTTTAAGCAACCACATCTGCTCTTTTATTCTTTTATTTTTTTCTTTTTTTTTTTTTTTTTTTTTTTTTTTTGCTCCACATGTTCAAAGAAAGAAGCTGCCAGTAATTGACTTGCAGTGAAAAATGGGCTGGATGTCGATTCAGACGTAGTGAATCACAGGAATAACGGTTCTGACAGAAGGGCGTCCAATCCCAGCCAGTGAAGAAAAAGCAACGCATCCGCGTTTTCCATGAACCATCTCCTTAAAGACGGTGTGGTTTTCATGCTGTAAGAAACTCAGAGTGACAATTACTCTCATGGCCAGGGTTTCTACAGGCGTCGAGGCTCTGGTTCAAATGAGCTATGACCGTCTAAACACTCTCATCCATCTGTTGGTCGGATGCAGCCCATCCTGGGTTATCACGTTCTTTCTCTTCTTCACATTTGTGTCTGATTATGCCCCTCCCCTGTTAAAAATCTTCCAGACCATTTGAAGCACATTTCCTGATTTCTCAACATTTTATAAAAAAAAAAAAAAAAATTGGCATCAGAAGATAATTTATGTTTGCCGCTCTTCTGGGAACTTGAGTTTGAGAGAACAGTGACACATTTTGATGTCGGTGACCTGTTTTCAGTCAGATGACGTGTTTTTGCACTTAAGTCTCAAATCTGTGGACACTTTTAGTCTTTGATGAAAGACTGCCGTGACAAGCGTAATGCTTTTCTTTGAACAGGAAGTTAATTGCATGAAAAACGATGTGCTCGGGGAAATTGATGGGTTCAGGATGAAGCTGTCTCGCCTCTTCTTCATATGTATATTTTTTTTAAAAATTGGTTTCCCCCAAACTTGAAACACATTTTATGCAAAGTATGATTGATTATGTATTAAAAGATAAAGTTTATACTGCAGATAGGAACACTGCGCTCCACACAGAGAATCCGAATCAGCGTATTCACCGTGCTTCCCCTCATATTCTCAGCACACCGCTCCCACCTGTGGGAGCTTCTCAACTGAGAGTCTGTGCTTTAGGGCATGTCCTTCTAAAACAGGAAGTCACTGTGACATCCAGTGTGGAAATACGTCACATGGTCGAATCTCAATGAACCTGTGATTTGGTGGGTTAAATATGAAGTGAATAAGAAGTGTAGCGATTCAGATGTTTGCTGACTGAATGAGAACCTGCAAATTATATAAAGATTTTGTTTACACGGTTTTGTGATGAATTCCTTTCCCGAAGTTCCAGTTTGGTCAAATATTTCTGAAATTCACGTGGTCAGGACATCCGCGTGTTCTCTTCGTGCTTGTAAGGGTTTCCTCTTGAGTATTCTGGTTTCCTCCCACAGTCAACATTCGCTCATCAGTGACTCGCTTGTTAGTTGAAGCGCCTATTCCTATTAAGGTCTGGAGGATCTCAGGCGGCACAGAACCAAGGCAGAATACACGGTGAGAAATAATACTACAGCGGTGCCTTGATTTATGAATGTCTTTTATAACGAGTTTTCCATGATATGAGCTTCGATACACCAAAACTCCGCCCCATCCAACCAGCAAAATTTTGACTTACGAGCTCTGCTGGGGAAATGGCTTTTCCGGGTTGATTAGCCTCGTATTCTTCTGCGTGTATTCCTCCGCGCTCCGAGAATGCCTTGTGAAGTGCTTCCCAATTATTTTCTATGATGTCCCCTGTAGGAAGAAAGAAAAAAAAACATCAAGTGCTACTATAGTGTTTATTGCACTTCATATCGTTTGCTCGGTGCTTTTTCCCTACATCATAGGGAACACAGTGAGAGCACTCCTGCCACCTACTGTAGAGGATGCGCAATTACACTTTATTCTAGTACAGTATGGCAAAAAAAAAGCATGTTCCCATGGTCATACATGCCCCCTGGCCTTGTGGGAGCTCACCATGAGCCTTTCCTCACCGGCATTTGTAGCATGCACATGTACAAAATTCTCCTCCTCCTTCTCTGTTACGCCTCGTGCCTGCCCATGTGACGTCTTTGCTGCAGTCGATGATCGGAAGGGTTAGTTGACTTATTGTTTATTCTTGTTTTAGTATTTATTATTAATTACTATTAATGTTAATGTACATGTATTATTGTTAAGAAATATTTGTTTTTACATGTTTATCTTTAATATATGAGGTAAAATATACATGTTTGTGCAGGTTATATGAGCTTGGGAGGGGGTAGGAACAGATTAATTGGTTTTCTATTATTTCCGATGGGAATTTTTGTTTTATGTAACCAACATTTTGACTTATGAGCTCGCCCTCGGAATGGATAAATTTCGTAAGTCAAGGTAGCACTTTAATAATAATAATTATAATAATCCTAATAATAAAATAGTAATAATCATAGTGTGTGAAGATAATTAGTGTATTCAGTCAAAAACACACCAACAAAGACACTGCTACTACTATAAAGCAAAATGTGCGCTCAGGAGTGAGGTGTGGATAGTTCTAGTGATCCTACTGGTACATCGTGATCCAGTCATGTGTCGGACATCTCCGTGCGTCTCCTGCCTGGTCCTGTCTTGCGCTCTCAGGTTGTGTGTTTTTTATGCCGAGCCACACAGCATGCTGGTGGAGCCGCGTTGGTAAATCTCCTCCTGTATATCTTCCTTAACCAGATGGACACATTAAATCATTACAGTCACGTTGCTGCAGAGTTACTTGTTATCATTTCAGACTCGGTGCTTTCCAGGCCCAGCTTTTAAAAATCCTGGTGGAACACGTTCATTACTTAACCTCCCTCTAGTTTTCCATCTTTGTGTTTTTTTTTTTTTTTTTTTTTTTTTTAAGTTTCTCCTCCTACTTGTGTTGCTGCCTTTATATCAAGATCACAGACTCGGCTTCTTGCATCATGCCTATTTAACCCGTACAGCGGTGTACAGTATTTTTGAGGATTGATCTGAGGCACTGCAGCTCGAGGTGTTGAACAACTAACAAATGAGTGTATGCGGCATGAAAGAAAATGAGAGGCTTTGTGCTTGTCGGCCTTTTTGGACATTTCTAATAGACACCAGTGATATTTGGACAAGAATTACACTCTTCTAAATTGTATTCCCGATGCGTTGGTTGGGGTTTGGGGGCGTAAAAGCATCACTGTGGTCACTATTTCATTTAAATGATGTGTGCGGTGTATTAAATTGTTCAAGGTTGAATGTTTGTCGATTTAAGAGAAATAAGACTGTGGAAGGAGACGGCAGGTGGTTTGTTTCTCACTAGGGGGCAGACTTGCTCTCTACCTCCCTCTCCATTGCTCTCGTTCCACCTCCCCAGGGATGTGTCTTCTGTTTTGTGTTGGGAACGGACATCTGATGGAATATTTTTACACTCGAATGGATTGTTGCTGGTCACATGAAGCTGAAGAAAGGGCAGGGGGTGCCAATTTAAATTAAATAAAATAGAACAGGTCTGTGCAGTGTGTACTGACACTCACTCATTTCCCTAACTGCGTAATTCTGTTAGGGTTGCAGAAAGGATGGAACCTATCTCAGCCGACACTGGGTGACACAAAATGGGGGGGGGTGCTCTGAACAGACCATTGTGGGGCAATACACACAAGCTATTCACACTCGCACTCACACCGAGAGGAAATCTGGACCAGCTAGTTCATCTAATGTGGATGTTTTTTGATTGTGGGAAGAGATCGGAACACCTGGAGGAAACCCATGGCGCACGTGGAGAATATACGAACGCCAGTCAAAAATGCCAGCCGTGCAGAGACGCCGACCGCACGTAAAGCCCTGCGACGAATGTGTGAACAAACGGTTTGTTCGCTGGAAGAGAAGCAGTTTAATGTCCTGGCGTTCACCATTTAGATGCAATCCTTCCCACTGAGGAGACAAACCGATGGACGCATAATCAATGCTTGAGATCTTCACTCATTACTCAGCAGCTCCAGCCTCAGCCCATACAGTAAAGATCACCAATTCTGCAAAGAGAAGCTAAAGGTTTCAACCTGATAGCGCTTCTAAGACTTATTAGCATCTCATGAAATTCCCATCTGACATGCGACGAGCAAGCGAGCTAGCTCGTCCCGCTCCGTACGGGCGCGGACGTAGAACCACTGTTGCGTCATGTCAGGTGTTCCCGGATCCATCTTTGCTGCTGGTCACCAAAATGGACTCCATTAATGTAATGAGTTTTAAATTTATGGAAGAGGTGCAGCAGCATTGTATCGCAGGGCAATAACCGGGCGGACTTCAAAATGGCCTTTGTAAATCAATGGCTGCTTCCTCCAGAGCTTTTAGTGCTGCCTGAGTGAGTGCCGCTGCTCTCCATCTGCAGAGATGTCTACTGGATCTGATTAATGCGCAAATGTTTGTTTTATTTGGGATGGTTTATGCATTAATGAATCGACAAAGCCTTTGAGGACATAAATCATAGGTCAAAGGGCTAGAAGTGTTTTTGCTCTCTTTACTTAGACCGCATCTGATTTGTAGCATGTGCCTCTTTCTCAACACTTACTTCATTAGTATTTTATCGTTATTTATTATTGTGTGTGTGTGTGTGTGCGCGCATGTGTGTGTGTGTATATCACGCTATGAGTGAACCACTTAATAGTGCCATTCGGGTCTGTGGATACTGGAGCCTATCTCTGCCGACATTCGTGGAAGGATAGGTGCACCCTGTGGCATCACAGAGCCAATATGCACATAATTATTCACACTCACATATAGGGGCTAATTGGCTGGGGCAACATGTGTTCTGACCTCCTACAGTCAGAAACCAGGATTCCCGAAGGAAACCCACACAAGCACAAGGAGAGCACGCAAACTCCACACAGGAACACTCGAGCCGAGCTCGGGAGTCAAACCGTGTTCCTGCTTGCTGTGCGTGTGCACGTGTGTGTGTGTGTGTGTGTGTGTGTGTGTGTGTGTGTGTGTGTGTGTGTGTGTGTGTGTGTGTGTGTGTGTGGTAAATTGCTTCAGAAGCTTTGGGTCTCCTAGATTAGCTTTGGGATGCTGTTCCAGAACGTTTATCATTCCGCGCAGAGAAATTCCATCCTTCTTCGCCACAAACCAGATGACAACATGTTGCTTTTACTTTCTAAATGGCTTCATTTATTTTATCATAATAGAATGAATTGCAGTCTGTATTTAATTGCCATTACCCGGCTAAATGCTTAGTGAACCTGTTTATCTCTCAGCCCAAGGAGAATAATTAATTTTGTTCTCCCGGTCCAACCTCGGTGCAACCTCACAGCTTCCATGATGAACTATATATTATTCAGTCATTAACCCTCCGGCTTAAAGAATGCTCCAGTAATAAATTCCCCGCCCCACGCTGCCAGGGCCTCGGCCTCCCTCTTCCACTCACACGCTCGTACATATATCTATCACGTGCGTATCTCCAAAATATCGCCATGATAAGGTTACCCGAAGACAGGCTCGTTATTTTATTACATTGTAGTGACTTGACATCACTGTAGTGTTCTCAGAAATCAACGTTTTTTCTGTCAACAACTGAATCATGCTCCAATTATTTTCTTTCTGAAACCATACGCATGTGCATGTGGTTGGACTGAATGTCCACACGCATAAATTATCAGAATATTCAATTCAGTGGGGCTATTTCCATGGAGATTGAACCCAAATGCACCGAAAGAAGCTTCGTGACAGACAGTACGTGAGCTGGGGGGGGGGTTGTTTGTTTGTTTGTTTGTTTGTATGTTTGTTTTCAGGGTTGTGTTTCCGTTGCTAGAAGCACGGTGGACTTTTTTAAAAATGATTCAGTAACCCAATAGCCTTAAGCTGATACAAGAAGAAATGGATGGAACCAAATGAGAAAAAGATGTGCGCTTAGAAGAGATGATGAATACTTTGTTGGCACATTGTTGTCGTTTATCTGGAAGGCAGATTGTATTTTTGATGAAACATTGGTGCGAATTAGATTTTTGGGTTTGAGAGTGCATGCAGGCTCTAATACACTGATCCCGTACTGTGGATAACTCATATTGTTTTGTTAACTCACGGGACTTGCAAGACACACACACCAAATTCTAGGCAGCAGCTGATTACCGTATTTTCCGGACTATACGTCGCTCCAGAGTACAAGTCGCATTGGCCATAAAATGCATAATAAAGAAGAAGAAAAAACATACAAGTTGCACTGGACTATAAGTCACAAACTCATGGAAACTGTCTACCTTGGCTTGGAAATCTACTGACAGTTTTTGTGACGCTGTGGTCCTCGCTCTGATAGAGAGGCGGTTGCGTTGCATGACGCGATAACACCAAGAAAGTCCTCAGGCAACAGTGTTTGTTTTCTTCATTGCAGTAGTAATAATCGCCACGTTTCTGCCCTCTTGTTGCCTTCTTGCGGTTGTGAAATTATGTTTATTTTTATTTTGATGAGCAGAATTGTATGTAATAATTTCACATATAAGTCGCTCTGGAGCATAAGTCGCACCTTCAGACAAGGTATGAAAAAAAGTGCGACTTATAGTCCAGAAAATACAGTACAACCATAATAGCAATTAAAATACTGCTGAATGCTCTTATCTCTAGAGACTTTCCCAAGGGCCCAACCATACTGGTACTGGGTATCGAACCCCCAAACTTCAGATCAGTACTCTGTCGTCTTAACCACTGAGCCACTAGTCATGCAGGTAATAGAATGAACACACTGTGGGCTGATATGTAGATGTATAATCTATAACTTCTTTCCCAATGTAAATGATGTTTGATGAGCTTGTTGAGTGTTTCTGGGTGGTACGGTGGCATAGTTGTCTGCACAACCACTTCACAGCAAGAAGGTCCTGGGTTCGAGTCCCGGACTCTGCGACAGTGTGGCTTGCATGGTCTCCCCACACTTGTGCAGGTTTCCTCTGGGTACTCCGGTTTCCTTCAGCAGTTCAAAGACGTTCACGTTAGGCAAACATGATTTTTGAACTCGCCCCCTGAGTGTGACTGTGAATGGTCTGTTGGGTTTTTAACCCCGAGCCTAGTGGCTTAGCCTCGTGGCTCATCAGGCCGGTACTTATCCCTGGTTTCCATAGCGTGAAGCGACCAGGAGTTCAACTCCCCCTGGATGGGCACTAGTCCATCGCAGGTTACCTTCCCAGTATATTTTACTGGTACCCATTTATACTGCTGGGTGAACAGGGGCACACTTGTGGTTGAGACTTTGCCCAGGGGTCTTAGCACAGTGAGAGTCTCAGTGGGATTCGAACTCACAACCTCCTGATCATGAGCGCAGCACCCTAACCACTACGCCACCGGCCCCACGACTGCGAATGGTATACGAGTGTAAATGGGATACGCATCAGTGTCCTCGTGAGGGCGTTGGGACTAAATTACTCCGTGATCAAGTGCTGCTTTTTATACCAGTAGCTCTCGTGATACAGACATATATATTTATATTAACCAGGCAGTGATGGCCTGGTGGAAAGGTGCTGAATTACTGATCCTAAGGTTTGGGGTTCAAGCTCCACTCTCAACGGGTTGTCACTGTCCCCCTCGTGCAGCTAACTGGGTTACCAAAGGCCGGCCACGTCTCTCACTGTCTGTGGTGGGAGGTTCGTGTCCAAGAACCATTGCTGACATTCATAAAGATCTGGATAGCTGTCAGCGTGTTTTCGCCCTGCGATGGTCTGGCGAGTCCAGGGTGTACTCTGCCCTTGCCTGGAGTCAGCTGGGATGGGCACCAGCCTCCCCATGACCCTAAATAGGATTAAGTGGTTCAGAAAATGAATGATATTTATTATATTATATTTCATTGATATATACAGTGTTCTGAGTGGGAGGAGTTGAACTATCCAGGGTTTTTCTTTTGTTTTTAATATGTTTATGTATTTACTGAGTTACGGTGTTTTATAAAACATTTAGTAAACTTTTAGAGTTCCCCTTTTATTTTAGACTCGGAACAGCCGTGCGGTGTTCTATTACACACTCTTTGTGTGTGTGTGTGTGTGTGTGTGTGTGTGCACAAGGCCTCAAAGTGATGCTGACTTTCAAACCCAGCCGTGTAATGTGGGTTAAAAGCTCATTATAATTTCCTGTAGGTTCCTTTCAAGGTTTGGCTCTGCTTTTGCTGGCCTCCATTCATGCTGCTTTTAATCCCTGTGATCGTTTATCCTCTGTACCTGATTCTCACACAGACTCTGTCCATGAGGCTCCCTCAGTGTCATATTCCTATTATCGCTAAAGTCCGTGTCACAGTGAGTGGGGCTGCATGACAAAAACACGTATTAGTGCCTTTTCCCCTCGAGCCGTGACTGTTTCCTCGTGACGTTAATGATTCAAATTGGATTTTTTTTTAGGAAGCTGCTTAAGAAATAATGGTGTATAAATGTGAAGTTTGTTGCACACCAAGCGATTTCTATTTCCTATTCCTGAGCTTCTGTTCTTCAGACTGACCCACCGAACTGTACCGTTGCATGTTGCTGTGGGGGGGGGGGGGTGTAACTTTTATACCTGTATCTTAAAACCAACAACATTAATACTTGTGTAACTTTATTAAAAATCTCTGAGATTTAAGAATCCCAGTTGGATTATGGGTTTGTTTGTGGAATAAAGCGTGAAAGTACAGAGGGACCTTGACTCATGAAATGAATCCGTTCCGAGGGCAGGCTCGTAATCCGAAAATTTTGTTAGATGAAACAATTATTCCCATAAGAAATAACAGAAAACCAATTGATCTGTTCCATCCCCCTCCCAAACTCATATAACCGGACACAAACACGCATATTTGACCTAATATATTAAAGATAAACATGTAAAAATAATAAATCTTTCATAATAATAATACATGTACATTAATAATAATAATGAATACTAAATAATAATAAAACAAGAATAAACAATAAGTCAACTAACCCTTCCGATCATCAACTGTGGTGAAGATGTCACGTGGGAAATTTTGTGCATGTGCATGCTACGAATGCCAGCGAGGAAAGGCTCATGGTGAGCTCCCACAAGGTCAGTGCTTCTCAAATAGTGGGGCATGTCCCCCTTGGGGGTGTGGTATGAAGCCATGGGGGCGTGTATGACCCTGGAGAACATGCTTTTTTGTCATACTGTACTACAATTAAGTGTAATTGTGCAACCTCTACAGTTGGTGGCAGTGGCGCTCTCACCGTGTTCCCTATGGTGGAGGGAAAAAGCAGCAAGTAAACAATATGAAGTGCAGTAAACACTATGTATAGTTACGCGCGGGGCCGAAATTTTAATTTTTTTTTTTTTTTCTTCCTAGAGGGCGCGTCACAGAAAATAATTGAGAAGCACTGCACAAGGTGTTCTCAGAGCGCAGAGGAATACACGCAGAAGAATATGAGGCTAATTGGCCTGAAAAAGCCATTTCTCCAGCAGAGCTTTCGATCAAAATTTTGCTGGTTGGATGGGGCACATTTTTGGTGGATCGAAGCTCGTATCATGAAAAATTCATTATAAAAGACACTCGTAAGCCAAGGTACCGCTGTATATATTTCTAGGTAACATAGAGTGGTACAGTTTAATACTCGTTTTCCTGAGTGTGTCCAGTGCTCAGGGTGTACCCTGTCTTTGCTAACATTGGCTCATAACCCTGGTAGAAGTAGGCAGTTTAGAAAATGAATAAATTAATTTGAATCACACTGGTGTAGTAGATAGTACATCTGCCTTACAGCAAGAAGGTCCTGGGTTCGAGTCTCAGGCTCAGGTGTTTCTGTGTTGTTTACATGCGGTCCCTGTGGTTATGTGGGTTTTCTCTGTGTACTTTGCAGTCACATGCACTTTACGCTAATTGGCTGTTCCAGATTTCCTGTAGGTGTGGATGTGAGTGTGAATGGTTGTATGTGTATTGCCGTGTCATGGTCTAACGAGCTGTTCAAGCTGTACACGGTATAGGCTGAGATGGGCTTTAGCCTCCCCGCAACTCTAATAGCAGGATTAAGTGGTTTGGAAAGTAAATGAATTAATTTTAATCCATCGTGAGCAATGATGCTAATAATCCCGACGCCGACAATCCCATTGCCAAGCAGGAGCCCGCCGAGAGTTCAAAGCTTCTCCAAGTCCAGCAATGAATCCAGATCATCATCAAAAGCAAGCGCAGTCTTCCTTGTCCAAGCTCCACCTCTGGGAGAAATTTCAGGGAAATCCGGCTATTTGTTTTTATATCATGCTGCTGAGCAATCACACAAACTAGCGGGTGAAGTACAATTTCGTTGGCGGAGGTCATGAAGCGCCAGCTTCAGTAAAGCAGGCTTTTCGATGTCGGTTCTCTGACTATGGAGCTCGGCTATAATTTGATAGCTGCACTTTTATCCGCCGTTTATGAAATAGCAGAATGATTAAGTGGATTGAGCAAATCTTCATGACATTTAAATGACCCTGTTCACCCCTCGCCCCCCCCATCTTCATTCTGCCGTATACCACCGAACTGCAATGGCGGTTTCTCAAGTGCAAATATATTCACATTGTGCTCTGAGTAACGCCAGCCGTGGTGTGATAAGCTAATTTGGGGCTTTAGACAAACCTTAAACCTCAGTGTTCTCGCAATAATGTCCACATGTAAATCTGCTGGCCATTAATCGCGCCGAAGTGAGAAGGATAATGGTTTCTCGGCCTCGCTTTATCTCCCCATTTCTCTTATTCTCCTCTTTGTTGCTCATCCGCAGTTAACGGGCTGAGATCAAACCCACCAATCACTTTCATTTTAAAAAAAGAAAAACATTCTAGAAGAGGCTGATATTATTCTACCCAGAGTGCATGAGTGGCAGTGAGGTGGGAGGATTGCTGTCATTCCACTTGGATTTCCTTTTAAAGCACTTTTATCCCCCCTGCAGAGTTTCAGTTTAGCATTTCTTTCTTTCTTTTGGAGTTTTATGCCGATGTAGCCGAGCATAGCCGCCACCCCTGAGGTGAGGAGAAGCGAAGCAGTGAGAGTCGATGACCTGGGCCAAAGAGGTCAGTCGCTAAGCCGAGTACACATCCGCTCACAGAGGCCCGGTTTTACAAAAGATGGGGAAGCTCACATCCTCCACACTGGAACTCGCTAAACATGAGCGATAAGAGCAGAGAAAAACTGGGTGTGAGACAGAAAATGTCCCGTCCCCCCCTTCTCAAGACCATATGTTATTAAAGATGTTTTGTCTCATGGAGCAGGACCAGGATCTGTGCACAGTCACATCTGCGTGCGTTCACTCAGGCGCGTCCTCAAACAAGACAGCAGCGTGACCTCGTGACTTCTTGACCCTGTGATCCTGCTCGACACCGCAGGCCATGACGATCGTTTCCAGCGGCAGACACAGTCTGCTGATCACACTGTGTCTCTTCCTCCTGTTTTAACGCACTTTCGCTTCATGTCTCGTTATTGTGTCTGTGGGAGAATCCCTGGCTTTTCTGTCTTCTGTTTACTCGGAGTGGAGAAGCAACATTCCTGAGACGTAGCGTTAGAAATTGTGAGCGCGATGTATTTAAGCGGTGGTTACAACAGTACAATTTATTAACAGGTATTTTAGGAAAAAGAGACAAATACAGGCAGCTACAGGATTATATATACACCGACATGTAACGGGAAAGTAATTACATCAAATGAATAACTTCAAACCTATAATTTTCTTTATAATTACCTCTGCTATAAATACCACTGCTGCCTCTGCAACGAATATTATTTGTGGAGTTTTGATGGAAGAGAGTAGCAGCAGTGATCTGATATCGAACAAAACTGTCCAACGCTTGTACAAGTCTTGTGTTTAAGTTCTGAATCTTTCAAGCATCTTTATATCTTTATTTTCTCTGATTCAGAACAATAGCTTCTCAGAATGGTTCAAATCAACACGGAGGGATCCTGCAGTCCAAAACCCTGTGTAGAGTGAACGGATGTCCACCTCACAGGAACAATGTCCTGGATTCGAAGCCCAGGCTCAGAGAGATCACTCGTAATCAGTGTACATGGTCTCCCAGGTTTGCGTGGGTTTTCTCAAGGTGCTCTGGTTTTCTCCTACAGCCCAAACGCATGCACATTAGGATCACTGGATGTTCCAGGTTGAGGCCAGGTGTGTGTGTATGTGTGTGTGTGTGTGTGTGTGTGTGTGTATGTGTGGTTGTGTATGTGTTTGCTCTACGGTGGACTGCTGATCTGTTCGGGGTCGGTGAGGTAGGCTCCAGCCTCTGTGACCCTAGTAAGCATTAAGTAATTGTGAATGAATGAATATTAACCCATTCAACTGCTTCTGTATATTTTATATCCATTATCTGAGTTTACTGTAGATATTACTACTGCTAATGCTAATATTCCTACTGCTACTACAACTACCACCACTATCACTACTACGAGTACTACGACTGTCCACCATCACGACTACTGTTATTCTACTACTACGACTACTATTCCTATCACTATTACAACTGCCACCACCATCACTACCACAGTTATACTACTACAAAGATCACTACAACGACTGCTACAGCTATTAATACTACTACTACTACTATTCATTCATTGTTCATTATCTGAACTGCTAAATCTTAGTTAGGCTCATGGGGATGCTGCTGCCCATCTCAGCCAACCCTGGGTGAGGACGGGGTACACCTTGGACAGCTTGCCACACAAACATTCATACTCACATTCAGACTCGGGGAGATTCGGAACAGCCAGTTAACCTACTGGGATGCTTTTGCACTGTGGGAGGAAACCAGAGGACCCGGAGGAAACCCACACAAGCGCAGTGAGAACATGCAACTCCACACAGAAGTGCCCAAGCTGGGAATCAAACCCACGACCCTCTTGCTGTGAGGCGGACGTGCTAACCACTATGCCACCACACTGCCATTATTATTATCATTATTATTATCATTATTATTATTATTATTATTATTATTATTAAGAAGAAGAAGAATTATACTTCTATTTTTGCTGTTACTATTACTACTAATGGTGATATCATTTCAACTAAAGTAGCATTTATTTTAATTGAATTTTCTATAATTTCAGTTTTGTTATCTTTATTTTGTGCGTTACTTCTATAGCTTCCAACATCCAGGTGTGTTTCCGGATCTCACAGGATCCTTCTAGAATCTCTCCAGTTGCTTTAAGTAACCCGAGTATGTCCAGTAAAGGGGTTCCTTCCTGTAATCTCATTACTACCAGTAAAGCATCACAAGCTGCGGAATAATGCAGTACAACTTCTGACTGGTTAATTCTGGCACACCTTTTCATACAGGAAACTCTCCACGTCCTTTCTCAGACCATTACAAATTTTCTGTTTGTTTTCACAAGTGAATTTCAGATTGTGAGACATGATAAACCCCGGTGTGGTGTAATCCAATCCTCCGGCTCTGAGGCCCTCGCTCATGCACTATTGAAGCCAAAACGGACTTAGTGTGTGTGGGAAGAGGCTTTTTTTTTTTTTTTTTTTTTTTTCTTCATCTCTACCCCGAGGCCCAGCCCTGGGTGAGCTTCTGGATAAGTTGCATGTGTTGGTGCATGTGTAAGAAGCTAAAAGTGAATCCTCCAGCTCAGTTAACATCTCGCGTCTACTGTTTTCTTATAGACCTGGATTGTAGCATGCAGCTTTTAAACTGTCATTTAGCATTTAAAAAGCACAGATCAATTTCAGTAAAGCAGTCAAAATGTCAAGGCTGAGCGTAATAATCCATCTGTGTACATGAGCTTCAGAGTGAAAAGAAATGCCCTTCATAAACAGGTGTTTAGAGAAATGGCGGTGGATTTATTCCCTGCTATTGATCTCAGAAAAACGTTGGTCTTAATTCATCAGAGAAATAACGAAATGCTTGCAAATTGTTTTGTCACTTTATAATTAATGAAATGTTGATGTGTTGACAGTTTGAAGTTAAGACTTACAGTTTTCTGCCAATTTACAGACATTTCCATTTGCTGAATAGTTGCATATTTTAACAGTACAGATAAATAACCCATTAGGGTTTCTTTCTTTTTAAACAGTGACTCAGCACTGATTTCTCATCAGGACCTACAGTGTGTGAAAAGTGCACATGTGTATTTCTTTTCACAAATTTTGAGGTCACCCCAGTAACACGATACTCATGGTTCCCGCGCATCATTAAAAGTCATTAGAAGTCATTAAATTAAAAGGGGGGGATTTTAAGGCTATTAAAAATCATTAAATCTCACTGTTGCATCATTAAAAGTCATTAAAATGAAAAACCGTAAACCCGGTAGAATTTTTAAATGTTTTAATAGATCAATGAGTGTGCGTGTGGATCTTCGTCTCTATGCATTATGTAGTACATGTCGGGAATGCTCAGAATCAACTTGTATACACGGACATACGCGTGTATACAAAGGTCGACGAATTTGTGCGCATGTGTAATGTAGACATTGCAAAAAGCTGCACCCATCTGTGGAACTGTCGTGAAGTTATTAAAAAAAAACAACAAAAGAAGATAAAAGACAATTCACACTGAACAAAATTGATATGATTGTACCGATACATACAACACGGGGAAATGTGTGTTTAATGAACAATGGCTATCGAATGGCGAATCCTCTGCCTGGATTCTTTACCTTCCCAACAACAAATATGCATTTCGGTTTCAACCTTCAGAAATATCGGATTTAATTATATAAGATGTCAAATATTGAAATTTTGCTTCCTAAGTCATGTTTAACAATTTTGACTGGTTCATCCTCAGTGTTTAAAAGTTTTTTTTATGTAATAAACATGTTATTTCAGTTCACTCTTCTGGTTTATTTTGGAATACTTGTGATTAAAAAGTCCATAATTTTAAAAGTCATTATTTTTACTCAGTCCTAACCTGTAGGAACCACGATAATACCGTGTCACATCAGGATCTTTTATTGGTTGCATGTCTTTGTTGGAATTTGTTTTAATTTCAGTCAAAGTTTATTTCCACATGTGTTTTGATGAATGTAAAGAATGTTATGAAGGGAAAAATCCCCACCAGGTGTTTTGAGGATGGTGTTGGAGAACATCAGCTCCCACGACACTTCTATCCTAGTTGATTATGTGCAAAACCTTCAGTCCTCTGGATTCCACTGTTTGTCTGAGATGTTCAGCCACGATACTTTGAGAAGTCCAGCACTAATGTTCAGTGAGAACGCCTGGCTTTCTTTTTTTAATTGATTTTAACTTTTTAACAATAACTTACACAATTTAAACATGTAACTGTGCTGCATGTAAAACCCCATGTACTGTATTTATTTTGAAATCAAAGGCTTGTGGTGAGCTCACACAAGGCCATTGCTTCTCAAATAGTGAGAAGGGCGTATGATCCTGGGGAACATGCCCTTTTGCCATACTGTACTAGAATTAAGTGTAATTGTGCATCCTCGACAGTAGGTGGCAGTGGCGCTCTCACTGTGTTTGCTGTGGTGTAGGGAAAAACCACAGAGCTTTTTTTTTTTTTTTTTAACAACTCTTTGCTTAACTGAGTATGCATGATACATTGCGCCGATCCGAACAGATAGTTAATTCAGCTCTGTGTATGAGACTTGCACCCATGCTAGTAGGCTTACGCTTCTGATCAACCATATTTGCTTAGGGTCACAAAAGTCCGCAAAAACAGTGTAAACACAAAGATCACAGAGACAACGTCTTGACACAACGGTAACATGCTATATAACTGATATCTCTCTATCTATGTATATATCTATATATATATATATAAACGATGTGTATATATAACTGAACTGGGAAGGAGGGGCATTGTTCAGTCTGTCGTTTGTAAACAATGGATGCAACGTCATTGCGTCAATATGTCAGTGTACTTTGTAGCTACATCTAAACTCAAAATTTGACAATTTTTTTTTTTTGTGGGGGGGACCTAAAACGGATGAACGTAAGTCAGGGTGTGTGTGTGTGTATATATATATATATATATATTTATTTATTTATTTTTTTTTTTTTTACACATAATGCGACAGTCGTTTGACTTTTTGTCGTATGAAATTTTAGCAGCATATGAATCCAGAGACATTTTTCATTTCTCTCAAACAATTTATTTATTTGAAGTTATTTAATTCAACATTTAAGCACAAATAAATAAGTGAGAAATATTTCAATACATTGTTCTAATGAACGTAAAATTCTGGTGAGAATCACATTTTTCTATTTTCTCAGAAACATTGATTTTCTTTGAATTCAAATAAAATTTTGCTAATTTTACTAATTTTTGAAATTTGACAGCTATAATTTTTCAAATATAAAAAGTAAAATATTTTTTAATAAAATGTTTTAAGAACTTGTACATTTTTTTTCATTCATTTTCTGAACCATTTAATCCTAATTAGGGTCGCGGGGAGGTTGGTGCCCATTTCAGCCGACTCTGGGCGAGGGCAGAGTACACCCTGGACAGCTCGCCAGGCTGTCATGGGGCAGAAACACCCTGATGGCTATGTAGCTCCTCTTGATGAAAGTCAGCAATGGTTCTTTTATGTGAACCTCACGTCATAGACACAGAGACACGGCCGGCCTTTCATAACCCAGTTAGCTACACTGGGGGACAACATGTTGAGAGCAGGGCTTGAACCCCAAACCTAAGGATCAGTGATTCAGCACCTTTACCCCCAGGTGACCACTACCCCGTATTTGTTGTTCAGGAATATCTAAATTATATTTTTACTTTCACATTCACAGGCTGTAAAGAGTAATCGTAGGAAACACCATGACTTGCTTTATTGGTTGTTGAGGTATAGTACGGGAGGAGGGGCTCTTCCTGAATTCTGTCCCATTCACAAATATTTAAAAAATATAATATATAATATAACTCAGGAAATATTCAAGACATAAACCGGTTCAGGTTGTATTTTACCTCATGCTACTAGTTTGTGGAAAACAAACAAAATCTAAGCGGTAAGTGGAACGTCATCAGTGCGTATGACATGGGACCTGCTCAGTGTGCATGTACAGAATATAGATTCTGCTCACACGTCATGATAGTAATGACAATAGTAAAGTAAAAAAGTCTGTGGGGCTTTTTACATCCGAGTCCAGTGGCTCATCAGGCCGGTTCTTATTCCCGGTTTCTGTAGCATGACGCTACCAGGAGTTCAACTCCTCCCGGATGGGACGCTAGTCCATCTGATGAGCAGGTTCCCTTCCCAGTATATTTTATTGGTACCCATTTATACTGCTGGGTGAACAGAGGCACATTTGGGGTTAAGAGCTCCAATCAGTTTTTTTTTTTTCTGTTTTTACCATGTGTAGACAGACAGGGATGTTTTCCCGCTGACGGCGCTGCTCTTGTCGATGACCCTGTCCGGTTTGATTATTATTTGGC
The DNA here is from genome assembly GCA_024760905.1 of Plotosus lineatus. NCBI lineage: Eukaryota > Metazoa > Chordata > Actinopteri > Siluriformes > Plotosidae > Plotosus > Plotosus lineatus. Next base: position 28,299,955 of record CM045749.1, on the reverse strand, counting down.
GAATATTTGATACGGTTACAGTGAGTGTCTGTGGGGTTTTTTTTTCATCTGCTCTTTGCTCTCATGCATTCTGTGTTCCACTGGAACCTCCATGTCATTAACCTCAGGCTTTATTGTTCCACGCTGCTGCTGTTGCTGCTGCTGCGATAGAAAGCCACAGTTGCCATGCTGACAGATTTACCAGATCTCTTGTTGTTTCTGCCATTAACGCTGTTTTTACTGCACTTTCATGCATTGACTTTCTGGGTCTTAAAAGGTCCAGACCAAAGGCTGCTGTCCGCAGGTGAGAACTCTGGCAGAGAATGCTGAACCGTTTTCTGTTGAAGGCCTCATGTGCTCTTGCTGTTATCTGTTGGGTGGGGTTTTTTGTTTTGTTTTGTTTTTTGGGTTTTTTTTTTTTTTGTGCTCGTGTTTTGGTTCCCAGAAGGCTTAAACACTACATTCCCAGAATTCTGTGCAACTCTGCAGGAAAATACCCAGCAGTTGGTTCTTAAGCTGCCTCCACTGTTAACAGTAACATATGCAGAGATTTTATATAGAAGAATATTCCATGGAATTGAAATGGGCTGTAGACATTGTCCTTGAAACACCCCCCCCCCCCCCCCCCCTTACGATTCTAGCTTGCTTTTCATCTGTGCCCTTTATTCCTGCGCTTTTATTTCTGTGCATCAATTGTCATTCACTAAATCAATTTAACAACAAGCCTCTAGACGTTTTTTTTTTTGTTGTTTTTTTTTTTTTTTCCTGTCCTCTGCCCAGCATGAGGCATGAATGCCTATCGCTCCGTCTCGGGTTAAGTAGCACTGAGTGTCAAGGTTGGGTAAACTAGCCGAGGCCTGAAGTTAAATACGCCCCCTGATGCGAGGGACTTCCAGATCTGCACTTTAGAGAAAGAATCCAACAGCTGGAAGATATGACCCCTGTGCCCCATTCAAGTCGTGCTACATGAGGTCGATGATGAATGAAGCACAATTAGAGTGTGGAGGTCGGAGCTTTAGATTAGCTTTTTGTATGAAGCATCGCTCCCAATGCGACGCCTTCACCGTCACCATCGGTGGGTAGAAATGAGCGTTTAAAATATGCCGTGCGGGGAGGATGTTTTTTTTTTATTGTGTAGGATGTTTCGGACCCAGACATCCTTCCTGGAGCTTTATCCATATTGTCCTGTAGTATTAGCATCACTTTATTGTGTGATTTTGGGTTTAGTGGCATGATCACTGCTTTGGAGTTTGGATGAGTGTGTTCCGGATTTGAGTGATTCTTGAACATGGATTTTCTACCCAAGAGCTGCGACATGGTGTCTGAGTTTCTGGGAGAGTGCACACGCATGAGCCTGCCCGACAGACAGAGCCGTGATCCGTTTACTTTTCCCTGCTGAGAGGGTTTGGTGCTGGATACTGACGTGAAATAACGTAAATGTTGTTGGTCCTTCGAGTTCGAAGATGACCATGACTTCATATCAGATCTGTGATCCTTGACTGTGGGTCCGGAGGTGGTTAATGAGGCCAATCCGAGTCCGAAATGCTCGCCCACACACAGGACATGTGTGGGTGGGTGCTGCGATGAAAGTGGGTCATCACCACAGGGCTTGGGGTTGTGCGGTCCAGGTAAAGTCATGACTTGCGCTTGACTTGGACTTGAGGGAGTCGCGCAGATTGTCGGCCCCACTCTCTCGTCCCGGTCTATCTGGGTCTGGTGGCAGTGGATGGCCAGCAGTGTCCTGTGTGTCTCACTGTGCCCTAGTTACCCTCCATGACACTTTGTTGGGTCCGCTTTCTTGTCCGTTGGACTAATTTGGCAGTTTGCCGGGTCCAGTCTTCGCATGCGTAGGTCGACAGGTCCTACTCTTACCGACTGTCTTGTGGCATACACATATGACAGTGGAGGCTCGTGGTGGCTGGGGCACCTAACCTCATCCCAGGTTCAAAAGACCTGCCCACTGCCAAGAACATAAATACATGTGGGCGGATGGCGGTTATGTTGTTTGCTTCACTGATTGGTTAAAACCATCACCGAGTTCTGAAATTGTATCGGTTAAAACCAGTAGTGGTCGACATGAGGGTCAAAAGTTCGATAGGTCTTCTTCTTCTTCTTCTTGTCCTTTCAGCTTTTCCCTTCAGGGGTCGCACAGCGAATCATCTGCCTCCGTCTCACCCTGTCCTCTGCATCTTCTTCTCTTACACCAACTGCCTTCATGTCCTCCTTCACCACATCCATGAATCGTCTCTTTGGTCTTCCTCGAGGCCTTCTGCCTGGTAGTTCCAACCTCAACATCCTACTACCAATATACTCACTATCCCTCCTCTGTACATGTCCAAACCATCTCAATCTAGCCTCTCTGACTTTGCCGCAAAACGTCTTACATGTGCTGTCCCTCTGATGTGCTCATTCCTGATCCTATCCATCCTCGTTACTCCCAGAGAGAACCTCAACATTTTCATCTCTGCTACCTCCAGCTCTGCCTCCTGTCTTTTCCCCAGGGCCACTGTTTCTAAACCATACAACATCGCTGGCCTCAACACCGTCTTGTACACTTTTCCTTTCATCTTGATATGACTCACATGTTTTATTTGCCATTTGTTTTACGGCGGATGCCCTTCCTGACGAAACCCTCTGCATTTATCCGGGCTTGGGACCGGCGTGAGGGAGAGACACTGGCTTGTGCCCCTCCCTCACGGCTGCATTGTCCAAAGTTCGATGGGTGGGGTTTGTCTATTATGCATGTCCTGTTGGTTTTCTTCTGGGTACTCTGGTTTCCTCCCACTGTCCACAAACATGCACATTAAGCTCATTGGCTGTTTGAATGAAAATCTGATGGGCTGTTTAACGTAACCCCACCTTCACTCCGGCCTCCTCCGTGACCTTAATAGGAGTAAAGCGTTCTCCAAACGAGTGGGCGTGAAACTAAACCATAATTACAAAATGTGTAGTAGCATTTCATTAACATCACCAAGTATTGCATGTTCTACTTGCACTGCCGGAATCACGTTCCATCACACAGCTTTTACACTCTCAGTCTGTCTTTGTCATGTGACTGCACTGGGATTCCACTGGGCTGAAATGGACCTCGGAGGTGGCGGGATGTTAACCTGCTCTATTTAAATGCCATCCCAAAACAGGCTCTGTAATTAGATAGGAGGCCACATATGCTGTGAAGTTTTTATGGCTTGGGAGAGTCGACATGATTGCACTATTAGTTCCGGCGCTGCAGTTTCGAAGTAGCGACGAGGTCAAGGACCAGGCCCTGCTTTACGACCGCAAGGGGACGCGAGCAAACCTTTTTAATATATGGACACTGCTAAAAATCAGACCGATCAGAGTCAAGCCGTAAATCTACAGCGAGCTCCTGCCAGATTTTTTTTTTTTTTTTTTTTTTTTAATCAGTATTACTGTCGGATATTAAATGTTTTCTTAGGTGCATTAGTACAATCCGAGCTTTGGCGTTGGAGAGAATTTGTTTTGTTTCATAATAGGAAAGATGTATATAGCGCTGTTTTATTATTATAGTGGTTGTGTTGCTGTGGTACTAGAATGTAGATAACATCTGGGTTAATTTTTTGAGCTTCCAGATGTGCCTGGTATCGAAAAGTGTAATACCCTAACAGGCATGTTTCCCCTCACCAGGTACGTCAGGTACTTATATATATAAAGGCGTTTGGCGCAGCGTGGCGTTTGTACGTTTCATTGTGTGGTCAATATTAGTTTTTCTGTAAATCGGGAGCTTTTCAGCGGAACAGGAGTTTATCGTGTGCGCAGCCGCGTCTGTGATGTGTGTTTGTGTATGTTTATTGTAGGTTTTTACTCGAGTGTGTTTTTGTTGGTGTACATGCTGTGTAGTCTCCTGTGGGACAGTGTGTGTGTGTGTGTGTGTGTGTGAGATGGAGGGAAAGCTGAAATGGTATAAATTCTCATTGTATGTTGTGAAGAGAGCACAAGTTTTTGTGTCTGCCAGCCTTGTGCTCCACTTGTGCTTCTGATGTTTACTTTTGACTTTAGGGCGTGTGTTTGTTTTTATGACTCTCAGGATGAGATAAGAGCGGCATTTCAATGCTGATAGGTTGGTCTGTATTTCCTCTAAACACACATACATACAAACACAAACACACACACACACACACCTTTTCACAAGACTAGTGGTTGCTTTAATGGGTGGTGTGTGTGTGTGTGTCTCAGTCTCAGTCTCACACTCTCATTTGTAAAACAACTTGGTCCAATTAGAGTGGCATGAAGGCCTATATCAGTCGACACTAGGCAAAACCAGGGTACACCCTGAGCAACTCACCAGATCATCACACACCCACACAAACACTTACAGTTTCCTCCACACCTATCGGCAATTTGGATCAGCCAATCACCAGATGTGCACATCTCTGGACAAGTGGGAGGAAACCCACACAAACATGGTGAGAACATGCAGGCTCCCCACAGAAACACCCGCATGTCGCGTTTCCCCACAGCCTCATGAGATGCCAATGCGTTTTCCTTTCGCTGTCGGGCTATAAAACGCTTCAGAATAGCAGTGGTTCTGTCTCACTGCTGAAAGCAAGAACAATATCAGTCCTATCATCGGTCCTATCAGTCAGTAAAGCTCAAAGCTCCAAACCCAGCCACGAGGCCATTTTAAATCGGGCTGCAGGGAAGGAAAGGCTGTGCCCTCTGCCCGCCACTCAGGCTAATTTATTTCCTGTATTGACCATGTCTCGGTGAATTTCCTCTCCCAGCACACTCTACAAGCGTGTTCCCAATATGGAGGCGCATTCTGCTGCTTTGCGCTTCCCTTACATGGTTTTAATTAAGTCTGCTCCAGTCAGGCTCGTCACCTCAGGTAACCTCATCCCCTCATGAGGGAAAACAAGCGGTGTCGCTGGGATTTCTCAGTGATCTCTGAAGTTCCAGCCCTGGCCCGCGTGTTTGTGGGTGTACTGTTGGAATGTAGGATTTTCTGTGTGTGTGAAAGAATCTCTATTAGATCAGAACTAATGATTATTATCATTTTTACTTTGCCCGTCTCCTCCCTTGCGATTTGCAGCTATTATTCCCAGTAGCATCTTTTCCTGTTGCTTGAAAACCCCAGCGACTCTCGATATACATTTATATTGTTAATCGTTCGAATCATATTCACACCCCTGACTGCACGTGTGTTTTTCGCTCAGATGCTCCGTGTGTGGTGGATGACTTCAGCACAATGACAGAAATTCACCTCAGTTTCGATCACACTCGGGGCAAAGGCTTGCGGGCAAAACACAAATAAAGCGGCGCGGCTGGGGGATTGTCCTTGACAGGCCACTTCCTCTGGTAAATATCACCTCCTCTGCGGCTTCCAGAGGACCGCAGTGCCTCGGCGCCACCATTTTAAGTCTTAAAACGCGGCACTCTGTGGTCCACACGAGCACTCTGTCCTCATCGAGGACAAAATTGAGAACATGAGTCAAGGAGCACTCTGATTATATTAGGAGTTATTCCAATTGACTCGAAGAGATTGGGCGTGGTCTTTAGAGTTATTGACCTCTTGCATAAAAAGATTATATGGAACGGAGATTTCCAAGGACTGACAGGCCGTTAATCTTCAAATAACTTATTTTAATGATGCTGTCGAATATGAGCTTTAGAATTCAGTTCGGATACATGAGGGCAGTTTTATACATCCTCTTTCATCGAGAAATACATGATCTTCGTCATCTTCCTCTTCTTATTATTATTGGACCTGAACTAAGTGTGTCATAGATTATATGAATATAGAGGTACTCAGTCATTCATTTTCTGAACCTCTTAATCTTAACCAGGGTCACGGGGAGGCTAGCATCCATCTCGGCCGACTTCAGGCGAGGGCAGAGTTACACCCTGAACAGCTCGCCAGGCCATCACAGGGCAGAAAAATGCTGATGGCTAAGCAGCGCCTCTTGTTGAAAGTCAGCAATGATTGTTTACAGGAACCTCTCACCCACAGACAGTGACAAACACGGCCAGCCTTTGATAACCCAGTCAGGGATACTGGGGGGGACAGCAGGGACAGACATTGACAGTGGGGCTGAAACCACCAACCTTGGGATCAGTGATTCAATACCTTACCACCGGGCCACCAATGCTTATTGTGGGTACTATTTTTATTTCATCTTTTGTGGTTGTGTGGTACATTTTATATATTTTCATTAATTTTCAAACCCACAGCTCGCCAGGCCATCGCAGAGCTGCATTTATATATATATTTATATATAATTGAGATGAATAAGAAGATCCCTTAGTAGTGCACATAGAAGTAATATTAAAGTTCATTCAAGTGTATAAGCCACTTTTATTTGAGCCTATGTCTGCCAACACTGGGAAGCCATCAGACCTTTACAGGGCAATAGACAGAACCATTCACAATCCCATTCAGGTACAATTTGGTACTCGAACCCAGGACCTTCTTGCTGTGAGGCAGGTGTGTTCATCATCACTCAGCTGGCATGTGGCTGTGATAGAAGCCCGTGCTCATGAAGTCAATCATGATTGTGTTATTTGTTGTATGTGGTTACTCTGCTGTTCATCGTAATGTGATGATGGCAGGTTTATGTTTTGGGAGCAGCACCTTTACCTGCTAGGCAGGGCAGGGATATTGTAGGCCGACTACTTGGCATCTCTTTAACACCACATCACACATGATGATTGAAACCAGAACCAAGCAGGCCATTGGGATCTAATGAGTAACTGAAAACCGCAGTTTAACTCAAACTAAAATTACAGTGGTGTGGACGTATCTCGGGATCTTCAGGGCTGGCGGAGACCACACAGACTCCACAGTACATGGAGACAGAAAGAGAGGCAGGAAATGTAAGCGGTGGAAGGATAACGTCACGCATATGAAGCTGACTGACTCCTATAGGCCATCAGAAAATAGAGGGGATGAGAGAGCTGGTGGTTAGATCACACGTGGTGTCTCTACAGCCAACCAGATGGTGGGACATGTCGATGTAGGTGTGGTCAAGGATGATGAGAAATTTTTTTTCAGTCGCTTCAAACGTTGCTTTGGGAATCAGAATTTCGAACCAAAACCATCCACGGTGTAATCAGAGCATGGCAAGCTGTGGCCTAATTGGTTAGAGAAACAAGCTTGAGACAAAAAAGGTTGCCGGTTCGATTCCTGGGCCAGCAGGAAAAACAAGCATAACACCAACTACAAACTGCTCTGGGGGTGTCGCAATGTGGCCGTCCTGTGTACAGACATACAGAACACCTCAGTGTACATCGTTAATTGGTTCCAGGAGAGACGACATCAGTCGAAAATGATTTAAATCGAATTAGCTTGTCTCTAGGCAAGCCTAGGCCCAAATTTACTTGTAATATATTTAATATCCCCCCGTTATTCACCACCACCCATGGATCCCAGAAATCCACGTATTACTGACGCGGTTTTAAAACCCTATGTATGATATTAGATGCGCGAAAATCTGCTTGTTCAACCATTCTATAGACAGTCTTACTCATAATACAGTAATAATGCAGTAAAATGTAATAATGATTAATAAAAACTTTTTAATTTTGTACTGTGATAATATTTATGAATAAATAAAGTGTTCAGGCTCCTTACCAGAAGCTAGAGAAGATGCAGGGCGTTTGAGTGACATCATAGCGCTTAAATAATCACTAAAAACACAGGAAAAAAAACATGAATTCACAATTCAAGCAATCAAGTTGATAACGTGTGCACAAAGCAGAAAAAAAGAGGCGTACACATCATCTGCAACCAATCAGCATAAGGGAGAAACAAAAGCTCTCAGACATTGGCTAAATTTGAATCACGTGCCAGTAATGTTGTGATGATATATATGTATAATTTGCCGGGGCTGCCGCTAATTCAGTGCTCCTCAAATAGTGGGGCATGACCCCCTTTGGGGGCACCGTGTGATGCCAGGGGGAGGGTCGCGTATGACCCTGGGGAATAAGTGCTTTTTTGCCGTACTGTACTAGAGTTGTGTTTTTATTATTATTTAATGCTTTTTTCTTTTTAATGTTAATAAAGATGCAATGTTATGCAGAGGTGTATTCATAATTTTATAGACAAATAATACTATTTGTAGTCGCACGCGAGGTGCTGGGGGGACATGAACTGTGTTTTTTTTTTTTTTAAAGAGTGAGAATCACAGAAAATAATTGAGAAGCACTGCGCTAATTTAAAACCATTATGAAAAAACGCCTTTGAGAGCAAAATCTGCGAGTACTTGGGGCCCTGAACGGGTTTACTGTAATATATGATATGATTATAATGATGTAACCTTTTTTTTTTTTTTTCATTTTTCCATATATTTTTTTGAAAACTGATGTGTAATCAAGAACAACTTAACTCAAAAAGACATTAGTCACGGTATACCTCTGTGTTTATACATATATATATATATATATATATATATATATATATATATAAAATTATAGTGTGTGTGTATATATCTCATCTCATCTCATCTCATCTTCTTCCGCTTAGTCCGGGGTCGGGTCGCGGGGGCAGCAACCTTAGCAAAGAGGTCCAGACATCCCTCTCCCGAGCCACTTCCTCCAACTCTCCCGGGGGGACACCGAGGCGGTCCCAGACAAGCCGAGAGACATAGTTCCTCCAGCGTGTTCTAGGTCGACCCGGGTCTCTTCCCGGTTGGACATGCCCGAAACACCACACCAGGGAGGCGCCCAGGGGCATTCTAACCAGATGCCCGAGCCACCTCAACTGGCCCCTCTCAATGCGGAGGAGCAGCGGATCTACTCGAGCTCTCCCGGATGGCGGAGCTTCTCACCCTATCTCTAAGGGAGAACCCGCCACCCGGCGAAGGAAGCTCATTTCAGCCGCTTGTATCCGTGATCTTGTTCTTTCGGTCATTACCCAAAGCTCGTGACCATAGGTGAGGGTTGGAACGTAGATCGACTGGTAAATTGAGAGCTTCGCCTTGCGGCTCAGCTCCTTTTTCACCACGACGGACCGGTACAGGCACCGCTTAACAGCAGAGGCTGCAGCGATCCGTCTGTCGATCTCTCGCTCCATCCTTCCCTCACTCGTAAACAAAACCCCAAGATACTTAAACTCCTCCACTTGGGGCAGGACCTCATCCCCGACCCAGAGGGTGCATTCCACCATTGTCCGACTGAGAACCATGGCCTCGGACTTGGAGGTACTGATCTTCATCCCGGCTGCTTCGCACTCAGCTGCGAATCGCTCCAATGAGAGCTGGAGGGCCCGACTTGATGAAGCCAAAAGGACAACATCATCCGCAAAAAGCAGAGATGATATCCGATGGCCACCGAACCAGAACCCCTCATCGCCTCGACTGCGCCTAGAAATTCTGTCCATAAAAATTATGAACAGAATCGGTGACAAAGGACAGCCTTGGCGGACTCCAACTCCCACCGAAACGAATCCGAGCTGCTGTTACCAATACGGACCAAACTCTGGCTCGGTGATACAGCGACCGAATAGCTCGTGAGCAACGGATCCGAACGCCCGTACTCTCGGAGCACGCCCCACAAGATCTTTCGAGGGACACGGTCGAAAGCCTTCTCCAAATCCACAAAGCACATGTGGACAGATTGGGCAAACTCCCATGCCCGCTCCAGAATCCTGTGGAGCGTATAGAGTTGGTCAAGAGTGCTGCGGCCAGGACGGAAACCACATTGTTCCTCCTGAATCCGAGGTTCGACTATCGGTCGGATCCTCCTCTCTAGTACCCCTGCATAGACTTTACCAGGTAGGCTGAGGAGTGTAATTCCCCGATAATTGGAACACACCCTCCGGTCCCCCTTCTTAAAAATTGGGACCACCACCCCAGTTTGCCAATCCAGAGGTACAGCCCCCGATGACCACGCGATGTTGCAGAGACGTGTCAACCAAGACAGTCCTACAACATCCAGAGTCCTGAGGTATTCCGGGCGGATCTCGTATATATATATGTGTGTGTGTGTGTGTGTGTGTGTGTGTGTGTGTGTGTATATATATATATATATATATATATATATATATATATACATACACACAAATAAATCTAACAATCAAACCTGCCAGAATGTTAAAGATTAAACTGTCTGTGCTGCCTTTGGAAGTATTTATTAGTAGATACTATATGTTAATGAGCCTCGTAATCTCACACACGAAATCAGAGCCCCCCCACCCCCACCCTCCCACCCCACCTTGTCTTGAACATCACTTGCTTTGTTTTTCAGACAGGAACTCATTAGCCATCAAGAGACACAATTTCCATTTTGTGCATTGACGAGTGCGAGCGAGACAGGACGGGGGGTGGAAACAGACCCCGTGTGCTCAACAGTCGTCTCATAGATAGCTCCAGGCATGTTGTTATATTTTTTAATGTTGTCATAGCGTGTACCCAAGCTCACAGTGCATGCATGTTAATAATGTGTGCGATGTAGTGTATTGTTGGTATAGAAGATGCCGGCGCGTGCTTCCTCACGCACAGGCATTATTGGATTTGCAGGAGAGGAAATGTGGCTTTTATCAGGACTCAGTATATCATCGACAGTAGATTGGGGAATCAGGAAAGAGAAAATAACAGACATAAATCAGAGCAGTGTGTATAAGAAAACACAACACCATGCTCATGCGCATCTGTTTAAACTTTAAATGCAAACTATTTACTTGTTTGGGAATTTTTTTCTTTTGATATAAGACAGGAACACGTAACTGTATCCAAGTAAAGGATAAACACCAACATCAGCACACCATCAGTGCTCCTGCAAATATGTGAAACCACAAATTCCACTGGAACAACCTCGCATTGAAAAAGGGAAAGTCCAACTACAGACAGGCCCAGCACAAGTGCAAAGTATTAAATTAAAAAAAAAAAAAAAAGTCTGAACCTTTCTACAACTAACGGTGACTAGAAATGCAGTCAGCAGCACATATTGTATGCACACAGTGTGGGCTAAACATCTGCTCGTGCCCTCGAGGCCTCAGCAAGCACGCAGACGAATCCTCTGTCTGCCCATAATCAGGAAGTTCCAAAACAATATATTCGCATTCGCTCCTTTTTGCAATGCACCGTGGCCATGTAAACCAGGGCAAGCTGTTTGGGTTTGGGGGAGGAGCGGAGGAAAACAACGAGTGTGTGTGTTCAGAATAAAAGCAGCCCTGGAAAAAAGATGGGAAGCAGATTCTAACTTCAGGAAGAAGAAAAAAAAAAAATGCACCTCCCTCATAAAGACTGCATCAAAGGCAAGAAGGCTAATCTGCTTGAAGGCTGCATGGGATGAGAGTGGACAGGGGGCGAACACACACACACACACACACACACACCTCTCTACATATATCAAGAAGACACAGAGCCCTGCGGTACAACGTGCAGCCAGGACAATGAAACCTGAGACAAATTTACCCAAGAAAGGAAATGTATAATTTTCTGGGGTCGAAAATAAATCTAGATTTTTAATGTGCAACATTTCCGTTCTTGTAAACCCAAAAGCGACACTCGCCTCTGTTTATTCCATACTATCTCTTCTGAAGGTCTCTTTGAGCTTGATGGAGAACGTGTTTCAGATGCATGACAGGAAACGAATTTGAAACCGCGATCGAAGGACTGTGGTGTTTAGTGGTGGCGGCACCGAATCGAGTTTCCTTCGTATTTCCTCTCTAATAGAAGTTTTTAATTGACATGAGGACCAATACCGAAGGGAATCAAATTAAATGGAAAACCAGAAGCACACTGCTGCCGTGGCTTGGGTCCACTTGCCCCTTAGACTGAAGGGTCACTATAAATTACTGTGTAGTTCTTCAGAATGATGGGTTTTATTCTATAATGAAACATTTCTATCCCGATGGGACTGGCGTCCGCTCTGGGATAATAGGGTGATGATGACCCACAGGGTATGAGGGGCTCACTGGTGCTGGTCTCCAGATCTTAAACAAATTGAACACTTATGGGAGATTGTGTACCTTTCACTGTCTTCCGATATCAGAACAACAGATGGAGGATTAACTTCTGAGAAAATATGAGATGCTGCAGTTTGGCGGCCGGCTTGCTTTGGGTCAGGCCGACCGTCTTGGTTGGATTTTGGTGTTTTGTTTCACTCTCGTCTCCCTTACTCATTACTGAACCCCGTAATCCTATTAGGGGTCCTAGGAAGGATGGAGCCTATCTCAGCCAACCCTGAGGGAAAAACAATCCAGTGCCATATGAGTGGTTTTGTGTGTGTTTGTTTATGTGATGCAAGTGTGTATGTGTGTGTGTGTGTGTGTATATATATATATATATATATATATATATATATATATATATATATATATATATATATATATATATGTGTGTGTGTGTCTTGGCCTTATGACAATTCAGCGAGCTGTTCATCCCAGTGTCTGCTGAGAAGCTTCAAGCGTCCTACAACACTAATAAGAGTAAGTGGTTCAGCAAATGACAGAATTTGAGTGAGTGAGAGAATGTGTGAGTGAGTCTGTGAGAGAGTGAGTGTATGTGAGTGAGTGTGAATGAGTGTGTGTGTGTGTGTGTGTGTGTGTGTGAGAGGGTGAGTGAGTGATTAGTTTTAACAGCAGACATGATATGATTTGTAAATATCCTTCAGATGTCCACGCCCTGGTCTGCTATAATAACAGAAAGTAATGAAATGAGAAAGTAATAAATGTATCGGACGTGAATCTGATTACCCGTGTCTGATTGGAATTCCAGTTTTACTCCTTTATTCCTGTTTCCTGTGGCATCATACAGATCTTTTGTGGCCTGAAACATGTCCATGAATTCATCCTGATGAAAATCTCATGACCTTCCACAGAACGAGAGCATTCGCTATTCATTTCCACGCAGCTTTTGAGCCCAGCTCGTCCCCCGTGAGGATCCAGGAGAGAATAGGCTCCTAACTCCCCCTTGCCGATTGTAAGAGGTGACCGATGGGGCAACTTGTTTTTGGTGAGATACGGCATGTGATTGTGGACCAAGCGGTCTTCATACTTGAGGAATGTGGTCTTCTGTGGCTACCAGAATTCCAGCCCAGTGCTTTGGCTCCTACCTCACAGAGGCATGAGATTAAACAGACCCGTTCTAATCGTTTGGTCGAGACTTGCCCGGCGGTGTATCCTTTCGGCATTAATATCGCCCACTCTGTTCTCTCTTCCAAGGTGTTGGCTAAGGGTCACTCGAACAATGTAATTACCTTGTGTTCACTTCCTGTAGTATACGGACCCGTTATTCTTGATGCATTTCTGCAGGACGTCCACGGCTCCGTGAGCACCTTTTCCGTAAGAGTGTGACTGATAAAACGAAACCCATATTTGTCATGTTTACCAAACAAACCACAGTGGCGTAGTGGTTAGCATGCTGGGCTGATCATCAAGAGGTTGTGGGCTTGTATTTCCAACATTTGGTAGACGCTCTTATCCAGAGCGACTTACAAGTATCAGTTTTTATACAACTGAGCAATTGCGGGTTAAGGGCCTTGCTCAAGGGCCCAACAGTGGTGATAGTGGGGATTGAACCATAGTGGGCAAATAAACCCAGGCAAGGTCTTAACTGCAAAAGTCCGTCTGTCTACCCTGCACTATAAATGTGTACCGCTACATAATGGGAACGAAACCTGTGACGGACTCGCGTCTCATCCAGGAGGAGCTGAACTCTTCGTCTCTTCAAGCTACAGAAACTAAAATAAGCCTGGTCTCCCAGTCCTGCAGCAGGCTGTGGATCAGGATTCATGATCCAGTCACTTGAGAATCTCTTGGTTGTTTATTAACTGGATGAGGTTCATCATCCTAGAATCTCTGTTGCCAGACGAGCCCCTTACCGAGTGATCCATTTTCACCTTCCAGTAAAAGGCGCCTCAGGGACGCTAAAAGATTCAGCAAACTGGAGGCATGTCCAGTTGGTGGTGGAGTCCTTGAAGAATCTTTTCTGTGACTGATTTACTCATTTAAAGGTCTTTCGTGAACCAATTCTGAGCTGGAAACATATACACCGTTGAGTTCATGTCACGATCTCAAATAAATAACAATAAAATAAATCAAGAAATAAAAAATGAGATAATAATTGTATTGAGTAGTACTGCCGTTCCCTATTTCCCCTCCTGGGATATCGGCCGCCGACAAGGTCCCTCCGACTGTCTCTATCCCGGGCCAGTTTCTCCACCTGCCCCCCTGTGTGGCCCAGGTTTTTAGAGTCAGTCTGTAGATCACATCACCAGGTGTTCCTCAGCCGGCCTTTCATCCTTTTCCCCTGGGAATTCCATCCGAAGGCTTGCGAGTGGGGGTTCTTGAACAGATGACCCTGAACAGCTTGTCAGATCATCACAAAACCAACACGCACAACAATTTCCACTCACAACTCTCGCTCTAACCTGGGGCAATTTGGGGCAGCCAGTTACCCTAATCTGGATGTCTTTGGACTGTGGGAGGAAACCTGAGTGAGATTTCCTTTCAGCTTTTTCCCTTTATCAGGGGTCGCCACAGCGAGTAATTCGCACATTTGATTGGCATAGATTTGAGTAACCATTATAACCAAGAAAGTGAGGAACCAAAGCAGGATTGCGGTATAACGATTATAATGATGGTCCGTGCAACCGACCCCAAATACCGCAAATCAAACAGCATTATTCGGTCATTTCTAAATCCCGCCTACAAGCCTTCAAATCCATGAAAATAATTCACACTGTAACATCTGCATGTTCTACGAACCGGTCCTGCGTAGTTTATGCCCAGTAACAGGGCGATGTGTCTGAAGGGCCGGGAGGACATGGCTGCTATAAAGCCTCCGACACCGAGAACCAGTGTCTGACCTGTCGGACCGCGGACTGTTGTTGTATTCTTGTATTATTCATTCATTCGTTTTACGAACCGCTTAAGCCTAATTAGGGTCGTGGGGAGGCTGGAGCCCATCCCAGCCAATTCCGAGCGAGAGCAGAGTACTCCCTGGACGACTCGCCAGGCTATCGCAAGGTAGAAACATGCTGACGGCTACACAGCTCCTCTTGATGTAAGTCAGCAATGGTTCTTTTACAGCCTCACACCATAGACAGTGAGAGACACGGCCAGCCTTTGATAACCCGGTTAGTGCACTGGGGGGACAGTGACAACCCATTGAGACTTGAACCCACAACCATGGGATCGGTGATCCAGCACTTTTACCACTTTAGCCGACCCTGGGCGAGGGCAGAGTACACCCTGGACAGCTACTGGAAAGACTTTGCGGAGTTTATATTGATGACTATTTCACTGTAATGTGAAATATTTTAATTTTTGAAAAATGTCTTGGTAACTTGTTCTCCCTTTTATTTTTGTGGCCTATTTTTCTGTATTTTTATTGGTTTATTGATTATAACTTTGTTCTGGTTATTAATAGAACACTCGAAGCTGTACACGGAATTCAAAAAAAAAAAAAAAAAAAACAATTAACCTCCGCCCAGCTCTTTATCTGGATGGACAGAACGAGAGGGATAGCAGCGGCGTCCCTTTCACAGTCGAAGCATATTCTGGATAAATAATATGACAAGTTCAATAAGTTTGATAAATTACCTGACACAGATAAATTTAACATATTAGACAAAGGTATAATGTTGTTATATCTGATGGATGCACGAATAAGTGAGCTGGAGGGAAAGTGGTTCCCGTGTTATTCATCACAGTGTTGGGTCTGAGAGATGGAAATGGAGTCGTGTGTCTGCACTGTGCACTTTTGTAAGAAGGAATGAAATGTTTTGACAACACCGTGTCTCGCTACGCTTGTGCCAGTAATTTGAGAAAGAAAGTTGGCGAGCACGCTGGTAATTCGCTTTCCTCCGGGCTTCTGTGATGTGACTCAGCATTAATGAGACTCTACTAGGATGAATGTTTTATTCTTTTTTGCACTGAATATTGATTTGCATTAAATTGTTTGTGCAAATGTTTTGATGTTTTATTTTTCATCGAGACAAAGCAGTTCTGAGTTTCTTCTCGAACCTCTATTTGTAAAATCTGAGGTAAAGTCTTTTGGGCTTTTTTTTTTTTTTTTTCAACACCCGAACCAACTATCTCATCACAGCCGGAGTTTGTCCCCCTGTTTGTGTTCAACTCCTTGATGGAAAGCTACTCGATCACAGCGCCCCCACCCCCACCCCCACTGTAGTCATGTCCAACTCCCACCCATCAAGTGTTGCTTTCCTGATTACACCACCACCATCCAAGGAGGGGCGAAAACATGCACACGCCCCCTTCGTAGCATGCAATGCTAGCCTCTTTTTGAACGTCGGTGGCGCATGTGTTTGAGGGAGGTCTAACATACTCGGAGGGAAAATGCTATCCTGCCCCCTCGTATGAATGAACTCGCAGAGGCCTCTGATTGGCCAGCGATCGCCGTGAGTGACAGGAAAGTAAGTGTATGCTGTCCATTCCTCCCGTGAGAGCTCGGCCAATCAGCTCCGATGGACTCCTGGCTACGAATGTCTATGGCATTAACCCGGATTCATACCTGCGGTCTCGGGGTTAATAGTCGCACCACTCGGGAGCCCCGTGACCTTGCTCAGGGGGTTTTTACTATGGCGGGGGGGGGGATGTCTAACTGGGATTCGAACCCATGACCTCTCAATCATGGACCAGCCACCCTAAACACTATACAACCAGCCGCACATGAAATGTAGTTGTGATTAAAATAATTTTATTTATTTGTTGAAACTCTTCTCTGTTCATCTCTATAACCTTTTGACTCACTCACTCACTTGATAAATTGCTTACTCCTACGAGGGTCGCAGGGAGGCTGACGCCTATCTCAGCCAACACTGGTTGAGGATGTGGTACACAATGAACAGGTCACCATCTGAGCCACTTGATTGTAATACTGGATTGCCTTGAACAGCTCACTAGCCCACAGCAGGGCAAAAATACACACAGCCATTCACACTCACACCTAGGGGCAATTTGGTACAGCCAGTTAGCCTAATTTGCATGTGTCTGGATTGTTGGAGGGAAGCAGAGTACCAGAAGGAAACAGATACAAGCACGCAGAGAGAGCATGCAAACTCCACACAGGTATGTCCTTACCGAACCCCAGGACTAGAACCCAGTACCTTCTTCCTGTGAGGCAGACGTGTTTATGGCTGCCACCTCAAATTGAACATGTGTGAAATAATCTGAACCGTGGAATTTATGGAATTTGTTTGAGTTGTGGTTCTCTGGGAGCCACTGAGCTGCTGCTGTTTAGAAATGCATGTGTTTGGCGTTTTGCTCGTGTCTGTGGTGACGGGTTACCGAGTTTATACACACTGGAGACGCTGCGTTGTGTGTAAAGTCTGATGTTCTCCACTGTTTAAGTTTCTCTATTGGCTTAAATAAGGGCGCTGATCTGATCTCAGTCCCATCAGCTTGGACAAATAACACCAACTCTAGTGTTTCTTCTAGCAGACAGGTTACCCTACCTATATACACACACACACCAGATCTTACTAAAACAAACCTCTTGTCATCAATCTTTTCAAAAACAAGGTTAAAATAGGCTGCAGCATGTTTGCCAAAAGGTGTGTGTATGTGTGTATTTGCCTGTTTGCCTGAGGTGGTCTCCTTCCATGAAGCAAAGCTGTCATCTCTAACATTGGTCCAACCGTGACCCTCGTAGTGAATGCACCCCTCCTGCATACCCATGTACAGACAAACACAGGAGTCGTGAGGGGCGTGTCCCTCTTTTATATGTCTTTTGTGTTTCCCCAAGGTATGTGCACACACAGGTGTGTCTGCTTACACAGATCACAGACCTGAAGTGGTGACTCCACATCCCCTCTCACTCAGCAAACCCACTCACACACACTCACACCCACTTCTCTGTACACAGCTTTGGAGCACCGCAATAAATTAGCCTTGTTGACCCTCATTACACTCAATACACACACACACACACACACACACACAGAGCGATCTTACTCCAGCTTTGGCTGTATATACACACAGGCTTTCTTTCCTTTTTGTTTCCCACGGAATCGCTCTTATTTTATTTATTCTTTGTTTATTTATTTTTACTATTTTACTTAGATAAAGCTGAGATTATTTATCTCATGATGGTTTTTTTAAGTCCACAAATCCTGCAATTTTAACGGTGTGTATATTTTTATCTCTATATTGATTGAGGTGTACCGTCCTGAAGGCCTTCACAGCACCATCGCTCGCTCACAGTAATCACACCGAACACCATGCTGATGGATGAAAGTAATCAATAACTGCTGGAGTGAATTGAGTCCAAAGTTAATGATGTGCCCATAAAAGAAAAAGCTAACAAAAAATAAGATCCTCCCAGTTTGACAATTCATATTTTTTTTTAATTTAAATACACAAGACATTGATCACCTTTCGTGTGAGCTAGATGGAAGGTAATGTGACGCACTGATTTTTGATCTGCAGGAAATTGTGTGTTTGTGTCTGTAGTCTTTCGTCTACGAGTGTATGCTCGGTCCTAGTATGGTGTTATCTTTGGTGTGAACCATATATGGTGGATATTATTACTAGTCATTTGTGAGCTTACTGAAATTGTACTGAAGTAAAGTAATATTACGATCATCATTACATTTACATAGACTGGACGTTTCCAATAGGTCTAACGCCGGGGTCTTCAAGTTATACATATTATACATATACATATTTCTCCACTAATGACAGAGTAACTAATGTCATGACAATAGTAGTGTTAGTGTAAATACATCATTCAGGTAGCATAACGTAACCTAACGCTAGGCCGTATTATACAACAACAAGGACCTGGCATTTAATGTGCCATTTGGTGCCACGTGAAAGCTCAGTGAACACGTGTGTTTGCTAAACCAGTCAAAATTTTTACAATCAATACCCGCCTCCCAGTCACTTACAGCAATCACCAGCCAATCATGTACAACTGTGATCTCATTCGTACAAAGGGTCAAATATTACTTTCGCTCTGAGTGCGATAGACCACTCTTGAATGCGCACGGATGGCAGTTTGTGAAGATGTGTGGGGGGGGAAGTATCATGTGTCACAGAGCGGGCATGTGCGTGCTTGCATGTCTTCCTGGTTGGTGGTGGATATAAGTGATAGGGAGGCAATGTTTGGTGAGTAGGGATTGGATATGAATAAATTAGAGGAGAAAGGCACGGTGGTGTAGTGGGGATAGTACATTCACCTCGAAGCAAGACGGTACTGGGTTCGAGTTCCCGGCTTGGCAGGTTGTGTTTTTGTTGACGTTTTCTTGTTCTGCTCGTGCTTGTGAGGGTTTCTTCTTGGTATACTGGTTTCCTCCCACAGTCAAAAAACATGCACATTAGGCTTACCGTACGTAACCTTCGTCCCGCGTCAGCCGAGATAGGCTCCCGCCTCCCTGCAACTCTGAATAGAAGGATTATGTGTGAGTGAAATATTCTCACTGATCACAGCTTAGCATTTCTGTTCCTTCACCAATAATTCTTTTCTTTTTTCATGATTTTATGGTATTTTTTCAAATGGTATAAAACAGTAAATTCAGTTTGTCACATAGATGAGAAACTACCATGTGAAGCCTTTTGTGTTGAAGATCTTTGGCAGAGTAGTTAATGGAACAGACTTTCCTCTCAGCACTGATGCACATTTAAATATGTTTACTGTTAGGTTTAAATTACACAAGTGACTGCAGTACAAGTCCTCATGGGAGTTGTTACTATAGAAACAATAACATATTACAGCAAGTGTGTTAATATTTATAGTTGTGTTTTGCAGCAAGCAGCCACTGCGTCATAGCCAAGCTGGTATAGAAGCGTAATCATTGTGCATCTGACCAATCAGCATCGAGAATCTGGAAAATAATCGCATAGAAGTATAAACCATTATAAATTATTAATTTATCATCTTTTATTTGCAAAACATTATGCCATAATGTGAAAGACAGTGAGAGACATGGCTGGCCTTTGATAACCCAGTTGTCTGCATGGGGGGGGGGGGGGGTTTGCAGTGGGGCTTGAACCCCACGACCTTAGGATCACCGCACCTTCCCACCAGACCAACACTGCTCTCAGGAAAAAAAACAAAAAACAAATCGCGATCCAACCCTGTTGTATGAATGAGCTCACAGACACCCATGATAAGCTGGTTATCTCAGTGAGTGACAGGGAGGCGAGTGTATGCAATCCATCCCTCCCTCCCACAGCCAATTAGATTCCGTATACGCCCGGTCGAGGATGGCTGGGGCATAACCTTATATTCGAACGTGTGAGTTCCAGGACGATTGTTGCGTAACTTGTTGATGCATCACTCAGAATTTCCTTTAAGTTTTAAAAAACATTTAAATAGTAGCCTCAGACTTTTATTGATCAGTCCCGTGAGTCAGAAACAGCTTCAAGCAAACAGAATTCTGGGAAAATCTGATGGAATGATTTTTATCTTCCTAATGATGCCGTATGTTTTTTCAGCTTTATGTTCACCTGTAAGAGCCGAGGTTCCATCAAGGTCTCCAACCATCCATATATGAGGACTTACCACTAATGAACCTCTCTCTCTCTCTCTCTCTCTCCCTCCCTCCCTCCCTACCCCCACCCCCCCGTAGCATTGATAGCCATCGGGCAGTACAGCAGCACCATAGAGACGGTGGATGCGGGATGGTGTAAGGAAATCACGGACCATGGAGCCACACAGATTGCTAAGAGCAGCAAGTCCCTGCGCTACCTGGGCCTTATGAGGTGTGATAAGGTAAAGCATTCAGCACAGAGAATCGAAAACGCACACGACCAGCTTGCTCTCGGTGATTTATCCCGTGCCGGACACACTTGTGGTCAGTGTTTGTTTTTTACAAGAACACAGCAGGCGCACAGTCCGACATACGGATCAGTAACAGAACGGGGAAGCGCACGGCCCTACGACCCAAACTACACCATGACATCGCAAAAACATACACAGGAAGTGCCCGGGAGGGCGCCACACCATGCTTCTGTATGTCCAGCAAAGCATGCTGGGACAGGAACGCTCAAGGAGTTTTAGGCCATTGTGCCATAGGGCATTAACACAGCATCTCATCCTCCTCCTCACCCCTCGTCTCTTCACTCCCTCTCCTCCTTTCCCTCTTCTCTTTCCTTCGTCTCCCTCCCTCCCTCCCTCTTCTCTTCTGTTCCCTCCCTCTCTCCATCTTCTGTTCCCTCCCTCTCTTCTCTTTCCTCCCTACCTCTCCTCTTCTTTTCCCTCCTTCACTCTCTCCCTCTTCCTCCTCTCTCTCTCTCTACCAACCCTGTTATCAAGCGACTCACTTAGACGTTCACTTGAAAAATAGTTTAGCAATAGAACGCGTGTCCCGCCTCTAATTTTCAGATATTTCCCAGATCGAAACATAATCTCATTTCCTTTATATTTTTCACTTGGGTTGACAAAACAAGATGAGATTTTTTTTTTTAATCTGAAAATGAAATATCACTTTCCCATAAACATTTGATATAATTCGATTGTTTATTGCTTGTATTGGGAGCATTTCAATGTGTCTGGTTTGGTGGCACTGCTGAGATTCTTTGGTTTTTACTCGTAGCTTTGTGTTGGGATCAGTGTGATTTATATCAGTGGAATCCAAGAGACGTTACCGCGTCGATTCTGCTCAGGCTACGCGAGCGCCACGAAATCCTGCCTGGAGATTTACTGTTGCTTTTGGCTTTAGACTTGTGTAAATAATTTTAAAAAATCCTCGAATACATCGTCTGAACCAACCAATGAATTTCAAATATGTGAGGAAAAAAGAGTACAGAAGAAAGCAAACTTGTAAAAAATAAACAATGACAAAAATAAATCAATATTTATACAAATTATCTGAGGTGATTTTTTTATTATTAATAATAATGATAATAATAACTAATATAATGATGGTGATGATGATAAAAATAATAACAACAGTGATGATAATAAAAATGATGGTGATAATTATTACAATAATATAATGATGATGATAAAAATAATAATGGAGATAATGATGATGATGATAATACTGCGATGGCCTGGCGAGCTGTCCGAGGTGTACTCTGCCCTTGCCCACAGTCGGCTGAGATGGGCTCAAGCCTCCAAGCGACCCTAATTAGTGTTAATTTTATTAGTTATAAAATAATCTCATCATTAAACAAAACTGGGCCAAGACGGCAGAAATGGGTTTGAATAGTTCGGCCTCGAGGAGACTTTATCTTTTTGTACAAATCTGATTGCCGTGTTTACCGCAGAGACCAGACATTGATCGCTGCACATAGTTTTTCAAAAGAAATGAGTTTCTCAAGATCATATCCAATTATTTCTCGTGATTGAAGAAACCATCACACACACATCGATTGCTGGTCACATTATTATTAATTGATTGGAAGGAAGAAAAGAAAAAAAGGGATTTGGAGTGAAAGCCAGTGTTTTGTGTCTGGAGGGTTGAGGCCGAATGGTGCGCTGCTCTGAGGTCGGTTCGGAGTTTCATCTACGAGCAGAAAATACCTTCACGTGTTGCAACGGGCACAAATCCAAAATCCTAAACGTTCACGTGGTGCATATTTCAAACGTTCAGTGTTCCAGATCAACCTGTTTGTTTCCTGACGGCGGAACATGTGCACTACAGTAAGTTATTCATGTTATTAATACATCACCCGCTGAACTGCTCGCCGTCAGCTCGGCGTTATATTTAGAACTCAATTTTGTACACTGGTGGCATGCTGGTATTGTTTCGCATGTCCGCCTCACAGCAAGAAGGTCCCGGGTACGAATCCCGTGCTCGGCAGTTTGTGTGTAGAGTTTTAAATGATCTTTCTGTGCGTGCGTGGGTTTCCTTCAGGTTCTGGTTTCCTCCTACACGCCAGAGATATGCACGTTAGGTTAATTGAATGATTGCCCCTAGGAGTGAGTGTAAATGTTTGTATGTATGTGTTTGCCCTGCGACGCTCCGGTGAGCTGTACAGGGTATACTGTGCTTCGCCCCAGTATTGGCTACGCTGGGTTCCAGCTTCCGCGCGACCCAGTTTCAGTCTGTTACTGTTTCCTCTCTCAGGTTGTAACCTGTTGTTGTGCTACGTTTAAATAAAAGTAAATGAATAATGAATGATAATACATGAATAATTAATAAAGCATTTAATAAACTGGGAGCGTGAGATGTAAGAGTCTGAATTCAGGTTTTCAGTAAATGTGATCAGAGGAATTTGTTCTATTTCATTTCTCTTTTATTCAACCAAAGCGTCCACACACTCTTTACGTCGCCGATTCCCATTCTGCCCCGTGGCAAAATATATAACGACTGTAGTTATGAAAGAATACTTTTAATTGCGCCAGCAGAAATAATCCAATCGATTCATGTCTGACTCCGGACAGTCCTTCGTCTCGCTTGAAGGCTTTGATGTGTCGCACGGCGGCGCCGAATCAAAGCGCCTTTTTTAAATAAAGGAGACTTTCACAATCATTCTTTAAACAGGACAACATTTCTCTCTTATTATGTTTCATCAAAATCACAGTTGTGTACTGGTCTCTGTGTTTGAGTCCCAGGTCCGGCGAGGATATTTGCATTGTTATTCCCAAGTCTGCGTAGGCTTCCTCCTTGTATGCCGGTTTTCTCCTACACTAATTGGCTCAAAGGTGTCGATGTGAGTGGGTGTGTGTTTGTGATGCATGGGGGGTGGGGTGGGGGGGTCCTGTACTGAGTTTACTCACAGTCGGGGTTAAATTTAAATATGTAGAGTTTCTTCTCTGGACTTGTCGGCGTTTTGTAGTCTGTGTATCCAGTTCACTACATCATTTCTTTTAGATGTAAAGTGCAAATACCGTATGCGACGTGATAGCACTTAAAAAATTGGAGTGGGTGGGCGCTTATTAAAATGATTACTAGTGGAGTGGAACGATAAGTGCTTATTACCATAGAGGTGGAAAACGAATAATAACAGAGCAATAAAAGAGTTTTACTGGTGTTTGTGTTATTCATTTTGTGATATCAACCAAATTACTTACACGAAAGCTGAAACTAAACAGAAAACAGCATATTTATAAAAAATAAAAATAAAGATCCTTTAATTTTCCTTCCCTTCCTTTAAATACCCCCCCCCCCATGTAAAATTGAGCCAATCAACATGAATGTCAATTTTAGCACATGGCACCTTGAACCAATCAACACAAAGGTCAACTTTAGCACATGGAGCATTGAAAAGTACATGTACAGGAACCTCTTTAAATTTGAGGTTAGTGATCAGAAGAATCGGGTGAAAAATCCTTGTCATCACTTTCTGATAGGTCCATATCTGGCTCATCGCGCCATTCATTCAGAGCATCCCATAGTTTTGCTGTAGCAGTTTATAATGGTTCATCGGTTGTTGGACATTTACCAAGAGAACACAGCAAAATATTTTCGTTTTTTTATAGCACGGCAGAACGATCAAATGTGTTGTAACGTGCAACCAGACAAGGGAGCCAGTATTCAGGAGAAAGAAAGCATGTATGTAATCACTCATAGCTCCAAGACATTCTTTGTAAACCGATAGAGAAGCCGATCCCATCTACAGCTCCGTTGTGTGCTGGAATGGTGATGTGATTGTTATGGGGTGATTATTAAAAGGATTCGAATGCTTGGAGGTGAATTATAATGAAATTGTGAGCGGTATTATACGTTGTAAAAGGGCGCGCGTTACGCTTTAGCACAGATACTTTAATAACACTGCTGGGTGCCAGTGAATCTCCAGCAGGAAAAACTTCCTGATGAGGACGTGCTCTAACAGACGTGAAAGTCTCCATGAATTTAAATTCCACATAAATTAAATTTAAAAAAATTCTTCTCATGCTGGCACGGCGGTGTAGCAGTTATAGCACATCTACCTCTCAGCAACAAGGTCCTGGGTTCGAGTACCAGGTGTTGCTGTGTGGAGTTTAGATGTTCTTCCTGTGCTGGTACTTTGACATAGGTGTTGTGTGAGTAGTTGTGTGTTTGTTGCCCTGGAATAGTCTGGCGAGATGTTCAGGGTGTTCTCTCTGCCGTTCCCCGTGTTGGCTGAGATAGCTGCCAGCCTCCCCTCAGCTTTTTTTTTTTTTTTCAACCCTGTATTTAGTTGTATCTAATGCCCATCCATGAAGTATTACCTTCTCTATCAAATGACCACCACCAATCAGGGAGGGAGGGAGGGGTGCGAGCATGCACACACCCTCTCTGTGACATGTGATGCTACCACCCACCTCCTTTCGAAATGATGTGCATGTGTATTTAGGAGCAGCTTAACACACTCCGGGGGAAAGCGCTACCCGCCCCTTTATACAAATGAGCTCACAGATGCCAATCATTGGCTGGTGATTGCTGTGAATGGCAGAAGGTGAGCATAGCATATGCCGTCTGTCCGTCCCGTGAGATCTCGGACAACTTGCTCCCATTGACGAGGATGGCTGTGGCATCAACCTGATTTCTAACTCGCGGTCTCTAGGATGATGGTCGCAGATCTTGTCTATGTGCCACTTGGGAGCCTCCCCTCAATAGGGTTCTGGGTTCAACCAATGAGAGTGAGATGACAGCAAAAAGTTCTTATGGTTTATTTAGAGGTATGTTTACTCAAGCCTCCCAGGTCTCGATCCCAGGACCACCTTGTCCAGAGGTGGACGTGCTAACCAGGTTTACACAGCTGAGCCTGATTATTTTTTTCTTCATTTGAATTGAAATCCGTTATTCCATCAGCCGTGAAAGACCAGCCTGTCCATCATGCAGCGTTCTCTCCGTCTGTCCCGCCTGCTCTTCATTTGTACAAATACAGACGAAACGTCAGAAGCCAAAGATTAGTTGAACGCGTGCACATCTGCCGCACTCACTCGGTGATGTTCCCAGCAAAACGCATTGAACACATTTCCCAGAATGTGAGGTCAGCGCTGTGTGTTGCGGAGGGTGACGCCTCTCCAGGTTTCCAACAGAAATAGCCACATTTCATTCGCCCCGGACTGTATTATGTTGTGCAGTGATTTAAGTGATCATTTAAGACCAAAAATGTTGCGACATTGTAAAATATAGTCCACGTTTAAAAAAAATAAATAAAAGAAGTGCTCTTACTTCATAGTTTTAGTCTCAGATCCAATCACTGCTTAAGCTTTCCAGACCGCGGCGCAGTCAGATGCTGAGCTTTCTTTTCGCCTTTATCATGCCACGCTCACACATTTCCACGTTTTACTGCAGTGGATAGAGCACAGGCAGCTTTAGAGCCTCGTAAATCTGGGTGTTTACTCGGGCCGCTCGGGAGATCCAGCAGCGTGTGATCCCTGCACGCTCGAAAACACTTTTAAGTATTCAACTGAAATCTGTTTGGCAATGGCCTTTAGCGCCAACTATATATTCAGTGTCTGTGTGACCATCTGGACGTCTGTTCTTCCTTTAAGGGTCGAGTTTTAGCCGAGTGCCGCGATGTGCTAACGAGCATAACATCAAACAGAGTTTAGGGATTAACGATTTCAGTCAAGTCTACGGGGATTTATTTTTTAATCCAGAGTGTGTTGCACCTCTTAATTTTAAGCATTGATTAATGACTAACCCATAATCTGTAACCAGTGATTAATCCTGATGGTCTTCCACTCACCCTCTCATTCACCCGCTCATTCTGTCACTCACTCACCCTCTCACTCAGTCACCCTCTCATTCACTCACTCAATCTCTCTCTCTCTCTCTCACTCACTCATTAGCTGAACCAATCTATCTTTCTTGGTACTCTGTGCCCGCTGAACACTTCTACAGACCATTCACATCCAGACCTCGGGGGCAATTTGAAACAACCAGTAAACTTAATGCGTGTGTATTTGGACTGTGGAAGAAACCCATACAAGCACAAGGAGAACATACAAACTCCACACAGAAATGCCCGAGACTCGAACCCAGGACCTTCTTGCCGTGAGGTGTACGTACTAACCACAACACCACCGTGCCGCAGCATGCGGGACTAATCAGTACCCTTCTTTTTTCTTTCCTTTCAGGAGAAATCTTGTTGTAAAATACGCTAAAAGTCGCATAGACCATTCAACCAGAGAAGGAATTTAAAATATTTTGCAGATTTAATATTTTAAAATGTTATTTTTTCAGACAAGGAAACGGTCATAGTTGTATTTTAAAAATTATGATGTATGTTCGGTGGAGCTGCTGCCATCAGGAGCGTACGGGATGCCGAACAAGTTTAAATTGACACCAGGGACCTGCGGGACTTAAATTACTCATTTCATTTCATAAACCACATAATGAGCTTATCTCCGCCGACATGGGCAAAGGTGGGATACACCCTGATTAGCTTGCCAAACCATCCCAAGGCCAACCCGCTCTCACACCTAAGGGCAATTTGAAATAGACAGTTATGTGCATGTTTTTGTAATGTGGGAAGAAACCGGAGAACCTGGAGGAAACCCACACAAATACAAAGAGAACATGCAGACCACACAGAACTGTCCTCACCATGCCCAGAGACCTGCTGTGAGGTGAACGTACTCACCACCGTATTAAAATGAGTGTAGGATTAATGTCAAATTTAGCCCAAGACAAAATGACTTGTTTACATGTAACACTGATCAGTTAGGTCCCGCCCCTTAGGAGCTGTACTGTAGCGATGACTTCTGTCCATCCTTTAGTTCTCAGACACTGACTTTCCGTGTGTGCTGAAGCCGGGGCGTTTAAACTTGGCATGCTAACTCGCTACTATGAGTGCTAGGATGAGTTTTTGTGTGTGTGTGTGTGTGACCTTGACCTACTTTTCAAGGTCACGGAGGTAAAGCTGTACATTAGGTTTCTGGACATTTACTTGCCAGTTAAATTAGATTTTCAAATTCGCCATTTGTTCTATATTGGCAAATTATGAGATTCTCCTTTCGGCGGGAGCGTCTGGATTGAATTGCAGCACTAAAGTCTAAACACAGTCGATATATTCCACATAAAGAAAGAAAGAAAGAATCTGTTGGGTTTGTTTGATTCATCCGAAAACAGAGGCATAAATATTTCATTCACAGCTGTTTTAACACATCGCTGGAGTAGCTGGATTTTCAGCGTAACACTTGGTGACGTGTCAGTTTTATGAAGTGTTTGAGAGCGCTGGGAGTGTCGTTGGTAAAAAGTAAATTCAGACCCCAGTAGTATGTTTATATCACTGAAATGGCTCTTTAGACTCCGCAATAAAAACAAATCTGTACTAATGTCTCTTATGAAAGCTGTGCTACGTGCACGGTGCTTATTATTGCTGTGTCATACGGGCTTTGTGTATCAGCTCACACGCTGCACGTTTAAACACAGTGCGGTCCTGTAGATGGGCCAAGAAATCAAAACATGGATACATACTTTGAGAAATATTTCAGCCCAGTACAAACCCGCTCAGCTGAATAATGGAGAAATAATGTACATGAAGAACTATTGGCATACAGCACATGTTGTGGTGAGTTTAGTACAATATAGTGCCACAGTTCGGAGGGGATATTAGATTTCGCTTCCTCCTCAGTTACAGCCAGGCACTGCCTGTCATACAAGATTAAGAAGGCCTCTGATCCTGAGATTAAAGTCTTTGAAGATAAAAAAAAAAAAAAAAAAAATGAACTAGTATAATAAGACTCTCAGCAAATCAGGAACCCCAACATCAGATATGTGAAAGATTAAAAACATCAATCTCTATTGCAACAGCGTTTCATCGAGATCCTCGGCAACGAGCGCACACTCGACCCCAGTACTGCGAGCTTGTGCTCTTCTTTCACTTCCTTTCTGACAATTTTAATTTCAGCGGTACATTGACTTACGAAATTAATTGGTTCCGAGGGCGAGCTCGTAAGTCAAAATGATCGTTAGATAAAACAAAAATTCTCATCAGAATAGAAAACTAACTAAATTGTTCAAACCCCCTTCCAAACTCATATAACCTGACACAAACACGTACAATTTTGTGCATGTGCACGCTACGAACGCCAGGAAAGATTAGATATATATTATATATATCTAATATACTATATATATTATATGTATAATATACTATATATTAGATGGGGGCAGTGGTGGTCTAGTGGTATAGGGGGCTGGATCGCTGATCCCAAGGTTGGGGGTTCGAGTCCCACTCTCCACAAGGTTGTCACTGCGCCCCCCCAGTGCAGCTAACTGGGTTATCAAAAGCGGGCCATGTCTGTCACTGTCTATGGTAAGAGGTTGATGTAAAAGAACCATTGTTGACTTTCGTAAAGAGGAGCTGCAAAGTCGTCAGTGTGTTTCTGTCCCTGGCTAAAAAGGGTTGTGACAGGAAGGGCTTCCGACGTAAAAACCTCTGCCAAATCAAACGTGCGAATCGCTGTGGCGACTCCCGAGTAAAAGGGGAAAAAGCCGAAAGGAAGACAGACAGAATATATATTAGATATAGTTGGGTTTTTTTTCTTCTTCCTATAGAGGGCATCACAGAAAATAATTGAGAAGCACTGCACAATATGAGGCTAATCAGCCCAGAAAAGCCACTTCCCCAGCAGAGCTTATAAATCACAATTGTGCTGGTTGGATGGGGCACATTTTTGTTGGGATCGAAGTTCATATCATGGAAGATTCATTACAAAATAGACTCTTAAGTCAAGGTACCACTCTACTTATATTTTCGAACATTTTTTCCCAGCCCATGATTTAAGATTTGTGTAATGTGCTTTAGCAGAAGACGGAGTTTACCATTAAAATTTATGCTACATTTAAGAGTAAGCTTGAATAACCTTAGAACGGGTGACGTAGGACTTAGAATCACCACCTCACGGCAAGAAAGTCCTGGCGACAAATCCACGCAATGTCAGCTAAGTGAGGCGTCGGTGAGATCGCACTGGCGAGCTCTTGATGGCATGCCCTGCCCTTGTCCGGAGTCGGTTGAGATGTGCGCCAGTCTCCACGCGACCCTAATTAGAATTAAATGGTTCAGAAATTGAATGTGTAAATAACATGAATGAATAAAATTATGCTATAAAGATACTTTCAAAAATAATGAAATTAAATGTTTGACAAATAAAAAAAGTGTCGAATAGTGAATTGATTCAAAAAACATCAATGAGAACTGAACCCAACACTGGATGGGAAATGCACTGAGCTCGATGCAAAAGGCTCTCAATAATTTTTTTTTTTTTCTTGCGCTGGTCAGGTTGTATATATGTGTGTTTTCTATCTCGATATGTTCCAGCACTTTCCTGTGACATTTCCTGACACTGTGCACTTTGCAGAAGAATCTGGGCCAGTAACAGGTTTTGTGGTTCCTTACATTTCCGTGGAGGTCAAATCAAGGACATGTTTATTCCCTGTCATGATTGTCGTAATGCTGCTGTGGATAGAATTCAACAGGGATGTGTTCACCTATGTATTTTTTTTCGCTCTGAAGGGAATTTTACATCACTCTCTTAGGTTCTGGCGTTTTGTCTAATCTCACTCTGGGTAGAAATGTTTGTGATATTCATTTTCTTTCTGAAAAGAATTATGATTGCCTATGATGAAGAACAACTACAGTCTCCCCCGGGGATTGCGCCGTTCATTTGTAATCCGAATGCCGTGCTGTTGACATTGTACAAGATGAAAGTTAAAGGGGGGGGAACTTGTTTCGACTCATTGCCTCGGAGGACGATGGTAATTATCTCACCGCACAGCCGAAGCGCCTGTGTTCTCTCCAGGTCCCACATTACACGTGCTGTTATTCAGAAGATGTAGGTTTGTAGTGCTGTTGATGCTGTGTGCACAGAATGCTAATGTACGGCGAGCTCCATTTCCTTCATGCATGAGATTGGAGCAGTAGGTCACATCATACGATGGATATTTAATCGTTTATTTATCCATCCATTCAGTTATTCATTCATTTATTTCTGTTTCTGCTCACAGACTCAAAGTGGTGATTGCTTTTAAATTTCACTTTTTGTGTTAAATGTAAAACAAGCTTGACATTAAATCCCTCACGCGTGCGCGCGCACACACACACACAGACGTTTCCATAATTTCTGGGAACAATATGTAGACTTATCCATAACTACTACCCTTCCCTTTGTTCTAAATCTGACCTTGAACCATGTTTTCAACCTTAAATTTAATGATTTACATTCTGGGGACTTGTGTTGCGTCCCCGGAAATAGCGCAGGTCCCCATAACGTGACCATGTAACAGATTTATGTGCGGTGATGTGCGCAAATGTGTTGAGTCAGTTGCAAAGAAATGCTGTAAAGTTATTTTCAACAGGATTGAAATTCAATGAAGAGTTTATAAGGGAGGCACGGTGGTCTAGTGGTCAACACGTCCGCCTCACAGCAAGTCGGTCCTGGGTTCGATTCCCAGCTCGGGCGTTTCTGTGTGGAATTTGCATGTTCTCCCTGTGCTTGTGTGGGCTTCCTCTGGGTTCTCCGGTTTCCTCCCACAGTCCAAATACATGCACAGTAGATTGATTGGCTGTTCCAAAATCTCCCCCAGGTTGTGTGAGTGATGGCCTGGCGATGTGTCCAAGGTGTACCCCGCCCTCACGCAGAGTCGGCTGAGATGGGCACCGGCCGCCCCCGCAACCCTAATTAGGATTAACTACCACCTACTAAATCTAACCTTCAACCTGACCCTGACCTTACTGCATGTTTTCAACTTAAAATGTAATGATTTATGTTACGGAGACTTGTATTACATACCCAGGTCCCTGAAATGTGATGAATATCTACAGCGCGCACGCACAAACACACACTCATTTACACTAATGTTCAAATCGACCTTGTGTTGTGTTTGTCCAGGTGAGCGAGGAGACAGTGGAGAGACTGGTTCTCCAGTACCCGCACATCGTGTTCAGCACAGTGATGCAGGACTGTAAGAGAACTCTGGAGAGGGCCTATCAAATGGGCTGGAGCCCCAACACTTCCACTGCATCATAGCTAACACACACACACACACACACAGTCATATCAGTAAAGATGAACTGCTGTTTGCCTTCCTTGTCGGTGCAGCTGGTGGGTTTTTCAGAGCATTAACGTTGTGCTGGTACAGTTTCTTTGGCGCGAGTATCAATTTGTTTGTATTTTACTTTATTAACTTTTCTTTTTGTTCTTTTGTAAATCTATTATCATAAACAGATGTTAATATTTCCAGACTTTAGTCATCTGAAACAAACATCTTGCTAGCACATGCTCAGCCTTTTTCATGTAACTCTGTGCAATGCGACCATTAGTGTCTGAGGAATCGTTTATCTTCTGGGACTTTTATTTGATTTCATCACACCAACTCGTATACTGTTAAATACTTACCATATTCTTCCTGAGTTTCAGTCCATAAGTTATAGAAATGTCACAGCAACGTTTACTAACAGCGCCATGTCAGTACTTGACACAACAGATTATTCTTATTTTCTAGAGATGCGTTGGACTCTTATTCTGTTTTTTTATCACAATCTTAGAAAAGAAGCAGAGTTCACTACTGGTATTGGACCTGACTCATTAAGAATATGGTACATTTGTTTGAGTGTCTCAGTCCAGACGATAGGCAGCCTCATCATACGTGAATCTGAATCAGCTTTCATAGTGAAACCGAATATCGGGGTCGTGATGTATCCAGGATTGTGGGGCGTGTAATGGTAAAGACTTTATATGTTACGTTAAAGCATTTTATTCTACTTTCCTTTCAAAAACAAACAATAATAATGTTGTTTCACCCTTGTGATATTGTAAACTGTGGTTTGAGGTTTATTCTGTGAGGAGGAAAAAAAAAAAAACAACCCAAGGGTCCTGCAGTATAGAATTTTGCATTTCCTTTAGTTAATCTAGTGCCGCCAGGTTTGTGTATTTACCTGGAATCTGATCTGACTGAGACGAGGAATAAAGAAAGTAGAGAGATTAGAATTTATTCCCCACCCCCAACCCAGCCATTTCCATAGCTACCCTGAGATACACTCTTATGCAAACCTCCACCAGGTTATTTTCCTGTTGTATGAGAAATAGCTTTGGTCAGTTTCCTGTAGCTGCTGCGCTGTGTTAGGTTTAAGGGAACCGCAGGTCTGAGTTACTGTTTATTCTTTACTGTATTTAGGGATTAGACTCAATTAAACCGTACATTTCTGAATCATTAGCGGCTCCTTGACTGTTCGACTCTTCGTGTGTATGTTCTCTTCATGAGTGTGTGGAGTTTTTCAGGAAAGATTTGACTGAGTGAGTAATTAAATGAGGTGAATGAAATAAGGAATAAAACCCTTTCCTTCTGTACTGGCTGGTGGTGTTTTATCTCGGATCTTTATTTTGTTTTATACTCAGCCGCCTCCCCCTTTTTTTATCTGTCAGTAAACTTTTGGGAATAATTTGTCAGATAATAACAAATGTAATAAAGTTGGGCAGTGGTGGCCTGGTGGTACGATGCTAGATCATTGATCCAAAGGTTTGGGGTCAAGCCCCAATATCACCGGGTTATCAAAGACTGGTTGTGTCTCACTGTCTGTTGTGGAGATTCGTGTAAAAGAACCATCGCTGACTTTTGTAAAGAGGAGCCACATAGCCGTCAGCGTGTTTCTACCCTCACCCAAAGCCGGCTGAGATGGGCGGCAGGATTAAGCGGTTTCAGAAAATGAATGAGTGTAATAAAATTGAAGTCCCTCACCATCATAAACATCTACTTTTGAACTCCCGCACTACTTGAACGTGGTCAGGACCTGGAGCGCTCGTACACACACTCGGAGAGAGAGAGAGAGGTGGCAGAGTTCAGAGTTTTGTTTGTTTTTCTGAGGTTGATATGATCATATAAACGTCTAAAACAGGAAAATCTCTAATTGATTCACAACATTTCACTTTTCTGGTGTTTATTCTAAAATAAAAACAAATACTTATACAAAACATGCGGTTATACTGTCTGTCTGTCTGATGGACATCTAGGAAATCTTGTGACTACCCACAATAAGGTGGGCCTTCTGATACAGGTGAAAGGTCGGAGAAGTTTTTAATTTCCAGTTATCCAGCCTTAAAATCCCCCCCCAAGACGAAAGGACAATTGTGCAATGTCTGACCCCGTGCCCCCTTAAAATATAAAACTTACCTTTTGGTTTGACTCACCTTTCCAAGAATTGATAAATGCAATAAAACATTCAATTCAGAACAAGACTGAAATATCCATTTGAGTTCAAAGTAAAACTCCATTAATTGTTAAACTTAATAGAGATGATATTCGATTAGCTTACATGTCATCTGAAAAAATAATGCAGTTGCATTACAGTCCGAGACAACTCATCTCGATATGATATCAGATTACTGATGTTTATAATGCATGCTTATAATTTTATTGCATTATTATCTATGACATTTAACACAAATTGAGAATAAATAATTACCTCCTGGTACTGGTTCTGAATTTGTTTGTTCCTTTCGTGAAGACGTCACCACCGTTTTCTTGACAAACTGTGCAGAACATCAAATTTTTTGACCTGTCAAATCGGAGCCGCATAAAGTTGGAAAGCCATTCGTGTTGGAATTTTTTCTTAATTTTACTTGATCCCCCCAATGTCTTCGTCATCCGATTCTGGTTCAGATTCTAGTGTCCGCATTCCTGCAAAAAATGTGTAAGTTTGGCTTGCACCATGTTGCTATAGTAAACAAAATGCCAACTCATTTATAACCGGAAGTGGAAACGATTTCTTACAACCAATGTCATTGGATAATACTAATACTATCAACCAATCAGATGGGCGCTTACAAACCCGGCTGAATTTTTTGATAAGTAAGTACCTATTCACCTATCGATCTCTTCAATGTTCGTTTCCATTTAGGCTAATTTATCTCACAATGCTAAAACTGTCTTTAAACTACAACACTTTTTTTTTTAAAGAAAAGCCCACCATATAATTTAAGATGCGGCCGGTAAAGATTTAATGTAGCAATACCGCAGGAACACGTCCTAGATCTAACCCTATAGATAGACAGACAGACAGATGTAAATGAAAGAATTAATAAAATGAAGTTGATTATTTTTTATGGTAAATATTTTTTCACAACAAAGTTTAACAAATCTTTTAATTGAATGGTTTTATTTTTCTGAATGGTGAGTGTGTGTGAGAGAGAGACTGGATGCTTTTTTCCTTTATTATAATTAAACAATAAATGACCCACCAGAATGGATTATGATGAACTGCGGGTTCTTGCCTGATGATCTCATGCCCTCCAAACGTGTGGAAGGTCCAGTGCTGCACAGCAGTGCGGTTACACTTCCAAATGTTTATACACCCACATCGAACAATCCTTTACTGACCTCACTGTTAAGTTGCCAAAAATATAGGGATAAAAAAAAAAAAAGTCATCTAATATTAATGCTGATTAGTCCACCGTCAGGACACTCAACAACAATGGAGCAAGGATAAAAACACTGAACCGCAAGAACATTGCTGCTCCTCTGCAGTTTGATAAAGAGCACATGGATCACGTGGGGGGGGGGGGGGGGTCCGTGCGTGTGTGCATGGACATGTATGTGTGTATATGTTTGTGTGTGCATGCATATTTTATATATATATATATATATATATATATATATACACACACACACACACACACACACATATACAGTCGGCCCCCAACTTACGAAGACCCCTGTGTACGAAATCCCCGGGTTACGAAAAATATTTCCCGAGTTTCCGTCCCCGAGATACGAAACAGCCCCATCTTACGAAAAGAAATTCAAACGCGCCGATCAAAATTTCACACGACACGCAAGTTGCTCTCTCACTGGCTGTCTCTCAACATCCCGCCCCGCTGGCCTCCCAGATAGAGACATAAGGAAGCTTCACTCTTTAGTTTTTAGTTTAGTTTTTTAAGTTGTTTAATTCAGTAAATGTTTAATAAATGTGGGTGCATTTGAGCTCATCTGGAATTCCGATCCCTCAAGGAATCAAATTAAAGTTGTGGGCGTGGCCCGCAGCGCGCGCGAGCGAGAGAGAAAATAACGCTTTAGTTTTCGTTTAGTTTTTTAAGTTGTTTTAATTCAGTAAATGGTCAAGCAGGGAATACGCTTTGAATTCATGTCTTTTGTCACTACACATTTCCATTGCTACAGGAACACCATTTCTGCTCGTGAGAAAACACAAATGACATCATCGATCGGCCATGTTCAGGATGTCCACTCGTATCGGACAAGATGGATAAGAGCGACCCATCTTCACCACAGATTTCAAACTGCGGTGATGACAGCCCAGTCTATCCCTGGACTTTGTCGTATCCACCCTAACACCGTCCGACAACGTTCACGTCGTCACAGGATTAGGCTACGACGTCCCGCCATACGACCTACCCTGAGCGACGTCACCGACAAGCTCGTGACGTCATTGTTATTGACTTTTCAAATTATCCCGACTTGTTATGGTCCGATGATCACCCTATTAAAGTATACAATTCTCCTTCACATTTTCGTACTTTTCAATGGAGATGATATTTTGACAACGCAAAGTTTCATTATGTAGCTAGTATGTGTGTGTGTGTGTGTGTGTGCATGCGCGAGTATATTTTTGTGTGTATATGTATATGGCGGCACGGTGGCGTAGTAGTTAGCACGTCCGCCTCACAACAAGAAGACCTGGGTTCGATTCCCGGCCTGGGTGTTTGTGTGGAGTTTGCATGTTCTCCCCGTGCTTGCGTGGGGGTGCTCCGGTTTCCTCCCACAATCTTCAGACATGCACAATAGGTTAATTGGCCGTTCTGAAGTGCCCGTAGGTTTGCATCATGCAGAAGGCAATGGCAAACCAGTGCACTAATTCTGCCAAGAAAACCTCCATGAAGATGATAACCAGGGTGTTTTCCTTCATGGCGGGTCGCCAATGGTCGTCCTACGACTCAGGCACTAGATAGATAGATATGTGAATGTGTGTGTGTAGGTGGGTGGTAGAAGGACTGTGGGAAACTGAAATGCTGGTGATGCTCTCCTATGCTTATTATCAGAAAATGATTTTCCTGTTTGTGATTGTCACGACTTTTGAATTGTGAAGAGCACGAGGGACTCCACCTTTTCCCGTTGAGAGTGGAACGGAGAAGCGTTAAAAAGCCTCTCTCGCCTCATCTGAGCTGTTTTTCACTAGTAAGGAATGTTGGTGAAGTGGACGCCGTGCCAACAAAATAATTTTATGTTGTTTTAAGTGTGAAGCTCAGAAATGAATTCATTGATACCACACTACACTGACAGCAAGTATCGTATTTGCGACGCGAGTGATCCTGAAGGTCCGGTTTACTTAGCGTCATGCTACTGTTCTTCACCTTCGTAAATTCAGGCACCATCTCGGACAAAGAAATCTTCCAGCGGAGACCGTGTTTGGGTTGGAATGTGTTTCAAGGTTTCTATCAGTCCTGAAACATACGGAACTTGGCAGTCATCTATGGGACGGCACAGTTGTAGGGGTTAGCACATCCACCCGAACACAAGAAGGTCATGGGTTCGAGACCTGGTCTTGGGCGTTTCTGTGTGAAGTTTGTGCAACATGCTTGAGTGGGTATCGTCCGGACCCTCCTTCCCCCCACATCCGTTCCTTTTTTCATTCATCTTCTGAACCGCTTAATCTTAATTAGGGTCACGTGGGGACTGGCACTCATCCCAGTCGACTCTGGGCGAAGGTACAGTACACCCTGGACGGGTCGCTGGGCCATCACAGGGCAGAAACACGCTGACGGCTACGCAAGAAAGTCAGTGAATGATTCTTTTACATGAACCTCCAGCACAGACAGCAAGAGACACGGCCGGCCTTTGAGAACCCAGTTAGTGCGCTGGGGGGACAGCAGTGACAACCCGGTAATTGTGGGGCTTGAACCCCTAACCATGGAATCAGTGATCCAGCACCTTTACCCCCCCCCCCCCCCACCCCACCAGTAATTCACTTTATATTCATTTGTTATCTGGCAAAAACGTCGGCCTTGAATAAACAGGCATTCAAACTTAAATTGGCAGAAACTAATTCAGTCTTTCACTGATTTGATGAGCTGCTTAATCCTATTAGGGTCACAGGGAGGTTGGAGCCCATCTCAGCTGATTGGATGAAGCCTGAGTACACCCTGAACAGCTTGCCACACCATAACAGAATAGACACATACACACACCATGGGCACTTTGGAACAGTCAATTTGTTTAGTGCTCATGTCTTTGGACTGCAGGAGGAAACCGGACTACCTGGAGGAAACCCACACAAGCACAGGGAGAACTCCGCACAGAAACTCTCGAGTCAAGCCTGGGTCTCGAACCGAGGACCTTATTGCTGTGAGGCGGACTATGCTTCTCTCGTTGAGAGTATTGACAGTACATTTATTGCTTTCATATAATAATGATTTAAACTCGCAGGTGGTGGAAATGTTCCGGAAAAACAAACTTTAAAGTGTCTATAAGTTGTTGGACCACAAGAAGCTGTCATAGCAACTTTAAAACAACGTAGCATGGACAGCAGATCTCTTCAGTGGTATTACAGGACTAAACACCACTTTCCAAAAAAAAAAACAAAAACAAACAAGGTACCGTATTCGACGTGATAAGCGCCCAGGACGCTTTAAAAATTGGAGTGGGTGGCCGCTTATTAAAATGCTCACCAGCGGAGAGGAACGGTAAGTGCTTATTAGCATCAAGGTGGAAAACATGAATAATAACCGAACAATAAAATAGTTTTACTGGTATTTGTGTTATTCATTTTGTGGTATCAACCAAACTACTTACATAAAAGATGAAAATAAACAGAAAACAGCATCATCGTGAAAAAAAAAAAAAAAGACCCTTTACTTTTCCCTCCCGGTGCTGTTCCTTTAAATATTTTCGCCAATGTAAAATCGAGCCAATCAACATAAATGTCAACGTTAGCACATGGCATGTTGAACCAATCAACACGAACATAAACAAAAGCACATGGCTAGGAATATCTTTAAATGTATGAAGTTAGTGAGCAGGCGAATCAGGTGAAAAATCCTGGTCATCACTTTCTGATAAGTCCATATCTGGCTCATCACTCCATTCATTCAGAGCATCCCATAGTTTTGCTGTAGCAGTTTCGTATTGTTCAATGGTTGTTGGACATTTACCAAGAGAACACAGCAAAATATTTTCCTGTTTTTAAAAGCACGGCGGAACGATCAAATATGTTGTTACTGATGAACATTATAGACATTCCCCAGTGGCAGGGGGTCTTGAAATACTGTGTAAACTCACTTTTACAGGCAGTGAACACCTCATTTTACCGTTACAGAGACTGATCGAATAAAATTGGTAAGTTTGATCTATCATCTTGCTCCCAATACACATGGGCGGTTATTAGACGTAAGATCAAAAACATGGGGGGTGGGCTTATTGGAGCAGCCGCTTATTACGTCAAATACGGTAATAATAATTCTAATAAATTAATTATAATTTTAATAATTTCTTTTTTTAATCCCTGAGTGAATGGTGACGGGGGAACTGAGTCCTGGACCTCATATCAGCATCAACTGAGATAATTGTTTATCTAGCTCTCTCGCTCGCTCTCTTTCTCTCTCACACACACAGACACAGAGAGAGACAGACAGACACACATATTTGCTGAACCACTTAATCCTATTAGAGTTGTGGGGAGGATGGAACCCATCTCAAATGACTCTGAATGAAGGCAGGGTACACCCTGAACAGCTCACTAGATCATTGCAGGGCCAACCATTTTCTCTCTCTCTCTCTCTCACACACACACACACACTTCTAGAGACAATTTGGAACAGCCAATTAGCCTAATGCGCGTATCTAATCCTTTGCCGAACCCGGGATTCAAACCCAGGGTCCTTCTTGCTGTTATATAAATGTTTTAACCGCCACAGCACCATGCCACCTGTTAGATGAGTTCTAGCAAGGCATAAAGGCCAGACCATGTGACTTCGTTTTTCTAACCGTATAAATTGTATCGCGCCGTACGCCCATCTCTCTGCACCTTACCATCACCAGACTATTGCAGTTCTCACACATGCCTGCACGCACACGCACACATGCACAAAACCGTCCAGTTTCACAGCTCTAGGGGCAATATGAAACAGCCAATTACCCTCACATGCATGTCTTTGAACCGTGGAGGAATACCAGAGTAAACTGAAAAAACCCGGAAGAGCACGAACACTCCCGCCGACCCTAGGACTTGAACCCGGGACCTTCTTGCTGAGAGGCTGCCATGCTAACCACTATTTCATTGTACCACCCTACCTTGAATTTGTTTGTTTATTTACAATATTTACTTGACCATTTGCGGTTCAGCGCTCGCATTTGTTTCCTCCTCCTGCTGATTGGTTGCAGATGATGTGTACGCTTCTTTTTTTCTCCTTCACGCACATGTCATCAACGTAATTGCTTGACTTGTGTATTCATGATTTTTCGTGCGTTTTTAATGATTATTTAAGCGCTATGATGTCACTCAAACGCCCTGCATCTTCTCTAGCTTCTGGTAAGGAGCCTAAGTGCTTAATTTATACATAAATATTATCACGGTACAAAATTAAAAAAGTTTTTACTTCATCATTACTACATTTTACTGCATTATTACTGTATTAATGAGTAAGACTGTCGAGAGAATGGGTTTAACAACAGATTTTAGCGCATGTAATATACATAGGGTTTTAAAGCCTCGTCAATCACTTGCGGATTTCCATGGGAAGGGGTGGAACTAAACCATCGCAAAAAATGGGGGCCTTCTGTATTTGTTAATTTATTTTTTATGGAGGTGTAGATAATAGCTGGGTTGGGGAATGTGTGCATGTCGGTATTTGGGTTCATTTACTTCTACTCAACACTACTTTTCTTTTTCGCCACACAAGCTACAAGTCAATATCTGGGTTTAATTCTACTTCCCCCAACCCATAATGTGATTCGCTGCACACCAGAGGCCTTTTATGGGGTTTCTCACCATCACGCAGCCATGGCAGATATTACTGAATCCAGTGACCTTTGAGAGGAAATAATTTGATTACAGACACAGAAAGATCGATTGTTTTATAGACTAAATCGAGTTTGAAATCCATTCCGACCACGTGAATGTTCACCATGACTTATTGTCCATTATTATGAAAAGACAACATGCCCCTAATGAAGGAGAATGTTAACAATTTGGGGCTCCGCTAATGGGTTGTTAATGGGTCGGGTATTATTGGGCCATATGTCTCAGAAGAGAAGATTCAATTTGTAGTGATGCCATCATCACCCTCATCATCATCATATTCATATTGTAACGTGTCCGCGGCTTCAGAGCGGAGTCGGTGTACTTATATTACAAAGCTATTAAGGTTCTATGGATAGAAGTGAACAGTCAGCAGTTCCTGGATGTTGAAGTGTGGAAGGATGTTATTATTAAACAGAGAAGATGGTAAGTAACATAGAAAATCACTGCAGAAAATTTACTCAAATGCCCCTCCCACCCTCGCCCGGCGGCTCCATACAGAAACCTCTTCTGATTCATACACTCTGAATGTACACAATTTAATTATCCTCTGTATTAAAGGTCAGATAAGACTCCTGCCCAAGCATTGGTGGTCTGGTGGTAAAGGTGCTGGATCATTGATCTCAAGGTTGGGGGTTCACGTCCCACTTATCAATGGGTTGTCACTGCCTCC
The DNA here is from genome assembly GCA_024760905.1 of Plotosus lineatus. NCBI lineage: Eukaryota > Metazoa > Chordata > Actinopteri > Siluriformes > Plotosidae > Plotosus > Plotosus lineatus. Next base: position 28,258,547 of record CM045749.1, on the reverse strand, counting down.
CCCCAGAACACTAACTTATTAAAGTCCGGACGCATCTCTCGCTCTCTCTCTCTCGCTGTCTATGGTGGGAGGTTCATGTAAAAGAACCATTGCTGACTTTCGTAAAAAGGACCCGCATAGCCGTCAGCGTGTTCCGCCCTGCGGTGGCCCGGTGGGCTGTCGTGGGTGTACTCTGCCCTCGCCCAGAGTCGGCCTAGATGGATGCGGGCTTCCTCGCGACCCTAATTATGATTAAGTGGTTCAGAAAATGAATGAAGCTTCAATTCAACGCAGTTTTTATTCATCATGATTTAAAGATGATCCTCCCCGCGATGATAGTTATCGTCTATACGCTATTGGAGGTGATTTCTGAAAGCTGCCGTGGCTTGACGAGTCATGCCGGGTGAAATGGCGGCGACCTCCTGCTGAATTGTGACTTTAAGAGCTTCAAAAGTCTGAGGTGGATGAGTATACACGCATGAATTAATGTAATAATACGGGGGGGGGTAAAAAAAATCACAAGGGGGCGTGGTCAGGGGAACGGGCTGCCACCAGACATCATCGTGCGACGAGATAAACATTCTCCTCAGGACTTTTGATGATCTTCCAGCTGTATGCGCCGTAGCTCCCTCTTAGTGATATAATATGCCCACTTCAACACCAATGGGTTCAAGTTTGGGTTGGGCCACCAATAGACCTCAGCACCACCTGTTATCACATGGAATTTTAACCTGCACGTTTCAGTGACCTTAATGAAGTGTTTATTTAAACAAAAGTACTATGGCCTTCATTAAATGTTTGCTTATCCTTAACTGTGTTAATCATCGACAGATCCCCACATAATCTCTATTGCTCATTTGCGCGGAAAGAAAACTAAACAGAATCATTATTTACGCAACAAAACTCACAATCTGACTTTATTTCTCATGGCCCCGGCGTCTTTAAATTTCGTCTTTATGATAAAGTTTGTATTAATTCCAGATAAATTAAATCATTGCTGAATTTCTCTGGCCAGGGTATGCTTTCGGGACTGAGGCGAGGAATGCGGGGCTTGTTAAATAAAGAAGAAGGAATATATATCGGAAATTCAACACATACACACACACACACACACACACACACACAAACACACACACGGGGTACTTTATATGGAATTTTTATAGACCTGCTCATTCATGCTATCAGCCAATCATGTGCCAGACGCATTATACGTAAAATCATGCAGTTACAGGTCAGGAACTTCGGATAATGTTCACATAAAGCATCAGAATGGAAACAATACGATCTCAGTGACTTTGGCATGGTTCATCGTGTCCGAGAGAGTAATGTGAGTATTTCAGAAACTGCTTGCCCTGGGATTTTTATACACAACAAACCTCAGAGTTCGAAAAAAACAAACAAACAAACATCCAGTTTGTGTCAGATCTGTGAGTTGATCACCTGGTGATGAGCGAGTTCAGGTTTCACCTGGAACGGCTACAGTAACACAAGTATCCGTGCAATACAGCTGTAATGCATAAATCACAAAAAGTTATATTCTTTCATTTTTTGAACCGCTTAATCCTGATCAAAGTTGTACGGCAGCTGTGCCTATCTCAGCCAGGTGAGGGTGGGGTACACCCTGGACAGCTTGTCAACACATAACCAACACTTCCACAAACATTCAAACTAACACCTAGGGGTGATTTGGAACAGCCAGTTAACCTACTGTGCATCTTTTTGGACCCTGGAAGGAAACCCACACAAGCGCAGGGAGAACATGCAACCTCCACACAGAAACACCCAGGCTAGGAATCAAACCCAGGACCTTCCTGCTGTGAAGCGGACATGCTAACCATGATGCCACCGTGTTGCCCAAAGTTATATTCATTTTATGTTTTCTATATACATATATACACACACACACATAGATAAATAGATAGATAGATACATATGTATCTATAGATATATAGAGAGATAGATATATGGGGTGGGTAATGCAGGGGTCACAGTGCAGTGGGTGGTCTAGTGGTTAGGGCGCAGGATCGCTGATCCTAAGGTTGGGGGTTCGAGTCCCCACAGGGTTGTCACTGTCCCTCCAGTGCAGCTAACTGGGTTATCAAAGGCGGGCCATGTCTGTCACTGTCTATGGTGAGAGGCATGTAAAAGAACCATTGCTGACTTTCCTAAAGTGTAGGCTGCAAAGCCGTCAGCGTGCTTCTGTCCCTTGCTAAAAAAGGTTGTGACAGGAAGGGCATCTGACGTAAAAACCTCTACCAAATCAAACGTGCGAATCAGATGATTCGCTGTGGCAACTCCCGAGAAAAGGGAAAAAGCCGAAAGAAAGGGGTGGGTATTGCCTTGCGTTTTCTAGCATGTATTGCAATATGTATTGTGATATATTGCAAGAAGAATTCTAAATTAAAAGTGAGCCTGTTCTTGACTGTATTTATTCTTTATTTCAACAAGAGAAATAAACAACATTAAAAACGTTGTTTTTAGTCATTAAAATAGAAATCTAAGTATCAGGAAAAAAATCTCAATCAATCAATCAATCTGGGTGCCGTACCAGAATTCTGGCGTAGGCGACAGCCATTACAGCCTTCTCTTTGCAGTTCTTCAGACCCGGAGTGAGCACAATGGGTCTCCAACCAGTTGCACTTTCTAACCACGCCCAGTACACAGTTCGTTGTCTTCCCCTCGACCTTTTTCCTTCTACATGGCCAATCAGCACAAGCTCTTGAAGCCTTTCCTTCCTCATCACATGCCCTACAAACCGAATCTGCCTGTTCATGATCAACTGTAATAAACATCTATTAGTCCCTGCCCAACGCAGAACGTCCACATTGGTGATCTTGTTGGTCCATGATATCCTCAACATTCTCCTTAGAAACCACATTTCCACTGCTCAAAGCCTGTCTTCAAGCCTGTCCAACTCTCACAACCATAGAGTGGACTGACCACACAGCATTTCAGTCGTCTAATTCTGGTTTCGATCGACACACTACTTGACCATAGAACCCTCTCCAACTTCTTGAAGGCTGCTTTCACAATTCCAATTCTTCTCTCTACTTCCACCTCAGAGCTAGTGTCTGCTGAAACCACACGACCCAGATTAACAAATAGTTCAAATCTACTTATGAAAATTTAATATTTTAAGCTTTGGCACAAACATTGACCCGGAGATAGAACTGCATATTGAGATAAATTAGTTATTTCAACATATTAAATACACATAAACGTTAGAAGTGTAGCTAGTGCTTTTATTAGCATATTGTGAAGCCTTAATCATTAATACGTGCATATTAATATTTTTTTTAAGGCGGGATTAAACGTGGAGCATCATCCGCGCATGCGCAGACTGTATCACGCGCGAGTAGACCTGATCTTAGACCTCACCTGCGACCAATGTTTCCTCAGTCGTGCACTGCTTGCACATTCTCAGTGCACAAGAAAATCTATGCAGCGCATAAAATAAAATTAAACAGAAACGTATTAATAATATCTAAAAGTAGACCTAATCTATTCTAATTAATTAAACAAAATATTTTTTTCGTACCCTTTTACAATGTAACTCAGTGAGTGACAGGTGTCCAGCCAATGATAGGATACGGTTCACGTACGCTTCGCAGCCAATAATAGCATTGACAGTACTTGCCGATGTGCCCCGCCCATACATGAGGTGTAGGTAAGCTAGTTAACAACAGTGAGGCGAAGTTCAGAGACGCAAATGCTAACCACTTAGCATGACTAAACGAATAGGCAGAGACACATCCACTCACCAAGCAAACATTAAAAAGTAATTCGGTTCTTTTAAGATGAAATTGCTGTCAGGTGTGATACTGGTGTGTGGCCACAGCGTTCACCTTTGATGTTGCTCTGTGTCCTCAAGGAGCTCGTGTGTGTGTGTGTGTGTGTGTGTGTGTCCAGACACATGAAAAATTAGAGGGAACATTGCCTGCGACCCTATGAGCAATATACGGTATTGATATATAACAATATTAACATTACATGTAAAACTGTACATTAATGCCATCACAGCGATGCCCATAGGCCTGTTGGGCACGTGCCGCACGTGTAACACTCACAGTGACGCTGACGGCTCAGGAAAGTCCATCAAACGTTTGAACTTTACAAAAATAACATGCACTATCGTTTACCATATAAATCACATTAATATTATCTTTATACTTAAGAGAAGTAAAATGTAATTTACCGGAATCTGGGACCGATTTGGAGCATGTTGAGCCTGAGGCGAAGTCCGTACGCTGTGTGACGTCATTAAAAAAAAAAATTTCAGCGTCGACAGACATTATTGACACGTTAAGCAAAATAAACAACACGCGTGGTTAATGTGCCTTATTGGAGAACGGGTTCATCTGACCGCTTCCCTCTTCTGCTCATTTTTAAAAATAAGTGGTGAAGCGAAAATCGAGATGAATAGGTTAGTAGATTTCTGAGGAATGAGCAACATGAACCGTGTTTTGTTTTAAGCGGGAATTTCCGTATCCGGTATACAAACAAATTCTATTGGCTGAAAGCCTTCGTGACATCCGCAGTGCCCAATCACGGTATGGCTCTTATTATACCTGCCTCTCCACACACTGAATGACTGTAGAAGAGGATGGACACGAGTGTGTCAGGATGACATGCCGGAACCTCTGCGGTCGCCATTTTTAAACAAAAGCATTACAGTCCTTCTGGTTCAATTAGCGGGAATAGCCGAAGTTTTCCGAATGCTTGTAAAAAAAAAACGTTTCGCTTCAGAGTATCACAATACATATTGTTTGCATTTTAGAACCGGTTTACACCGATAAACTGGTTTTATTGCGCAGCTCTTATATATATATATTTATATACACACACACACATATATATATATATATATATATATATATATATATATATATATATATATATATATATATATATGTACATATACATATACACCTATATATATCTATATATATATATATACCTATATATATCTATACCTCGGACTTCATATATAACACAAACAGCTGCCACCTCCAGAAGTTCTCGGACGACTCCGCCATCGTGGGCCGTGTGTCTGAGGGGAACGAGCTGGAGTACCGGTCGGTCATCATTGACTTCGTGGACTGGTGTGAGCGCAACCACCTGTGCTTGAACACCAGGAAGACGAAGGAGATGGTGATCGACTTCAGGAAAAACACTCAAACACACACACACACACACTTACTAGTGAACATCCAGGGACAGGACATTGAGACAGTGGACAGTTTCAAGTACCTGGGTGTTCACCTTAACAATAAACTGGACTGGTCCCACAACACCAACGCCCTGTACAAGAAGGGCCAGAGTCGCCTCCATCTTCTGAGGAGACTCAGGTCCTTCGGCGTATCTGAACCTCTGCTCAGGACTTTTTATGACTCTGTGGTAGCCTCTGCAATCCTCTACGCTGCCATCTGCTGGGCCCCAGGCAGCACAGAGCGGGACAGAAAGAGACTGAACAAGCTGGTCAGGAGGGCCAGCTCTGTCCTCGGCTGCCCACTGGACTCTGTGGAGGAGGTGAGTGAGAGGAGGATAGTTGCAAAGCTCACATCCATCCTGTTCAACATCTATCACCCACTGCACCAGACTGTAGAGGAGCTGAGTAGCTCCTTCAGTGGACGACTGAGGCATCCTCAGTGCAGGAAGGAGCGCTACCGCAGGTCGTTCATTCCCACCGCTATCAGACTGTACAACGCCACTTTGTAACTGTCTGTGAAAATACCGGTTATGTGCAATAAAAACCCCGCCCACTTTAATCAACCACATCTACCCCACTGACTGTGAACCATATCAACCCATCTACTCTGCACTCAGATACATTACACTTTAATATAGGCCAGTCTATAAAGTTGCTCCATTCTTTTCTTTTATTGTTTATTAATTTATACTATTTATGTATCTACTTATTTATTTACTTATATAATATATATGTACGTGTGTATGTTTGTATTTGTATCTATTTTTGCACCCCCTACTGATGGTACCTCAAGAGCCTGTAACAGTGAATTTCTCCATTGTGAGATTAATAAAGCTGTATCTTATCTTATCTTATCTTATCTTACACATATACATACACATATATATACATATATATATATATATACATACACATATATACATATATATATATATATATATATATATATATATATATATATATATATACATACATATATATATACACATACATATATATATATATATATATATATATATACACATGCATATGTGTATATATATATATATATATATATATATATATACACACACATATATAGAGGATTTTCTGAGTCGATCCTTCCGTAGGAGAGTGCTCAATACTTTTTGGTAGAGCAAATAACAAAAATAAAAGGACAGGACAAAGACTTTCTTTGGTTTCACCACCCCTCGAAACAGATCTGTAGTGATAAATGGAGTTTCTATAGAAAGTCTTTGTCCTGTCCTTTTATTTTTGTTTTTTGTATATATATATATATATATATATATATATATATATACACATGCACGCGCGCACACACACATTCATATATATATATATATATATATATATATATATATATATATATATATATATATATACACACATATATATATATATATATATATATATATATATATATATGTATGTATATATCTTCTTTTCTTCTTTTCCTTTCGGCTGTTCCCTTCAGGGGTCGCCACAGCAAATGATCTGCCTCCATCTCTCCCTATCCTCTGCATCTTCTACTCTTACTCCAACGACCTTCATGTCCGCCTTCACCGCATCCATAAATCTTCTCTTTGGTCTTCCTCTGGGCCTTTTGCCTGGTAGTTCCAACCTCAGCATCCTACGACCAATATACTCACTATCCCTCCTCTGTACATGTCCAAACCATCTCAATCTAGCCTCTCTGACTTTGTCTCCAAAACATCTAACATGTGCTGTCCCTCTGATGTACTCATTTCTGATCCTAATATATATATATATATATATATATATATATATATATATATATATACATAACAAAAATAAATATTTTATATTTAAATTCTTCTATAATCACCTGAAGAGAGAGGATGGTTTCACCACCCCTCGAAACAGATCTGTAGTGATTAATGGAGTTTCAATAGAAAGTCTTTGTCCTGTCCTTTTATTTTTGTTTATTTGCTCTACCAAAAAGTATTGAGCACTCTCCTACGGAAGGATCTACTCAGAAAATCCTCTATATATATATATATATATATATATATATATATATACATATATATATACATATACATACACATATATATATATATATATATATATATATATATATATATATATATATATATATCTACATATATGTATGTATGTATATGTATATATATGAAGGGAGCAGCCGAAAGGAAAAGAAGATATAATATGAGTATAATATAAGGTGGTGTAGGAGTTCAGGTGCTGAGTTCATGATCTGGAGGTTGTGAGTTTGAATCCCAGTTAGATTCTTTACCCCTCCCCCTCCCCACCACCGCCAAAATATACTGGGAAGGTAACCTGGGATGCACGAGTGTCCCATCCAGGAGTTGAACTTCTGGTCACTTCACGCTACAGAAACCAGGGATAAGCACAGGCCTGATGAGCCACTAGGCTCAGGTGTTCCAAAAAAAAAAAAAAAAAAAAAAAAAAAAATATATATATATATATATATATATATATATATATATATATATATATATATATATATATATATATATATATATATATATATATATATACATATATAAAATTCATTTTCTGAACTGCTTAACCTTAATTAGGATTGCAAAGAAACTGGTGCCCATCTCAGCCGATTTTTTGCAAAGGTGGAATTTTTACACAGAGGTCATCACAGGGCAGAAACACGCTGACAGCTTTACAAACGATAGCAGTGGTTCTTTTACAGCCTCTTATCACAGACAGTGAGATGGCTGGCCTTTGATAACCCAGTTAGTTGCACTGGGGGGACAGCAGTGACAACACAGTGATAGTGGGGCTTGGACCCCCAGCACCTTACCAGCACTGTCCCTTATATGTATATCGAGCATGCGCATGTGTAAGGTGGATAATCTATATCAAATCTGTTCAGTCTCATTCACAGAGGCCCACTTTCCTTACTCATCTATGAACCACTTTGTCCTCATAGGGTACAAGAAGGCTAGAGCCTATTTCAGCCGACACTGGGGCGAAGAGATTTGCAGTGGAGACATGGGGAAAATAAAGTATTCCCTCCTTCAAAACTATAATGATTGTGTGGTTCTTCTCAATTTCTATAAACAAACCAATAACCTCGGGAGCTGACCGTGATTGACGGTTGGTAAGAGATGTTTGTGGTAATAAACTGTTTGGCTTTTACCTAAAGCCCGAGAGCCACAGAGCTGGCCATTGGCTTCCCTGGCTATTCATGCCAATGAATAAAATTATGAGAAGAGAGATGGATGAAATAAAAGTCAGTACACGAGAAGGTCACCGCATGAAATGAGTGACCTTCTCGTGTACATCTTCCTTTCTTCTTCTACAAACACACCAAGGCGTGACCGCACCAGTGCCAACATCTTATTAGTCATATCCATGATTAAAAGCAGCCATACAAACCCGTCCATGGTGAGGTGATGTGGAAATGATATGTCAACACTGCTTTGTTTACCGTTTTAATCTCCGAGGTCATTCCAGCGTCCCTATTGAATGACAGATACAGATAATCAGCACCAGCTAGTGTGGAGAGTTATTTCTTCTCACAGCTTACATGCTCGCTGTACTTTTTATGCAGGTCCTGCATACATGCATGGGGTGTTCCAACCCTTATGTTTCGTGGTGCACAGTAGACAAACTCTTCATATTTCCATATTCATTACATCAGTACATTTGTGGTTATTTGGTTCGTGATAACATATTTGTTTTGAGGAGAAGGGGCTGGATTGCACAGTAGCGTCATCCAGTGTTTCTGTGGATAGCTTGCGTGTTCCTCCTGTATATGCTAGATATCTTCTGGGTACTCTGGTTTCCTCCCACAGTATAAAGATATGAACATAGGATGACTTGACTGTTTCAAATTTCCCACAAGTGTGTGTGTGTGTGTGTGTGTGTGTGTGTGCGTACCATATTTTCTGGACTATATGTCGCTCCGGAGTACAAGTCGCATTGGCCAAAAAAATGCATAATAAAGAAGAAAAAACATATATAAGTCACACTGGACTGGAGGCAGATGATTTGCTGTGGTGACCCCTGAAGGGAACAGCCAAAAGGAAAAGAAGAAGAAGTCACACAGGACTATAAGTCGCAAACTCATGGAAACTGTCGACCTTGGCTTGGAAATCTGCTGTCAGGTTTTGTGATGTTGTGGTCCTCGCTTTGATAGAGAGGCGGTTGCGTTGTATGAAGCGGTAACACTAATAAAGTTCTCATGCAATGTCATTTATATTTAGCACCTTGACAACTACCTGGAGGTGGAGACGCAAATGCGCTGTTGACAAGCCCCTCCCTGAGGCACGTTGCTCAAGCACCCATGTGTGAGCTCATTCCTCTAACTGTGGCCATCTAGCTTTTATCCCGCGATTAGCTTTTAGCCCATGATTAGTTTTTTTTTGTTTGTTTGTTTTCTTCATTGCAGTAATAATAATCTCCGCTTTTCTGCCCTGTTGTTGCCTTCTTGCAGTTGTGAGTGCAAAAATAAACCTGTGAAATTATGTTTATTATTATTATGACAAACAGAATTATATGTAATAATTTCACAAATAAACCGCTCTGGAGTATAAGTCGCACCTTCAGCCACAGTCTGAAAAAAAGTATGCAATTGTCTGGTGAACTGTTCAAGCCTCGCTGTGACCCTTATATGGTTCAGAAAAAGAGTGACATGAGTTTTTCCTCCCATTGTTCAGTGTTTTATTACCTACTCCACCCACAATCCGAACACATGAATGTTCGGATAATTGGCTGTTCCCAACTGTCGCTGTGTCTGAGAGAGTGAGTGTGAATGGTTGTATGCATGTTCCCCTGTGACAGCCTGGCGAGCTGTTCAGGGTGTACCCTGCTTTCGCCCTGTGTCGGGTGGGATAGGCTCTAGCCTTCACCGTGACAATGGTTGTAGGATTAAGTGGTTTGGCAAATGAGTGGGTGAGTTTTTGTTTATGAAAAAAGCAGAAAGGACGAGAAACAAATAGTGTGCACCAGACTGTTATGTTCAGGTGTTCTGCTCTTCAGCTTCCTCTTCATCAGACATGCTTCGCAAAGTAAAAAACAAACAAACAAATAAATAAATAAAAACAAGGCAGTGCAATATTGGCGTATATGTTGTGTAGTGTTGGGTTAAAGGCCTTCAGTCTTCTGATAAACGTTCTGGACACTACAACGGGTTTGTCGATACCTTTCTTCTGATTGATTGCTGACATCATTTGCTCGTCTCTGAGCTCAGAGCTACCAGCCTGATCCGCGGTTTTCGTTTCAACACCTATAGACACGTTTTCTAAGCTCGTAATGTTAACACTCAAAGTACAGAGATCGAACCTCTCATCACACTGACTACTGTACTCATAACACCTGTGATGCGATCACCTGCTTTTATACAGCCTCAGCATTGGGAGAAAAATCATTGTTTTGCCCCACATATGCTTTATAAATGCATAAATGCAGACTCATAGTTTTATTTAAAATGAGATCAATTCATTCATATTTGGCAGAGGAGAACTATTGATCTGAGTTTGAGGTCATTTTGTCCACCATGTTTCAATAAAGATGCCTTATTTTAATCAGCAACATGCTTCATCTGGCAGATTTCTGCTGTTCATAAAGACAGGGGAGGAAAAGCAAGCGACGTGAGAGAGACCGAGCTCGAAAGGAGACATGAGTAATAGAAAAATCAAGGCCGCTGTTCAAAAACAAAATCTAATTTTGTGTGTGTCTGAGTGTGTGTGTGTGTGTGCTTATATATTAAATCTATTTAATTATGCACTCTGCTGAGCTTAATACATAAGTCTATTTACGAATGCATCAAGCGCAGTCTGACAGTCTTTCATGGTCAGTGTGGTTATCTTCTACGGGCAACGTTCCATTTGTTCATCAGTAGTGTTCTTCAGAGCCTCCCTGAGTAATGCATGGTAATAAATGAGAGGAGGTTAATGGTTGATAATGCATCTGCAAATACAGCACTGGTTCGTTTGGTGGTTTTAAACTGACTCACCGTGTTCAAATAATTAATGAGTTTAAAGTAAGGATGTTCGAAAACCTCGCCAACTCTCCCATCAGTCATCTTTCAGATCTCATGCTGATGCTTTCAGGAAGTCGTATTTTCCATTTTTATAAAAATCTTTTTTTTTTTAATATATATATATATATATATATATATATATATATATATATATATATATAGTTATGCTCCAATCATAGTGTACAGTGGGGGGATGGGGGCTGTTAAAGCTATTTCCATGGAGGACAATGTGCCAGCTGTCTCGGTTTGACGCACAGTCAATTGTGTAGCAATTTTACACCAATGTAACCTGCAGCCGTGCCCTTCATGACTTTAATTCGCCAACAGCTTGAGGCTGCTGCCGAATCCCATATTTTAGCCGTAATGCTGCCTCCTGTACCTCCTGCTTCTTTTCCACGCCCGCATGGTCACCGTTATCAGCAGAATCATCTTTGTCATTGCCATTGTCATCATCTGCCATAGTCTCAGTATGTGACCTCCTCTGGCACAAAGATAATGTCGAGAGCATAAACAGCTGTCATGGATAGGGCAAAGTGATGCACTGAAATAAGTATAAATCCGATGTGGTACACTGGTGTTAACGGGGAGTGGAAGAATGGCTGTGTAATTAATATGGAATCACACAGAGTGTCCTTCCTGTCCCATTTCACCTGCTCTGGACAAGATACAGTTACAGGGATCCCTCACTACTTCGCACTTCAATTTATACATCTTCAGTGCATCGCGGGTTTTTTTAAATATTCATCGAAATAAAAAATAAGGACATTAAGGAAGAAAAGGGGAAAGGGTTAAGGAAAATGCCACAAAAACAAAGCCAATTATGCAAAAAAAAAAAAAACCCTGAAACAAACACAAAACAAAAATCAACCCAAAACCTCCCATCAAAACGACTTATGGTGCATGTCTGTATGTGTGTATTTATATTTTATTTACGTTTTATGCATTATTTTTTAATGTTTAATTGTTATTATAAGCATCTATAGCACTGAATATGTATTTATATACACATATACATGTACATATACGTCAGTCGGGGGTTGGTCCTACTTCGCAAATTTCAGTGATCATGGGGGAATCTCGGTCCCAATTAATCGTGGAAATTGAGGGATCCCTGTATTTTCCTTTTCGGGAATTGTAACCTCATCATCTCCACGTTCTCAAAACAAAGTTTATCTTTTGAATTTCAAAGCTACAGCGTGAAGAGTGAGTGAACCAGTCACCACACACGCTGTGTTTTAATGTTTTAATATTACAGAAGAGCAACAGTGCACTGGTTACGGGCATTATATTTAGTAATACCACTGACATGACACTCGAATAGCATGCAACCTGTGGAAATAATTATGGAATCACCACACATGGGGTGGGGGGGTGATGTCATCTTCATAGCTAATAAAACCTTACTCTTATTCACTCACTTTCCAAAACACTTAATACTACTAGGGTCCAGGGAAAGCAGGAGCCTAGCTCAGCCGACACAGGTCTGACACACCCACAACCCTTCACTTACGTGCAATTTGAAAGAGCCAATCAGTCTACCTGCCTACCAAACAAACAAATCACAAATATACTTCATAAAACATATTTTGTTAGATAGTTGAAAGTTCTTGTCATGTAAAGGTCAGATAAAGTCCAGACATCCCAGCCACTTCCTCTAGATCTTCCGGAAGGGAAATCCGAGGCGTTCCCAAACCAGTCAAGAGACATAGTCCCTCCAGTAGGTTTTGGGTTGACCCCAGGATGTCTTCCCGGTCAGACATGCCCGAAACACCGCACCAGGGATGCGTTTGGGAGGCGTTCTAACCTAACCAGATGCTCGAGCCACCTCAACTAGCTCCTCTCAACATGGACAAGCAGCGGTTCTACTCCAAGCTCCTCCTGAATGACAAAACCTCTCACCCTATCTCAAAGGGAGAGCCCCACCACCCTGTGAAGGAAGCTCATTTCAGCTGCTTGTATTTGCGACCTTGTTCTTTCAGTTATTATGTAAAGCTCATGTCCATAGGTGAAGGTTGTAATGTATATTGACTGGTTCATCGCAACGGAACATTAAAACCTACGGTTTACAGCAGAGGCTGCAGCAATCTGCCAGTTGATCTCCATCCTTCCCTGAGATACTGAACCTCCTCCACTTGGTGCAGGACCTCATTCCAGACCAGGAAGGAGCATTCCACCTTTTTCCGGGTGAAAACCGTGGCCTAGAACTTATAAGTGGCAATTCTCATCCTGGATGCTTCGCACTCAGCTGTCAGCGAGACCTGAAGATCTCGCCTTGATAAAGAAAAAGGACAACATCATCCACAAAAGGCAGAGACGAGATGTTATGGCCACCAAACCAGAAGCCCTCAACACCTCAGGTGCACCTAGAAACTTTATCTAACTATATTATGAACAGACGCGGCTCATGGTGTAGAGGTTAGTAGGTCTGCCTCACAAGAAGGTCCTGAGTATGGTGGTGTAGTGGTTTGCACCTCCACCTTACTGCAGGAAGATCCTTGATTCTAATCCCGGGCTCAGAGAAGGTGCTTCTGTATGTACAAAAAAAAGGTAAAGTCTGTTTGGGCTTTACACCTGAGCCTAGTGGCTCATCAGACCGGTACTTATTCCCGGTTTCCGTAGCGTGAAGCGACCAGGAGTACAACTCCTCCTGGATAGGAACGCTAGTCCATTGCAAGTTACCTTCCCAGTATATCCCATTTATACTGATACCCAGCACACAAAGTCAGACTTGTGGTTAAGATCTTGCCCAGGGGTCTTAGCACAGTGGGGGTCTAACTGGGATTCGAACACACAACCTCCTGATCATGATCCCAGCACCCTAACCACTACACCATTTAATTGGAATTTAATTTAATTTAAGTCTTTCTTGTCAATGTGCATTGAAATTTGATTTGTGTTCCGTGCACCTGTCACCACTGGACCAGTTATTGCGTTGTTCTATCCTTTTGATGCTGAGCGCCATGCAGGAAGCAACAACTGCCAAATTTTAACGTGTTATGGTATGACGTGGCCGGGATTCGCACTCCGACCTTCCGGAGGATAAAGCGGACGCTCTACCAACTGAGCTAAATCCCCAGGTTTTTTTTTTTTTAATTTAGTTTAATTTAGTTTCATTGGCCCCACTATTATTATTATTATTATTATTATTATTATTATTATTATTATTATTTAAACAGTCCTAATTAGGTTGAGATTCTTACTGATGGTAATGGAGTTCATATGCCGTTCCTCAAAATTTTGTACTGAAATTTCCATTCGACCCTTTTTTTTTTTTTGCCATAATAACTTTCATGTTGATTGTCAGTGATTGGTGGTTATATTGTGGGTTATGAATAACATAAGGGCTTATCAGAAAGCTTCTGAGAAAAAAATACTGTATATTTTCTGCAGGTGAGAAAAAAAAATGTTTTCGCATGTATGTGTTGACATATTAGACCTACATGATTCTCCACGGGCAAGATTATCACCTAAAGGCCTCAACCTGGCATTTAAGATTCCTGTCACTTGTAAAAGTTTCTTCATACTGACCTTTCCTTCAGCCCCTTCCACTTCTCTTTCCAACACTGTTTGCCCTGCAGACATGTACACTGAGGAAAAACACTTAGAAAATTGCCTCTGACCCAAATGATTAAATTACAGACATTAAAAAAGCAATTGAAGAAAGATCAGGCTGCCCTCCAAAATGCATGCATTTTTAATTTGTCCATACACTTCATCAAAAACTTAAATGATTATGATGATACTGTTTGTTTCTCGCTGGCTATGATGGAACCCTGCTCATTTCCCCTTATTTCTACAAGAGGGAAATGATACACCCACCCTAGATTTGGGTGAAAGTGCATCCTGGTCAGGGTTGGAATTCGGAAGTGGATCCACGGATTGGGAGATTTGATTGACAGCTTTAGAGCGCCGTGGGATTGTTCTCAGCTCTCTCGTGTGCAAAGACTGGTGGGGCATAAGGAGTAATTTTCTGACTAGGAAAGCCAGTGGTGCTGCTTCCTGCATTAAGACTAACAGACACCAAATTAAATCCACCATGGGGTTTATAATAAAAATAACTAAATACCAATTTTGGCTTATAAAAGTATTCATCCCCATAGCATTTTTTTAAACTTTTTCCTTACAACCATTAAAATTCCAGAACATGCCAACAACCTTAACTATGCAAAATTTGTTGTTGTTGCAGTAACAACAACAAACATAAACTTGAGCATGCAGAGTTATTCAACCCTACCCTCCTCCCGTAACTCAGTAACTTATAGAGTTAATTTTAGCAGCAATTACAGCTGGAAGTCTCTTAGGGTGTGTTTCTATGAGTTTGGCACATCTGGACACTGGGATTTTTGCCCATGCTGTAAAACAAAACTACTTCAACACAATCAAGAACTTCCCTGTATTTACCATCATCCATCATTTCCTCAATTCGGAGTAGCTCCCCACGTCTCTGCCAATAAAAACATCCCCAGAGCATGATACTGCCACCACCATGCTTCAACTGTGTATAGCATTCATGGAACACTGAGAGGTGTTGGGTTTGCACCACATATAGGTTTTTCTTGACAACCAAAAATCTTTTCTGATCAGAAGACATTCTACCAAAGTCTTCATGAGTCCCAGTCATGTATTTTCACAAACTCTTTTCCTTTCTGGGCTACTTTTCCATAAAGTCTAGGTCTGTGGAGTATGGACAGATACACCAGTGTATGCTGTGATCTCACTGTTGCTTCTCTAATTAATGCCTGATCTGTCAGTTTCAATCTCTCGGTAGGTTTGATATTGAGCCCTATTCCGTTTGGTTTGTAATGATATATTTAATGGTGCTTCAGTGGATTCCTGGACTTTTTTCTAACACAACTTTGACTTGTACTTCTCCACAGCTCGGTGGACTGGTTGGGTCTTCATGGTATTGCCTGCCTGGTGGTGCTTCTCGGTCTACTAGTGTTGCAGACTCTGGGGCCTTTTAGAACAGGTGTGCACATATAGGGGTGTATATTTTCTTTCTTTACTCTTTTTAAATCTTTTCTGTTCTTGGGACACACTGTGCACAGGTATTTATGTAATTTCTGAAGGTAATTAGTTCACCAGATAATAATTTAGAGACTTCATAACAAAGGAGTAAATATATGTGCATGCAGCACTTTTTTCTTTTTTAATTTCACCAGTTTTAACTACTTTGTTTATGTCTGCTACATAAAATCCAGGAGAAAACTATCTGAACAGGTTATAAGGCGACAAAATAGGAAAACTGCCAATGGGGTGAACAGTTTTTCAAGCCACTGTACTTAAACCATAACTGTAAACCTGCAGTACAGCCCACACCGCCCTGTTTTAGCCTTTTCATCATTAAAAGTGTATTCCAGTGCATGCATATATTTTCTTAGCGATGAAGCGGCTCCATATGGATTCTTTTCATGGTTAAGCATTCTGCTTGGAACCTTCTGTGGTAGAAAAATGATCAATCAAGAAAATTCATGTTAACATTGTCCAGTTATATTCCCACCCAATTTATTTCTTAAAATTGTTGCTTTTGTCCCACAGGTTTTACGCAGGTTCTGCAGTGAAATTAGACTGTAAGGTTTTTGGCTGATGGACTTTGGTTCGAAGGCTTGCAGGCCGGCTGATAACCTCATTTAATAGTGCAGCAGGAAGAGTTGCAGTACTGTAGATGGTTATGGTGATGGTGATGGTGCAGGAGGCAGAGAAATGTAATATAGCTATAAGCACTAAAAGGCTCGTTTATCAGTGCTCCACTGGAGCAAATAGAGAGCACAGAGATCAGGGCTTCTGGAGACAGCAAGCAAAGGTCTTGATTCCTGTAACTGCATGGATAGCTAGATCTGTGACAAAAGATGAATTTCACTACAAACTAAAGTATGTCGCATGTCAGACCAGAATGGAAATACAAATGTAATGGCAAAACTAATTAATGCAATGTGATATAAAATATTTAATTATATAAAACCTGCATTGGAGGGAATGATTTCACCAGTGTCTGTCGGTTTGCTTGTGTCACTGTTAACACAATTACTGATTTTTTAAATGATTAATCCCAACACTTTCTCCCTAATTTAGCTGTATCCAATTCCCACCATCAAGTGTTTCCTTTCCTATCACACGACCACCACCGATCAAGGTGGGACGAAAGCATGCACATGCCCCCTCCATAACCTGCAATGCTAGATACCCACCTCTTTTCGAACTCCGGTGCCATGCGTATTTTGAGGGCGGTCTAATGCACTCTGAGGAAAGCGCTATCCGCTCCCTCATATGGATGAGCTGACAGACACCTGTGATTGGTTGGTGATCACTGTGACAAGAAAAGAGAGTATATGTTATCCCTCCCTCCTGTGAGAGCTCGACCAATTAGCTCCCATGGACTTCGAGCCACATCTGAACTGATTTTTTACCAAAGTTTGCGGAAGATGGGGTATGAGCCTAGCAACAACTTGTTACTATCCGAATTGCATCCAGATCACAATCCTGACCCTGAAATATATTAAATGCTTTTTAACAAACATGTATTCATTGATTTTTCTGTTATTAATATTTTGCAAAAACTACAAATCTAATTTACAATAAACTGGAGGGGTGGGGCCTGGGACTGAAAAGAGCCAATTAAATTTTAGAGGTTATCCATGCATGGTTTCAGGCTGAGAAAAAAAAAAAACAAGCAAGAAGGTCCTGGGTTTGAGGTTGTGTTGTTTCTGTGTGGAGTTCACATCCTCATGCTTGCGTAGGTTTGCTCTGGGTCCTCTGGTTTTCTTCAAAAACGTGCACTTTAAGTTAACTGACCGTGGCAACTCGGCGTGAGTGTGAGCGTAAATATTTGAGTGTGTGTTGGCCCTGCAATAGTCTGATGAACTGTTTAGGGTGTACCCTGCCATTGCCCAGTATCAGCACAACCATAATAGGATTAATCTGTTCGGAAAATCATTTAGAGTAATTACCACAGGGACAAAATGCTCATCCAATATCCACTAGGGGGAGATATTTCATTATAATTATGCCAAATTATAATAATCCATTTATGTCTGGCGTTGCAGCCTTGTAGTCTATGAGTGGATCGGTAATTAATTAGTCATTTAATTTATTAGATCCTGACTGAGGCTCTCTACACATTCCCTTAAAAGTTAATTTATAAGTTTTTTCTGAACACTTATTATTTCAATAATAATTTGACCTGAACCGATCATCAATCAACAGAAGAACAAGGGTTTTCACATGCCTGTATATGAACATATCCAGCTTGGGTGAATTCATTCCAAACTTTGTGACTCTCACGTCTTTATTTTCCCAGGCATGAAGAGGTCATGTGTGACAGTGTCACAGAATGCTTTTAACCAGATGCATATAACTTGGTGAATGTGCAAGATAAAAGATAAAAAAGTCAAGGGGTAAGAACCTGAGATCTGAGCTTGGGAGAAATATAAAGCAGGATTCTTGGCATAACAAGGCAGCGGGGAGAAGGCACGCAAGAGTCAGCCAGAAGTAACGAGGGAGGTAAGAACGCAGGCAGGGAGGGAAGGAGAGATCGCTGCTGATAAAGATATAAAGAGAGCGAAGCAAGGGAGAAGGATAATCCACAGGTTTGACCTTGCAGGCCTGATAGAGTCTTTGGTTGGAGGGACTATCTGAATAAAGCTCCTGCCAAACAGAGGCAAGCTGTGTCCTATTTTCTGAGTTGGGGCCATTCCAGATTCACCTTATTATACACAGTGAGGATAACAGATATGAGATCAGCTAACCATTCGTCTCATTATCTCTCCACAGTCTATTAGTGTTGGCAGTGGCCCGGTTAAGGCCAACAATGTCAGCGTGGACTAAGGACATCTGTGCAGTTTGAGCCGGAGATAGTCTAAGCTGCTGCATTTCTTATAATAAATATTGTAAATATAATACATACGTGAATCCTTCTGTTTCCTGTGACACAGTCACACTGTACAATCTCTGTCACTGTGAGGACCGAATAGGGGAGTAATTGCAATGTCAATATTATTATTGTGTCTGCGCTTCATTAAGGAAATAATGAACTATGTGCTGCCCTCTACACTGTGACTCTTTAACAAGCACCAATAGACGTACTTGCCCTTCTGGCTATATTAGCTCGTATGTCAATCATTAATGAGCACTAATCCATCCATCCATCCATCCATCTATCTATCTAAGCAATAAATTACAGTATAATACAGTACAGTGATCCCTCACTACTTCTTGCTTCAGTTTCTACGGCTTCAATGCGTCGTGGGTTTTTCAAAATATTCATTGAAAAATAAGGAAATTAAAGACAAACAGGGGGAAAGTTAAGGGAAATGCTGCAAAACGAGGCAAATTATGCAAAAAAAAAAAAAAAAAATCCAAACAAACAAAAACAAAACACAACCCAAAACCCCCCAACAAAACTACTTACATTTTTGTGTGCGTACGTGTGTGTGTGTGTTTATATTTTATTTACATCTTATGCATTATGTTTGAATGTTTAATTGTTATTATAATCATTTAAATATTTATAGCATTAAATATGTATTTATTGATATACACATACATGTACGTATACGTCAGTCGGGGGAGGGGGGGGGTGTCGATCCTACTTCGTGGAAATTGGCGGTCGTGGGGAGATCTAAGTCCCCATTAACCGTAGAAAGTGAGGGATCCATGTATTCCATGCAGTCATATGAAAAAAAAAATAGTACAGCGAATGAAACTTGTTGGATACACCTCCCTCCCCCTCCCCCTCCATATTTGAACAAGCAAAAAGCAAAGATTTCACCTTGTTTAATACAGTGCTGAGAGATAAGGGTGTTACATGCCACCAAACCGCAAGGAAAATTCGTTTTCTCAATCATTTTTATGTCTCCAAGGCAGGTCATTTAACTTCGTTCTCTCAGCCACTTTATCCTTCATAAGGGTCCCATCTCAGCCGACTCTAGGCAAAAACAGGGTACACTCAGAATGGCTCACCATTCCATCGCAGGGCCGCCGCCACACACACACACACACACACACTTCCACACTTCCACCCCGGGTTAATCAAAAATGTGCCTGCTGCAGGTTGTAAGGATGCAGGCGATCTTGTCAAGGGCCAGATTGCGGTGGCTGGAGGACTGAATCTGAGCCCGTCATGAATGGCACGTCTTCTGGAGTGCTCTCAGTGCGCAGTGGTTGGTACGTGCAAGTGGAGGTTTAAGGAGAGACCGCCAGTGACAGAGTCATGAATAGTCAAGTCTCATTGATCTACATGGAGCACGAAAGCTGACCTTCATGTTCCAATTGGACAGAGTCGCTAGTATGGAACAAGTCGTTGTTGTATAAATGTAAATATTGACTAAAAACAGGTTGTTCAGGGTAACACTCACACCTTGGGGCAATTGGGAACAACTAGTTAGCCTAATTTGCATATCTTTGGAGTGTTGGAGGAAACCGGAGTATTCTGAGGAAGCCCCGATAAGTGCAGAGAGACCATGAACCCTCGAGACAGAAGCACCCTGTCCAAGCCTGGGATTCAAACCCACGACTTTCTTGCGGTCATGCAGACGTTTTAAAACCTGCACTATAGTGTCGCCTTCAACTGTTTCTGTAACTGGTGATTCTTACATTTCAACACGCAGAAGGGTCCAGAACATCACAGGACTGGCCATATGGCACACCAGGGATTTTTTTTCGCTTCAGGTCTTCCTTCTTTTTGCTGTGGACTGTTGTGCTAAAAATACTGTGTGAATGCTGCTCTGATTGCTTATTTTGTAAGGAGAAGGAACCTTGTTAGTCCACTTTATTATTTGGGAACAATGATGAAGCTATTATGTACAAATGATATTCAATCATAATTCATTCATTCTCTGAACCGTGTAATCCTAATTAGGGTCACAGTGACTCCGGGAGAGGACAGGGTACAACCTGAACAGCTGGCCAAGCTACTGCAGATAATTCATTCAGTCATTTATTCATTTTCTGAACCACTAAATCCTAATTAGGGTTGCGGGGCGGGGCGGCTGGCGCCCATCTTGGAAACGTATGGGTGAGGATCGATAAGACCCTGAACAGCCCGCCAGGCCATCGTAGGGCGGAAACACACCACTAAGCAGCAAACCAGCAGGAACAATGTGTAGCCACTTGAGAGTTGGTGGCTGAAGTGCCCTTGAGCAAGGTACCTAACACCTAACTGTTCTCCACGACCATTACTGCGTGTGGCAGCCCACTGCACCGAGTGCGTGTGTTTGTGTGTGTATGTGTGTGTATGTGTGTGTATGTGTGTGTGTATGTGTGTGTGTGTGTGTGTGTGTGTGTGTGTGTGCACGCGCGCTTGCTTTGGTTGGGTTAAATGCAGAGAAAAAAGTTTCCCCTTATGGGATTAACACAGTGTATAAAAATCAAAAATCAAAATCAATAAAGTATAAACAGTTTGAGGCAGATGGGAGAAGGATTTTAAAACATAGAAAGAATGGTTGTCCTACATGAATAATAAATAAATAAATAAATAAACCCTGAATTGTCTGGGAGTACCGGTGGTAAGGTGCTGGATCACTGATCCCAAGGTTGGGGGTTCAAGTCCCACTATCAACAGGTGGTCACTGTTCCCCCCCATTGCACTAACTGGGTTATTAAAGGCCGGCCGTGTCTCTCACTGCCTATGGTGGGCGGTTCATGTAAAAGAACCATTGCTGACTTTTGAGAAGAGTAGCTGCATAACCGTCAGCATGTTTCTGCCCTGCGATGGCCTGGCGAGCCGTCCAGGTTGTACTCTGCCCTCACTCAGAGTCGCCCATCTCAGCTCACACTCACACCTAGGGGCAATTTGGAACAGCCTATTAGCCTACTGTACATATTTTGGGGAAACTGGAGTACCCGGAGGAAACCTACACAAGCACGGGGAGAGCATATGCAGATTCCACACTGAGCTGGGAGTCAAACCCAGGCCTTGTTGCTGTGAGGCGGACGTGCTAACCGCTACGCCATTGCGCCATCACCGCTAATAAGTGTATTAATAATACAGCTACTTATTATATATCGTTACTTTCTTGGCAGAAAATTTCATTCTTTGGACATTTTTTACTAGAAATGTGTGTACATACTTTTAAATCTACAGGTAGTAGTGGCATAGCAGTAAGTATGTCTGCCTCACAGCAAGACGAGGCTTGCCTAGGGAGTTTCCTCTGGGTACTCCAGTTTCCTTTGATAGTGCAAAGGCATGTACATTAGGTTATTCCAAATTGCGCCAAGGTGTGAATGTGAGTGTGAATGGTGTGTGTTGTCTCTACGATGCTCTGGCAAACAATTCACGGTATAACCCACCTTCGGTCAGATAGTCTTCATCGGCTGAGATAGGCTCCAGTCTTCTTGTGATCCTAGTAGTAGAAAGGTAGTCTGTTGGGCTTTTTACACCCAATCCTAATGGCTCATCTCGGTTTCTGTAGCGTGAAGCTACCAGGAGTTCAACTCCTCCTGGATGGGACGCTAGTCCATCACAGGTTACCTTCCCAGTATATTTTTACTGGTACCCATTTATACTGCTGGGTGAACAGAGGCACACTTGTGGATAAGACCTTGCCCAGGAGTCTTAGATTTGAGATTTGACTGGGATTTGAACACATAAACTCCTGATCATGAGCCCAGCACCCTAACCACTACGCCACCGGCCCCACTAGTGGTAGAAAGCAGCTCAGCAAATGGGTGAGTGAGTGAGAGATTTAATCTATAATCCTATAGCACTTCAGAGTGACTTGGATCTCTGTGTGTGTGTGTGTGTGTGTGTGTGTGTGTGTGTATAAAGCGAGGCTCAAAAATATGGGTGATGCCTAATATATTCCGAGTTGTAGTAGAAAAAGTCCAGGCTGATTGTTGGTCCCAGTGCAGCCGTGACCCTAAAGCTGATTCTAGTAATAAAATAAAATCTGTACAGAAATTGCTTTGAGAGATGTTGGCTGATCATGACTTTTCCGTTTTGGTTTCCAGTGTTATAGTTAAATTTTGTGTTATTTAGGCTGGAAGGGGCGGTACGGTGGCGTAATGGTTAGCATGTCCGCCTCACAGCAATAAGGCCCGGGTTTGATTCCCAGCCTAGGCGTTTCAGTGTGGAGTTTGCATGTTCCTCGCGTGCTTGCGTGGGTCTCCCCGGGTACTCCGGCGTCCTCCCTCAGTCCAAAAATATGCACAGTAACCTCAGTGGCCCGTCCAAATCTTCTTTAGATGTCAGTGTGTGAGAAAATGGTTGTGTGAGCGTTGGGCCTGCGAAGGCCTTATGAGCTGTCCAGGGTGTACCCCACCCTGGAGTCGGCCGAGATGAGCGCCAGCCTTTCCACGACCCCGATTAGGATTAAGTGGTTCAGAAAATGAACGGTCTGGAAGCAGGCAGTGCTGACTGTAATGCAGCCTGCTCGGTCTCAGATCTTAACGATACCGAGGTACTCTGGGATGGACTAAAAGGTTCATGAATGGTGTCCTACCAGCTTCAATCATACAAGAGTTTCTGAGTAACCCTCACTACAGGGAAAGGGGTCTGGGAACTGGAATCGAATCCATTTCAGCTCTTTCAACCTGGTGAAGCAAAATTGCACGAGGTAGAGACGAGCTGATGCTTCAGGCTGGACAAGTGTATTAATGGTATAGATGAACAACGCACAAAGTGTAGGTCCAGGATTAGGATTATAGGATCACACCCAGCTCCACTCTGTTTAGTTTGGGTTCTTCAAATATACTGGATGCCACATGAGAGCATTTTCCTTGGAATGCTTGGAAAAACTGACTTCTGTATGGAGAAAGTAACTCGGCCAAATCCAGCCCGGTCTTACCAGCCACCAGCTGTCCAAAACCCGTCTAGTTGCTGACATGGACATTTTCTAAATTACTGTACTAAAGCAGCATTTAAAACTAAAGTAATTTAAGAAAAATCTCACAACAATAGAACAATAAGCAGGTTAAAAAAAAAAAATCATGACAACCGTCCAGAAAACTCTGGCTAAATCTGACCATCTTCCAGTTTCCAGAACTCTCAGTAGACCAGTCACATTATTTTCCAGCTTCCTGATGACTTAAATAAACTCACTCACTTGTTTGTCGAACCGCTTAATCCTGCTATTAGGGCCGTGCAGAGGCTGGAGTCTATCTCAGCCGACATTGGAGGAACACTCTGAACAGCTCACCAGACCCTCACAGGGCAAAACACCCACAACCGTTTTACACTTATTGCACGGGATCCCACCTAGGGGCAATTTCTGGCACCTAATTAGCCTAACACGCATGTCTTTGAACTATGGGAGGAAACCAGAGGCCCCGGAGGAAAGCCACACAAGTGTAAGTAGAACATGCATCGTCCACACAGAAGCATCCGAGCCTCGAACACACTACCTTCTTGCTAGTTAGGCACATGTACTAACCACAAGGCAACAGTACCAACCTTTACAAATAGAATTTTTTGAAACTAAGATCAAAACAATTATAATTTTTTCATCTTTTATTGAGGGGGGGGGATGTATGTGAACTTTTTATTGTAACAATTGAAACGCCTTTGGCAGCAGTAACGTTAAATAAGGGCAGCTGGTGGCTGTATATCAAACCTGAACAATGTTCAAGAGGAATTTTGTAGTTTCCTTTCATCTTAGCCGTGTTCTTATATTCCTGGCTCTCTGTTGGGTTGGACAGATAGTTGTTGAGTTTATTTGTTTCCGATCATTGTCTTATTTCATCACTCAAATTCTTGCAAGCAGCGGCTGGCAGACAGCTGCCCTGACATCCTTCAGGAGACCTGGATTAACTTGGGAATTCAGTTTTTCTTCAATGATGGCAAACCGTCCAGACCCTGAGGCAACAAAGCAGCTCCAAATCACAGTGCTCCCTCCACCATGCTTCACAGATGGGAGATACTTGTAACTTTTCATGCAGTCTGCAGTGCTTTGTGTTTTTCGTGAATAATTCAGCATTTGCTTTAGCAATCCACAAAACGTTTTCCCAGCAGAGCAGTATTGTGGAGTTTTGTGGGGCAATGCAGCGGTGTTTTTTATTTATTATTTAATAGGGCAAAGGCTTCCTCCATGAAGTCCTACCTTGGACACCTACCCTATTCAAGGTTTTGCCTACTACCAGAAATATTAGACAGTTCCAACCATTCCTTCAAGCCTTCAAGATTCTTCTTTACAGCTTCACATTGACAATTCTGCACAGAGCCTTTCATTTTCTGAACTGTATAATCCTATTATGGTCAGGGGGAGGCTGGTGCCCATCTCAGCCGACCCGGGGCAAGGGCAGAGTACACGCTGAACAACTCACCAGGCCATCGCATGGCAGAAACACACCGATGGCTATGAAGCGTACTCGTTACAAAAGTCAGTAATAGTCCTTTTACAGCCTCACATCATAGACGATGAGAGACACGGCCGGCCTTTGATAACCCAGTTAGCCGCACCGGGGGGGACAGCAGTGACAACCCGTTGAGAGTGGGCTTGAACCTTCGACCACTTACTGTGAACTGATAATATCTAAGCACTTTAGATTTACTTTCTTACCGTTTGCACTCAACCGTCACCTTGTACAATAACGTTAGTTCTTCTGAGATCTTTATCAGGGCGAAAACGACATAATTAACGGAACACAAGCAGAGGCTTCTTCTGAACAGCTCAACTCAAAATGATTATCTATGAGTGGACTCCGGCAGCACGATGGCATAGTGGTCGGTATGTTTATCTCATTGCTGGAAGGTCCGAGGCTTGAGTGCTGTGTGGAGTTTCCTGGGTTCTTCGTGTTTCCTTCTGGTGCTCGGATTTCTTTCCACAGTCCAAAGACATGCACATTTCATAACGCGAAAATTCATAAGGTCCCCGGGCCATTTGAGTGAAATGGCAGACAGACCTTTTTTGTTATCGGTTGGCGATTAGGCTGACTGGTTGTTCCATATGTAAGTGTGAAGGGTCGTGTGTTGCCCTGTGATGGACTGGTGAGCTGTTCAGGGTGTATCTCTTCATCCAGAGTCAGCTGAGATACAGTCCAGCCTCCTTGCAATCCTAGTAGGATAAAAGGTATCTGCAGATGATGAAATGTTTCTGAACGGTTTCAGTATCTTCCTTCATTAGAATGAAGCACATGTCCACTGAAAATGATGCTTCTGGTTTCCAAAGCCTTTCCAGTGCCAAGAGCTTCAAACTACTCTTGCAATTGGAGGCGAGCCAGCAAGGCTCTTTTAATGATGGAATGACTGTTACTGATGTGAAATGAACACACCAGATCGGGTTTGTGATTTCCCATTATCTTTACCCTGCCGGGAGATCTTGTGCTCACTTGCAAACAATCGATAGCATTTAACGCCACCGGAGCATTGAAGGTAACTGACTGTGACATTCACAGAGTGGGGAGAGACGGATTTCTACTATTTGCTCTTCCCACTAAAGGCAGACTGTAAAATTTGTATAAAGATCTTGAAAGAGCAATTCCATTTGTGAGAGCCATTTTGGAGACTGATTTCTCTGAGATACATTTTCCAGGTTCACCAAAATATCCATCAGGTACGAAGTCCCAGTAATTACTGAAGAGTGAATGCGAGCGTTCTCTTCACAAGTACCCCATATTTCATATTGTGTCTTGCCGCCTGTGTGTGTGAATGTGTGTCTGTGTGCACATGTGTGAGTGTGTGTGTCTGCGTATATATAAGTATGTGTGTTTGTATATACTGTGGTACTTCACCTTACAAAATTAATCCGTTCCAGCACCTTTTTCGTAACCTGGAGTTTTCGTAAGTAGAGGTGCATTTTACACGTAAAACGCGTGATTCGTTCCAAGGCTCCCAAGACTACCCCATAAACCCTTTAAAAATGATAAAAGTACAGCAATTTTGTATGACATATGTGTTAAAAGTAAAAGAAAATTATTTACCTTTTTTTTAATCTCTCGAACCACCCATGAGACACTTTAAAGTCCGGGGGTTGCTGGTCTGAAGAACCCTCACCCCCACCCTCCTTCACGAGGTCCTTAAATATGGCGGTTGCTTTTTCCGAAATAATCGCCTCCGTCACTGTATCTCCGCTTTTAAGGCCTCGCTCTGCTTCAATATCGTCCCGATTGTAGAGGGGTTTCGGCCAGACTCCTTTGCGATTTCACTTAACCGAATTCCACTTTCATATTTTTTTATCGTCTCCTGTTTTACTTTTATTGATAATGGAGCCCGCTTCTTCTTTTCAGTCTCACCGGGAATCACTTTCTTGGGGCTCATGATTAATAACGAGAAATAACTCTGCAATAAGCACACAAACAAACTCACAAAACTTATGAAGCAACAGTACAACTGTCCTTCGCACATGTGTCGAACAATGGGTCAAAGGCACATGAAAAGCATTATGGGTACAGTACTGTATTATGGAGATTCAGCTCCCTCCTAGCCAATGGGAGGCCAGCGGGGCGGGGTGTTGGGAGACAACCAATGGGAAAGCAACTCGCGCATTATTTGAATGTTTGAATGGTGCGTTTGAATTTTTTAAAGATGCCGCTTTCGTAATGTGAACTTGTTTCGTATCCAGAGACAAAAATTTTAGGAAAATACGTTTCGTAACCTGAATTTTTCGTTTGGTGAGACTTTCGTAAAGTGAGGTACCACTGTATATGTATGTGCATGTGTGTGCGTGTTTATGTGTGAGCGTGTTGTGAGCGTGTGTATGTGTGCGTGCGTGTGAGTGTATATGCGTGTGTGTGTATATGTCAGTGTGCATATTTGTATGTATGTGTGTGTATGTGAGTGTGTGTGTGTGTATATGTAGTGTATGTATATGAGTGTGCGTGTGTATATGTGCGTGTGTGTGTGTGTGTGTGTGTGTATGTAGTGTATGTATATGAGTGTGCGTGTGTATATGTGCGTGTGTGAGTGTGCCTGTGTGTATGTATGTATGTGAGTGTGTGTGTGTGTGTGTGTGTGTGTGTGTGTGTGTGAGTGTGTGTACTGCAGTTTATAGTATGTCTCAGGGTTTACTTACTGATTCTGTCCAGGTATGGAAAGAGGTCATAGGTTTAGTTTGGTATAATCAACTAGTCTCTGGCTGTCCTCCTGGACCTGCAGCAATCTGAAATTTTTAGAAGGCAAGTTCTGAAAATAACCATTTGGTCTGCTGCTGGTGCTGCAAAATGGCCACTTGAAAGCCAAACATACCTGTGATGAAAAAAAAACAAAACTCTTGGTCCTTTCACAGCTGTTTTGCCCCAAGACTGAAGAAAGAGATTGGTAAGAACTGTCCTGTCATCCAAATGCAAGGAGCACTTCAGACGTAACTCTGGCACAGAACATGAACTGGCCAGATCAGAGTCATTCCTATCATGGAGGGATTTCAGACCAGTTTTAAAACATTCACTTTTAAACCATATCACTGAGCCCCACACATACGGAGGCTGTCCCGTGTCCATCCGTGCTGCATCGCTGACTTCATACTGATTGTCTGTTACGTATAGCTTGTGCAATAACAGAATTTAATACATTTTCAATCTTTATGATGGAAGAGTTACATCCGTATCTATTAATACAGAGTTTCCTCGCGGTGTATTCCCTCGATGGTTAAAGCAAAAAACACGCCAAGCTCCTACAGATGTTGCTGAACACACACATTCACACGTTATGGAGTGTAGAGGTGTCACATTTTTCTACATTAACCATTAAACACTTACATTTTCGAAGGTGTTGTTTTGGGTCTCGGGCTGAAAAGATGCATGCTGGGAATATGGACTTTTCAAAATAAATGGTGCTCTGATTGGTTCTTTGTGTATTGATGTCATAAATCCTTTGTACCTTTCTCTCTCTCTATCTCTCTCTCTTGCTCTCTCTTTTACACACACACACACACACACACACACACACACACACACACACACACACACACACACTATTTGCAGTAACATGGAACTCATTTTCTGAGCCACTTATTACTAATAAGGGTCACGTGGAGGCTGGCAGCTGGCAGCCAGCTCACCCAACTCTGGGCGAGGGCGGAGTACACCTTGGACAGCTCACCAGGCCATCACAGGGCATAAACACATTGATAGCTATGCAGCGACTTTTTACAAAAAAGTCAACATGAAACATGGACCCATTAAATGGATAATTAATCGAACAAAACAGGTGTAACATGCGAAGGCGTATCTTAAATCCCAGTTTTAAATTTTCCTTCATTACCGAATTCGGGACACGTACGGAAGAATTCTTGATTTGTGTCCTCATAAAGAAGCCACATTACTCTCAAAACACTATCATCAGACTCCTCCTATTAATATAAATATCAATGATCCCAAGGGGTGCATTGACAAGGTGCTTGACTAATAACACGGAGATCGCAAGTTCGAATCCAATTTAATGCCGCAGCTGTTCGTGGCCAGGAGTCCATGGGAGCCAATTGGCTGGGCTCTCGAAAGAGAGATGGCATACACTCACTTCCCTGTTACTCACGGCAATCACCAGAAAATCACGGCCGTCTGTGAGCTCATTCCTATTACGGGCAGATAGCACTTTCCTTCGGAGTGTGTTAGACTACCCAAAAATTTGCATAGCACCACCATAGGCAGGTGGCTAGCATTGAATGTCACGGATGGGAGCGTGTGCATGTGATCAGGAAGAAAGTACCTGATGGGTGGGAATTGGATAAGACTAAATTAGGTAGAAAATGAGGAAAATCCAAAAATAAACAAATAAATAAATAAATGTCAATGAGAAGCTCCACCTGTAGGCAGTGTCTGAATCTTTAAACAGTGATACCTTGAGTTACGAGTGTCTTTTATAATGAATTTTCCATGATACGAGCTTCAATCCACCAAAAATCTGCCCCATCCAACCAGCAAAATTTTAATTTACGAGCTCTGCTGGGGAAATGGCTTTTGCAGGCCGATAAGCCTCATATTCTTCCATGTGTATTCCTCCCTGCTCCGAGAACGCATTCTGCAGTCCTTCTCAATTATTTTCTGTGATGCCCCCTATAGGAAGAAAAAAACCCACTTCACACCACCCCAGCGCCCTGCGCAAGACTATAGATAGTGTTTACTGCACTTCATATCGTTTGCTCGGTGCTTTTTCCCTACACCATAGGGAACACAGTGAGAGTGCCACTGCCACCTACTCTAGAGGATGCGCAATTACACTTAATTCTAGTACAGTATGGCCCACTATTTGAGAAGTTCGTCATGTGGGAGCTCGTTATCAGCCTTTCCTCGCTGGCATTCAAGCGTGGTCATGTGGGCAGGCATGAGGTGGTGTGTAAAAGAGGAGAAGGAGGAGAATTTTGTGCATGAGCATTAATAATAATGTAAATGTATTATTACTATTAAATATTTATTGTTTTTACATGTTTATCTTTAATATATTAGGTGAAATATCCATGTTTGTGTCAGGTTATATGAGTTTGGAACTGGGTTGGAACGAATTCACTGTTTTTTGTATTTTTCCGTTGGGAATTTTTGTTTCAACTAACGAAAATTTTGACTTACGAGCTCGCCCTCGGAACGGATTAATTTCGTAAGTTGAGGTACCACTGTGTCTGTGTAATTATATATATATATACATATATATATATATATATAGTGTTTAATTTAAGTCTACCTTGTTCATAGGAGTATGCGAAGTCTGTCTGCTTATCTAAATCCCATGGGGTGACCCAATTTGGACTGATTTCTCCATGGTAGAATTTCACTAAGTTGTGGGGGCATTGTTCGTCTGAATCATCTAATCAAGGTCCATTCACGAGTTCACAATAACTTCCTGCATGGAACCATTAGAAAATCCAAAAAGCCCTCTGAATACTTTAATCACCGAGGAAGTAATTGGACCAGATTTTGGATGCCATTCAACCTTTTTCCCCTTACAGTGGGTTTTTATTTATTTATTTATTTTATTATTATTCGGATAAGAATAAAGCATTTGCAATTTGAGGAACCTTTTTAAAGTTGAATTCCTATTAAGGCAATACACACAAACAAGAGAAATAAATAATTGCTGCTCATTTAAAGGGCTGTGTCTCTTACTCATGGAAAGCTTTCCACTCCTGTCTGCCTGCTACAGCGCATAAATTACGGCTGGAACATGCTGACCTGGATTAAAAGTTTTGGATAATAGTCGTCTTCTGTTAGATTCTGAATGCTTGTGAGATAAACCTTGGGTTTATGCTGCAAAAATCTGAGATCCCGAGATAAGTCAGGGGCTTAGCAAGAGTCAGAGGGCACTATCCTTTAAACATATACGGCCAGTGCTCTTTAACCGTAAAGTCCAGGGAGCAGAGGACTAAAACAACCAAAGCTGCCGATTTGCCGCGTGTTAAATCGGCTGTATTCGTTTATCTATCACTTCATTCAAGCAGTAAACTGAACGCTGTCGTCCTCACAGTAATTCCCTTGCCTGGCTGGTTGCATCGAGACTTGTGCTAACACACACATGGTACCATACACCAGTCCAGCTCGGTCTTACCATCTGCTTTCCATTTTCAGATGGAGATGAAGGCGGTACTGTTAAACATGGTGCTGTGTTTATAACTGACTTGTTAAATTGGACTAAGGCTGTGCTCAGTGCATGAAGAGAAAGGTGAATATTAAATCTCAGCCACTGGACTGCTCTTGTGGTTTCGCAGCTTTATCCTCGTATGCTTGTAACTGATTTCATAAGATCTAATGAGAATTTTTACTAAGGACCCTCAACCAGCTGGGGTTTTGGTATCTGCCTTTGTATCGAGGCTCTTCTTTTATAAATCAGACGGTACATGAGCTCCCAGCATGATTCACTGTCCGGGCCTGGGTGTCAGAACAGAACCCTCAAGACCCTCTTTCATTTCCTGGTTATTTTAGAATCATGCCTGACAATGGCAGCTGAGTAAACAGCTGGGGGGTGGGGGGTGAGATCGATCATGCCAAACAAAAGGTGACTGAATGTCATACAGCAAAGCAGCAGAGTGTCGAAACTCACCTCACCTTAGAAATATTTGCGATTGATTGTGATAACAATTAGTAACTACAGTGGAGCCTCAGAATCCGAATGCTCTAGAGGCTGAACAAATTGGAATCCGAACAAAAAATCCATAAGTTCTTCCGTCTGGGAAACCGAACAAAAGAACAGAAATTGAACTCGAGAAACAGGCGAAAAAAATGAGACCGAGAGTGAGCCGGAAGTCCAGAAGTTGTTGATACTATGTAAGGTCTGTTTGGGCTTTTATACCCAAGCCTAGTGGCTCATCAGGCTGGCGCTTTATGTATCACCCTAAAAGAGCTGTCTTGGGGAAGTCCAGAAGTTGTTGATACAGTACTAAAGCTAAAGCTAGCGCTAAAGCTATCTAATCACTAACGCCATATACCACCTCCAGCAACAAATACGATTTAGAGTACTGAACTGAAAACCCACGGATCGACTTATAGGCATAACCGCTTAAACAAAGCTGAAGAGGATGTATGTATGTATGTATGTAAGTTAAGCTAAAGCACATGCCACTTCCGTAAGGTTTTGAGAAGAAGGCAGAAACAAGCCACGTTAAAAATGTTCTTGAAGAAAAGTAGGAACATCCTGAAGAAGAGTCATCCATGCAAAGCGGTAGCAAGAGAAAGAAACACCTTTGGCTGATTTACCTGAATGGAATGGAATCCGCTTTCCTCCGTCCCTCTCTGTTATGGAAGGAAATCCTAAGCCTCTCTTCCCCTCCAACATTTATGTATGCCAACCACTCACCACTACAAAGATTAAAATTCTTATCTTTATTGTTCGGTCCTTGTCCCTATCAAGCTCTCAGCTCCACAAGTTCCTGCTTTAGTTTTATTTCCGAATTTCTCCGCATTCACAGGGAAGGCACTCGATAAAAACTGGTGCGTTTATGGAAAACGGGTGCGTTTTTTTAAAAACAGATCTTTTTGAAACGGGTGCGTTTTATTGTTCATAGGGAAGGCATGAGAGCACTAGAAACACGGAAATCAAACTAAAGTGGGATCTAATAGAGCACAGAGCTGAGAGTCAGAGAGATCATGGGGAGATGGGACAATCTTCTAGCACTGGGAACAGCGCTGCTACTTTATAGCCCGTGATTAAATGGAGTTAGGTGTGTGTTGAGCACTCCACCAGCTAGAGAGCCACGCCCCTCTCCAAAGCACACTTCAACACGCAACCCTTTTGAAAGAGAGAGAGAGAGAGAGAGAGAGAGAGAGAGAGAGAGAGACCATACCACACTAAAATTAAAACCACAGAAAACTTAAAGAGTCTCTCACAACACAGACCACAACAGTGTACTGTAGTCAATCATTTTTTCACTTAATTTGAAGAGCTATGTTTACTGTACCATTAATTATTATTAACTTCAGTTCAAAAGACGACGGAACGGACACCGTTTACATTATTTGTAATGGGAAAAGTGGATTGGGAATCCGAACAAATCGGAATCCGAGCAGCCGTCAGGAATGGATTAAGTTTGAGTACCGAGGCTCCGCGTCTCTCTCTCTCTCTCTGCCCACCCTCTCAGCTAAATGAAAAAGCAGCACGAAGAAGTCTTCAGAGCCATAACTCTTCAAATTTAACTGTCCACTGGCTGCAATTCTTCCGGGAATGTGTGTGTGTGTGTGTGTGTGTGTGTGTGTGTGTGTGTGTGTGCGTATGTATGTGTGTGTGTGTGTGTGTGTGAAGGTGTAGTAATTTGTACGCTTGTTAATATTGGCGTGTCTCGGTTTGAGGTGAAATTAAAAACAGTGTGATATGTATGAGATACAAAAGCCAGACATGCACAAGAAGCAGTTAAAAAGCTCAAAAGGTTAAAGAGCGGAGCTGTATTTTTTCCTGATTATTTTCCCTTTCAAATTCCAGCTCTCTTCAAATTTCTTAATACTGTAAATGGTTTTCACATATAAACAGATTTTTTTTTTTTTGCATTTTCTGAGGAACAAGCTCTACTGAGAAAATTATGAAGATCAGATCCGAGAAAAAGTAAAAAGTACATTTTCTTAAATGGACACTGAGCAGTTTTTCAGTATTGTTTTCATACTTGGTATGGATCTCCACATCTCTGCAGACTATCGTGTATTTCAGTTTTCCAGAAAACATGATGACCACACTGACACCTTTATTTCAATGCTTTACCATCCTGGCCGTGTTCCAGCGCGAGTCTCAAGGCTGTATGTTGTCAAAATGTCACAGTGTGTCTAGGTGAGGAATGCACAGAACCCTGCCTCTTATAAAACATCTAGAAAACACATAAATAAAAAAAAAAGATGTTCAATCGCTTCGAGTCTAGGAAGCAGAACTATGGAACTGTTTGTTTTTGATGAGAATCGACTCTGACATAACAGATGAAATGGCGGTGTAAAGATGAGAGCCGGTGCAAGTTGCTTTTGGCAGGAGTGATGATACTCGTGTTTCCACTCTCACTGTTCTCCAGTCTATTCAACAAAACTGAAGAAAAAAGATCAAAACAAGTAGATACATGAAAACAGTTCCTTTGGAAATTCTGTCTTTTACTGAGGAGCAGCATGGTGGCGTAGTCGTTTGCACATCCACTTCACCGCACGAAGGTCCTTGGTTCTAGTCCCGGGCTCAGAGAAGGTGTAAAAAAGGTGTAAAAACAAAAAAAAAAAGGGAAGTCTGCTGGGCTTTTTACACCCGAGCCCAGTGGCTCATCGGGCCGCTGCTTATCACGGTTTCCATAGCGTGACGCGACCAAGAGTTCGACTCCTCCTGGATGGGATGCTAGTCCATCGCAGGTTACCTTCCCAGTACTGTATATTTTACTGGTTCTCATTTATACTGCTGGGGGAACAGAGGCACACTTGTGATTAAGACCTTACCCAGGGGTCCTAGCACAGTGTGTGTGTGTGTGTGTGTGTGTGTGTGTGGGGGGGGGGGGGTGTCTAACTTGGATTCGAACACACAACCTCCTGATCATGAGCGCAGCACCCTAACCACTACATCACCGGCCCAAGTTTCTGTGTGATGTTTGCGTGTTATTCCTGTGCCTGTGTGAATTTCCTGAGTAGTCTGGTTTCCTCCCACAGTCCAAAGACATACACATTAGTCTAATTGGCTGTTTCAAATTGCCCCTAGGTGTGAATTTAAGTGTAAATGGTTGTGTGTGTGTGTGTGTGTGTGTGTGTGTGTGTGTGTGTGTGTGTGTGTGTGTGTGTGTGTGTGTTGCAAAGCAATAGTCTGGAAAGTCGTTTAGGGTGTACTCCATCTTCGGCAAGAGTCGGCTGAGATAGGCCCCAGTCGCCTTGCAACTCTAACAAGATTAAGTGATTTGGCAAATAAATGTGAGTGTGTGTGAGTGTGTGAGTGTGTGTGTGTGTGTGTGTGTGTGTGTGTGTGTGTGTGTATTTATTGCAAAGCCTATCAGAAATAATTCATTCGCTCATCATCCATAACTCTTACCTGTCACGGTCACAGAGGAACGTGGAGCCAATCCAATCGGACTTCAGGAAGGAGGCGGGTACACACTAAACAGGTCATCAATCTCTTCCGGGCCTGACACAGACAGAAATAGTTACAAATGCTCACGTTCTCATTTGTTAACCTGATTGCATGACGTCATGTTCAAGCACAGAACCGAAACCTTTCTTTCTATAAAGGAACCCAAATCCGAGCGAAATGGGAACCAGAAACAAAGCCTGCTGACATAATCAGCCCTTTAACAAGGCCAAACAAGTACCATGGATTCCACTGTATTCATGTTATATCTGGATTATGTTATTGTTCCTAAAATTAATAATACAGTAGATGGTCTAAAATATGTGGGAATGTTCTCCCCGTGCCTGTGTGGGTTTCCTCCAGGTCCTCCAGTGTCCTCCTACAATTTAGAAACGTGCACATTAAGCTAACCGGCTGTTCCAAATTGCCCCTAGATGTGGGTGTGAACGGTTGTGTGACTGTTGGCTCTGCAAACGCTTGGCGATCTGTTCTGGGTGTACCCCACCCTCATCCCAAGTCGGCTGAGATGGGCGCCAGCCTCCCCGCGGCCCTAATTAGGGTTCATCAGTTTTAGAAAATGAATGAAGGAATGGATAGAATACGTGGAAACATATTGTGTATTTTTACTCTGCATCACAATGGCCAATCATAGACCCTAAACAAATCTCATGGGTGGGTGATAATCGAGACACTTT
Organism: Plotosus lineatus; assembly: GCA_024760905.1. Lineage (NCBI taxonomy): Eukaryota > Metazoa > Chordata > Actinopteri > Siluriformes > Plotosidae > Plotosus > Plotosus lineatus. The sequence goes on along the minus strand of CM045749.1, from coordinate 28,222,299 downwards.
GATAGTTAAAGTGTAATTAATTCATAAAATATATTTATTCATATACATAAATACTTAATTTATAATAAACTATAATTTATTCTTTTTTTTCTATTTATACATCCATATTTACGAATCCACTAAATCCTAATCATGGCTACAGGGAGACTGGTGCCCATCTCATCTAAGTTGGGGGAGGGGTACAGAAAAGCCCGAACCCGGGACTCGAACCCAGGACCTTCTTTCTATGTGGCAGGCATGCTAGTCACTGTGCCACTCCTTTCTTCATTTATTCATTTGCCAAACTGATTGATCCTATTGGTTTCACCAGGAGGCGGGAGCCAATCTCCGCGGTGTATATTCTCAGGCTGATGAAGCACACGGCAGTCATCCTGACTCCTCTCCCACTAAACTACTCATCTACCCGACCATCTGCATGCTGGGGATGTGACACACTATTAATGCCAATCTGTGACCATGCTCGGGCATGTGACATGTGGGGGGGGGGGGGCTGCTAGCATAACATTATCTAAATTACTTCAAGATGGTGTTCACTCGCTTTCCTAACCACTTTATCCTTTCTTAAGGGAGCAGGAGGCTTATCTCAGCCAAAACCGGACGAATGAGGGGTACACCCTGAACGGCTCACCAGCAATGTACCCATTACAGGGCAAAAGACACAACCAGTTACAATCCAGCTTACACTTGAGGGCAAATTGGAACGGCCAGTTAGGCTAATGTGCCTGTCTTTGGACTTTAGGAGGAAGCTAGAGTCCTGCACAAAGACCTGCAAACACCTGAGGGGAACGCCTTCGCTCAGCCCAGAACTTACACCTGACTCCTTCTTGCTATGAGGTGCCATTCCGCGCTAACCTGCTACAGAGGAAATCAAAATAGTGGCGTCGTCTCCATGGTTACCGGAGGATCCTGATCACTTCTTATTGATGATACCACATACAAGTTATTTTATGGACCTGAGCCCTCTCTCTCTCTCTCTCCCTCCCTCTTTCTTTCTTTCTCCCTCCCTCTTTCTTTCTCTCCTCTGTCCCCACCCCCTCTCTCTCTGTCTCCCTTCCTCTCTCCCCCCTCCCCCACCTATTATTTAAGCATTGTGCCCAAATCTATACGTGCTGTAATAGCAGAATGTGTAATTGACCTCGGCACTTTGAAAGTGTTTGGTATCCTAACACTGTCAGGCTGCTTGTCTGATGCTGTCGCTCCAACAAAGGAAAGATCCGAGGACACGTATTAATATCCTGAAAACCGAGCTGGGCACGGAACGGCAGCTTCAGTCTGTGCATGTTCGATATGATTATTACTTTCTGCTATTACTTTCACTTCAAGGACGATGATTTGAATCGATTTTCTGTGCTCACTCTGCCACTTTCACACGTTACACTCTGTTTATACATTAACAGATGGGAAATAAAGACACTTTTATAGTTATACCAAAGCACCAATAAAAAGAAGCACATCTATTTAAAAAAGAACAACAATTTTAAATAAAAAAAAGCAATTTTCAATGCAGTATATTGATTGAGGCAGAGCTCCACATGAGGCCTTTGTGAGTTATGTTTATTCATTAAACATTTATTGTTTTTCTGTATCCTTGACAACCATTATCATGCAACTCATGCAAACAGAACAGCCAATCAGCATCAGCTCAGGGACACGCAGACACGAGACGAGCATCAAAAATGAAGGGTTATACAACTAAACAGTGATGCATGGAGACAGGACAACTATCCGAGCCAAATTTCATCATTATAGTTGACGGGGTAGTTTAGTGCAGCAATCCGCAGACAAGGGCTGGACATGGGGCAATCATCCAAGCCATATTCCATGACCACACAGGTAAACTTAACCATATAGTGCAAAAGATATAAATATAAATATCATCTGCCGTCATCTTACATCTTTAGGACATCTCATTTTGACACACACACACAACCCCTCCACACACACACACACACACACACACACACACAGACACACACTGACACTCACACACACACACCGAGACACACACACACACACACACACACACACACACACACACACAGACACACACTGACACTCACACACACACACACACACACACACACACACACACCGACACATACACACCGACACACACCCAGCAAATCTCAAACCCTTGGGATAAGTCATTAGCTGAGTCACATGCTGCAGCACATCATAACGATCAGCGCTGGCCCTGCTGTTCACCTCTACATCAAACCTTCAGCGTGTTCGGGTGTGTGACTGTAAACGAGTGCTGAATGTTTCAGTTCAGCTGTCAGAAATAAAGTAATCCTTTCATTATATTCACTCATTAGCTGGCCCACTCAAATCCTATAACTAATGAAGGTGGGAGCCTATATTAGCCGACACTGGATGTTCATTGTGTGTACACAATGAGCAGCTCACCAGACCATGACAAGGACAAAATATACAACCGTTTACACTGATCTACACTGGGCAGTGGTGGCCTGGTGGTATAGGGTGCTGGATCGCTGATCCTGAGGTTGGGGGTCCGAGTCCCACTCTCCACAAGGTTGTGGCTGTCCTCCCAGTGCAGCTAACTGGGTTATCAAAGGCCGGCCATGTCTCTCACTGTCTATGGTGAAGAACCATTGCGGCCTTTCGTAAAGAGGAGCTGCGTAGCCGTCAGCGTGTTTCTGTCCGTTGCTAAAGGGTTGTGTCAGGAAGGGCATCCGACCAAAAAACCTATGAACTAAATCAAACGTGCGAATCATTCGCTGTGGCGACCCCTGATGAAGGGAAAAAGCCAAAAGGAAATCTCTCTTACACTCATCTACACTGGAGAGAGGGGGAAGAGGGGAGGAACAGTCTATTACCATAATTTACACGTCACTGTATTGTGGGAAGAAAACTGGAGCACCCAGTGGAAACCCACACAAACACAAACAGAAGCACTCAGACCTGGGAATCGAACTCAGGACCTTCTTGGCGTGAGGCGGAAGTACGATCCACTACACCACCATAACCGCCCTCCTCCTGCTTTACCTGAATACTACCTTTTTAATTAAATAAAACGGGTTTTAAACGTGTGTTCTCCATTAAGGGATAAAAACGTTACCTTTCCCACCCAGAACCGGCGCGTGTGTTGCATGTCTGTGCAATGAGCATTTTGTATTGAATTTGAATAGAAATACTGTGGAAATAAAATAATGAAATCAGCCACTACTTAGTATAGAGTCAGTTTGCACGTTCAAACACATTTACACAGGACGTCTCGTGTAGCTTGCGTTGCGGGTTCAGTAAAAATATCAGAAGAGAAAAGCAGATAAAACCAGTCTCCATGAGTCTCGGTCCCACAACGGCCCCGACCACTGCACACGCTCTCTATATGAGAACAATTAGTGTTTCCAGGACACCGTGTTGCACCTGTAGGGCCTTCGACTTTCACACACGCTTGATAGAGTTGAGGTTGGGTGGTTAGGTCTTTCCCAGCGAGCATCCACTGACCAGACATTTCCATTACTGGGCCAGTTCAGTCTGACACATTCATTCTATTTTTTTGTTGGTCGTGGTCCACCTGGATCCGGCCTCTTTTTCAAGTTTGATAACTTATGTATGAAAACAACACTGAAAAATAGTACAGAGGCTTATAAAACTATTCACCCCTTTGGCATTTTCAATATTTTGTTGCCTCACAAACTGAACCTTTGTGCATGTTTTGTTTTTTTAATCAGTTGATTTTCACACAACATGCCGACGACTTTAAAGATGCAAAATGATTGTTATTCTGAAGCAAACAACAACAAAAAAAGAAATAGTCATTCATTAATCCATCCATTTTCTGAACCGCTTAATCCTAATTACGGCCAGGTGGAGGCTGGCGCCCATCCCAGCCGACTCCGGGTGAGGGCAGAGTACACCCTGGACGCTCGCCAGACCCTTGCAGGGCAGAAACATGCTGACAGCTATGCAGCTCCTCTTGTTGAAAGTCAGCAATGGTTCTTTAACATGAACCTCTCACCATGGACAGTGAGAGACACGCCGGCCTATGATAACCCAGTTAGTGTACTGGGGAAAAAGAAATACTGTAGTGATTACATTAAATATAATAATAAATAAATCAAAAATTAAAAACCTCCATGGGGAGGGCAGTGGTGGTCCGGTGGAAAGGTGTTGGATTACTGATTCCAAGGTCAGGGGTTCAAGCCCCACTAACAAGAGTTATATGGTGTGTCCCCCCAGTGCGGCTAACTGGGTCATCAAGAGCCGGCCATGTCTCTCACTGCCTGTTGTCAGAGCTTCATGTAAAAAAAAAACAAACAAACAAACATTCCTGACCCTGCGATGGCCTGTGATGTGGATGGGAGCTGTTGTTTGTCTCCGTGTTAGACCAGGATGGACCCTGCCTGTCGTACAAAAGCATCGAACATTGGTGGCAGCGTCCCCATGATCCAGATGGATGTGCAGTACAGATAATAGACAGATGGATGGCTGGTTGTTAGCAATGAGCTACGTACATATTTTTAGGTGCAAAAGACTCTAACACCAAGGCTTTGTACGTCCTATACGACATGCTGGTCTCGTCAGAGTCCGCTGGGAAATCACGTTATTAGACTTCCGTCAGTGATTGGGCGGATTAAATGTTTCAAACGTCAAGTGTTTAAAGGGTGGATATATTTTTATGCTCAGATTGGATTGACTTGTATTTTTATCCATCACATTTTGGCACTTTTCAAGTCTAGAATTATTTCAAGATTGGCAGACCTCTCACAGACTCCCTCATTTGCTGAACCACTAAATCCTATCAGGGTCACGGGAGCTTGGGGCCTATTTCAGCGGACACTCTGCAAAGGTAGGGTGCGCCATGAATAGTTCACCAGATCATGACAGGGCCAACACACACAACCATTCCCTCTCAGACTCACATCTACACCTTGGTGAAATTTGGAGCAGCCGATTGCCCTAACGCGCATGTCTTTTGAACTGTAGGAGGAGACCGGAGTACCCAGAGGAAACCCACACAAACATGAGAAGAACACGTCAACTTATTCATTTCTGAACCGCTTAATCCTAATTAGAGTCACAGGGAGGCTGGTGCCCAGCTCGGCCAACTTCGGGCGATGGCAGGGTACACCCTGGACAGCTCGCCGGGCCATCGCAGGACCAACTCTTACGCAACCGTTCACACTAACACTCACACACAGGGTCAATTTGGAACCACCGATTACCCTACTTTACATATTTTTGAACTGTATGAGGAAACTGGAGAACCCGGAGGAAACCCACGTAAGCATGGGGGGAGAACATGCACACTCAACACAGATACTCTTTTTTTTTTTCCCTTCGGCTGTTCCCTTCAGGCGCCACCACAGCGAATCATCTGCCTCCGTCTCACCCTATCCTCTGCATCTTCTTCTCTTACACCAACTACCTTCATGTCCTCCTTCACCACATCCATGAATCGTCTCTTTGGTCTTCCTCGAGGCCTTCTGCCTGGTAGTTCCAACCTCAGCATCCTACTACCAATATACTCACTATCCCTCCTCTGTACATGTCCAAACCATCTCAATCTAGCCTCTCTGACTTTTTCCTCCAAAAACAAAAAACCTCAACACAGAAACATCCTTGCCAAACCCGGGACTCAAACTCAGAACCTTTGTTTGGAGAAGGTATTAGGGCATTGTGTGGCTTGCACCAGCACAACCATGTCATTGCATCATTTTCTACCCAACTTCTCTTAGACATCAAGACGTCAGAGATTGTAATTTGCCCTGATGCATGTACCCTACAGTGTAGAACAGCTGGCTGTAACTTTTGGACCGCACCACTGCTCACCACATGAATTTCTATTAAAGCAGGACTCCTGAGACCTTTTTCTCACTCTCTCTTTCTTTCCCTTTTCCTCTACTGTGAGTTACATGGGCTGCTTTGGAAATGAACCCAGAGCAGTGTTACATTCCTCAGTACTGTTTAAGTATTGATTGAGTTTCCTTACTCTTCTGACCAAGGGGGGATCACAGAGGAAAACCCAATAAAAGGATGCCTGGGCCTGCTGGCTGCTAATTCGGTTAGAAGCAACATATGAGGATAAACTATCATGTTGGTCATGCCTGCTGGTCATTTGAACAGATTACAGAGTTCACATGCAGTATGCAGCACACCGGAAAAAACAAAAAAGCCTGTCGAATGCTTGAAGACATATTTATATATTTAATGATCAAATGTACAAAGATAATCTTTAAATACATTAAAAAAACAACATGGGCAACAACAATAAAAAAAAATTGTACTTGTTGCAACATCATATTAAACCCCCTCCCCGATTCCTGATCCAATTATGGTGTTGCCTGAAAAGAGGTGTATAAATAACAACTTGCATGATTGCACCAACACTGTGAACACTATAAAAAGGTCAGATGTTGCAGCTCACGGATTTGAATGTGGACAAAATTATATCACCAAATGCTTACTGAGGCACAAGCTGTCACATAATTAAGCCAATGGGCTGGATTTAATAAGGAAATACCCCCCCTGTGGCCCTTTTAAAATCAGTGTCTCCAAATTACCCATCAGCAGCCATCCATACATATTCTTACACACACACACACACACACACACACACACACACACACACACACACACAGTGTTTAACAAATTTATGGGACCACCTGTCATAAATCAAAACAATACATTCATTCATGCTGAGCTGTTTAACCCTAATAGGGTCTTGGAAAGGGCGTTTCTGGGTGGAGTTTGCATGCTCTCCTCATGCTTGCCTTGGTTTCCTTGGTCACTCTGGTTTTCTCCCACAGTCCAAAGATATGCACATTAGGCTAATGTGCCATTCCAGACCCTGTTAATAATTAGAGAAGCAAGTTTGGGACCTTAAAGTCGCTGGTTTGGTTCCTGAAGCAGCAAGAAAAATGTGTGGTGGTGGGGGATGAGCTGCACCTTCCCTTCTTCCACCTTCATGACTGAAATGCCCTTGAGCAAGGTACCGAACCACTATCTGCTCTCTGGGTGCAGAAGTGTGTGGCAGTCTACTGCTCCGTGTGTGTGTGTGTGTGTGTGTGCGTGCGTGTTAGTGTGTGTGTTAGTGTGATAACACGACTGCCTCTGACCAGGAAGGGTTGACAGCATGCACACACGCCCTCTGTGACATGCAATACTAGGCTCTGTGGCGCCATGTGTATTTAGGGGCGGTCTCACACACGTGCCCCCCCCCCCCTCCCCCTCATACGGATGAGCTCACTGACACCCACGATTGCCTGGGAATTGCTGTGAGTGACTGGAAAGTGAGTGAATGCCATCCCTCCCTCCCGTGACAACTCGGCCAATTAGCTCCCATGGACTCCTGACTACGGACGGCTGTGGCATTAAACCGGATCCAAACTTGTGATCTCCGGGTTAAGTAACTTCTGTTTAGTTTTAAAATGTTTTTTTTAAATTAAGTTTTTATTCATTTTTATTACTTATTCCCTTACGTTCCCTAATCTGAGGTGTCTCTTTATGGTTATAATTTTTAATACAGTGCTATCTTGACTCACGAGTGTTTTTAATAACGAATTTTCCATGATACGAGCTTCGATCCACCAAAAATCTGCCCCATCCAACCAGCAAAATTTTGATTTACCAGCTCAGCTGGGGGAAATGGCGTTTCCAGGCCAATTATCCTCGTATTGTTCTGCGTGTATTCCTTTGTGTTTCTCAATTATTTTCTGTGACGCCCCCTATAGGAAGAAAAAAATTCACTCCAACTGTTTGTCAAATACACAACAGAATATCACCAAAAGGGACCAGAAAGTCAGAAACCAATCACCAATCAGCACCTCCCTGCTGATGAATACTTGATAAATACTTCATTCATTCATAAACCGTCTGAACCACTTAATCCTAATTAGGTCCATCGCAGGGCCGAATTATGCTGACAACCATGCAGCTACTTTACGAAAGTCAGCAATGGTTCTTGTACATGAACCTCCCACCACAGACAGTGAGAGACATGGCTGGTCTTTTATAACCCAGTAAATGCACTGGGGGGACAGCACGGACAACCCAGTGATAACGAGGCTTGGACCACTGAATTCTGGATAAGTAATCCAGCACCTTAACTCCAGGCCACCACTGCCCCTTGTAAATAGTTCAAAGTATATTAAAAAAAAAAAAAAAAAAAAAAAAAAAAAAAAGTGGGCTGTTACTCGTCAAACGTTCATCGCTGACGGAGATACTCACATAACACAGCACACCGACACCAAGGAACGGATAGCATGGAAGTGCGGTAGTTATCATGTCTCGCTCACAACAAGAAGGTCCTGGTTTTGATTCCCAGGCTCGGGCATTTCTGTGTGGGTTTCCTCTGGGTACTCTGGTTTCCTCCTACAGTCCAACCACCAGCATTGCATTCTAACTGGCTGTTCCAAGTTTCCCTGAGATGTGAATATGTGGGTGTTGCCCTGCGATGGTCTGGTTGTTATTATTATTATTACTATTATTATTTATATACTTATTATTATTATTATTTATGTATTTTTATTATAAAGAGGTGTGAATAAGACAGGAACAGACTACAGAGAGAGTTGACAGTACAGCGCTGATACTGCAGAATTCAGGAAGGAGGCAATAAATAAACCAGAAGGTAAACAATCAGGGGGCAGAGATGAGACAGTGCTGGTCGGGGGCAATGGACAGGGATTTGACTCGGTACATGTAAATACCAGATCCAGAAACAGAACCTAAGGGTACGATGGGATTGAGGAGGGAAGGAGGGTGTAGATCTTTTATTATATTTGCATTTATGTACATTTATCTATTTAGCCTATGGATGGTTCTGTGCTTTTGAAATTCGCACGTCCACGTCACAGCAACAACGCCCCGGGCTCGGCCATCTCTGGGTGTAGTTTGCACATTCTTCGGTGTATGTGTGGGTTTCCTCTGGGTACTTCGGTTTCCTCCCAAAGTTCAACAACATGACATGCACCTGAGGTGAACTGACTGTTTGAAACTACCACGAGGTGCAGGTATTATTGTGTGTGTGCATGTGTGTGTGTGTGTGTGTGTGCATTGCTTGGTTTAGAGTACACCCCTCCTTCGCCCAGTGTTGGCCAAGATGGGCTCCAGCCTCCCCGCGACCCTAATAGTCGGATTAAGCGGTTCAGCAAATGAAATGGCATTTCGCTGATACCTTTAGACAAATTATTGTACAAAGGAAATAAAACACAATTGGTGGTGCACAACCTTTTAATCTGGTAGCCCAGAGCGTTTAGCAGTGATAAACGCCACGATGAGCATGATGTATGGGGTGAGAAGCAGAGATTTCACACAGCGCTGAGAATAAGGGGTGAAGTGGATAGGACTGTATACAGTGTACTGGTGACGCAGGAGCGGGGACCGAGTTACGACCGAGAGAGGAGAGAAACAGCACTACGGAGGAGTGGGAAGGTTCGGAACAGAGATACAGATAAACAACATGACGGGAACAGGGAAACGGTCCAAGGTCGTGTGCCGAATAGGAGAAAAGGAAATGAAACCGGAGGCGTATACCACCATTCCATAAATTCTACGCTTCCAGCCGTAGTTATACAATTTACACACAAGCTTTCATTTCAATTGTAAATTAGAATACATCGCCGCCCATCATATTCCAGCTTTACTGGCGTTTTTAATCAGGTATGCGACATTCGAAATGCATTTACAGTAAGTGCTCTACCGACAGGGTGTAACGTTTACACCTCACACGACACAAAATCGATACCATCTAAATAAAGTTGAGCGGGGAAGGAACACAAGCATATTTTTCATGGCTTGTTGTTCGCAGCTCTACAAATGATTACTGCGATCCATAAAGCCTGCTCTCTCTGACAGCCGATAACATCCCGACAGCTCGCATATCTTTCAAACATGACTTATCATCCTCTATTCGCTAATAACGCTCTAAACTCTTCTGTTACTTTCCTGATGTGCGGCGGAAAGCAAAGTGAAATTAGCATCGTATAGCCTCCGTGAAAAATGAGCTCAATCAACTTTTATTATTTTAATAGCTACCTGTATTTCCATACTTTATGAGATCGTAAACACACCCTGTCCGTTCGAATATCTTTCTGATTTCATAGCACTTCAGAGTAATCGCTCTCAGATCGCTCTTTCATGGCGCTCTGCATCGCCGCAGAGGTACGTCGGGTGGTGAGAGAGAAGAAGTATCTTTATCTATCCTGTGTGCTCTCTTGAAAAACTCTCATTACTGGGCCTGCAGACATAATGGGTTTCAGTCAGTCAATTCAGGGTGTGAGACTGAGATTTAGCCACGGTGTTAGTAACAGCCCCGACTGTGAAATATTGCCTGCAGTGACACACATGCGATAGCAAACATCAACATGACTGACTCAATCAATACGACTTCCATGTCCGATGATTGACAGCTTTTTTTTTTCTTTTCTTTTTGGAACATAAATGCACATTTATCAGAATACTGTAGCACTGCTTGCTTTGTTGGCTCCTGAATTATCTAGAATGGCATATTGACGGCTTCTCCCCCGCCCTCTCTCCTTTCTCCTCACCCCTCCCCATCCCCTCTCCCCTCCCTCCCCCTCTCCTCCCTCCCCTCTCATCCCCTCCTCCTCCCCTTCCCCTCCCCCTCTCATCCCCTTCCCTCCCCTCTCCTTCACTCCCCCTCCCTCCCCTTCCCCCTCTCCTTCCCTTCCCCCTCCCTCCCCTCCCTCTCCCCTCCCTCTCCTCTCTTCCCATCCCCCTCCCCCTCCCTCCCCCTCCCCTCCCTTACCCTCTCTCGCCCTCCCTCTCTCCCCTTCCCTCCCTCAACTCCCCCTCTCTCACCCTCCCTCCTCCCTCCCTCAACTCCCCTCCCTCGCCCTCCCTCCCTCCCCATCTCTCTCTCCCTCCCTCCCTCCCCCATCTCCCTCTCTCTACCTCCCTCCTTCTCCCTCCCCTCTGTCTCTTGCTATCTCCCTTTGTCCCTCTATGGCTTTCCCTTGCTCTGTCTCTATCCCCCCTTTCTCTCTCTCTCTACCCCTCTCTGTCTCTCTCACTCTCTCACTTATTTCCAAACTGGTTAATCCTTCTCTTGTTGTGGTGAGCCTGGCACCAAGCTCAGATGAAAGTCAAGTGATGGTAGAGTACACCCTGGACAGCTCGCCAAACCATTGCAGAGCCAACACACACACACATACACACACACACACATATACACACACACACTTATACACACACACACACACACACACACACACTGTTTCACATTTACACCTAGAGCTGATTTGAAAGAGCAAATGTTCCTAAAGTTAATGTCTTTGTACTGCAGAATCAAACTGGATTATTCAGAAGAAACCCACACAGACATGGGAAGATCATGCAAACTCCTCACATAAAATTTCCAAGCCTGGGACTCGAACCCAGGGCCTTATTGCTGTGAGGAGGACATGCTAACCACTATGCCAATGTTCCATCCACTTTTGACGGACATCACTCACGGAGTCACTTCTCAACTTAATTAATCCTATTGATGCTGCGGGGATTCTGGTGCATCTGCTAGCCAACACTGGGCGAAGGCAAAGTACACCCTGAATATGTCACCAAACCATTACACACACGCACAATCAATCAGACTTACACCTACAGGCAATTTAGAACAGCCAGTTAGCCTAAAGTGCCCATCTTTGGATTGCAGGATGAAACTGAAGTACCCGAATGAAACCCTCACAAAAACCATGGAGAAGGTGAAAACTCCACACTGCAGCACCCAAGCCCAGGATTCAAACCCAGGACCTTCTTGCTGTAAGGCAGACATGGTAAGAACTGTGCCATTCACTCCTGAGCGACCTGGAATGGCATATTAGTGACCAGAAGGCAGTGTTCTGATACTGCTTACCATGCCAGGGAATGGGTCCAACAGTCATGAGGTTAGTTTCATGTATCTGTGGTGGTGTGGTGAGGGATGCGGGCCTGCTGAAGCCAGTCTAATCGTCCAGTTTAAGACGGTATTAATGAGGACAGGCTCATGGCAGGGTTTCCTGGAGTGCATACTTCTGTAATAAGCTTCTTTCCACCTGCTACTGTTTATCATGGAAGACCAGAGCTGGAAAATTGGCAAATCAAGATTTTAATCCCTTACTAAAATTCTGGAAGTTTCTGGAATCATAAGAATATGTACATAAATAATATATATATATATATATATATATATATATATATATATATATATATATATATATATATAGAGAGAGAGAGAGAGAGAGAGAGAGAGAGAGAGCACAGGGAAATAATGGTGTAGTGGTGAAGGTGATGGGTTACTGTTCCAAAGGTCAGCGGTTCATTCGGCACTGTTGGGCCCTTGAGTAAGGCCCTTAACCCTCAATTGCTCAGTTGTACAAGAAAAGAATATAAGTTGCTAGATAGTTGTATCCGCCAAATGCTGTAAATGTAAATATAACCTACAAAATATTTTAATATGTACCATACACCGATCAGCCATAATAATAACACTACCTGACTAGTCTGTGCCTAACAGCTTGTGCTACAGAAGCTTTAGTAGACATGCTAACCTTCATTCCCTATTCACATCACCGGGCCTTCACTGTCCATCACTCGCACCCATTCCCTGGTTGTCCGTCCATGGACCACTGTTAGAATGTATTTACCACATAAGTTGTAGGTCGGTTATTTGTAAGTTAGCAATAAGACTCGCAACTTATGACTAACAATAATCAATGATGGAGTCTGGAGGAGGACTGACCAGTTCCTCGTTTGATCCCCATTCTATAAACCACGCCCACAAATGTCAAAACATTGAAGATAAGTTTGATATGAGTGAGCTATAAGTTAAGTTCCATAGATTCTTAATGAGATACTAATAAGTTATGTATACATTCAAAACTTGAAGGGGGAGACCAGGGTAGACTTGGGACACGTTTTATAAAATGGGTATACTGTATTATTTGTCTATAAATAATTGTGATTAGTACACCTCTGCATAACACTGTATCTTTAATAGCATTAAAAACAAGAAAGAAAGAAATATAGTTTATTTATTTACAATAAAGAAAAACTTCATTCACGTTGTTTTTTACTCTGTAAAAGAAAAGATTTAAAGTGCACCAATGTGTCTGAAATTAAAAAATACATCCGTATTTAAACTCATTCAACTTACTTATGTGTTAATATCTCCGTCTCTCTCCACCTTTCTCTTCGTTTCTGTTAGAAATCTTTCCATGTTGTTTATGAGGGTTTGTTCTGCACTACATATCTTTTGCTCGTGTGAGAAACCGCTCCATCATAGTGCGACAATGAGAGCGCCACTGCCAACTAGTGAGGTGGAGGTGCAATCACACTTAATTCTCCTCCACTATTGCAGAAAAGCATGTCCACGCGCTCCTCCCAGCATCACACCACAGTCAAAAAACGTGCACAGTAGGTTAACTAGCTGTTCCAAATCACCCCTAGGTATGAGTGTGAGTGTTGGCCCTGTAATGGGCCTGATAAGCTGTCCAGGGTGTACCCCGCCCTCACCCAGAGTTGGCTCAGATGGGTGCCAGCCTCCCCAATGAATAATTGAAAAACAGCTTTGTTCATACACGTGTAAACCACAAATAACTTGACTACCAGAACCTCCTCCCCTCCACACACACACATACACACACACTGCATCAAGATTCTTTAGTTATATAACACAAATCATTTTAGGTGTTATATAAATGTGGCTACAATGCTCCAGAATGCATCATGTAACTAGGAATAACAACATGGACATCTTTTCACAAATTCTTGTGATATAATGCGGATATAAAAATTAATAATTAGAAATGCCAACCTCTGAACTCCCGGCCAAAGTGTGAAGGCGGATCAGGATAAGAACAGAAAATATTATGGACCAAAATACAGCAGAACTCTCTCCAAACTTCCAAATGCTGAACTTTCAACTCTGGAACATTTGCTTAACTGCAGAAATCAGTGGATCACATCCGTCGTCCCGAGTCTCCCTGAGCGGTCCCAGGTCTCCCCAAACAGGTCCAAGTCTCCTCGAGTGGTCCCAAGTCTTCCCAAACAAATATCTACAAAAATATACACATGAAAGAAGGCCTCCATGTACCTGTTACCATAACAACATTCGATCTAGATGTCCACAGTGAACATCAGGATGGAAGTGCTTTTCAAAGTGAAAATTCCAGTGTGGGAGGGATTACAATACAAATGCAGTTACTTTGATTAAGGAGACAGAAGGGTCTCTTCCTTAAAAAGTGCCTTGTTGACCTAATTAAAGCCAAATATATCATATTAACTTTGATCTCATTTGCTAATGTAATTTCCCTGAAATGGCCGTGTCCCAAGGCTGCGCTGTCACCGGCTCCCCGGTTTCCCCTAACATCCAGAGTTCAGTGTATGCCTGCATTTTATAGAAATCTGTCATATGTCAGCACAAGTTCTGCAAATCATTAATATATAACAGGGGCTTTATCATTTTTCCAACGCATCACCTTCAAGATGAGTATCGGCATCACGCCAACAACATAATCAGTGTTTTTCCTTCACCTGTCAGAGGTAATAATGGTTTTAATCTTATGGCTGATTGGTGTTTGTCTTTATTATAAACAAAACTAAGCTATTCTAGGTAGAGTATATACTACCAGTTTAATGTTTGCACCTGCTATTTTAATGATCTTTTCTTATTTTATAATTATCTATTATTTGAGGTATATTTCTAATAAATAAATAATAAATAAAACATTAAATAAATAAATGGTCATTCAAACAAATTCAAATTCGCCAAATCTAGCCCGACTAGGGTTCTACAGAGGCTTTAGTCTATCATAGCTAACTCCAGATGAATGCAGAGTACACCCTGAACTGCTCATTGCAGGCTAAACGCTCGAACCCTGGCAGTCACGCTGTCAGGCCTACACGGTAACCATTGCACCACTTTCTTTTCGGTTTGTTTTGTTGTTTGTTTTGTTTTGTTTTGTTTTTTCCAGAGAGGAATGAGTGTGGGGAGGGGAACAAAAGAAACAGGGTTGGCCCAGGAATAATTAACAAATAGAATACAGATGGTAAAAGCAGATGGTTTCATTTCTGATTGCGATGGATGGTGAGCAGAGGGTTGCTGCTCTGCTGATAATAATGGATACACTGCTCTCCTTTCCACTGGGCGGTTCGAAAGAAAATAGTCCCGTTATCACCACTGTAATAAAATACGTCTAATCTATAGCTGTCTGCATCAACAGCAATACACTTACTATAGTCCAATTAAACAGTACACACACACACACACACACACACACACACACACACACACACACACACATACCAGTCCACATTTAGGTCTCGCTGCAGGAATGAGACACAGGCGTCAGGATACAGCGTGGGAGAATAGCGAAGAAACCCATCAAAATTCCTTCTTTTATAGGCTAATAGAAAGCACAGTGCTCGGCTGTTGTTTGTGGTAATAGAGAGGGTGATACACATTCGCCCACACTGAAATGTGTCATTATTATCCAGCCCTGCACCGATAAATACTCACCCACAGACCTAAAAACCCAGAAAACTTTGTTTACATGATTTGTCACAACGGTTCCAAAGGTTCGAGCCGTGACATGAGCCCAGTTCCCTTTGATTGAATGATCAATTCCCAGGACTGTAGAGGCATTTCCTCACATGTGGTACTCATTTAGTTATTATAAGGCATGCTCCCCAAAATGTGTGAAAAAAGGGACATGCTAAAAGGTCAGTGATTTTTCTATTCCCATGATTCCTTCCTGGAGCCGTGTGAAAGGGGGAAGACTGACAGATGTTTGGCGATGCCACCCTAGGAAAAAGAAAGAAGAAAAACAGATAGCGTAATGCCGAGGTGGAGAGGAGCACAGACCGGTGTTTGTTCTATAACCTGCGGCTCTTGGAACAAGGTAGAACATTCAAATCAAAGATGTAATTACAGTAGGACTGCGGAGGGCTGAGAGGAGACTTCATCCTCCATCAGGACCTTGTTGTGCGAGAAGAATGCAGCTTTAAATTGCACTTTTTCCTCTTTGCTAGTCAGGCAGTTCCTGCTGTGCCTTTACAGACAGGAGAGCAATTTGACTTAATCCATTATTGACCGCTCCTCAGTGACCTCACCCCACCGGGGCCAGCCTGGGATTTTCTTAGAGACAGCTAATCTAAACAACTGATTTAACTTAAGGATTTTTTATGTGTTGAACTTAAAGCGAGCCCCTCAGACTCCGTCCTTGACATGATAAATGCTGCTCTACTGCTGTTATATCAAATATAAGATATGAGATTCACAACCAGTTTGCAGGTGGCTTTGGTTCAAAACGAGCATGAATACAGATGAAAAACCATCGATAACATTACAGCCACGCTCTACAGAACACACACACACACACACACACACACACACACACACACACACACACACACACACACACACACACACACACAACCCAGTAGTCCAGTAAAGTCATGGCTCACTGTGAAAAACAAAATACATTTCATTTACTTACTCACACTTTCATTTGTCAAACCTTCGCACGGGTCGCAGGGAGGCAAATTTAGAAATGTATAATTGTGTGTGTGTGTGTGTGTGTGTGTGTGTGTGTGTGTGTGTGTGTGTGTGTGTGTGTGTGTGGGTGTGTATGTGCTGGCTCTGCAGTAATCTGGCAAAGTGTTCATTGTGTCCTCCACCTTCACCCTGTGTTGGCTGAGATAGGCTTCAGCCTCCCTTCCTCTAGCATGTATACCTCACCTTATGAAAGACCCAACTAATGAAAAATCCATGTTACGAAACACATTAACGTAAAATTTTTATGTTTCTGGATACGAAAAAAATTCATGTTACGAAACATAAATACACTTGTAGCATCCTGTATTTTGTTTTGAAATTGGCACGATAGAGTTGCTTTCCCATTGGCTATCTCCCAACACCTTACCCCACTGGCCTCCCATTGGCTAGGAGGGAGCTGCATCTCCATAATACCCATGATGCTTTTTGTGTGCCTTCGACCCATTGTTCGTCCCAGAGTTCTAACACGTGTAAAGGACAGAGTTACTGTTGTACTGTTGTACTCTTGAGTGTGCTCATTGCAACTTTATTCTTTGTTATTCATCATGGGCCCCAAGAAAGTGATTCCCGGAAGAGGCGGGCTCGTGGCATGAGGTTGAGTGATATCGCAAAGGAATATGACCGAAACCCGTCTACCATCGGTACATTATTGAAGCAGAAGGAGGCCTTAAAAGGTAGACTTTTATCATTTTAAAGGATTTAAGGGGTAGTATTGGGGGCCTTGGAACGAATCAGGCCTTTTACATGTAAAATGCTACTCAACTTACGAAAAAATCAGGCCACGAAACCACTTCCGGAACGGATTCATTTCATAAGGTGAGGTATGACTGTACTGTCACCACAATTTGATTACTGGCACACTCTGTTTATATGGCTATATATATATATATATATATATATATATATATATATATATATATATAAAGAGAGTGAGAGAGAAAGCATGAGAGAGAGAGAGAGAGAGAGAGAGAGTGAGAGAGAGTGAGAGAGAGAGAGAGAGAGAGAAAAATCATGAAAGAGAGAGCGTGTGTGTGTGTGTGTGTGTGTGTGTGTGTGTGTGTGTGAGAGAGAGAGAGAGAGAGAAAGAGAGAGAAAGAGAGAGTGAGAGAGAATGAGAGAGAGAGAAAATCATGAAAGAGAGAGAGAGAGAGAGAGAGAGAGTGTGTGTGTGTGTGTTTGTGTGTGTGTGTGTGTGTGTGTGTGTGTGTGTGTGTGTGTGTGTGTGTGTGTGAGAGAGAGAGAGAGAGAGAGAGAGAAATAGTGAGAGAGAGAGAGGGTGAGAGAGTAAGAAAGAGTGTGAGAGAGAGAGAGAGAGAGAGAGAGTGAGAAATAGTGAGAGAGAGCGAGAGGGTGAGAGAGTAAGAAAGAGTGTGAGAGAGCGAGAGAGAGGGGGAGAGAGAGAGAGAGAGAGAGAGAGAGAGAGAGAGAAATGAGGTGACTGTCGAAGCCCAAAATCTTTTAAGGCTGAATGCAGGAAAAGCGGCTGAAGTTTTTTCCAAATAAATAAATAAACAAATAAATAAATAAATAAATAGATGTGGTGCCAGTTTCCGGTTGCAGGCACTGATGAGAAACCAGGAATTTTTTTTTTATCCAGCTAAGCATGTAATCTTTCAAGTCAAAATTGGGTTGTCCTTCATTGCTGTTAACTTCTTCTCAGTCCAACTGAACTCAAAATACGAGTGACATTTTTGTAAACAATGTTGTAAAGAACGGGTGACGGTGACGGACGTGATTAACATGTCTACCTCGCAGTGAGACGGTCCTGCGTTGGAGTTCTGGGTGTCCAAGCGTTTCTGATCGGAGGTTACATGTCCTCCCGGTGCGTGAGCGGGCGATCTGCTTCCCTCCCACAGTCCAAAGATGTGCACTTTGATGGGAAGCTACTCAGGCATTCTTGATTGCGCCTTATTGTGAATGTGAGTGTGAATGGTTGTGTGTGTCGGCCCTGTGATGGTCCGATTAGCTCTTCAGTATTGTTGTGGATTGATGTGTTTCTAGATCAAGGTTAAGTGAGTTCTTATCTTCCAGGATTGTGCATCCGAGTGCTCAGTGTGCAATGAATGCAATGAATGATTCCTCATAAGGAGAACTTCAAGTGGTCATTGAGTATCTACAGCTTCATCGTAATTCATTCTGAATCATCACTGCAGGTTAATTAGCTGATTAGTGAAGAGGCCATTCGTAAGACAGTGAACGTCTGGGCGAGACATGCACTTCCTGTTCTCCACATAGACCAAACCTTCGAGGATGAGGGTTTATCAGGTTATCCAGTCATGGCCTCAAGACTTCTGGTGCTCCATGATGGAAATAATGGCAGTACACTGAGGAGGACAGTGGAGGACAGCTAAATGTTCTACGTCCTGTGATGATTGGCTGAGTTAAACAGCGTGTGATCTGTCATCCACATTGTGATTTGTTTCAGCCAAGTTCAGATATCTGACATGATCAAGGTGCTCGCTTCATGGATGAAAGGATTGTACGCCATTAGGTCGGCAGTCGTAAGCTGTAAAACTAAAAGACTGGATGAAAGGGGCGGCCTGTAGATTGTGGACTCTTTTTACAGACATAATGATAATAGACAACTCAGAACAAAGGCAGAACTTCAGGTAGTTTATCCCTGGTATTATCAGCCTGAGCCTTTTTCCAGACGCGTCTGTGAAAGCTACATCATCACAGCAACAGAACACACAATCAAAACTCACTCAAATCTGCTTATAGCTGCGACATCATTACAAAATAATGACATGACGGCGCAGGCTTGTTGACTATATTCGTTTGTTTACATTTATAGCATTTGGCAGACACCCTTTCCCAGAGTGACTTACAACTAAGTAATGAAGGGTTAAGGGTCCAAAAGTGGGAGCTTGGCGGTACTGGGCCGCTTGAACTCCCAACCTTTGGTTCAGTGACCCAAAGCCTTAATCCCTGAACCACCCCTAACTTGTTTTGCCAAGTCTTTCATTCACTTGCCAAACCACTCAAGTCTATTGCAACCACAGACGTGCTGGATCTCACCCAATGCTGCCCGAAGGCGGGGTACACCGTCAACATGTTGATTTACTGTCATTTACATTTTACCTTTACAGCATACGGCAGACACTGTTATCCAGAGCGACTTACAATTATCATGTGTTTCATACAGCTGAGCAACTGAGAGTTAAGGGCCTTGCTGAAGGGCCCAACAGTAATGATAGTAGGGGATTTTGTTAACTGATGCCCTTCAGATCAGTAATGTATCGCATGAACCACCAATCCTCCACTCCCTCTGTCACTCACACACTCATTTGCCAACCCACTTTAGTCCTACTAGGGTTGTGGAGAGGCTGGGGCCTCTCTCAGCCAACACCGGGTCAAGGTGGAATACATGTTGAATGGTTGCCAGACCATCAAAGGGAAAACACACACACACACACACACACACACACACACACACACAGAGAACCATTGAGAAGTACACTGGCACCTAGTCTTTGGAGTCTGGGAGGAAACCAGGATACCCAGATGAAACCCACACAAGCACAAGTACAATGTGCAGATTCTTCACAGAAACGCCCTCGCTGAAACTGGAACTTTTGAACCCAGATTGCTATGACGGGGGCGTGCTCAGCGCTACGCCACCGTGCCCCCCCCGATTTAAATGTTTTTTAAATATCATTTGCATTTCCACTCTCTGTAGCCACCCTTTGTAGAACAGTTTATTTTTCCAGTCTGCAGGTAATGTCCGTAACAACAAAACAAAACAAAAGTGAACAATATCCATGAAACTCTTTTAAACAATTTGTTGTATGCATAAAAATTTTGGAGTTGAGTTTCAGTGGGATTCAACACCATGCTTCCATCCATCCGGTTTAAAATATCTGCACCAGGATGGTTGATTTCATCAGTGTGTTTGAGTGAAAAGCTGCTCCTGCAAGTTTCTCACAGACGCCACTGCCTTCAGGCCTATTGCTGTTATGTCTATTGGAAAGCTGTCATCACTTGCAGGGTTGGTACATTACCAATAGCAGGTGGTGCATCGGCTAGGCTGACTGGCCCGGGGCTAATGGACACACAGAGAAAGGTGTATGTTTCTAAATAGCTCCTACTTTTTTTTCCTTTTCAAAAATGTGATCAAAGACACTTGACTTGCTTAGACATGGCAGTTTTACATGAAGGAGATTTTAGTAGATCTGCCGACGTATCATCAGTTCTCACGTATTATTATTCATTCTTTCAGTCATTCATTTTCGGAACCGCTGAATGCTAATTAGGGTCGCGGGGAGGATGGCGCCCATCTCAGCCGACTCCAGGCGAGGGTGGGGTACACCCTGGACAGCTCGCCAGGCCGACACTCACGCAACCATTCATACCCGCACTCACATCTAGGGGAGATTTGGAACAGCCAATGAACCTTACTGTGCATACTTTTGGACTGTGGGAGGAAACTGGAGAACCTGGAGGAAACCTACACAAGCACGGAGAGAACATGCAAATTCTACACAGAAACACTCAGGCTGGGAATCAAACCCAGGACCTTCTAGCTGTGAGGCAGACGTGCTCGTCACTACGCCTCCGTCCCATCATTACAGTATCATTAAAATATCTAAATATTTATCTTGATGTAGAAAATAATTGTATGTGATGCGTTGGAAATGTGGTTGGTGTGCATGATGATGTTGCATGTCTGCATCAGAGCAAGAAGGTTCTGGGTTTGAGTCCCAGGCTCAGTGAGGGTATTTTCATGTGAATTTCAATTATCACTAAATGTGAGTGTGAATGGTGTGTCTATGTTGCCTTGCAATGGTCTGTCAGCTGTTCAGGGTGTACCCCACCTTCGTCCAGTGTTGTCTCAGGTAGGCTCCAGCCTCTCTCTGGCCCTAGTAAGGTTAAGTGGTTCAATAGCAGGAGCTGCTGTGGAAATGTGTGTGTGTGTGTGTGTGTGTGTGTGTGTGTTGACACGCTCACAACTAGGAGGTCCACAGGTTCGGGTCCTGGACCCGGATGTTTCTGTACGGAGGTCTCGATGTTCTCACCGTGCTTGTGTCGGATCCCTCCAACAGTCCAAAGACACGCACGACAAACTAACTGGCTGTTCCAAATTGCCCCGAGGTGTGAGTGCGTGTAATCCATATTTAAAATACCGTCAACAAATTAATCTGCATACAAATAATAAACCAGGCGGTATCAAAGGGAGAATGATTAGCTACGTCACTGAGGTTTGTGTAGTGTGTGTGTGTGTGTGTGTGTGTGTGTGTGTGTGTGTGTGTGTGTGATGACTGAATGAACTGACACACTACACAGCAGTGCTCTGCCTCCCAACTGCTCTCCTGTGGTTAAGCTGCATGTAGCTGTCAGGGCGTGGAGTTCAACACCACAGAACCTCCCTCAGTTATATCAACCGACTAATCAGCGCTGCCATCACTGAGCAATATTCATCTCCTCAGTTACCCGCAATTAAAGCGAAGTACCTTTCTCCTCCCAGTCTAAATGTAACACTATACCTGTGGTGTTGGTTCTCTTTGATCAAACAAGAAGGTGTGGCTTTTAAGGATTTAAATCAGGTAGAAGACACATTGCACCGGTGAGGCAGCTTTCATTCGAAGAACTGCTCTGTGGGTGATGGTTCCGCGCACGTAGCGCAGGAAATAACGCTTAACAAACCTGCTAGTTTAGATCATGGTATGCGCGACGCTGCAAAGTAAATCATTATGTAAAGCAGGCTCGGTTTATTATTTACTAAAATCTGCTGATGAATGGTGTTAATTTTCCCCCTTTTAGGAGTAACAATATAATAATAATAATAATAATAATAATAATAATAATAATAGCACGTCCACCTCACAGTAAGAAGGTCCTGGGTTTGATTTCCAGCCTGAGTGTTTCCGTGTGGAGTTTGGATGTTCTCCCCGTGCTTGCGTGGGTTTCCTCTGGGTTCTCTGGTTTCCTCCCACAGTCTGAAATCATGCACAGTAGGTTAACTGGCCGTTCCAAATCTCCCCTAGGTGTGAATGGTTGCGTGCAGGCCCACGCCCGGAGTCAGCAAAGATGGGTGC
The DNA here is from genome assembly GCA_024760905.1 of Plotosus lineatus. Lineage (NCBI taxonomy): Eukaryota > Metazoa > Chordata > Actinopteri > Siluriformes > Plotosidae > Plotosus > Plotosus lineatus. Next base: position 28,199,745 of record CM045749.1, on the reverse strand, counting down.
CAGTCTCCCCGCGACCCTGATTACGATTCAGCAATTCAGAAAATGAATGAATGAATCATAGTAATGTATTCATTCATTTTCTGAACCATTTAAGCCTAGTCAGAGTCCAGCGGGGAGGCTGGAAGTCATCTCAGCGAGAGCAGAGTACACCCTGGACAGCTTACCAGTCCATCACAAGGCCAATGCTCACACAACCATTCACACTCTCACACTTATTGGTGATTTGGAACAGACAATTAACCTACTGTGCATGTTTTTGGATTGTGAGAGGAAACCGGAGAACCCGGAGGAAACCCACTCAAGCCCGGGGAGAAAATGCAAACTCCATACAGAAATGCTCAAGGTAGAAATTGAACCCAGGGCCTTCTTGCTGTGAGGCAGATGTGCAAACCATTTCGCCACCATGCCCCCTAATAATAATAATAATAATAATAATAATAATAATAATAATACCCACAACACACACACACACACACACACACACACACACACACACACACACACACACACACAAAACCATTCCCACTCACGCAATGTGGAACTGCCTACAGTGGGCAACACAGCAGCAAAGTGGCTAGTACACCTCCGCCTCACAGCAAAATGGTCATGGGTTCAAATCCCAGTGTCAACTAAGATTCCTGACCCTGATTGGATTGCACTCAGAATGTGAGCTTAAAATCTGTGAACTGTGTGACACATTCTGCTGATGTATTCTTCAAAAGTGGCCTAATGACTTACTGTAGGTGTCTACAGCTCACTCACTGATCTTTCCATGCAGTTCTCATAATTTATTCATTTACAATCAACCCTTTCTTTTCTATTTGTGTGTGTGTGTGTGTGTGTGTGTGTGTGTGTGTGTGTGTGTGTGTGTGTGTGTGTGTGTGTGTGTGAAGGGTAAGTATGCCGTTCCTACTTTGTGTAGACACTGGCAGTAAAAAACAGTCGTCTTTTCTTGAACGATTCTGATTTATGACATCATAATGTATATATTATTTAAGGGTACAGTGGGAGCACGTCCCTCTCTGAGCAAATTGCAAGTTGCCCCCATGGTGTGAATCAGAGTGGTTGTATGTCTTGGCCCTGTGATGGACTGATGAGCTGTTCATGAATGTGTTGGCTGAGATAGGCTCCAACTTCCCCATAATATCCCTTGTAGGATAAAATGGTTTGGCAAATGAATCGATGTTTCTTTTTGATTAAATGTTGCTCACGTGTTTTGATAAATTAAAAAGAAGGGGATTCTGGAAATGTTAGGACTGTTAATATATCCATGTCCCTGATGTGAAATCATCAAAAAAAGAAAGAAAACAATTTTAGAGGAGCATGAAGTAAATTGGTTGGCATGGTGGTGTAGTGGTTATTTCTTTTCACTCGCGTTTGCGTGGGTTTCCTCCAGGTCATCCGGTTTCCTCCCACAGCACAAAGACATGCACATCAGACTAAGTGTATACGTTTTTGATTGAAGTGTGTGTGTGTGTGTGTGTGTGTGTGTGTGTGTGTGTGTGTGTGTGTGTTGATCCTGCGATGGCCTAGTGGGTTGTTCAGGTTGTGCTCTGTCTTCAAGCCCAAGCCTACCTGTGACCTAATGAAGGGTAAATTGATTTAAAAAAAATCAAAATGAAAATTAAGGAAATTTGGAAAGCGTTCTGGAAAATGAAGAACGTTCTGAGCAGCAATCCAGGTTAGTGTGGTGAAGATATCGGTTCATCACCGTGTACCGGCTCATCTGCATTTTACTCGAAAAGAAAATAACATCAGAACTTAGTGACACTGTAGGAATGAGCGACAACAACTGAATAGCCTGGATGAGGATTGTATTGGAACCAACACGAATAACTATTACAAAAAGCACAGGACAGACGGTCTGCGATCATCATCGTCGTCATCATCATCATCATCATCATCGTTGTCATCATAATCATCATCATCATCATCATCATCATCATCTGCTGCTTCGTCCGGGGTCGGGTCGTGGGGACAGAAACCTAAGCAATGAGGTCCAGACGTCCCACTCCCCAGCCACTTCCTCCAGCTCTTCCGGGGGGACACTGAGGTGTTCCCAGACAAGCCGAGAGACATAGTTCCTCCAGCATGTTCTAGGTCGACCCCGGGGTCTCTTCCCAGTTGGACATGCCCGAAACACCACACCAGGGAGGTGGTCTGCTACTGTAAAGAAATTTCTAATATGAGCACCTTCCCTATCCCCCAACCCATAATGCATTGGGCCACTTAACATGGCTTCTGTAGCAGGAGAACCTGTTCTCTAAAACAAACATCAATGCACTTCTATCTACATTAAGAGGTGATGTGGAGCAGGTCCATTCGCCTAAAATGCATGCCGCTGGACTGAGGGAGAAAACCGGAGCATGTAGAGGAAACCCACACATGTACAGGGAGTGGGGACGGGTTCAAGGACTTAAATTTGCATCACCACTACACAGTACCATCACTGTCCTCATTTAATTCACCACAGGTTACTATCCCATAATATTCACTCACTCGCTTACTGAACCGCTTAATCCTATCACGGTTGGAGCCTATCGTAGCTGATGCTGGACGAAGGCGAGGTATACCCTGAGCAGCTCATCAGACCATTGCAGGGCCAACACTCAGATCCACACCTAGGGGCAATTAGGAACCGCCAAATAAGAGATTATAAGGCTCTGTGTAATCGGCACACACTGTGTTTCACAGAGCAACAGAAGACAATGTACGTATAAAAAAATAAATGACAAGTCAGGGCAGGGAATCAAAGGCAGGCGTGATAGCTGTGAGATGTTTGTTTTGGCCTCCCAGAAACATTTTAATGTTCTCACATAAAAGGCTGTGGATTTACAGATATGCAGGAGATACTGAATGATAAACCAGCGGTCATATCAGACCAAAGATTACATGATTCACTCTTCCATTCCTTAATTAAATTTTAATTGGAAATAAATCCCTAGGATCTTAAAAATAAATTCTAAAATCAATTGTTACTTTTTTTTTTCAGCTAAAAAACGCAAAAGGGCATGAAAGAGACACTTTGGTTTGCCACTGCTCTCATTTGACCTTACAGCAATGTGTTATGCTGTAGAAATTACCGTAATTTCCGGACTATAACACACTATTTTTTTCACACGCTTTGAACCCTGCAGTTTAAACAACGATGTGGCTAATCTATAGATTTTTTACGGGCTAAAGGCCTCCAGGGGGTGCTCTAGCAGGAAGCGCAAGGGCGAGACTGACACCTGCGGCACCTTAACCGCCAGGACACCACTGCTCGTCGCCGAATCATCAACTGAGAATGAACTAGGTTTCATTGAAATGCCAGATAGGACCTTGTTTATTCTTGGTTGATTTAATGTGCATGTGTTTGATGTGCAGGATGAAACCGGAGAACCTGGCGAAAACCCAAGTAAACACAGGAAGAAAATGCAACCCCCACATCAAAACGCCCCTGTCACGCCTGGGACTCAACAACCGTCTCGCTGTGAGGCGAATGTGCTAAAGACTATGTCACCATGAAACAGGAGTTACTGAATATAGTGGCACCAGTGTAAATTATACGTTTTCGTTTTATCCCAGGAAGATTGACGGCGAAGTGAGAATCCACGCTTTATGATCTCCATGCACACACATTCATTCATACGGAGGAGTCAAACAATCAGGTACTGCAGTAAACAGAGGAAAATCACCCGGGCCGGATTTAACGATATGCTCTAAAAACACATAGTCATAATAATGAAGATTAGATTCGATTCGATTCGATTAGATTAGATTAGATTAGATTAAATTGGATTAGATTAGATTAGATTTAACTTGGTCATTACACATGTATAAATACAGGGTAATGAATACAGTTTAGAGTCAAATACAAAGTGTAGAGAGCAGCAACTGTAATATACAGTATATGCAGAATGTGCAGCATGTAAACATGGAGCAGTTTTGTACGCGGTGGTGGAAAAGTTGAGAATAATCATGTGCAGATGATCTACAAATAAATTATGACCAGTGCAGGGTGAATAAATTAGCATTTGATTTACAGAGGAGCAATATACAGATGAAATGTGATACATATACAGATACACTATACATACACACACACACACATATATATATATATATATATATATATATATATATATATATATATATATGGCGGCATGGTGGCGTAGTGGTTAGCACGTCCGCCTCACAGCAAGAAGGCCTGGGTTCGATTCCCAGCCTGGGAGTTTCTGTGTGGAGTTTGCATGTTCTCCCCGTGCTTGTGCGGGTTTCCTCTGGGTGCTCCGGTTTCCTCCCGCAATCCAAAGACGTGCACTGTAGGTTAATTGGCCGTTCTAAATTGACCGTAGATTCTCTCCTGCAGCGGCACTGGAACCCAGTCATATCGGCATTTGCCCTTCCATTGGATCCTTCCGGTGGCGCCGAGACAGGGGGACTTGCTGCTTGGGTAACAGCCTGTCCCTCATTACTCCCTACCCAGGCTCTGTGCACTGGGGGGTATCACCAGCTGGGGTGCAGTCCCTTTGGGACTGACGGAGGCCTACCATATATATATATATATATATATATATATATGTGTGTATGTATACAAGCAGTCCTCGAGTTACAAACTAGTTTTGTTCTTATGACCCGTCATAAACTGGAATTCTGCGTAAATCAGAATTGATTGCGTCTCGCCTTTCTCCGACCTTTTAATAATATCCAGCTTCGTTTCCATCGGAATGGAGTTCCTCTTGGCTGGACCGAATGCTTTCTTTTTGTGGCCATGATGCGAAAAAGGAGCACAAACACAAACAATCTACACTATGGCGCACCTCAAGACAAAATGGACGATGCTGATGACCGCGTAGCACCGCGTAGCACTGCGTAGCTATGTATTCATACGCACTCCGCATCAAAAACTAATATGCATCGTAAGAGCTTACGAACAGAGTGGTGTGCCTTCGAATCCTTCTCTATTTTCTTATGTACAATATTTAGTGGTGTTGTAAAGTCGAAACATCGTAAGTCGAGAACCACGTAAGTCGAGGACCGCCTGTATATGGCAGCGGTGACCTGGTAGTAGCGGTGCTAGATTATTGAAACCGAGGTTGAGGATTCCAGCTCCACTATCAACGGATTGTCATTAACCCCCCCCCCCCCCCCCCCCTGGGTAGCTAACTGGGTTAATCAACGGCTGACCATGTCTCTCACTGTCTGTGGTAGCAGGTCATGTAAAAGAACCATTGCTTACTTTCATAAAGCGCAGTTGCATAGCCGTCAACATGTTTCTGCCCTGCGATGGTCTGGCAAGCTGTCCAGGGTGTACTCTGCCCTCGCCAGGAGTCATCTGAGATGGGCACCAGCCTCCCCATGATCCTAAATAGGATTAAGCGGTTCAGAAACCAAATTAATGGATATATATATATCACATATGTATATTCTGTATAATCTGTAAGGTATTATTAAATCTAATATTATTAAATTATATGAATAAATTATTAAATCTAATATTATTGGAAGAAAATAGGATTCTGTAGACAACAGTTTTAAAATGATACTTGGGTATAGTCTGGTGTTGAATATTACTGCAGATCTCATTCGATTAAATATGTCATCAAATCCACTATGAATGAAAACATACTCAATCATATATAAAATACTGATAATGAAATTATAAAATAATAAAAACAACCACAAAGGCAGCACTGCAAATCCGTTATGTAGTTTAATGGAATGTATCTGTCATTCATTCATCTTCAGTCACCTTGTAGTCCAGGTTCTGGAGCCCATCATACAAACAGTTGAGATGAAGATAAAACACACTCGGAGTAGATGCACACACACACACACACACACACACACACACACACACACACACACACACACACACACACACACACACACACACTCGTGCACATCTGGAGAAATTTACAAAAGCCAGTTCACCCTCTGGCATATTTATGGGAGGTGAGAGAAGACTTGTACAACCTGATGGAAACCAGGGAAGCTCGTTAGGGATGTCACAGAATATATACATTTTGTTTTTATATATCCAGACATCCAGATCTGTACCTCAACCAAGAATGGGTGTGGCCTAAACTGGAACATATATTTTTAAATTAAATATTAAATCTCAATTATACATGTTATTAGACTATGTCATTCTATTAAATTATATTTTCTACTCAGTGTGGCATGTCGTGGTTAATAAGAAGGTCTTGAGGTTTCATTTCCCTGTCGGGCGAAAGTGCATTTTTGAATTTGCGTCTTCTCCCCATGTTCCTCCAGGTACTCCAGTTCCCTTCCACATGTCCAAAAACAGGAACATTAAGCTAACTGGCTGTTACAAAATCCTCCATGCTGTGTGTGTGTGTGTGTGTGTGTGTGTGTGTGTGTGTGTGTGTGTGTGTGTGTGTGTGTGTGTGTGTGTGTGTATTTGCCCTGCCCTGCAAAGGACCTACAAGTTGGCTGAGCAAGACCTGAACCTCCTGGCTACTCAATTAGAATTAAGCAGTGCGGACAATAAATGAATAAATATTTTGTGATCACATCCCCATTTTGTTGGTTCTATTTGTTGGCGTGGTGGTGAACACATCTGCATCACAGCAGGAAGGTCCGGGGTTCAAATCATGTGCAAGCCAAAAATGATGAAATCAATATTTTTGAGAAGTTTTATAAGAGATGATGACGATGATGATGATGACGATGATGATGATGATGATGATGATGATGATGATGATGATGATGATGATGATGATGACGATGATGATGATGTTCGTGCTTTGCCGGTGCAGATGACCCTGACCTCTTGGAGAAGTAGGATGTGTGCAAAGAGGGCTGATCAGGCCAGTCCTGGTAGGTAAATGCCTATTGCAGTTGGGGCAGGAAATGTGTTGGGCTGGACTGGGCTGAGAGTTCACTGAGGGATGTTTGTCTCTCAGGTCGGTCGGTCCCTGCGCCGAAGGTGATTGGGGTCACCTCTGATCACTTAAATTTCTTTAAACTCTCCTTTTAAAGTGCTGGGACCACAATGCTGCCCGTTGGACCAGTTGAGGAGTAACGTCTGCGAGGTCCACTAGAGCCAGTCTTCACATGCGTAGGTAGACAGTTCCTGGTAAGATTACAGGAGGGATTCAAACCCGACCAGATACACTTTACCTGGCTCAGCCCACCTGCCAAAGTGGTGTCCAGTTTCCAGAGTGGCCGGTTCACATGGGACAGCTTCTTGGTGCCACAGGAGAGAGAGCTGAGTGTATTATATAGATAGATAGATAGATAGATAGATAGATCCTCCATCTCTTGATCTCTTGCTCCCTTTCCCTCTCTCTCTCTCTCTCTCTCTCTCTCTCTCTCTCTAGCTCCCTCTCTCTCGTGCGCTTTGTCTATCTCTCTCAATCGCTTGCTCTCACTCTCTCTCTCGCTCTCTCTCAATCTCTTGCTTGCTCTCTCTCTCTCTAGCTCTCTTGTGCTTTCTCTCATGCCCTCTTTCGATCTCTTGCTCTCTCTCTCTCTCTCTCTCTCTAGCTCTCTCTCTCTCCTCTCTCTCTCTCTCTCTCTCTCTCTCTTGTGCTTTCTCTCATGCTCTCTTTTGATCTCTCTCCCTCATTCCCTCTCTCTCTCTCTCTCTCTCTGCTCTCTCTCTCTCTAGCTCTCTTGTGCTTTCTCTCATGCCCTCTTTCGATCTCTTGCTCTCTCTCTCTCTCTCTCTCTCTAGCTCTCTCTCTCCCCTCTCTCTCTCTCTCCGTCTCTCTTTTCCTTTCTCTCATGCTCTCTTTTGATCTCTCTCCCTCATTCCCTCTCTCTCTCTCTCTCTCTCTCTCTCTCTGCTCTCTCTCTCTCTAGCTCTCTTGCGCTCTCTCTCATGCTCTCTTTCGCTCTCTCTCCCTCTCTCTCTCTCTCTCTCTCTCTCTCTTTATCTCTCTCTCTCTCTCTCTCTCTCTCTCTCAATCTCTCTTGCTCTTTCTCTTGCTCTCTCTCTCTATCTGTCCTTTTCTCACTTTCTCTCTTTCACACACACACACACACACACACACACACACACACACACACACACACACACACACAGAGAGAGAGAGAGAGAGAGAGAGAGGTCAGCAGTTAGGAGTATAAGCAGCTGGAGAAGCTCAGTTACATAATGAGTGCAATGATAATCCCTTTCCATGCATCATAGGTTGACATACAGAATCAAACCACATTATTCCAGGCCAAGTAAGAATTTAACCTAAAAGAGTTTGTAATGCGGCTACGAACAACGCCTTGTGAATGTAGCAGGTAAGTCCAGCGAGATTGTATGAAACAGAGAGAAATGATCGCCTACCTGTACCGATTGTGCCGCGCTGACGTAGGGCAGCTGTAAACACAGACACGATGTGAATGCCTGTTTTCTACTAGATCACTGCACACAGTTTTATTTACACTCAGTGGGGTCTCAATAAAGAGCGCAACTTTCAGCTCAGGCGAGAACATGTATCGCTATTGCTGGGTTGGTGGAGCCCATGGTGGATGGAACATGCAACTGAAAGATTGAATAAGAACAATTCGACCCGAACCGCTTAATCCTGATTAGGGTCACAGTGAGGCTGGTGCCCATACCAGCCGACTCCGGGCGAGGGCAGAGTACACCCTGGACAGCTCACCAGGCCATCGCGGGGCAGAAACACTCTGAGGGCTTTGCAGCTCCTCTTATCGAAAGTCAGTCACGGTTCTTCTACATGAACCTCCCACCACAGACAGTGAGAGACACGGTCGGCCTTTGATAACCCACTTAGTGTGCTGGGGGGACAGTGACAACCTGCTGAGAGAGGGGCTTGAACCCCCAACCTTAGGATCACTGATCCAGTGTCCTTCGCCACCAGGCCACCATCGCCCGTCAACAAATGCTAAATGACATTTTAAACAAAAACAGAGAATTTCAGTGAGAATTTGTTAAAAAAAAAAAAAAAAAACGGCTGAGTTGGGCAGGACATTTTACCAAACCACTGATCTGTCTTTTACACAAAGGGGAGAAAAATTCTTGCAAGACAAACTGATACACACGTCAACGTTGCCTTGGTTCTGGAAAAACACTTTACGCCGTATAAGCTTGTCAAGTCTTTTTTTTCGAGCAAATTGAGAACTCACAGCTGCTGCTCATTTCTCGCCATTACCAACATTCAGCAGAAAAGAAATCTGAACAAACATCTCCAATTAGAAGATCTTTTAGATTTTTCTGCCACTTTCACAGCGTGATCTGAGCGAATCACCTCCTCCGGTGCACAGAGTCGATCTGGAATGCTTGATGATTTGGTGCGGGACTGGAAGGTGAGGAGTTGGAAGTGGAAGCAGATCCTGGACTACACTGGGATCCTTGGGTGAGATGATGTGAGCAGAACCAGCCATACTCCGAGGATGAATATTTGATGTGGTGGGACATTTGGACAGATTCCAGCTGTCTGTATACTCTGGAGAATTAAATTATTCTATACTCTAATGTTTATATTTTCGGCTTCCTCACAAGTATAATAGTCCGTGCAGCCTTTCTGGAATAATTACATTTGAAGCTGCAGTGGTGCGAGTACGTAATTATGTTCTTGTTTAAATTTTAATGTCCCGAGCAACCTTCTTTAAACATATATGAGAACAACATGACTGCCAGTATGTAATTTGTTTCCTTTTTAACAGCACCAGGAAGTTCGAACGTGTATATTTGTCGATGCAGCCCTAGTTATATGATGCAATATCCACAGGGTCCCTTTATGCCCTCCATTCTTTTCCCTGCCATCTTGTCCATTAATCATTTACAGGAGACAATCAATGGAAAGCAAAGCAGAAAATTCAGAGTGAGGCTTTCATCCTTCTTTGAGGTATGGATCGTGGTGGAGCTCAGCTTTTTTTGGCTCGGGCACGCACTGCACGCGTATGTTTGTGTTTTGCTTGTGTCTCGGTGCACTGCAGGACCATGTGCAGAAGTGCCACCCTGATGCTTTTTCACAATGACTCCATTGTCTTGGTTACGGCAGCATTACAGCATGGTCTGTGATTTGTATACAAATGATCACCAAGAGATCTGGATTGGGACGCTGCAATGATAAGTGCTGCTCTAAAAGCTTGCACAGAGGGTCTGAATATGACTGCAGGGACTGGATCAGACGGGGATTTCATCATGTTACCATTACAGTCTGGCACTGTCCAAAGTCCAATACACATTCGGAGCTGCAGTGTACCCATTGCAACGTACTACATGATTTCACAACAGAATCTTACATTCATTCAATTATGTTCTGAACCGTGTAATCTTAATTAGGGTTGTGGGGAGGCTGGCGCCCATCTCAGCCGAATCCGGGCGAGGGCAGAGTACACCCCGGGCGGCTCGTCAGACCATCTCAGGGTAAGAAACACGCTGACGGCTATGCATCTCCTCGTGACAAAAGTCAGCAATGGTTCTTTTACATGAACATCCCACCACAGACAGTGCGAGACGTGGCCAGGCTTTGATAACCCAGTTAGTGCACTGGGGGCGGGCAGTGACAATCAGTTGATAGTAGGGTGGGTGTGTGTGTGTGTGTGTG
>CM045749.1:28169228-28184228 GCA_024760905.1 Plotosus lineatus | reverse complement strand
TGTGCATCAGATACATACACAGATTATATTATTATTATTATTATTATTATTAAAAACATGTGGTGTAATGTATTAATGAATTTAATGCACTGGATTTTGTGCAGGGCGCATTGACATAATTCAATTATAAGGTAATACATAATCTGTGATGAAAGACCACGTGATTCAAGTACAGCTGGAAAACAAATAATTTATACTCGTTTATTATGCAGGAGGGATCATAATAATATAATACTTCTAAAAAGCCCAGTGGAGGTTACAGTAAACAATAACAGGCTAATCTCTCTCTCTCTCTCTCTCTCTCTCTCTCTCTCTCTCTCTCTCTTTCTCTCTTTCTCTCTCTCTCTCTCTCTCTCTCCCCCCCTCTCTCTCTGTCCTCTCTCTCTCTCTCTCTGTCCTCTCTCTCTCTTTCTCCCTCTCTCTCGCTCTCTCTCCCCCTCTTTCTCTCCTCTCTCTCTCCCCCTCTTTCTCTCTCTCTCTCTCTCTCTCTCTCTCTGTCCTCTCTCTCTTTCTCCCTCTTTCTCTCCTCTCGCTCTCTCTCTCCCCCCTCTCTGTCCTCTCTCTCTCTCTCTCTCTCTCTCTCTCTCTCTCTCTCTCTCTTTCTCTCTGTCCTCTCTCTCTTTCTCCCTCTCTCTCTCTCTCGCTCTCTCTCCCCCTCTTTCTCTCCTCTCCCCCCTCTCTCTCCCTCTCTCTCTCCCTCTTTCTATCCCCTCTCTCTCCCTCTTTCTCTCCTCTCTCTCTCTCTCCCTCTCTTTCTCTCCCTCTTTCTCTCCTGTCTCTCTCTCTGTCGCTCTCTATCTCTCTCCCTCTTTCTCTCCCCCTCTCTCGCTCTCTCTCCTCTCTCTCTCCTCTCCCCTCTCTCGCTTTCTCCCCCCCTCTCTCCCTCTCTTTCTCTCCTCCCCCCCTCTCTCTCTCTCTCTCTCCCTCTTCCCCCCCCCTCTCTTACCCTCCTTCTCCCTCCACACACGTTTTATTAATTGAATTATGTCAAGGTTAGAAAATATTCTCTCTGCCCGCCTTATCCTCATTTGGACCAATAGTGTCCTTTTTGTCCTGAAACAGAATCTCTCATCAGTCTTTCCAGCTGACCGTCGCTTTGCCTCCACCTCCTCCACACACACACACACACACACACACACACAGCGTGAGAGAGAGAGAGAGAGAGAGAGAGAGAGAGAGAGAGAGAGCGAGAGAGAGAGAGCGCGCGCGCACTGCGTGGCGGATGATGAGCATGACGCGCGGGTTTGGTATTCGGATCCCGGGTGTGATCGGAGCTGAGAGATTCTCAGGCGGCCTGAGCGGCTCCTCCCCATCTGCTCCGTGACTCCACTTTTCGGTTGTTGTTGTTGTTGTTGTTTATTTCTGAGTGCGTGTTGGGGGACCAGCAGAGGCAGACCCGAGCCGGAGCGACCCGGACATGGCGGTTTAAAAGTTGTTCGGAAGCGCTGATGTTGCGCGACGCGCGGCTCGGTTTGTTTCTCCGGAGATCCGCGCTCACAGCGCCGGGCTGTTTCCGACCGACCGAGACCGAGACCGAGTCCGAGCTGTAGAACCGACACACACACACACCGTGCGCCCGGCAGGGAGAGGACAGGTTCTGAGCGTCGGTTCGGACTGTAATGTGTTCCGACGGGTCGCTGTCCACGTCTGTATTTTCCCGGCGAGCTCCTGAGGGCTGTCAGTGCCGTTCACGTGCATGTGCTGCGCTGCTGTTCGGACAGATGCGCGCTCCGATCAACTTCAGAACCAGAACCAACGCTTGAACTCCGAGCCAGACATTCCATGGACTGGGACTGATTTTTCTGATAAAGAAGCCCGACGGTGTTTTTTTTTTTGTTTTTGTTTTTTTTAATAAAGATCCGAGTTCTGTGTTCTGATTCGGTCCAGATCGCCTCGATTCAGATCCTTCCGGGTTTTTTTTTTTTTTTTAAATAAACAATCTGCTGGACATTTTCCATGTTTTTTTTTTTTGTCTGTGTTTGTGTTGATTTCTCTGACTCTGACTGCGCACCGAGGACACCGAGGCCACTGATGTAAATCGAACCGAGCCGTGAGTGAGAGAGAAACGCGCGCGCTGCCCGCCCCGGAGCGCCTCGTGCTTGTGGCCCGAAGGAAACGGAATAACCCGCAGACCTCGGTGTTCGTGATGCTGTGTGTGGAGATGGTGCTGCTGCTGTGCCTGCTGCTGCTGTGGACGTGTGCGCTGAGCCAGGAGCCCGGATCCAAGGTGATGGCCGACCGCTACGCTGTGTACTGGAACCGCACGAACCCCAGGTGAGCCCGCGCCTCTTATCCTCTGCCAGATGTTCTCAGGTGGTCTCACAGTGCCGAAATACGCAACAATAAACTAACTTTCACCATCCGCGCGCGCGTGTGCGAGTGTGTGTGTATATATATATATATATATGTGTGTGTGTGTGTGTGTGTGTGTGTGTGTGTGTGTGTGTGAGGAGAGAAACGCGCCTGGCTGCTCGAGGCCGGGGTGACGCGCGGGGCTCGTGCAGGAGAAGGCGTCGGGGTGTCCTGTTAGAATCCGCAGTGCTGCTGTTATGAAACGGTTATTTAATAACGGAGGGTTTGGAGAAGGACCCCGATGCCCAGTTCTACCCTGCAGGAGTTCACACTGAGCGCCGAAGGCGGAGACAGACGGGGATCATTCAAAGTGCGCGCGCTGACTGGCGCGCGCGCGCGCGCGCGGCCGCTTTTTAAACGAGTCGCATTTAATTCATTAAAACGATGAACCGTCCACGCAGCACCTCACCGGGCAATGCGCGCGACGCTCCAGGATGCTGGAACAGAATCACTTCACATTTCACACCACACCTCACCACACCTCGCCTCGCGTCGCCTCGCGTCGCCTCGCGTCTCTCAAACCTGATGTTCCTGCCTGAAGTGTTTTCTGATCGGATGGAGATGCAGAACGCACAGCGATCTCAATGTCTACAAATCCATCCATCCATTACATCTCTCATTCATCTTCACCTTCTTGCTCTGATATTCCAGCAGATGAAAAAAGATTTTCAAATATAAATCACCTCCATCCATTTAACCCCCAGCTCTCTTCAGATGGACAAGATAGGCCTCGAAATATTTATATTACATTTCTCTGGGAAATAAACTAAAATATACCATCAGCAGGAAAAAAAAAAAAAAACCCAGATGTGTACAGTAATAGTTTCTGAAATGTTTACAGGAATCTTTTCTCGAGAACTTTATTTATTATGGTGGGCTGAAGGTTAATGCACTGCAAAGAGGAGCTGGGGGTAAATTTTACATCTTAAAACCTGAACTGCATTTTCTACACATTCATTTTTACAATGTTCTCACGTGTCGGAAACAAAAGGAGATTTGAATCACGTGTGAATTACTCATCTATTTCCTTCATACTTTAAATACTTTAAATCATTTCTGGAACAAAGTCAGGCTCTAATAATAATAATAATAATAATAATAATAATAATAGTAATAATATAAGTAATAATAATAACAATAAGTATAATAATAATAATTATTATTATTAGTAGTAGTAGTAGCAGTAGTAGCATTATTATTATTATTATTATTATTATTATTATTATTATTATTATTATGATTTTATCTGTTTAATTTCGTCTTGAACTTGAAGAAATCAACAAGCCTCCTATAATAAGCAGAGTAAGCTGAGCTACAGTTGTTATGCACATCTGTTCCTAACAGAAAGACAATCATCCTAAAAGTTAAATTCATTTGATTTTCTGTTCCATGTTCATCACTGGGCTTGAACTGCACACAGTTACTTGAAAATAAATGACTCGTTTTAAAATAACTGACTCAAGAACAGAGTGGAAACCTGCTGAGCGCAGGACTGACCTGAAGTACCAACAGTACAAGCTCCATACTAATCCATACTCACAGTAGATCCACATGCAGCTACTCATTAGATACAGACTCGGGAAGGCCTTATTTAACACGTTCCACCCGTTTTGTTATAATAAATTTCTTTATTCTGTAACAGGATCTCATTAGTTGTGTGAAAGTGCCTCAAGCCCAGGTGGATCCCCTGATTATTATTTCTGCTTTCATTCGAAGATGGAGTTTTACATCCTCAAATTATTCATCTAACATAAACTGTCAGTTTATAAATTAAAAAAAAAGTTTTATGGTATGAACTTGGCTTAAAATGTCTAAAATGTACTATGATATGAAAAAAAATAAGGATTTAAATATTTAACCCTGAAGCTACTATAACAATAAAAAGTTTTATTTATTTATTTATTTACTCCCACCACACAACATTTAACTGGATTTTGAACTTTTGCATTTGCAAAACTAACTTCTCAGTACAGTGTGTGTGTGTGTGTGTGTGTGTGTGTGTGTGTGTGTGTGTGTGTGTGTGTGTGTGTGTGTGTGTGTGTGTGCCCTCTTGCTTTAGCTTAGTGGTCAGCATGTCTCCTTTGCTTTGAGTAGTGTTTATTTATGCACTACTTTGTTCAAACACAGCAATGCAATGTCAAGTTTAATCTGATATATTATGCTGATAGACACACTTTCATTAGAGTCCACATTTTTTAGCCCAGTTGACTGGCGGCCCTGTCGAGAAAAAGCAATTTACTCCAGATGTGCGGGTGAATACAGTAGCTTACAGAAAACCTGAATAATAATATTAATAACAACATCAACAACAAAACAACAACAACAGTAATAATAATAATAATAATAATAATAATAATAATAATAACAACAACAACAACAACAACAACAACAACAGTAATAATAATAATAATAATAATATTAATAATAATAATAATAATGCATTAGTAGTAATAATAATAATAATGTATCTGATATTGTTTTGCAGTAGTCCTTGGATAAACTTTTTTCTGTTCAGTTATTATAAGTTTGCTCAGTGTTCAATGGAAGAAACTTTATAAAAGAAAGGCTGGATGAATAGTGATTTAGTTTGACTGTATTTATCTACACTCAAGTAATACTTTTCTTTTTGTCTGCGATGAATAGAGGCTTATAGGTACAAGTGGATAGTGAATGTGACCGTACAATGTGAAGAGCAGACTAAAAGAGCATAGGCCTGTGTAGGAGTCTTATGGAGTCTTATGGTGTTTTCTAGAGAATTCAAATGAATACAGCTTCTTTAAGTCCTCAATATGGGTGCAATATATATATATATATATATATATATATATATATATATATATATATATATATATATATATATATATATATATATATATATATATATATATATATATATATATATATATATGATCTCATCATGAAACTGGCACATTTTCCAAAGACACAACATCAAAGTTGAATAAATATTTCCATGTCCAAGTTTATTTGTGAATCAATGCTTCAAAATCTTTAGTACATGCCTGGGAGATAATATCATATCAAAATATGTACATATGGTGAACACAGTTTTTGAAATAATTCCAATACTTCCTAAGTTTTGCCTTTTTAAATTTTCTTTTGCTCAATTTTGTGCCAAGAGAAAGACCTCATTATTGTCACGTCCCGCTGAGCCTCTGCTCAGGTCTCCACAGGTCCAATAACCAGATCAATCAGAGCGCATGTTCACGCATAGTGAACCTACGGAATTTGCATGTGCATATAAAATTTCATAAATAAGCACCAGACCTAAAACGGGATCGATGATATATGTGCAACTTTTCCTGTCCACATTTTTTAACTATAGAAAATAAAGAAAAGTTGAATATGTAAAACACCATCAATCAGCTCAGTGTCACTCATTACACATTTATTATCTAAAGCTATTATTAGTGAATAGAAGCTGTTCATGCTGTCCATGTTACTGACTTTTCTGAGTCCTGATAATTTGATGCTGCTGCTTCTTCAAGGAATATAATCCTACATCCACCAGGATTTACTGCATATTGGCCTCAGACATTAAAAATGGGGAAAACAATTTTTTTCTCTAAATCTGCAGAAAATGTAAAAGGTCAGAGTCGCACATGTACACATTTCACTACCAGTTTTGGGATTAGACCCATACATATATAACTACATTTGGTCTTTGAATTACCTCTCTCTCTCTCTCTCTCTCTATATATATATATATATATATATATATATATATATATATATATATATATACACACACACACACACACACACACATATATATATATATATATATATATATATATATATAGTGTGTGTGTATGTATAAACAAAACCCAGGACCTGCAGAGCACCAACAAGGTGAAATCCAAACTGTATTATTAGTGAAGCCGGATTTTTTGTATTTCACCTTGTTGGCTCTCTGCAGGTCGGTCCTGGTTTGTGTTCTCACACCTCCACTGAAGAGCTGGACTGCTAACTGATTTAATTACTCAGCTGATTCCCACTGCTGTTCCTAATGGCTGTAGTGAAGTGAAGAGACTCATTTTTGGACCTTTCCCATGCTTAAGAAGTGCCCAGTGAAGAGGGCTAGAAGCAATCGCACCCTCCCTCTCTGTCCCTCCCTACCTCCCTCCTATCCTCCCTTTTTCTCCCTCGTCGTAGTGACTCTCTCTCTGGTTCCCAACACCATGCTGGGCTGAGAAAATTAATGAATATGATTTTGCTTCGCTTGTGTCTCAGCCGTTTGGCTGCATTTCACAACCGCCAAGGACCTGAACACGGGGGTCACATGTTCACACGGCAGCAGCATGTATTCATCCGTAATGTGCTCGTGTGGTTATTAGTGAGATTGTTTCATGACGGTCCTATCATAAATAAACTTGATTAATAGATGATATAGTGTAAAATGTACGTTTTGTGATTCACATCATAAAGCCTATACTTATTAACCAGACCAAGAGGAAATATCCTTCTTGGGTTTTTTTTTTTTCCAGATCACAAGTTATAATTTCACATACAGTAGAGGCCTGCGATTCAAATACGAGTGTATAGATCAGCTGTTTTAAAGAAAAAAACAACTTTCTGTGTAACCCGCCCTTTGGATTTGTTTTCTTTTGGTCAAGGTGACTCGGTATCACAGCAAGTTCTGTCCTTCACCCAAACAGTGGCGTTTTCCCACCACATGTCTCAGAACCCATGTGAGAACAGAAGACGTCTCTAATCTCCGTTTACAGGAAAAAAAACAACGAAACGAAACGATATCGTTGCTTAGCACCCATTCATAGAACCTGTATAACCGCAACGTTAGTCATGCAGGGAGTTCACTGGGACGGCCTTAAATTCCCGATCAATAAAAGCTGCACAAACAAAGAAACATAACTGTCTGTGAACAACATCAAAATGTCTTTGTTTACACAGTGAAAACATTAAAATTATAACTGTGCAAAGCTGGTCACAAAGTCCAGAACCAAACATTTATGTTGCACAGTTCAGTATTTCACACCAATGGAATAGTAAACGTGTAGGAATGTGAAGTGTAATGAGTTTAATGGTTATAACATTTAAATATAATAAAATCAACCTTGTTTGTAGATAATTCCAGTTCCTTTTGTTTTCTATTTGCGATGCCTAATTCCGAACCGTGTTTCTGTTCCAGTGGCTTTCCGCTGTTGGTTCCACGGTCCGGTACCTGATACGTTTCTCTGATAATCACGCCACGTGGTTTTTTTCCACTATACTGTAAATACGGAAACTGGCCTTCAAATTAAAAGTTCTTTCAATTTTTATTTTTATTTTTTTATCCTTCTCTTCTCTCTTTTAAGTATTTTAAGTTTATTTGATCCATTTGAACATTTTAACCCGCCTTTGGAGTGTAACCTGCAGGATAATTATCCAATTATATTTTTTTAGTTTTTTAATAAAACTGTGGCGACCACTGAGAAAAAACAAACAGCCAAAAGGAAAAAAAGAAGATTTTTGTAGTTTTCAATAAAAAAATTGTGAAAACTAAAAAAATAAATATATATATGGTTGTTAAATAATGAAATACTGTATATTCAAATAATTAAAAACTTTAACTTTTTTTTTTTTAAATATCTCACGTTAATGACTGAGGCTTGAGGTGTAAAGAAAATAATAATAATAATAATAATAATTTAAAAAAAATATATATATATATATACTATATCTTTACATCCCTAGAAGGTAAAACAAAAATTTTCTGTTTGTTGAATTTTTGGAACTTTGAGAACACACACACACACACACACACACACACACACACACACACACACACACACACACACACACACACACACATTGCTTTTCTTTCTGTGAAATGGAACAGATTTGTAAATACGTTCACAGTTGTGTGTGCTTATGAGCACTAACTATGAGCAGTAGTATTTAAACCAGTTCTGCAGATTGAAATAACAGTCGTTTGATGATTTTCAGAGTGATAGTGTCTGTAAATCCCAGTAAAGATGGCTGGTGATGTGTAGCCATCACGGCGTGGTGGTTGAGTCTGGAGTCGACTTTCCGCCTGCCCGGGATTAGTCGCACATGGGCGAGCGTTGAAGGACTGCAGCTGCTTTTTCTTTTATCACGTCTGATTCGCTTCAAACTGAACACAGAATAGATTTCATTTCCCATCTTCCTTTACTTTTCCTGATAACACTGCTCTCCTTTGTGTTTGATATTTGATGGATGGACGTCGGTGAACATTTATTGTCATATGAAAGATAAAGATTACATTCTCAATTTGTAATTCTATTTTCGTACAAAATATTATTATTATTATTATTATTATTATTATTATTATTATTATTATTATTATCATTATTACAAATTTGCATACTTTTACACACACACACACACACACACACACACACACACACACACACACACACACACACACACACACACACACACACACACACACACACACACACACACACACACCATTGAATTAAACTCATGCTGAATAATGGGGTGGATGATTGTTTATTTAAAAAAAAAACCCAGTATATATCCTGTGTTAGTAAAATGAAAGGGACAGTTGCATGCTCTAAGACTATTAAAGATATTTTCCAACAGTCCGACTTCTCCAAATCTACCATTTTCTGACTATCAGTACGTTTCATTCCGCAGCTACAGCAGCAGCTACAGCATTCTGCACTCACAGCTTCACACCGTCATATTCAATCCATTAGAATTTCCAAAAGGTGGTGATTTTATTCCACCTTTTCGGACTCTGATAGGGAGGCGATTGGTTCAGGGTGTTCCTGTTCAGCCACATGCTCCAATGAACCGTTTCCAGAGGTCCAAGCTACCACATGGTTTAATTTTCATGCCTTTAGTGTGTTCTGATAAATTTTGTCGTTCCCAAACTCAGATTGATAGACAGAAGTGGGAAGTCACTAAATAAACTCCCATTGCTGGACAGACAGCGTCGCTTGCTCCAAAGCGGCTCACTTCCAAACGTGCTGTAAATATTGACCGGGCTCCCACACACCAGCACCAGCGGTCCCTCTCTTCCTCACTCTATCCTTCTGTCGGCCTGAAAGACCAGCATTGTTCCCTCTCGCTGTCGCCTTGCCACGGCCCGGGTCGAAAGTATGCATGTATTTAGAGAAATAGAAGGGAAGTTTGGGGGTGGGGGGGTTGGGGTGGGTGGGGGGGGTGGATGGGTGGATGGGAAAAGGACTGAATAGAGAAGGACTCACAACATTGCTTGTAATACTCCAAGTATCAGTGAAGAAACCGGGAACACTGCAGGTTCGAGACTTTAGCCTGAGGTGAATATTGTAGTTTTGGGAGGGTGGGTAGGATTTCTCGGCGGGTGTGGCACTCAGGTGAGGTTTTTAGGCATGTACACTTTATATAGCATTAGACAATCTGAGTGTCATTTAAGAGCCTGGGATAACCTGGGATAACATTCAGTATTTGCCTCTATTAATAAAAACGGTTTTAGGACTGATGGCAGGCCAGAGGCTGCTGGAGAGACGGCTGTCCTGGCCCACATTCCTTCTGTATTTTATTGGGATGCATTTCTTCCTTCAGTGTTTTTGTATTAGTGTTGGAATTGTTATATTATTAAAAACAAGTTATACAACTAGAGGTTCATAACTGACCTGAATATCTGAACACTTGCACAGACATGTTGGATTGTTGTATAGAGCGACTGAGATTATATCTATTTGGAAATATTGACGATTGTTAATTTGGTTAAGTCGTGTGATATTTCAAACAGTCGAGGAAAATGATACACAACTGTTGGACTTATTTTCTGGATAGTATTTCTCAGGGCGTGCAGCTCATTTCTTAAGTGAATATTCAACACTTTATGATATGACTGTGTTGTTTTACTTCTAAGTTGACAAGACAATCAGTAGAATTTTTGGCTCCACCAAGGAATTCCAAAGATAATGTTCCCAATTGTCTCGCACGAGTGCGAGTAACACCATTCATGGTTTTTTATTTTTGTTTGTTTTTTTTTTTAAAACTGGAACTGACTGGAATTTGTTTATTCAGTCTTTCTGACTGTAGGGTCCCTGGAGTCCTGAGATTCAGACCCCCGTGTTTCCTCCTAGCCCCCACATTCAGGAGGTAATACTGTGAAGTCACTAACAAGCTTAAAAAAACCCAACAGCTATTTGTCCTGTAGGAAAATCTCCCCTTTTAGCCCCTTCCTGGTTCAGATGCCCCTTTGCTGACGTTCAGTATTCACATTCATTAGTTTAGGAACCTAATGAGATGAGTCCTGGAGTGCTTTAAGCTCTCGGCTTATATAGAGGTGAGAAGAACTGCCAGGGACACGGCAAGTGTTCCAATACTTTTGCAAAGAGAAAGTTCTAATACTCTAGTACTGTACTTTTTAATGTTTCGACTTTTTTCACTTTGAATACTCTATATATTTCTGCTTATTCTGTTCACACACACACACACACACACACACACACACACACACACACACACACACACACACACACACACACACACACACACACACACATTTATATACTGTATTAGCTATAAGTACTAATATTAAACAGAGAATAATACACACACACACACACACACACACACACACACACACACACACACACACACACACATTTATATACTGTATTAGCTATAAGTACTAATATTAAACAGAGAATAATACACACACACACACACACACACACACACACACACACACACACACACACACACACACACACACACACACATTTATATACTGTATTACCTATAAGTACTAATATTAAACAGAGAATAATATACACACACACACACACACACACACACACACACACACGCACACACATGCAAACACACACACACACACACACACACACACACACACACACATTTATATACTGTATTAACTATAAGTACAAATATTAAATAGAGAATAATACACACATACACACACACACACACACACACACACACGCACACACACACACACACACACGTACATGCACACACACACACACACACACGTACATGCACACACACACACACACACACACACACACACACACACACACACACACACACACTTGTGTAAGGCACACACACACACACACACACACACACACACACACACACACACACACACACACACACACACACACACACACACACACACACACACACACACACACACACACACATTTATATACTGTATTAGCTATAAGTACTAATATTAAACAGAGAATAATACACACACACACACACACACACACACACACACGTGCACACACACCACACACCACACACGCACACACACATGCACACACACACACACACACACACACACACACACACGCACGCACACACACACACACACCTGCACGCAAGCCTGTGTGCACACTACACACACACACACACACACACACACACACACACACACACACACACATTTATATACTGTATTAGCTATAAGTACTAATATTAAACAGAGAATAATACACACACACACACACACACACACACGCACACGCACACGCACACACATGCACACACACACATTTATATACTGTATTAACTATAAGTACAAATATTAAATAGAGAATAATACACACACATATACACACACACACACACACACACACACACACACACACACACACACACACGCACACACGCACACACACACACACACGTACATGCACACATGCACACACACTTATATACTGTATTAGCTATAAGTACTAATATTAAGCAGAGAATAATACACACACGCACACACACACACACACACACACACACACACACACACACACACACACACACACACACACACACACACACACATTTATATACTGTATTAACTTTAAGTACTAATATTAAACAGAGAATAATACACACACACACACGCACACACATGCATGCACACACACACACACACACACACACACACACACACACACACACACACACACACATTTGTATTAGTGTGATAATTGGTGATGGTTGTCCCGTCACATGTTGGAGCTCTACTCTTTCGGGATAGCGTTTCTGGACGGCCTGATTAGTGACGTGATGAATTTGGTGTTATGGCTACACAGCTCGAGTGGAAGAAGTTTGATGCTAAAAAGTCTTTTCATTCTGAGAGATCCATCTGATTACTGTAAGCACGTCTTTAGGACTGAGCCAGTGTAGAAATAAAAGTGGGCACATTTGTTATAATGCGAAAGGCCGACGTGGCAGATCGAATTTTATTCCACATCTGACGATTTTTCAAGCTTAAACTGAAAGGCTAAAACTTATTGAGCTTAAAACTGGCAGCAAAACAAAGTAAATGTATCATGAGTCATCCTAAAATAATAATAATATAATATGCTGTGTCGTACCATCGGTAACTTTCCAGTCTTTTTATTGTTGTAAGAATTTTGCCAAAAGGAATAGGAAAACCTGCGAAAAATAACCGATTTGGTATCAAAATACAAACCACAGCTGTAAATTCCAGCTGCTGTATCATTTAAAATTGTTTTTTTTTTTCTTTTTACTGAATAGATCTGTCAGACAGAATCAAAGAGCATTCGATGTACTGTACAGTATCTGGTGAATGAAAGGTAACCCCAACACGGCTCTTCATTCAGCGGCTACTGTTCATGACGGCGTTTTATCTTCATGAGACACGCGCTGCCTTTCCAAGAGCTTCAGCGGAACTCATCCCTTCTTTCAACCCTCAACCCAACCCTGCTGTTCCGTCACATACAGAACGCAGCGATGTTAGACTATGTTGAACGAGTGATGTTAGACTAGCTAGAGCGCATTCACTTCTGGGCTGTTTAGCTGATTAGTTTTCTTTTTTTCGGGGGGGGGGGGGGGTGTGCAGTTACTTGTGCATAATGGTGTGCTATGTTTTAAAAAAAACATTTAAATATATAATACATTTTATTTTGAACAAAAAATAAGACTGAAAATTCAGGCATTTACACGAAGGGAAACATTATATACTATTCTCTGAAAAGCGAAGCTCTGAGATTGTTTTTGGTGCGAACTCTCAAACCCTGTACACGTATCCGCCGTAGATCAAGATCAATTCATTTTAATAACCTGTTCACTGATAAAGGGAAAGTCTGTTGGGCTTTTCACACCCGGGCCTAGCGGCTCATCAGGGCGGTGCCTATCCCCGGTTTCTGTAGCGTGAAGCGACCAGGTTCCCAGTTCAACTTTTCCTGGATGGGACGCTAGTCCATCACAGGTTCCCTTCCCAGTATATTTTTACTGGTACCCATTTATACTGCTGGTGAACAGAGGCACACTTGGGGTTAAGACCTTGCCCAGGGGTCTTAGCACAGTGGGGGTCTAACTGGGATTTGAACACACAACCTCCTGATCATGAGCACAGTACCCTAACCACTGTGCCACCGGCCCCACACTTGTTCACTGAAGGAAATGAAAACGATGGAACCAAACACCCAATTGAGTCTCAAGATTTAGAAACTGTAGCTTTACAGAACCTCCAGTGGACTAACTGGGTTATCAGCGGCCGGGCGTGTGTCTCACTGTCCGCGGGGGGGGAGGTTCATGTAAAAGAACCATTGCCGACTTTCGTCAAGAGGAATTGCATCGCCGTCAGCATATTTCTGCCCTGCGATGGCCTGGTGAGCCGTCCAGCGTGTACTCTGAATTCACCCCGAGTCGGCTGAGATGGGCGCCAGTCTCCCCGTGACCCTAATTAAGATTCAGCGGTTAAGAAAATGAAATGAATGAGCTTTACAGAACATTTCAAGAACACAACAATATTTTTCCATTATTTATTTTTTTTCCCACCTGATTAATGATGACATCGCATCACCTGACCTGACTTTTATACCGCTCCTGAAACGTGCCCTGATGTTTTTTCCTATGGGAGAAATCTGTCGTATATTTGGATTTAGCGTCTCGACTCGGTACTTACGGTAAATATTTTTCCTTGCTGCATTTCAACCTTGTATGAAGTGCATGCACTGAGCTTCGACGTGTCGCTACATCTGACATCACGTTTACACGTAACACTACAGACTGCATTTTGTGAACATTTTTGTCGCCAAACGTATGAAATTGATGAAGACGAGTAAAAATTGCATCGGAATAATATTAGCAAAAAATTATTTTGAAGTATTTTAATTATTTTTAGTAGTACAGTAGGCCTCCGTTTTTCACGATGGTTTAGCTCTGGCCCCTCCCATGGATCCTGAAAATCCGCGAGTTATTGATGCGGTCTTAAAACCCTATGTATGATATCAGATGCGCTAAAATCTGTTTGTTAAACCTCCATTCTATATCCAGTCTTATTCATTAATACAGTAATAATGCAGAAAAATGTTGTAATGGTTCAGTAAAAACTTTTAAATTTTGTACTGTGATAATATTTATGAATAAATCAAGCGCTCAGGCTCCTTACCAGAAGCTCGAGAAGATGCAGGGTGTCTGAGTGACATCAGAGCGTTTAAATAATCATTAAAAACACTCGAAAAAAATTTACTTCACAATTCAGGCAATCACGTTTGATAACGTGTGCGTGAAGGAGGAAAAAAAGAGGTGTACACATCATCTGCAACCAATCAGCAGGAGGGAGAAACAAAAGCTCTCAGCCATTGGCTAAATTCGAATCACGTGCCAGTTACTTCCAGGTTT
>CM045749.1:28161728-28164228 GCA_024760905.1 Plotosus lineatus | reverse complement strand
ATATATATATATATATATATATATATATATATATATTAACCAACATAGTATAATTATGATTTATTTTATACATATTAAGTGCACTCAACAAGATTTTTATAAAAGTGTATTTTTCATATATGAAAGTAAACGATCCTGCGGAGTACTTTTATGCTCTTTGAGTCTTTGTTGCTGTACTGTTTGAGAATATAAAACCAAAAACATTTTGGGGCTTCAAATTTTTTCGACTCTCCCTTTCCGGATTTCATGCCACATTTCATGGCCGTCAACAGCCCTCCTCTCACGCTTACTTAAGTTTACAGTACAATGATGGCTGACTTTTGGGGGATGGTGGAGGGTCAAAGCTTTCTGATAAGTGCCCATCGTCCAGGGGAAGAGTGTGTGTGTGTGTGTGTGTGTGTGTGTGTGTGTGTGTGTGTGTGTGTGTGTGTGTGTGTGTGTGTGATGGGGGGGTGTTAGGTGATCACATGATGCCGCGTTTTCCCCTGATGACTCTTGGCACGCAATGTTGAATGTCTTCACCAGCCACCAAGCACCGCCTTCAAAAAGATTCGCCTAACCTCCAGACAACAGGCAGAAGCCAATGAGAAACATTGCTGCTTCTGGCACTTTGTGTTGCCATGGCGGGATTTGGAAGACCTCCTTTGTCTACATGATACCAGTTCTGAGGTTTCTAGAAATGTGTTTGGGCTTAGTACAGGTTTTTTGTTTTTTTTTTAAATCTACTATAAGACATTCTGTATTCTCCTCTATGTTTTGGTGATGTCAGCATTTAGACTCATGGGAAGGGCTACACTGCAGAGACGTGCTGTCTTTAACCCCAGCTGTACGGCCGTACTAATCAAGCTATGTTTATTGATAACTTTTTAATATTTAATGACTAGTAATCTCAAGCCCTATTTTATATATATATATATATATATATAAAAAGAGGTCGGCTTTGCTGATCACACGGCACAGAAGGTGGGGAATGTGAATAAATTGGTTGTTCCAATCAGGGCTGTAAGGTACTGACAGATGCTCTGAAACACAGGCCTGCCTCGTCTTTTTGCATGAAGAAGATAGTGTACCATTAAAAAAAGAGGACACATTGATTTCCATTGTTCTACTTTGTTTAAATACTCCTGTGCCATTACTTGCTTCTCTGAATGGCCGATCAATAAAGCATCGCCGATGTGATAAGAGTGGATAGCGGGAGAATTTGTTTTCTTCGTGGCCCTTGCAATAATTAACACCCCACAGTACACCGTGTCGAGTTGAAGAGAGAAAAGCACGTAGTCTGTGTTTACGGCTAATCTGGAGAGATGCTGCTGTTTAGGTTGAATTAAAGGCCGTCACGTTGACATATCTTTGATGCTAGACGTATGAAAGTGAGAGTTTCCAGAAGGATAACCTTTGTGCTTTTGTGCTTTTCGACTTTCTTTGAACTGCATCCAGTGATGCCGGTACCGCTGACTAGCTGTAGGAGAGAGAGCTGATCTCACAATCACCCCAATCTTGTCTCTTCTTCATGGGTGGTGCAGGTGGTGAGTTACTTTAAGAAACATAAGCTGCATTTTGAGGAAACCTGCAGCTTTCAATGTTGGCCTAACAGGGACTTTTATTGTTTTAACCATTCGCCATGTCGACCAATAGCATTGTAGCAAAAGTGGTTAGCACGTCCACCTGACAGCAAAAAAGGTACTGGTTTCGAACCCTGGGCTTGGACATTTCTGGGTGGGGGTTTGCATGTTCTCCCTGTGCTTGTGTGTGTTTCCTCTGGGTACTCTGGTTTCCTCCCACAGTCCAAAAACATGCATATTAGGCTAATTGGCTGTTCCAGATTGCCCCCAGGTGTGAGTGTGAATGGTTGTGTATCTGTGTTGACTCCACAGTGGTCTGGTGAGCTCTTTAGGATGTCGTGTACCTTCGCCCAGGGTCAGCTGAGATAGGCTCCAACTTCCCAGTAGCCGTAGTAGGATTAAACGATTCAGCAAATGAGTTTGCTGGAGAGATTAATGGAAATAAAACCGGAACAGGGAGAAGTCACATGGTTTCCACGCTAGTAGAGGTTGCTTAAAAAAAAAAAAAAAAAAAAAGATCTTAGTATTGTATACAAAAGTCTATTTATATCAGTGTGGCAGATTCAAATGAACATTTTTATACTGCTGCTGCTGCTGCTGCTACTTCCCCCCACCCTCCCTCTTCTCCTGCGCCTCCTCCTCATCCTCGTCCTCCTCCTACAACTGCTGCTCCCAACAACAACAATAATAATAATAATAATTCAAACAAGAACCGAATCAGTATTACTCTTATATTACTTTAATTTTCCATCTTTCACATAAAAACTATAATAAACGAAGAACAAACAGCATCACGGCACCTTTTGAAAAGCTGTAGTTTGGCAGGATGTAGTCGTATGGATGACTGAAACATGACCGTTATTGGCACTACTGCTCTGAACACCACATCAAGGACCTTTAGAGAAGTATAAACATCCCAAAAGAAAGAAATGTGCATC
>CM045749.1:28141728-28156728 GCA_024760905.1 Plotosus lineatus | reverse complement strand
AACGTATTTTTGTATGTTGTTCTGTGTTTTTATAGATGAAGAGAGAATCACCATGGATATGAGTTTTTTTATTTATTCCACTTATGATTGTCACAAGTTTCCAAATCGTGAACTGACTATAACTCACAGAGAAACCCTACTCTGCACTCTTCTGTTGTAATCAATAGGAATTAAGCCATTACACTGCACAGACACGCCCACAGAGCAGCTCCACTGTCTTTAAACTGAACAAATGTGTCGATGGCAATGGCTGCACATACACTTAGATGATTGTGCGTTACTCCCTAATTACACTTTAAAACCCAGCCGGTGCTTAGTACTGGGCAGTAAGCTTTCTCTCTGACTCGCCAATCTCTCATTATTGGTGGATGAGAAGATTAACTGCTTTGCTGCAAATTACTGTTCGGATAATCATGTTGTGAGGAGGACGTCACTGTTTGGCTAAACAAACAAACAAAAAAATGTTAGGATGCAACATACCAGTGATTTATTCGACCCTTTAACAAGTGTAGATTTCCCCACACAAATTCAAGGTGGGGTACCCCCTGAAAATCTCACCAGAATATCACACACACACACACACACACACACACACACACACACACACACACACACACACACACACACACGCATGCATGCACACACACGCACACACACACACACACACACACACACACACACACACACACATGCACACATGCATGAACACACACACACACACACACACACACACACACACACACGCATGCATGCATGCACACACACACACACACACACACACGCATGCATGCACACACACGCACACACACACACACACACACACACACACACACACACACACACACACACATGCACACATGCATGAACACACACACACACACACACACACACACACACACACACACGCATGCATGCATGCACACACACACACACACACACACACACACATGCACACACACACACACACACACACACACACACACACACACACACACACATGCACGCATGCATGCACACACACACACACACACACACACACACACACACATGCACGCATGCATGCACACACATGCACGCATGCATACACACACACACACACACACACACACACGCATGCATGCACACACACACACACACACACACACACTCACACACACACACACACACTCTATTACTACTACTTACGATACTACTTATAGTTGCGCGGGGCGCTGGGGGGCGTGAAATGTTTTTTTTTCCTTCCTAGAGGGGGCGCACAGAAAATAATTGAGAAGCACTGCACTAATTTAAAAATATTATTAAAAAAAGCCTTTCAGAGCAAAATCCGCGAGTATGCAGGGCCACAAATGTTGAATCACGAATGGGCGGGGGTTTACTGTATAACCCAAACTGGTCTAAACCAGATTTCAGAAGGATATAATGAAGGCTGTTAGATATTTCTGCTCAAAGAAAAAATAAGTGCAACAGTTAAAACCTCCAGTAGAACTGTGGCAGGAAAACCTGCAGCTCATTTCCTTTAAAACTCCACACGCACTTCCTGCGAATCTAATTTTTATTAAAGAAAAACAATGTAAAGCTCGTCACAAAGCTATTTCATTCATTTTCTGAACTGTTTAATCCTAAGTAGGGTCACGAGGAGGCTAGCGCCCATGTCAGCTAACTCCAGGCATGGGCAGGGTACACCCTGGACAGCTCGGCAGGCCATCACAGGGCCAACACTCACGCAATCATTCACACTCACACTCTCGGGTGATCTAGGACAGATGGTTAACCTATTGTGGGAGGAAACCAGAGAACCCAGAGGGAACCCACACAAGCACGGGAAGAACATGCAAACTCCACACAGAAACGCTCGAGCTGGGAATCCAGCCCAGGACCTTCTTGCTGTGAGGTGGGCGTACTAACCGCTACGCCAGCATGCCGTCGTATAAGTTATTTTTGATAAGTTATTTCCATTTGTGGCTCTTTACTGATTTAATTCTTCTTGTCGAAACATTTAATTTCATTATTTGTGGAGCCGTCTTTTCTCTGCAGCATTTCATTAAGGACACCGAATACTTCTGTACAGTAATGTGATCAGAAACATTATGAAAATGTGCTTCAACCCTACTGCATGAATTAAAGATGGACAAACTAGAAGATCTCACAATCAGAGCTTGTTGTGGCTTCTGTTGTTGTTGTTGTTGTTGTTGTTGTGTTGACTTGTCAGTTGTATCACAGATTATCCCGGTATTATTCTTGAGGTATGTGACATAACAAGGGCGGCACGGTGGCATGGTTGTTATCACGTCCGCCTCACAGCCTCGCAGCAAGAAGGTCCTAGCTTCGGTTCTGGGATTGGATTTGAATGTTCTTCCAGTGCTTGCATGATTTCCTCGGGGTACTCCAGTTTCCTCCCACATTCCAAAGATATAAACATTATTGCACCTAATTGGCTGCTCCAAAATACCTCTAGGGTGGGCAGTGGTGCCCCCGGTGGTAGGGTGCTGGATTGCCGATCCTAAGGTTGGTTGTTCAAGCCCCACTGTCAATGGTTGTCACTGCTGTCCCCCCAGTGTACTAACTGGGTTATCAAAGGCCGGCCATGTCTCTCACTGTCTATGGTGGAGGTTCATGTAAAAGAACCATTGCTGACTTCCGACACGAGGAGCCACATAGCCTCCAGCGTATTTCTGCCCTGCGATGGCCTGGTGAGCTGTCCAGGATGTACTCTGCCCTCGCCCAGAGTCAACTAAGATGTGCACCAGCCTTCCCGTGACCCTAATTATTATTAAGAGACTCAGAAAATGAATGACTGAATGAAAATACCCCTTGGTGTGAGTGTGTTGTCCTGTGACGAACTGGTGAGCTGTGCAAAGTGTACTCCGCCTTCACCTAAAGTCAGCTGAGACAATACAGCCACCCTGGAAGGATCAAGCGGTTCGACAAATGATTGACTGAATGAGTGACATAACATGCTAATAATTTGCCCTCAAGTTGATGATAACATACGATTGCCCCAATAGGCTTACGATGCTCGGAGGAGCGTCCACCTCAAAGAAAGAACGTCCTGGGTTTGATTCCTGTGCTCTGGTGTTTCTATGTGGAGTTTGCATGTTCTCCCTGTGCTTGTATGAGTTTCCTCCGGGTAATTCCGTCTCCTCCCACAGTCCAAAAACCTGCAGATTAGGCTAGCGCCAGTGTCCCCGACCCAAATAAATCAAGGCATTAGTTTGGTGTTTTTGTGGTGTGAATGGTACCGTTTTCTGTGGAGACTTTTATAGTTCAATATAAAGTTGCATAAACTGGTGTAAGAAGCCCACGGTCGGCCCACAGTCGGCACTACACACCTCTCTCTTACTCGCTTTGTGCACATTAGGCTAGATTTTAGACAAAGGTGTAAAGTTGTCTTATATGGCGTCTGTACCCAAGGCTTTCTATTGTATCGTTCAATGGCACTGGAACCCGCTGGGAGCACAGCCATGCAGCAGGGCCATGACAGGGCTTTTAGCCTAATGAAGCACTTATTTTTATTTTTGTCATCTGTCCTGTCAAACTGTCTCTGTATCCTACTCTCGCCATCCATTTTTGCGCATGATGTCACATGAAATGTAATATAAAAGCAGAATGGTACAAAATTAATGGTTGGCTGTAGATATGAGTCATTATCAGTAGGTGTCTTGGGGTCAGAGAAGAGTCAGGCTTATAAATGGAGATGTTTGAAACAGAGTCATTTCTAGACAATAAATGGATGAGATTCATCCAAGCAGAATGTATAGTAACATGTTAGCATAACATTCCCATTAATTTGGATTTTTACACCGCTACTAATATCTCACTCTGTATCAAACCTACAACCTCGGTAGAAATTAAAGTTAAAAAATGATGAGAGGTTCTGTAATGCATGAGGAGGAATTTTGCAACGGTTTATGGTCCACAGGCTACCCGAGGTGGCGGGTGACTTCAAAAATAATCCCGAGTTATTCTGACTTATCACCGTTATCCTTCTAGGACAGATTTCTATTTCAGTGGATGTGGTCCTCTCTAGGCTGCCCCCCCCCCCCCCCCCCAACCCCATCCACAAAGCATGAGGGTTCCCTGAACGGTTTAATAGAAGTGAAGGTTATATCAAATCTTTTGTTTTATGTCTTTCACACTTGTTAGATCCTATCACAAATAAAATACTTATGAAATTATGGTGCAATGTGTCAGACAGCACTCTATACAAACACCCCACCCTACAAAACAATTAGCCTAATGTGCATGTCTTGGGACTGTGGGAGGAAACCGGATTTCCCAGAGGAAATCCTTGCAAGCACAAGGAGAACGTGCAAACTCCACACAGAGGCGCCTGAGCTCGAGCCTCATACCCAGGACCCGTTTGCTGTGAGGGTTTCCTTTGAGCTATGAGGCATTGTCGATTAGATGGGTGATTTACTTTCAGATTATTAGTCTCTTAATTTGTTTTCAAAGATAAAAAACCCCGAATCGCTCTCTAAGGACTTGATATGAGTAGTTTATGCCTGTGAGTCTGGCAAGGATTTAAAAAGATTGCAAAATTATTTAAAATAAACAATTCTACTGTAAGGAAAATTATTTAGAAATGGTGTAAATGTAATTATTGGTATGACTGAAGCACTGAAGCACATGAAGCCTAAGAGCAGACCGTTTCATTTGAAAATAAATCTCCAAGAATCATAAAGAGATTTGAGAAATTTGATCTTCCCAGGAGACACGCTAAAAACAACAACAACAATTTGCTGTCCACAGACCAGGGATGTTTTGGAATAATGTGGTCTGGACAACACATTTTTGGCCACAGTCAGTGCAAATTTAAACAGGATAAGGACCTTATACAAACTGTGCTTTATGGTGGATGAAGTGTTATTGTTTGGGCTTGTTTTGCTGCCTCAGGGCCTGGGCCACTTACAGTCATTAATTCAACCATGACGTCCACTTTATATCAAAGAGTGCGTCAAGATAATATCAGGCCAGCCATCCAAAAGTTTAATAAATAATTTCAATACATTTTTGTGTGTTTTTTTATTCAAGGTTTTTTTTTTTTTTAAAGAGATGAGATTTCCTTTTGGCTTTTTCCCTTTTTCAGTTGTCGCCACAGCGAACGATTCACACGTTTTGATTTGGCAGAGGTTTTTACGTCGGATGGCCTTCCTGACACAACCCTTTAGCAAGGGACAGAAACACGCTGACGGCTTTGCAGCTCCTCTTTACGAAGGTCAGCAAAGGTTCTTTTACATGAACCTCTCACCATAGACAGTGACAGACATGGCCCGCCTTTGATAACCCAGTTAGCTGCACTGGGGGGGGGGGACAGTGACAACCTTGTCGGACTCGAACCCCCAACCTTAGGATCAGTGATCCTGCACCCTATACCACTAGACCACCACTGCCCCTAAAGACATCCAAAAGTTGAATAAATAATTTAAATACATCTTTGTGTGTTTTTTTAATTCAAGGTTTTTAAAAATGCATCACAAATAATCAATACTTTTTGAAGGATAGTCTGATTGACTGTCTAGATGCTGAGAGAGCAGAAAGGCATAAATTATTGTTGATGGGCCTCCATTCCTGGACTGGTACACTATACACATTTAATAAACACAGTCTGGGCTTTCTTTCTTCTTTTTTATGTTGTTTTATATCCTTGATATACATTTTGATTGTTGTGTACACTGAAAATTAAGAGAAAAAGATGTGATTCCTTTACAATTTAAGCAAATTAATTACCTGATGCTTGGCTTGAGATATCCCTACCTCTCCTCAGAGATGACCTCATTCAGATTCCTGGGAGAAAGAACAGACCAAAACACCTGGCATAGACAACAATCGCTCTTTAATTTTATGATCCTTCAGGCATTTCAATACATTGATCTGGTCAAAGAAAGTGTGACGTATAGTTCACACAGGATCGGCAAGTTCGTGAGTGTGGTAGAGAGTAGAGGTGTGGCTAATTACAATCCATTTACCCTGCTCAGGGTTTCAGATTTCTACAAGTGTGCTTCGAATTACAGAATTAAAAGAAAACAAAGAGTGTGCGCGCAATTCTTCTTGACAATCCTGCGACAAACACTGTTGCCTTACTTCACACCTCTGCTAACTGTAGTAGAAGAAAATATTCCACTTCTAAAGATGTACTTATCTCTTCTGGCTAAGTGAGATGGTACACTATAAATGTCCTGGTGTTGTCTAAGTTCAGCAGCTGAACATGTACTGGAGATACTGTGCAGAGCCCTAAAGGCATGAAGCATGATGTTGATTTCTGTCCTAATAACCTTTCCTTCTTTCACTTCGGAACGAATTTGGGAAATGCACTGGAGAACGATTTATTAATTTTCTCCTTAAAGGAGTTACACTATTCTTATAACACCAGCCTAGGACACCTGTGAATGGAGATATCAATCAGGAGCTTCACCTTTATGCAGTGCCTCAATCGTTATATTGTTTTTTTCTGAATAAGAATCTTGGGGTTTTTTTTTTTTTTTGTCTCCTGTTACAGCTCTGCTTCCCAAATCATTCTACAGTATAATTCATCACAGTGTAGTGATAAGCACAACCCCCCAACACACACACACACACACACACACACACACACACACACACACACACACACACACACACACACACACACACACACACACACAAACACTTTTTGCGTTTTATTGGACTTCTACAGGAAATGCTAACCTGGGGTAAAGGGCAATATATCATTTGTGTGGAGAGCTAGTGCTGTAGACAGAAAGCAAGATATTGTCTGTTGCAGTGAGTCAGAGATTATTTTGACCGTCTTGCAGGATTTGGGGCAGGATTAATGTGCTTGGCTAAAGGTAACAGGGTTGAGTGATGGATTTTGCACTTCTCGACAAGGTGTAGATGTAATAGAGCTCTCTTTTTTGTCATGCATCAATTAATTTGTTGAAACGTTTCAGTCAAAATACGGATGAAAATGTTTATTTGTTGATGCAAAACAAATCAGAAAACTGAAGTAAATGGGCCCATCTTATTTCAGCAGATTTTTAACAGGGTGGGGATGATAAGTTGCCTGTGGCTCTTTTTAATATATTCTCAAAGCACTGCATGGTGTAGTCGATGAAGTCAGTCAAAGGCAATCGGTGACCCAAACTGAAACACAAACAGCTGGCTTCAGAGAACAGCCCTATGAATTTGGCCAGCAGTGCAAGCATGGGGCTTCTATTATAGAATTAAAAGAGCAGTCAGAGTGCTGCTAATGTTGCTTCAAGCTCCGTAAAGCTTCCTTTCTCTACAAACACGTCTTGCAATTATTGGGGGACAAATGGAAATCATATGTTCTCAGTTATAACTCAGTAATGTGGACAAAATGTGGGAAATTGTCACGTAAAAGCAGCCTGGTACACAGGAAACTTTGATAGCTCTAATTAAAAAAAAAAAAAGAATGAAAAGAAAGAGAGAAAAAATGTGTAGCTTTTTCATTGCAGCAATAATTTCGTGAGCTGCATTTTTTTTTTTTTCGTATTTAATTTTTTTTCTAAGGGTTCATAGTCGAGTCAACACTTGTAAAACCCCCCTCACGGTGGCTAGTAAGGACCAGCTCCAGTTTCATTATTTTGGCCTCTGCTCAAACGTGAGATGGTCAAGAATAGAGACACTGTTGTGGCGGACTGACAGAATAAAAATCTTGGCTTAATCTGATTCCCTCTGGGGGGAGAAATGACAGTGAAGTTGTGTCCCTTATGTAAACAGAGCAGTTTTTCTAACCTGATGGCGTATTGCATCAGTCTTTATAGAGATCTGGTTGCAGCGTTTGGAGCAAGTGGTCACTAGAATCCTCTGATTCTGTCAAATCCTACAGGTTATAAAGATAAATTCGATTGTCTGGAAACAAGTTCTAAGATATGTGCGTCTGCATTGAGGGCCACAGCAGCTCCCTTTCAGAGCTCATTATACTAGAAGGTTTGCGGCTGGAAAGTCAAGCTGTAGCATATAAAATGGTTGGCGTACTCCAACAGCGTGGAGAACTACTGGTCTCTAGCTTGGTTTTAAGAGTTTGACCTACGTTGATGAAAAGTCTCCGCTCCCTGCTACCCCGCCAATGAAACTGTCACTGTGGTAATTCATTGGCTCGCTGAAAAAGTAATAAGATGGTGGTGGTGGTGGTGGTGAGGGGGAACCATCCCTTACAAGCATACTGTGTTTCCATGATCATCAGATGACTGAAGCTTTGGTCCAAGTGCAAGGAAGCTGCAGATCATGTCAAAACAAAAAATGTGGTGAACTCAACAAATATATCTTTAATTATTACTTTACGGTTTATGATCTGGGGGACAGCCTGATGTTTTAGAGCCTCATTTGAACGAAACAGCTTTCAGTGAGCACCAAAGAAAGGTTTGGTTGGCAAGTACGGATGTTCATTTCATCTGTATCCCTCCTTCTTTCATCAAATCCGACTATAAACATGTTTTAAAAAATTCTGAGCCACTCATACTATTGAATGTTTGCCTCAGTTAACAGGGATTAAAAGGAATATGAATTATTTTGACCTGATTACATCTAATTTACATCCCTTTTCATATTCTTCTCCTGGTTTTATTTATTAAAAAAACATTACAAATACAAGGGCAGTGGTGGCCTGGTGGTAAAGGTGCTGGATCACTGATCCGAATGTCAGGGGTTCAAGCCCCAATATCACCGGGTTGTCACTGTCCCCCCAGTGCACTAACTGGGTTATCAAAGGCTGGCCGTGTCTCTCACTGTCTATGGTGTGAGGTTCATATAAAAGAACCATTGCTGACTTTTGTCAAGAGGAGCTGCATAGCCATCGCGTGCTTCTGCCCTGCGATGGCCTGGCGAGCTGTCCAGGGTGTACTCTGCTCTCACCCACAGTTGGCTGTGATGGGCGCCAGCCTCCAAATGAGGATTAAGCGGTCCTGAAAATGAATGAAAGGATTACAAATACATTCCCAAGCCATGAAATATGGCTCAGTAAAAGGTGTTCACTCGTCATTATCACCCTCTTCTTACACTGAATCTGGTGTTGGGCGTCGGGTCGCGGGGGCAGCAGTCTAAGCAATGAGGTCCAGACGTCCCTTTCACCAACCACTTCCACCAACTCGTCCCGGTTGACACCGAGTTGTTCCCAGAGCAGCCGAGAGATATAATCCCTCCAGCATGTTGTAGGTCGGGAGGCATCCTAACCAGATGCCCGAGCCACCAGATCTGACTCCTCTCAAAGCGGCGGAGCAGCGGTTCTACTCCGAACTCCTCCTGGATGGCTAAGCTTCTCACCCAATCTCTAAGGGAGAGCCCCGCCACTCTGCGAAGGAAGCTCATTTCAGCCGCTTGTAATCGTGATCTTGTTCTTTTGGTCACTACCCAAATCTCGTGACCATAGGAGAGGGTTGGAACGTAGACCGACTGGTAAATCGAGAGCTTTGCTTTGCGGCTCTGCTCCTTCCTCACCACGACAGACAATCTCTGCTTCCTCGCTCTCTAATTTGCCAGTATACCACTATTAGGGTTGTGGGTAGGCCGGAGTCTCTATTAACCAACACCGGGTGAAGACGAGGTCCATGAACGGCTCACCATCACACTGGAACACACACACACAAAACCATTCACCCCTACACATCCACATCTAGGCGCAATTTTTAGCCAGTTAGCATGTTAATGTGCGTGTCGTTGGATTGTGGGAAGAGACTGGAGCACACAGAAATGCCCGCACTCAGCCTGTGACTTGAACCCAGGACCGTTTTGCTGTGAGGTGGACATGCTAACCCCTATAACACTGTGCCGCTCAGAAAGTTTTTGCCATTACGAAACTAGCCGTACCTGAACAGCAACACTGTGAAATAACATCTCAGATAAATACTCAATGCGATGGGAGGAGAAAAAACTTTACATTTGTTCATAGATTTGACCAGAACAGAAGAAAGAAAGAAAGAAAGAAGGAAAGAAAGAAAGAAAGAGCGGTAGAATGACAGAAAGGCCCCCTGTAGCACTGAGGGTTTAAGCAGCTCGGTTTCCTGCAGGGTTTCCAGATCACCATCGCTGCTCCCTTCCTCAACCCGCACTACATTTCAAAGGCTTCCCATTGTCTCCGCCTCCTTGTTAGTTCGTCTGTCTTCCAGCCTCAAGGAAATCGACCCCAGCATCCAAGGTTCCATCAGGGCCTCCACGTGTTGCCAAAAGACACTCCGTGAGCTGGCAGGCGAAGAGGGCTTCAAAGTGGTCATTCGTGTGTTTTGGGGGTGGGGTGGGGGTGGGCGTGGGGTGGGCGTGGGGTGGGGGGTTGAATGTGAACTCTTGGTGGAATCTTGTTTAAAGAGGATAAAGCGGATCTGTTGTGCGAATAACAAAAGCGAGATAATTAAACCCCCATTGGGCTGATACCAGGCTTGGAAGGGTATCCTTATTGACTGACAGCTGGACAATCCTCGCTTCATTTTATTTATGTTATTATTCTAGAACATATCCAGCTGCATCTATTTTTTTTTTTTTTTTTGGTTCAGATTGCTTTTTGTTTCATAACTTATGGGGTTAAACAGTATAATGCTGGGAAGAGTTTATTTCATTATCATTAAACATTTATCTCTGCGATGGTCTGGGGAACTGTCCAGGGTGTCGTCTGCCCTCACCCAGAGTCGGCTGAGATAGGCGCCAACCTCCCTGCAACCGTAATTAGGATTAAGTGATTCAGAAAATGAATGAATGAACATTTATCTGAATAATCAGTCGTTCCCTTTCAGACTGCTGCATGTCGTGTGTGATGTAATGGCACAGAAATGTTGATCAGATTGAGAGAAAAATTGATCAGTCTCAATGAAATTAAATATTTAGTGAATAAAAAAAAATTAAAAAAATCAGATTTACTCACTCACTCACTCACCAGTTTCCAAACCGCTTAAACCTATAAGGCTCACAGTCGACTCCATGCAAAGGCATAGTATACCCTGAACAGCTTGCCAGACCACTACAGAGCTAACATGCACACAAACACTCACACTCAGGCTTTAGGGGCAATTTGGAGCAGATCATTCGTTTAATGTGCGTGTCTTTGGACTGCAGGAGGTAACTGGAGTACCCGGAGGAAACCTGCACAAGCACAGGGAGAGCATGCCAACTTCACATAGAATCACAGGACTTTTTTGCTGTGAGTCAGACTTGTGCTAAGCACTACACCAGCGTGCTGCCCCAGTTCAGGGATCATGAGGAATGGCATCTCAGAATCCGCCCCTAAGGCAAGGGTTGGGATTATACTGTAGAACACTGGATCGTGTTTAAAAAAAAATGAATACAAGTACGGACAAAAATAAAAGTTGTGACATTACATAAGCTACATTCACACTGAATGCATACAGAAAGCCCCCGTTATTTGTGGGGGTTAGATTCCGCCCTCACCCGCAGATCACGGAAATCCGCGAGTTATTGACGCGGTTTTAAAACCCTATGTATGATATTACATACACTAAAATCTGCTTGTTAAACCCATTCTATATCCAGTCTTACTCATTAATACAGTAATAATGCAGTAAAATGTAGCAATGATTAAGTAAAAACTTTTTAATTTTGTACTGTGATAATATTTATGAATAAATAAAGCGCTCAGGCTCCTTACCAGAAGCTCGAGAAGATGCAGGGCGTTTGAGTGACATCACAGCGCTTAAATAATCAATCATTATAAACACACTAAACATATGTGAATTCACAATTCAAGCAATCACGTTGATGACGTGTGCAAAGGAGAAAAAAAAGAGGTGTACACATCATCTGCAACCAATCAGCAGGAGGGAGAAACAAAAGCTCTCAGCCATTGGCTAAATTTGCATCATGTGCCGGTGATGTTGTGATAATGCATGTGTATAATTTGCCGGGGCTGCCGTTAATTCAGTGCTTCTCAAATAGTGGGGTGCACCTCACTTGGGGGGGGCACGGTGTGATGCCGGGGTGGGTGGTTAGATCTATACAATGTTATTTTTCATAATAATTTTATAGACATATAATACTGTTTATAGTCATGCACGGGGCAGTGGGGTGGGGGGTGGGGGGTGGGGGTGTTTTTTTTTCTTCCTAGAGGGGGCATCACAGAAAATAATTGAGAAGCACTGTGCTAATTTAAAAACATTATGATAAAAAGCCTTTGAGAGCAAAATTCACGAGTACGCAGAGCCGTGAACGGTGAACCGCGACTGGGCGGGGGCTTACTGTACTGCAATCAAAGCAGGTTTATTTACAGTCTATTTACAATATTTGCAAATTCCACCAACATCGATTGTTTATTTTCAACTGGTGCAGATATGTTTATGTTTAACATGACGATCACAATCGTTCCTGATTTACTGATTGGCAGTTGTTGGCCAGGGTCCGTCTTTAAGCGATTTCTCAATCACCGTACAAAAAGGATGTTGGTACGAACAGGATAAATCAAATGCACACAGGAAGTGATGAGAAAAGAACGACCATGTAAAGGCAATGAAAACCAGAGAAATGAGCAATGACTGGCGAATTCATTTTCTAAAGCAATGTAAAGTAAATGGCTGCGGAATTAAACCAGGCTGAGGTTTCACACAAAGCAATTTATGTCATTACAAATGAAACCCAAAATATAGATGATTGACATTTTCCACCAAAAAAAAATCTGTTCTGAAACAACGAACATGAGTTTAATGGTTTCATCCATATTACCAGGGAAAGCAGCCCTGAACCACTCTCTCACCATGAGTTTGAATTTTATATCCAATCCATCAAGGGAGGGGAAAAAAAAAAAAAGTAATGCGATAATCTGATCATTCGGTGCATTCAGGTCGTCAGCTGACTTCATTTTATCGCCAATGAACGTTGCTGCTCCCGACTAATTGACACGACCCCAGATCATAACACTGCATCCAGCATCTCAGTTTATCTTTATACTCCCGAACAAATTGAAGCATTTTTTTATTCCAAATATTCTCACTGACAGGTAACATGTCTGTAACATGTCTGTTTTAAGAAATGTGAAGGTACTCACTGCATCATTTAACGTTAAATAATAAGTCGCCGGCACAATGACATAGTGGTCAGCACGTCCGCCTCACAGCAAGAAGATCCTGGATTCGATTCCCAACTCGGCTTCTGTGTGGAGTTTGCATGTTCTCCCCGTGTTTGCGCGGGTTTCCTCCGGATTCTTCGGTTTCCTCCCACAGTCCAAAAAACATGCGCAGTAGGTTAATTAGCTGTTCCGAATCTCCCCTAGGTGTGAGAGGGGGCACGGATGGTTGTGTGAGTGTTGGCCCTGTGATGGCCTGGCGAGCCATCCAGGGTTTACCCATCCCTCACCCAGAGTCGGCTGAGATGGGCGCCAGCCTCCCCGTAACCCTAATTAGGATTAAGCGGTTCAGAAAATGAAAGAATGAATAAATGAATGTTTAGAAATCAGCCTCTGAAAATGGCAGACGCTGCTAATATTTCTGTTTTATAAAAGCCTTTTGATGCTTATGCTCAGGAGGAGAGACTAATAATTGCAATAAGAGTTTAAACCAAACAATTAAAAAGTTATGGAGGAAAAAAAAATCCCCAAAAGAACAATGTCTGTCTTGGTGTTGACTGGTTTTGTTTATTATCGGCCCAAATCTGTAGCATATAAACACCAGCTTAGTGCCGCGATGCTTTTATTAGCATTTAGCCTTTCAGTGCTAACGGCATTCATTTGTACAAAGGATTATCATACACTTACCACATACCCAAAAGTGCCTATTCAGGTGGGAATGCATCCTTTTATAGGTACAAGTGGTCCTCAAGTTACAAACGAGTTCCATTCCTTTGACACGTCGTAACCCAGAATTCCACATTAGTCGGATTTTTACCCCTAAATACCCCCTAAATCTTTAAATAACTATCAAAATACATGTATTATACTTCATATTTCATGGGAAAACAGTACAGGCAATTAAAAGAGACATTTCGATTAAAATAAAATAAATATATAATGTAATAAAATACAGTAAAATAAACTTTCTCCAACCTTTTAATAACATCCAGCTTTGTTTCCATGGTAATGGTTTTCCTCTTGGCTGGACCGGCTTCGCCAGAACATCCTGCGTTTTTTTTTTTGTGTCCATGATGCGAGAAAGGAGCACAAACACAGACAGTCTACACTATGACTCGCCTCAAGACAAAATGGACGATGCTGATGACCGTGTAGCACTGCGTAGCACTATGTAGCTATGTATTCATAAGCACTCCGCGTCAAAAACTAGTACGCTTCGTACGAGTTTACGAACAGAGCGACCTAACTCGAATCCTTCTCTATTTTCTAATGTACACATATTTAGTGGCGTTGTAAAGTCGAAACATCGTAAGTTGAGAACCATTTAAGTCGAGGACCACCTGTATTTTGATTAACTGAATCTTAGACTGGTCGGTCTGGACACATTTGCTGAAATTACCCAGAATTCATGGCATCCTGATCTCCAAAGCAGATTTCTCTGAGAATGTCTATACAGACTAATCGTTTGATATTAAATATGCACCATCTATTAGGATAAGTATGACACGGTTACTGTTCACTCAACTGGGACCAATAAGCTCTAACAATATAATCTGGGAAATGGGGTAGAAACGAAAATGTCTCACAGTCACATGACACCGAGTATCCGAGTACCTGAGGCGTAACTGAACCGTGGTACGTTTTGTTTTTTTTTTTTTTTTTTTTTTTTTGTATGTAACAGAACTGGTGTTTTATGGACGCAGTGCTTTGAGTCCGTGAGGTTTCCATGTTATGAGTGATACAGACTATTTCTACCTGCAGGAATTGCATCATGCTGCTCTGATATATTCACCTGCACTCAGATCAAGCTTTAGAACTTATTTTAAAGGAAAAGGATCCAGGCTGAATATAACATTGATATTCATTTCCCAAACCTCTTAATCCTACTATGGTCACGAGGAGACCAGAGCCTATGTCAGCCAACAACAGGCAAAGGTGGAGTACACCCTGAACAGCTTACCAGATGACATAGTTGCATGCACACTCACAGCCAGGGTCAATTT
>CM045749.1:28099228-28134228 GCA_024760905.1 Plotosus lineatus | reverse complement strand
TCTTCGTTTGAAACCCGGGCGGTACGGTGCTGGTGTACCTGACTGAAAGGTTGTGAGCTCCGCACCTGTTTCTGTTTGGAGTTTGCATGTTCTACCTGCGCCTGCGTGGGCTTTCTCTGGGTAGTCCGATTTCACCCCCGATATCCAAGGCTCAACAATCCAGAGCAATGGAGAGTGTGGAAAAGAGGTGAAGAAGCGTGTGCAGGCAGGCTGGAATGGTTGGAGAAAAGTGTCCGGTGTGATGTGTGATAGGAGAGTGTCAGCAGGAATGAAGGGAAAAGTGTACAAGACGGTGGTGAGGCCAGCGATGTTGTATGGATTAGAAACAGTGGCGCTGAGGAAAAGGCAGGAGGCAGAGCTGGAGGTGGCAGAGATGAAAATGTTGAGGTTCTCTCTGGGAGGAACGAGGATGGATAGAATCAGAAATGAGTACATCAGAGGGACAGCACATGTAAGATGTTTTGGAGACAAAGTCAGAGAGGCTAGATTGAGATGGTTTGGACATGTACAGAGGAGGGACAGTGAATATATTGGCAGTAGGATGCTGAGGTTGGAACTACCAGGCAGAAGGCCTCGAGGAAGACCAAAGAAGAGATTTATGGATGTGGTGAAGGAAGACATGAAGGTCGTTGGAGTCCGAAAAGAAGATGCAGAGGACAGGGTGAGATGGAGGCGGATGATTTACTGTGGCGACCCCTGAAGGGAGCAGCCGAAAGTAAAAGAAGAAGATCCAGCGACACACATATAAGGCAAAATTTGCTATTCTCAATTGTCCCTATGTTGTATGTATTAGCCCTGCAATGGTCTGATGAGCTGTTCAGGGTGTACCTTGCCGAGATAGGTTCCAGCCTCCCTCCGACTCTAACAGGATTTAACGGTTTAGCGAATACATGACATGGAAGCCTAATGAATATCTTTGGCCTGTGGGAGGAAATCAGAGAACCCAGATGAACCACACACAAGCACCGGGAGAACATCTCCAGATGTGCTAATGTTGGTGTGTGTGTGTGTGTGTGTGTGTGTGTGTGTGTGTGTGTGTGTGGGCCCTTGTGATGATCTGGTGAGCTGTTCAGGGTGTACCCTGTCTCCAGCCAAGTATCAGCTGAAATGGGCTCCAGCCTTTCCGTGACCCTAGTAGGAGTAAGCGATTCAGAAATGAACGAGTGAGAGTTTCCTCTGAAATGTGACTACTGTGTATACTGTATATTATAAACATCTACTGGTTACTGGTGTGTTGACATGCTTCAGTCATCTCTGGCCCTTGCATGTATCCGCTGTCTTTAGTGAGAGCAGAATCCCTCCTGGATGGCTCACCAGGCCATTGCAGGGTTGAAACATGCTGACTCTTGATGAAGGTCAGCAATGGTTCTTTTACATGAACCTCTCACCACAGCCAGTGAGAGACATGGCCGGCCTTTGATAACCCAGTTAGCTGCACTGGGGGGGGTGGGGGAGACAGTGACAACCTGTGGAGAGTGGGGCTCGAACCCCCAACCTTAGGATCAGTGATCCAGCGCCCTTTTACCACCAGGCCGCCACAGCCATTACAATGATCCCTCGCTACTTCGTGCTTCTGTTTCTGCGGCTTCAGTGCGTCGCGGGTTTTTCATAAATATTAATTGAAAAATAAAAAATAAGGAAATAAAGAAAAGCAAAACAAGGCCAA
Organism: Plotosus lineatus; assembly: GCA_024760905.1. Lineage (NCBI taxonomy): Eukaryota > Metazoa > Chordata > Actinopteri > Siluriformes > Plotosidae > Plotosus > Plotosus lineatus. Next base: position 28,132,562 of record CM045749.1, on the reverse strand, counting down.
CTATGTAAAAAATAAATAAATAAAAAAAAACCCAAACAAACAAAAACAACAAAAAAAGACCAACCCAAAACCCCCCAACAAAACTACTTACATTAATATGTGAAGTGCGTGTCTGAGTGTGTGTGTGTGTGGTGTGTGTGTGTGGTGTGTGTGTGTGTGTGTGTGTGTGTGTGTGTGTCTGAGTGTATGTATGTGGTGTGTGTGTGTGTGTATTTATATTTTATTTACATCTTATGCATTATTTTTGAATGTTCAATTGTTCTTAAGACTTTATAGCATTGAATATGTATTTATTGATGTTATATACACATATACATGTACATATACGTCAGTCAGGGGGGGTGTCGATCCTACTTCGTGGAAATCGGCAGTCGCAGGGGGGTATCGGTCCCCATTAACTGTGGAAGGTGAGGGATTCCTGTATAAACATTTAAGTCATGATATTGAGCGTGACAAGATTTCAGCGGCTTCACCACATGCTAGTCTGGAGTGTGGAGTCCAAGCGTCTCGCAGTCAGGAATCCACGGCTACGCTTATGCGATTTAACACTCTGACATTAGACCAACACACACACACACACACACACACACACATTTGTTTTCCAGTCATATGATAAATGTGGAGTCATGACTGGACTTTTGTTCGTATGCCAGTTAGAGCAAGACCTAAGGGATTTATATTTTATATCTATATATATATATATATATATTAAAAACCTTAAAAGTTAAACAAACCGAGCAGATCCACAGCTTGTTTGAATGTCGTCTTTGGGGAGTGAAGGAAGACGAAAACGAGGGAAGAGCACAGGAATAGGAATCTGTTTTAATGTTCAGATAAAGTTCTGAATCGTTTTCACATCACCTTCCAATGGGACACAACCCAGGAGGTTAAAGAAAGTGAAAGAAAAGAAAAATGATTTCATTCTTTTCTTTCACTTTCTTTAACCTCCTGGGATTCTCTTCCAGTATCACGGCTTTTCCCTCATGTAAATATCTTATGATGCGTGAGCAGTACAACCTGGGGTGGGATGAGGTAGCGCGGCGGTGTCGTCGTTAGCATGTCTGCCTCACAGCAAGAACGTCGCGGGTTTGAGCTCCAAGCCTGTCGATGGCGGCGTTCTCCTTGTGCTTGAGTGGGTTTCGTCTGGGCACACTGGTTTCCTCTAAAAGTCCAAAGACATGCGCATTAGACCCTCGACTCAGTCGTTTCCCAAACCGCTTAATCTATAAACATCGCGAGAAGGCTGGTGTACACCCTGAATCGGTCGCACAACCGAGGGTCATTTTGGAACAGGCAGATTGCCTGGAGTACCTGAAACCCGCACAAGCACAGGGAGAACATATAAAGTTCACACAGAAATATCTGAACGTCAAACCCAGGACCTTCTTACTGTCAGGCCGACCCGCCAACCACTACGTCCCTGCATATAACAACCCCAATCCTAATCCCGAACCCGAACCCTGAACCCGAACCCTAATTTTAATCTTCCCACTTTGAATGAGGGAGTGAATAGTTGGGTGTCTGTTTTGCCCTGCAATGGTCTCCACCCACAGTTGGCTGGGATGGACCCCGGTCTCACCCATTACCGTAATAAAGTTTATAGTGGCTGAAAAAATGCGCTGAAGAATGATGTGGAAGAGAATCTGAAAGGGACGAGGACACCTGTTCCTCGAAGCTGGAGAACTGTGTGTACTGAAGATTACATGAAGCGGGTTCGAATCAGGGCGGCGTGGTGTGGGATCTGGGGCACACGGGGGGTAGTGCACTGATCTTTATCTCCAAGATTACACTGTCTTCCTATCACATGATGCTCATACGCATCTGATCGTGGGGACTGTTGCTTGGTGATGCTCCGTAGTAAATGTATAAAGTAATGGAGGGATGGTGTGAGAATTTGTTATTTTGATGGAAGTGGTTTCTCTCACATCGAGACATTGCAGTGATGTCCTCGCACTGTGTGGAATTTCCTTCTGTCTCTGTTTATGTGGTTTTACACTTCAGTGCTATGATCACATACACACACACACACACACACACACACACACACACACACACACACACACACACACAGACAGACAGAGGGAGTGAGACAAAGAGGGAGGCAGGGAGGGAAGGAGGGAGAGGGGGGGGTGAGAGGAAAAGAGAGGGAGATTGAGAGAGAGAGAGAGAGAGAGAGAGAGAGAGAGAGAGAGAGAGAGAGATGTGAATTAACCCTTTTATTATTTCAAAATAATAATAAATGTGTTTCATTTTAAACTGATGCAATTAAAACACAGACCCGGTCCCTCAGTAGTACATCTGTTTTTATTAACAGTAAAATCTAATAAAGTTCTGCTTATATTTTCCTATTTTATGTTCATTAATCAAGCCTCAGACTTGTGTGTTCCAGGCCTACGTCTACCTCTGCAGTTAGATCTATAGCTTATAAAATCAGCTGCTCTTATATCAGCCACATCTGGATTGCTCTCGCTCTCTCTCTCTCTCTCTCTCTCTCTCTCTCTCTCTCTCTCTCTCTCATTCATATTCTCCATTGTACCCCCAAATCATTTTCATCTCTTCCCCAGTCTCCTTTCTTCCATACTCAATATTTGTATGTGATAATCAATGCAGCATTGATTTAGTGCCAGATGTTCTACATTAGCTTAGATTATGTTTTTTATGTTTCTGGGTTTCTTTCTTTCTTTTTGTGGTGAAAAGTACTTTTTGAGTAATGCTGTTGTCAGTGCTGTGTGTAATAAATGGCATTTTAAAAATACTAATGAACTTATATATATATATATATATATATATATATATATATATATGTTAAGTATAAAGTATACATACTTTTATATATGTTTTTGTTTCTTTTATTTATTCACCAAATAAAGACAAGTCAAGGGAAGGCTGGTGCCTATCTCAGCCAACTCCCAGTGTGGGCAGAATACACCCTTGGCAGCTCACCAGGCCATCAGCAACACATGCTCTCTAATATACATATATATATAATATATTGTATTGTATATATATATATATATATATATATATATATATACAAAAATAAAGGACAGGACAAAGACTTTCTATTGAAACTCCATTTATCACTACAGATCTGTTTCGAGGGGTGGTGAAACCATCCTCTCTCTTCAGGTGATTATAGAAGAAGATATATATATATATATATAAATATATTTATATATATATATATATATATATATATATATATATATATATATATATATATATATATATATATATATATATATATATATATATATATATATATATACACACACACACACACACACACATATAGATTTCCTTTTGGCTTTTTTCCTTTTTCCAGGGAATCCACAGTGAATGATTGTGATGAATATCCACAGTGAATGATTCGCACGTTTGATTTGGCGTAGGTTTTTACATTGGATGCCCTTCCTGACACAACCCTTTAGCAAGGGACAGAAACATGCTAATGGCTTTGTAGCCTACATATATATATATATATATATATATATATATATATATAAAAAAACTGTTTCTCTCTCTCTCTCTCTCTCTCTCTCTCTCTCTCTCTCACACACACACAAACACAAATGTGTATATATATATATATATATATATACACACATGTATATAGAAACCATTATTTTTCAGGTTTAAAGGTTGTTAAATACAACAAAACAGTTTTAATGGCAGACCTGTATAGCAAGGGGAAATAATATGCTGTAGAAATAGCGACAGAAACAAATATTTAAATGTAATTGGTGTATAGAGAAATATTATTCATATTTTCGATATTGCTCACTTCTACTGTTAATGCCTCAGTTTTTCCTCAGTGATGGTTATATTGATGGTTGTTCATTCATTCATTTTCTGAACCAATTAATGCTAATTACAATCGCGGGGAGGCTCATCTCAGCCGACTCAGAGTGAGGGTGGGGTATACCCTGGACAGCTCACCAGGCCATCACAAGGTCGATGCTCACACAACCATTCACACTCGCACTCACACCTCGGGGAGATTTGGAACAGCCAGTTAATCTACGGTGGATGTTTTTGGACTGTTGGAAGAAACCAGAGAACCCGGAGGAAACCCACACCAGCACGGGGGGGGGGGGGGGGGGGGGGCATGCAAACTCCACATGGGAACGCCCGAGCTGGGAATCGAACCCAGGACCTTCTTGCTGTGAGGCGGAGTTGCTTATCACTTCACCACGGTGTCACCGTTGATGGGTATCCTGTACGAAGCTAAAATAGAATGAGGAGAACATCCATCTCTGCGATGAACCCAATGTGATCCTCAACGGCATGAATCTCATTAAAATTCAGTTCAACCTGACCCGACACCTGTCCTCACTGCCTGATCCACACTCACAACCATCAATAGATAATGAAAGCTCTTGTGTTTAGAAGAATTAAATCAAGAGTCATGAAGTACGGGATGTTTCTCCGTTATTATGTTTTGAATTAAGTGGCTCTGAGACCGCACGACCCTCGTCCTGGTCCGGGTATTAAACTGACAGGCCAGTCTGATGATAAAACGACTTGAGATTCGTGTGAGGTAATGAAGGAGGAAAACAGGGCTGCAGTCCTCACCTCATAAAATAATCTATCACAATGTTGGCTTTCAGATAAGCAGATAAAAGCTGGGTGCGGTGCCTTTTTTATTGTCTTAGAATTATATTTTATCTTATGGCGCGAGCAGCATGGAGGCAAGAAGATGTTGATATTTCATTTAATTTACTGAAACGTTGGCAGTATAAATCCCATCTTGAAACAAAAGATCAACTCGAGTATTCACTTACATAGACAAAATAAGCCTAATTCTCAAATCCATATTGTGGTTGAGTTAAAATAAGTAATAAATAAATAAATAAATAATCCCAGCGAAAGCCTGAAGCACTGATGCTGTGGAAGCTGGAGTGCCATGTCCGAGCTTGTCCTTGCTTGTTCTGTGAATGTCACACATTTGAGGGCATCGGTGGTGCTGTAAGGCACACCACTGCACAAGTTGTTTGACTTCCCCATGATAGCCGGTCTAGCTGGAACAACCAGCGTATCCCACAGGTGCATATTGGCTTGTTAAACGCACCTTACAAGTTGTCCACTTCTCTCGTCCACCTTGGGGGGGGCGGGGCTGATTGATAGAGATACCTCTCAGTTAGGCTGCCGAACGCGGTGGACGTGGATGAGTGGCAGGGGGTAACGAGATGAAAAATGAGACGACTAAAAAGGAGCAGAAGATCAATATGGCAGAGAGCTCGCTGTCCATTTGGATAATGGCCGTTGGAATCATAACCACTGTTGTGGAGCTAAGTGGACGAGGTCAAAGTCGGCTTCATTATCTAATCCATTCGAGGCTTTATTCCAGTGTTAAGTGAATTAGAGCACTGGTAAAAAGGAAAAGGACGTTTAGTTTGTGTCTTTGACATTGCAGGGTTGTGTGATCATGAAAGACACTGCCTGTTACTGACAGTTTTGCACACACACACACACACACACACACACACACACACACACACACTCACACACTCACACACACACACACACACAGAGAGAAGCATCACTCACTCATTCCATACCACTTAATTCTATTGTTGTCACGGGGGGGCTTGTTTCTAGCTCGTACTGGGCAAAGGTGGGGTACACCCTGAACAGCTCTCCAGACCGTTGCAGGGCTCCCCTGCCCCACACACACACACACACTCAGAGGTAGCACTCACTCACTCATTCCATACTGCATAACTCGATTATTTTCATGGGGGAGCGTGGTTGCTAGCTCATACAAGGGTCGGGTTCACCCTGAACAACTCGCCAGACCATCGCAGGGCCATATGTGCACACACACACACACACACACACACACACACACACACACACACACACACACACACACACACACACTCACACAGACAACTATTCATACTCAGTCTCATACCTAGGGGCAATTTTGAACAGCTAATTAGTCTAATTTACAAATCTTTGAAGTGTGGGAGGAAACCGGAGTACCCAGAGGAAACCCACACAGGCAAACTCCCCACAAAAACACTTGAGCCATGGACTCAACCCTAGGACCTTCTTGCTGTGATTTATTTATTTTTATCTGTTTAGAATTTTCATCAAGTGTTGATTTAATGTATGTTTACATTTGTCTTTGTTTAATTTTATATTCTTGATATATTTTTTGGATTTAGTTTTACAGCACACAATTTCATAATGGAGTGATGATCAAGGAAGGGGAGGTACGCTGACAGAGTGGTTAACGTTTCCACCTTACAGCAGGAAGGTCCAGGGTTCAAGCCCCAAGCTGGGCAAGGCAAGGGCATTTCTGTCTGGGTTTCATCTGGGTCACCGGTTTCCTCCAATAATCCAAAGAAATGTACTTTAGACTAACTGGTTGTTTCAAATCGCCCTCCGGTGTGACAGTGAGTGAGAATGTGAATGGTTCTCTAACTCTGGAGGGGTCTGGTCCCAGTGTCGGCTGAGATAGGCTCCAATCCTTAGTGGCCCTAATAAGATTAAGTTGTTCAGCAGATGAGATGAGATGAAGATGACGATGAAGATATAGATATATATATATATATATATATGTTTTCCTGATTTTCACCGAGCATTTTCTGATAGCTCTGAATTTGTGCTATAGCCTGGCAGGTGAGGCAGCTCTTCTTAATTTGCTCGCCTGTGAAAAGCTTTATTGTGCAAAATTTGACAATAATTTATATATTTATGAAATGACAACAGGGAACAAGACAATATCTCTGTTCTTAAATTAAACTTGAATATATCGGCATTTTCCCTTCTGTAGCTCCGGGGATAATAAATACAGGCAGTGTGTTTGTCGGTAAATATTATGTGTGTGTGTGTGGAGGGGGGTTGCATGTCTGGTCTGGTGACAAGAATTTTCCGCCCGTCGTTATCATTGAAATGCCGCGCAATGAAGTCGAGCACAATGGAGCTAAAGGCGAAGTAGCAGTGTGTCAGTTTTGCTTTTGTGCTGTTACAGTGTATTATAAGACTCTCTTCTCAGACTTATAAAAATACGGCCTGTCAGCCATCTTCTCTTCATCCACTCATCCTCCACTTGTTTCCGTTGAACTCCATCAGCAGCATCTCCTGTCAAGTGCTTTCGCTCTCTCTGGCCACCACACCAGCATATTGCATCAGCTCAAGGAAATACAGAAAGGATTTAGCATGGGTGTTTTCTTTAAATGCTGAATTGAATGCAATATCACACACACACACACACACACACACACACACACACACACACACCCTCACATGCACACACAGTCGCACACAGAAGCACACACACACACACACACACACACACACATACACACATAGACACACATACACACACACGCACACAGACACACACACACATACACACACACACACAGATAGAGAAACACACACACACACACACACACACACACACACACACATACACACATAGACACACATACACACACACGCACACAGACACACACACACATACACACACACACAGATAGAGAAACACACACACACACACACACACACACACACACACACACACACACAAACACACATACACACACACACACACACAGATAGAGAAACACACACACACACACATACACACACACACACACACACACACACACACACAGATAGAGAAACACACACACACACACATACACACACACACATACACACACACGCACACAGACACACACACACACACACATACACACACACACACAGATAGAGAAACACACACTCAGATACACACACAGACACACATACACACACACACACACACACACACACACACACACACACACACACACACACACACAGACAGACGCACACAAAAACAGCGAGAGAGAGAGAGAGATAGAGAGAGAGAGAGAGAGAGAGAGACACTCCCACAAACTCACAGAAACACATTCACACACACATACATGTCACTCATGAATTTTAAAAAGTTGTAGTGTAAATTACCATCATGCTACACATGATCCAGGGAATCGTTTCATCATTTATTAAGGTTGCAGAGGGTTACACCCTGAACAGCTTGTCTGACCATCTCCGAGCCGACACACACAATCACTGACAATCACATTTGCACCGCTGGGCAATTTGCAATATCCGGTTCGCCTCATGTGCGTGTCTTTGGACTGCGAGTAAGAAACCGTAGTACCTGGAGGAAACTCATGCAAGCCCGGACTTGAACCCAGGACCTTCTTGCTGTGAGGTGGATGGTGTTACCCCCTACACCACCGCTGACATTTGTTATCAACAGCATATTAGATTGCAGAACAGTTTGGGGGGGCAGAACAGAGTACAGAGACGACCAGAGACTCCATATCCGTAAACGTCACCGTGTTCTCGGATAATTACGACATACCTACTCATATGAATTATTTCCCCGAATGTGGCATGCATGTTCATAGTGTCACATGACAGATGTCTGCCGAGTGTAAGGGTATATACTCAGATTGTCGTGAAAGCCGAAGCAGATGCTTTCATTATCTCACATTCTTCGCCAGTGTAAGTGTATTCTTACATCATGTAAAGGTGAAGCTTGGAAAGGTAGAAGGAACAAGTGAAAGGGAGACAGCGATGCCTTCGAGGCTGATTGATGGAAACATATGCACAGCAACACTCGACTGAAACAGGTATGGGCTCCCATGTAATTATTTCTCTCTGTGACTTTTATCAGAGCGCACATTGTCACAGAGACGTTCTTTGTACTGCGGGCAGTGAAGAGGCCCACACAGGGCTCTATTGTGTCGGAGGAACAGGTGTCCTTTTCTCTATGTGCTTGTACCATGTTCTGTATGTGCTTGTACTACACTCGCATGGCCCTCTTGTCCCTCTCTGCTTACAGTGCAACCCAAACCCCATGCATCTCTTATCCACTTTCCATGACAAGCCTGACTCATTCATGGCCCAAGACACCCAGCAAAGATTGATGCTGCTGCCTCCCAGCTTACCGCTCACTTAACAGAACCCCGTGTTCGAGATCTCATCACATTCTGGCACCCGTGGCATCAGTTTTTGAGCAAACACTGACATTGCATTCGCAGACCACTGTGTGCATCTGTAATACTTTAATAGGTCATGACCATAACTCTTTTTTTTTCTGCACGGGACTATTTCTAATCCTCCGTAAAAAAAAAAAAAAAAAAAAAATATATATATATATATATATATATATATATATATATATATATATATATATATATATATATATAGTTATATATTATATATTTTGAAAGACTGTTCCAGATTGCCAGTACTCGTGGATGTGAGTGTGAATCATTCTGTGGGTGTCAGCCTTACACCACTTTGGTGAGTTGTTCAGGGTGGACCCTGCCTTTGCTCAGTGTCAGTAGAGATAGGCTCCAGCCGTCAGGCTTGTGGGAAGATTCAGCAAAAAATTGAGCGAGAGCGAGTCTGAATACATGAGGACAGTATGTTGGTGTAGTGGTTAGTACAGGACACTGGTACCTCACCTTACGAAATTAATCCGTTCCAGAGCCTTTTTCGTAACCTGGATGTTTCGTAAGTAGAACCGCATTTTACATGTAAAACGTGTGATTCGTTCCAAGGCCCCCAATACTGCCCTTTAAAAATGATAAAAGCATCCCCCTTTTAAGGTATTTACTTCGTGCTGACCATGTCTTCTTAGCAGAGTTATAATATTACAAATGTTTATACAAGGTTAAAAGCCTGAACCAAAAAATAAAGTTGCAATGAGCGCACTCGAAAAAATCCATGAAACTGCTCAAGGGAGCTGCGTCATCCCTCCTAGCCCATGGGAGGCCAGCAGGGCGGGATGTTGGGAGATAGTTAATGGGAGGCCAGCGGGGCGGGATGTTGGGAGATAGCCAATGGGAGGCCAGCGGGGGCGGGATGTTGGGAGATAGCCAATGGGAGGCCAGCGGGGGCGGGATGTTGGGAGATAGCCAATGGGAGGCCAGCGGGGCAAGATGTTGGGAGATAGTCAATGGAGAGCAACTCGTGCATTGTTTGGTTGTTTGAATGGTGCATTTGGTGTGTTTCATAAGGAGAACTTCGTATGCAGAGACAAAAAATATTGCAAAATGTTTTTCGTAACCTAGATTTTTCGTTTACTGGGACTATCATAAGCTGAGGTACCACTGTACGTCCAACTCACAGCAAGGTCCTACGTTTGAGTTTTGGGTGTGACAAGAGCATTTCTGTGCGGAGTTTGAATGTTTTCCCTGTGCTTGTGTGGGTTACCTCTGGGTATTCCGGTTTCCTCCCACTGTCCAAAGACATGCACATTAGGCTGATTGGCTTTTCCAGATTGCTGCTTGATATGTGTGTGTGTGTGTGTGTGTGTGTGTGTATATGTGTTTGCACCTCATTGGTCTTTTGAAATGTTCAGGGTGTACCTCACGCAGTGTAAGCTCAGATTCATGTAAGCCCTAGTCGGATTAAGCAGTTTGACAATGATTGACAATTAAAATATAGTTCAACAAATGACATCCAGAGAAAACATTGCTGGAGCTGCAGGAAAGATTCATATATATGTGTAATGTATATATATATATATATATATATATATATATACACACACACACACACACACACACACACATATATATATATATATATATATATATATATATATATATATACATTTATATATATATATGTGTGTGTGTGTGTGTGTGTGTATATATATATATATATATATATGTGTGTGTGTGTGTGTGTGTGTGTGTGTGTATATATATATATATATATATATATATATATATATATATATATATGTGTGTGTGTGTGTGTGTGTGTGTGTATATATATATATATATATATATATATATATATATATATATATATATATATATATGTATGTATATATTTATATATATCTGTATTATACTGGAGTGTACTCATGATGGACGGCTGTCCAGAGGGTGAGCCTGCCCACTTTTGATAAGTAAGCGCAGTATATCATAAGGATGTATGGTCCTCTTCCTTCGCCTCCTGGTGGGATTATATGTGTAGTGAATGGTAAGTGGATTTGAGTGTTCAGGAAAATAATATTTCAGGTCTGGCTCCGGCTGGGTTTTATTACCATCTTGTATGGGCTCTTCTGGCGATGTGCATCTGCTGATGAGCTTGGAGATGGATGTGCTTCCGGAGCCCACTAATAGGGGTGAAACTGGTTGGAGTTGGCAGTGCAATTTCGGTAAAAAAGATGCATTCCTATTGGTGGTTCAGTTGCCCTTCATTGTGTCTGAAGCTGCAGGAGTGGCCTTTACAGATTGCCTGCTCTGCCATGCCTGGAAGCTATAGTCAAGAGTCATTAAGAAGCCATTAGGAGTCATGGAACAAAACTGGCGGCGCCGGGGAAAAAAAAGAAAAAATTAAAAATGACAGTGAATAACTGTAAAATCCATGTGATTAAAAAAATAACGACAAAAAAACCCAAAAACCAGTATAATGTGATTTTACCTGCATTTCCTGTTATGCCATCATTACCAGAGTGAAATCGAGAACCTGCTCATAAAGGTTAGAGTTATGGTTGGCCTGATAAGAGACGCCTCAGTAAAACAATCGCAAGAAAGCCAGCGTTCTGTTTTCCTTTCCTCCCTCCTGTCTCTGTCTTTTTCGTGTTCCACCCTTGGAAAGTCGAGCGCAAGATCAGTTTCCTGCACTGTAATCCCTCCTTGAACCAGAATGATGAAAAGTAAAACCGCTGTCTGATCAGAATCAACTTTTCAGACTGAACTTTTCCCCGACCGCTTTCTCTCAGTCAGAATTTTGACAGTATCTTGGCTCTGAGCGTGCCCGCTACTCCAGTCAAGCCTTTTTGTTTGGCGAGATAATAAAGCTCGCTTTCCTTTGAAGAGCACAAGAGGGAGTGTCTTATCTCTGGCCTGTTAGTATTAAATGAGACTTTAGCACTATATTTCCATTTGTACAGATTTAAAGAGAAGCTGCCGGGCCCAGCACCCAGTGAGGAGGGAAAAAAAAAAAAAAACCAAAAAAAAAAACCCCCACACCTTTCAGGAAGAAGCAAGAGGAGAAAACATACTTGCAATGATATTTATCAGCAACTGCAATGCATCCTTCTTTTTTACCGTTGATGGGTCAGATTACGAGACAGATATGTAAATAATGGATCGCCTTCAAGGGTGCTGTGTCTCAGCAACGAGGCGGCGGGAGCGTTTTTTTTTTTTTTTCCCAAGCGCCCTGCTTTCTCCTTTGGCGTTTGTTTGTTAAAGTGCATCAGAGGAGAGAAGCCTCTGTCTCCACTTATACAGAATAGAAAGCATTGTATACGACTAAATAAACCCCGAAAAGTCTTCATCAATCTGCAGGCCTGGGGCGAAAGAATGAAAACCCTTTGCATGCTCCAACCACGCGAGTATTGTCTTTTGTACACGAGCACGAGTAGCCTGTCTCTCTGCGGTAACGTACATGCTCAGACACTGTCCTGATAGGAGACTGTCAAGGTTTCCATTCACAACTAATGAAACATTTAAAACAATCTGTCAGAGAGCGAGGACAGCGTTGTTTGAGCAGCGGCATCGCGGTGAAATGCTCCGTCGGTTCAATTAACCCGTCAGGCTGTAATATTTCTGGAATCCAAATTTGTCTGTGAATAAACTTAAGCCAAACTATTCTGGGATGACTACTTTTGGTATGATGAGATAAGGACTCTGTCCATGGTGTACCCCGTCCTCACCCGGAGTCGGCTGAGATGGGTTCTAGTCTCTCCGCAACGCTAACTAGCATCAAGTGGTTCAGAAAATGAATGAATGAGGTACAGAGTACTTCTGAGCGGAATTTGCAATCTTGGAGTGCTACAGAGGAATAAATCTTAATTCTTCATTTGAAAAGAAAAAACATTCCGTTCACGTCATTTTAATTGGTACCGCGAGAGAGAACCGCCTTCTGCACCCCGTCAGAAATTATCCAGAACCTTGTGTGCTGATTTAAGATGAGAAAATTACACCACAGAACTGTTTTACTGAAAATCTTTAACCAGCATGACCACGTTTATTTAATACCTTTTATTGTACAATCACTCACTCACTCACTCACTCACTCACTCACTCATCCACCCACCCACTCACTCACTCACTCTCTCTCTCACTCACTCACCGAATCTCTCACTCACTCACTCACTCACTCACTCATCCACCCACTCCCTCACTCGCTCACTCACTCACTCACTCACTCACCGAATCTCTCACTCACTCACTCATCCACCCACTCCCTCACTCTCTCACCCACTCACTCACTCACTCACTCACTCACTCACTCACTCACCGAATCTCTCACTCACTCACTCATCCACCCACTCCCTCACCCACTCACTCTCTCACTCACTCACTCACTCACTCACTCACTCATCCACCCACTCCCTCACTCGCTCACTCACTCACTCACTCACCGAATCTCTCACTCACTCACTCATCCACCCACCCACCCACTCACTCACTCACTCACTCACTCTCTCACTCACTCACCGAATCTCTCACCCACTCACTCATCCACCCACTCCCTCACTCTCTCACCCACTCACTCACTCACTCACTCACTCACTCACCGAATCTCTCACTCACTCACTCATCCACCCACTCCCTCACTCACTCACTCTCTCACTCACTCACTCACTCACTGACTCACCAAATCTCTCTCATCCACCCACTCACTCTCTCACTCACTCACTCACTCACTCACTCACTCGCTCACCGAATCTCTCACTCACTCACTCACTCACTCACTCACCGAATCTCTCACTCACTCACTCACTCATCCACCCACTCTTTTTTAGTTTTAATTCTACAATATAGTCTAAAACCCAAGTTTGCAGTGGAGAAAATAAACAATTATTGACACGATGTATGATGAGGAAAATTATTGGGGTGTTGTTTGTTAAGTTTTATTGGATAACACCCTCCGAGATCTCAATGATTGGCTGAATTCTTTAATTACTTTATTATTCATTCTTTCTTTTTTAAACAGAGAGCAACATTACTATACTGCCAGCTAGCTAGTTAGCTGGAGAAATAGCATCAATTCCAACCATAGATGCAAAAAAAAAAAAAAAAAAAAAAAAAAAAAAAAAACAACCAAAAAAAACGTATAAATTTAACGTATTCGATTCCAAGAAACTTTTTTTTTATTTTTAAGACTTAGACCTTTTTTACAAGTGTGATTCCTCTACATTCCCTAATAGACAGGAAGTCGAGAGCTGTCAACCATTTTGCTACTAGGTTTTTCTGCAACGATGGGTAGACGAGGAGCGTGGATTTCATAAGATTACCAACACCCCAATATTTGTCTCAATATTCCTGCTGTCATAGCCTCTACCTCTATCTCTATGCTTACAATAGCATAAAGATTACAAAATTAAAATGAAGTTTACAGATCGATCTGCTGTGGGGTGCAGGCTATCAATCTTGTAATATCGCCAAGGAGTATAATCCCATGATTGATGGTTGCACACCATAATTATTTACCTTATTCCGATGTCAATGATGGATCATTTGATTTGTAAAAGAATTCCACAAATCTGTCAGTTGTTTTCCACCAATCAAAAGCAAGAAACTATTTTTGCATTAACAGTAATGTGTATTTGTATAGACTATTCAGGAACAGCACTGATTAGCTCTTTTAAGTGGTCACAGTGAGTCACAGTCATTTGGAGGAGGTGACATCGTGTGCTGGTGCTGCGCGTTCGATCAGGGTGAGAGGATGAATGCTGTCATGTCTGATAAGATCAGAGGCTTTTTTGCAGGCAGCAGTCTGTCATACAGATGCTCTGCGGCGACTTTTATGAGTGTATAGAAAGACTCTATTGAGAAAGACCCTTCAATCCTTTTCATACCAGAAGCATAAATTTAGAATTTTACCTCTTTGCATTTTCAGCTTTTATACCTTTTACCCTTTTTAAAGGTCAGTGAACAGAATGAGGTGGCTGAGATCCCACACACATCACCTCCTTAATGTTCTCTCTTTTTACGTCGCATGGACTGATTGTGTTTTTGCAGTCGTGGTGAGGCCAAAGGGAGTCGTTCTGCTTCACACGTACGCCGTCCTGTTTCTACCTGTTATCTCTGACCCATTCTGTTATTGCACAACGTGGACTGCAGTCTCTTAAAACAGAAGCAGAGCCATATAAGCAACGGTTCCTTATGCGAATTGTTTACGCAGAATAATTACGCGCGCATGAACATACTGTTGCCAGAAGCATTACAACAGAAACCAGAGAGATGGTGCCGAGATGAACAACCTGTAAATTTGTAAATAATAAAAAAAGGATATGCTTCCAAAACAAAGCAAAGCCACTCAGCTACAGCAGTGGAGGATAAATATTGACGCCTCTTCCTGCCAGCCTTTCTCATCCATACACCTTATTCAGTCATTCATTCATTTGATTTCTGAACTGCTTCATCCTAATTAGGATCACGGGGAGCCTGGCGCCCATCTCGGTCGACTCTGGACGAGGGCAGAGTACACCCTGGATGGCTCACCAGGCCATCGCAGGGTGGAAACACACTTACGGCTATGCAGCTCTTCTTTACGAGAGTCGACTGCATTCATTCGTTTGCTGAACCGTTTGGTCCCACTACGGATTATATGGATTTAACAGTGACTCGAAGGTACACCATGGACCCCATCTCAGCCAACCCTGTACAAGGGATGGGTACACCCTGAACAGCTCGCTCCGATCCATGATAGGGCCGACACACACAACCATTTACACTCGCGCCCAGGAGCAATCTGAACAAGCAATTTGGTTAAAGTGCGTGTCTTTGCACTATGGAATGAAACCAGAGTACCTGGAGGAAACCTGCACCAGCACAAGGAGAGAACATGCAAATTTCACATAGACTTAAACCCCGGACTTTCCTTCTTTGAGGCAGTTGTGCTCACCATTACCCCTACTGTACCACCCAACGCTTACTTCACATAAACATTGTGTGCTAATCACCACTCACAGGCTACGCTCGACAAGTGAATCCTGCGTGCTGTCTTAATAAAATATTAACGGATGGCCGACTGAGAGTCGATCACTTGGTGTCGTTGAATGAACACCAACAGAAAAACAAATGGAACGAAACAAGACGACTGTGTTGTCTTGAAAAGAAAGTCTGTGATATTGTTCTGCCCTGTCGAGCTGAAGTACTGGCTGTCATAGCACCTTTGTGAACTTGCTTCCAATAGCCGGAGGCCGTGTGCTGGCTCCGACTCAAGCTGTGAAAACACAGCCAGCCTCCCCGAAGTCCCCTTCACATCCCCAGGTGTCTCTCACCACGTTTTCCCCTTTCGCACCTGGTCCCGATCCTGCTGCTTTACTTCTCTTAAGGACCTTTTGATGGCTGTGAAGCACCTGGTCCCTTAAATCTGACATTAGCGCAAGACTAGCTGGCTCAGCCTGGGGCGAACAGGTGACTCACCTGTCATTCCACTTGGGCAAAGAGCAACAACACCGCCAGCTTGTCTTAATGTTCGCTGCCCTTCAGTGACACTCCAACACCAGGTTTGGCACAAATAACCTGAAGCAAGAGGATGAAATTTCAAAATGAGATGACAAGTATGAAGTTGCTCATTGTGAACTAAATATTTTGTCACACACACTTCATCATTCGCTCATTCGATCATTTGCTGAACCATTTAATCCTGCCAGGGTTGCAGGGAGCCTGGAATCTCAGCCAACACAGGGCGTAGGCAGGGAGCACTCTGAACAGCTCACCAGACCATCACGGAGTCAACACACATTGGGCCATCTACACTCAGATACACACATAGGGGCAATCTGGAGGAGCCAGTTAGTGTAATGTACATGTCTTTGAACTGTGGGAGAAAACCACTGAACCTGGAGGTAGACCACACTATCATGGCCGAAAACATGCAAAGTCCACACAGAAATGCCCCCCTCGCGGAGCCCAGGTCTGGAACCCAGAACCCGGTTGCTGTGAGTAGATCTGCTAACCACAATTTGTATTGCAGAGCTTATTACTGATATATCAAGGAAAGAGGTGATGCATGGTTGGGGGGTGGTGGGTGGTGGTGGTGGTGGTGGGGGTGGGGGTGGGGGTGGGGGTGGGGTGGGGGGGGCTTGTGCTGAGGCTGTGATTCGGATTCCATAAGCAGAGTATGAGGACCAGGCTGCAAGACAGTCATTGTGTTCCTGAAATGTGTTTTTCTGTCATCAGCACTTCCTGGAGAAGAAAAAACAAACAAAACAAGAAGTTCTACCTCTTTTTAATTCGAGAATGTGTTTTCAGCAATGCTAGAATTGAACACAGGTACAGTATTCAATTACAGTGAGAAAATGGTCTGTGTGCATGTGTGTGTTTGTGTGTGTGTGTGTGTGTGTGTGTGTGTGCACACTATGTGTGCGTGTTTGTCAAGGTAGTTGCAACATCATTGGATGTGTCATTGCGAGCGATGCCTCCAGATGCAGTTTCCAGTGTCTGCGTCGTGTGCGCGTCTGGTTTCAGGTTTTCTCACGCTGCCTTTAGACAAATCGTCAACCGAGAGTTAACAAGGTCGATCTGCCAATCGAATGAACTGTCAGATAGACCTTGTTAATTCTCGGCTGACGAAATACAAGGGCATTGCTCAAGAACTGAGCAGCACTGATTAAACGTGTTCTTCTACAGCCTTCTGAAACACAAAAGGAAAAATCTCAAATCTTTCTATAAATATAGAGATTTATTCACTGCCTAAAACCAAAGCTCTTCGTTGATGTCTCTTGATTTCTATTTTTTTTTTTTGTATCGCTTGTTGGTGGCACTGTCATGCAGTGATTAACACACTCGCCTCACAGCAAGACGCCCTGGGTTCGATTCCCTTGCTCGAGGTGTCTGTGTGGAGTTTTCAGGTTTACTCCGTGCTTGCATGGGTTTCCTCCAGGTATTCCAGTTTCCTCCCACAGTCTAAATACATCCATAGTGGGCTGATTGACAGTTCCAAATCTCCCCTAGGTGTAAACATGAATGGTTGTATCTGTGCTGGCCCTGTGATGAGCTGGCGACCGGTTCATGACATACCCAGCCCTACTCCAGAGCTGACTGAGATGGGCACCAGCCTCGTCGAAACCCTAATGAGGATGAATCACTTTTATTGTTAGCTTAATTATCTGTTTAACAGGTTCATGTTCTGTCAAGCTTTTGAGTTCAGTGTTTGCTTCACACACATTTATTTACCTGAGTGTTTTTTTTTTCTGTGTGACTGAGCAGTGGGGTGTGAGGCTCTGTTTTTTGTGTCTCTTGCTCACTTACTCAATCATTAATTATTTTACACACACACACACACACACACACACACACACACACACACACACACACACACACACACACACACACACACACACACACACACACACACATACACACACACACACACACACACACACACATACAAAAGCATTCATGCTCACATTCACATCTGGAGATGCTGAGTCAGTAAGCCTAATGTCAAAGTATAGTACCTGAAGGAAACCCACCGAAGCACAGGGAGAACATACATACTCCAAACAGAAACACCCGAGCCTGGGACGCAAACCCAAAAACCTTCTCATTATGTACCACTATACACCACCGTGTGGCTTTTTGGGTCTCAGTTTTGTTTTGTTTTTTGTTTTTTGAAATATTAATAACGCATATAAAAATAATATATTTTCTAAATTGATGCCCATTCTCATGGAAATCAGTGATACAGAACAGCCAATCAGCATCAATTCATCAACCCAGGAACCTCATTGGATTTTCTGTGGTGGGTACACACGGACATGGGACCATCCAAACCGTCCATAACTATAAGCTGGAGATCCTAGAAATTTGCTGTACCCGGTTTTTAATTTGTATGATGCTGTAAAAATGAGCGCGAACGTCGTGTAATTGGTTGCGTTGGACTGACTCGAGAAACAGAAAGAGGAAAACCGAAGGTCTGGAAGACTGAAAGCGAGTCTATGTAATTGTAGTAATGATAGGATTTCTGTGTTGTGTATCAGCTGCTAAAATCCCTGATCAAAAGTCCGAGCTTTATATCAGACGGCTTGTAGCTGCCGGTCCCAGGAGGCTCCGCGCTACTACAAAGCTAACAGTAATACATTTAATGTCTAAAAAATGCTGCCCAGCAGTCTGGAATTATGACTGAGGTGATGCTACCTTTTATGTAATATAAAAAAAAGAGTATGGCTCCAGCATTGAAAGATAAATTGGAGTATGGGATGGAAGCAGACAGATGATGATAAATCCGCTGGTGATAATAAGGTGCATGGCACAGAGTCACAGCAGGTAGTGCGAGTCTGGGTTTTATCCTGAACTCTGGGTCCTGGAGGCTTTCTTGGGATGCCACATTGGCTTGCCTCTGAATTGCCATGAAATTTGGATGGGGGGGGGGGGTGTGAATGAAGGACCGGTGACCCATCCAGGGTGTGTGACAGGCTCACACCTGCTGTGTATGGGGAAGGTTCCAGAGATCCAACAACCCTGAGCAGAACATACGGGATTTTTCCTTTTTTCATACGTTTCTTTTTGACCTTTCTTTGATTTTCTTCTTTCATTTCTTTTTTCTTTCCTTGAACTGAAGATGAATGAATGGATGATGTTGGTAATGTGCTGTTTAAACCTTATCTCCGATACAGTTTATAGAAATATGGAATTATATTTTTTCAGTAGTGTTCATACAGAGAAAGCCCACCAATTACGATGTATTACGATTTGACGCCAATCATGATAGAAAGTGAGAATCGTAATAGAGCGCGGCAGAGCGTAACAGACTTTGATACGCCATCACTGGGGATCCTGATGAACTTGAAAACAAAATTCTTTCAAGTTTCATCTCTTGGATGCTCCCTGCCTGCTTCTTTTATACCCCAGTCATGCTCCAGGCATTCTGATAATTCATGAAGTTCCATACGTTTCTGATTCGCGGAGATCATGGACCTTGTGCCGCATTGTAAACCCGACGTTGAAGAAATAAAACCAAATCACAGCCTGAATTGAAACCGAGTTGAATAATGGGACGCAATTCCTAAAAATATACACACAATTGTGAGGAGGGGGCAGTGGTGGTCTAGTGGTATAAGGCACCGGATCGCTGATCCAAAGGTTGGGGGTTCGAGTCCCACTCTCCACAAGGTTGTCACTGTCTCCCCCAGTGCAGCTAACTGGGTTATCAAAGGCCGGCCATGTCTCCCACTGTCTATGGTGTGAGGTTCATGTAAAAGAACCATTGCTGACTTTCGACAAGAGTAGCTGCGAAGCCGTCAGCGTGTTTCCGCCCTAAGATGGCCTGGTGAGCTGTCCAGGGTGTACTCTGCCCTCGCCCTGAGTTGGCTGGGATGGGCACCAGCCTCCCCGTGACCCTAATTAGGATGTAGCGGTTACAGAAAATGAACTGAACTGAACAATTGTGAGGACGGCATCATGGTGGCATATACCATGCCCACCTCACAGCAAGAAGGTCCTGGGTTTGAGTCTCGTTTCTGTGTGGAGTTTGATTTTTCTCCCAGTCCATGTTTGGGTTTTCTTGGGGTGCTCTGGTATCCGCCCACAGTCCAAAGACATGCACATTATGCTAATTGGCTGTTCCAAATTGCCCTGAGATGTGAGTGTGACTGGTTATGCATGTTGCCTTATGATGGTCTGGTGAGCTGTTTAGAGTGTACCTGGCCTTCCCACAGTGTCGGCTGAGATGGGCTCCAGCCTCCTTGTATCCCTAATGGCAGGATTGAGTGCTTCAGTAAATGAATGAGTGAGATGGCAGTGAAGAGTATATATGCTAAAGTAGAATTAAAGAAACTCACCAATCATTTAAAGCGTTTCAAACAAAAACAAAAGAAAAAAAGATATTTTTCATCCATTGCAGTTTAATTTCGATTAAACATGATTATGTACTCCATACTCGTTACTCTGGTTTCACCCCTCAGTCCAAACATTTGCTGTTCCAAATTGCTCCAAATGAGTATGTGAAATGTGTATGGTTGCGTGAGTGTTGGCCCTGTGACGGACTGGCAAGCAGTTTAAGGTGTACCCTGTCTTTGCCCACATGTCAGCTGAGACTCCGGCACCCCATGAGCCAAGTACAGGAGCAGCCAACCCCCGACTCCCGTGCCGCGTGAGGCTCTTTGTCTGGTTTGATGCGGCTCTTATGTTCATGTCGAAGTTTTTGTTTGTGTTTTTTTAATCTGCGTGTTCGCCTTGCCAGAGTTCGATGCGGTATTTTCATCAAATGCGCACGTGCGTGAGATAAAAATACTGCACGGCTTCCCAGTATAGCAAGATCATTTAAGTAAACAATTTGTGTCAAGTTCACTCTGAAAATGGCAGAAAAAAATGCACAGCAAAACAAAAGTATGAAAAAGAGCTCAGGATGTTTTTCTCAGAGTGGGTGGGGTTGTTGTTGTTGTTGTTGTTGTTGTTGTTGTTGTTGAATGTAATAGAAAGCCATGCTGCGTTATATGTCAGGCGCCACTTCAGCTCACTGCATGTTAACTTCGACCAGGAATTTCCTAAAGGGAATGAACTTCACAAAAACAAGTTGCTCACTTTGAAAAGTCAGCCAGAGAAGCAGATATGGTTTTTACAAAAATTTACGAACCGCTCAGAGACCGTAACCCTTGCATCGTATCAACTGGTTTTGGTACATGGCACGGGCCAAAACGCCATACAATGAAGATGAAGGCGAGTTCGTTAAAAAATCCCTCCGTGACATTGTTGAAATCTTGTCTCCTGAAAACAACAAATTTAACATGTGGTATCGGACGTCTAACTGTCCCGCCACACTGCTGAACACAGAATGTTGAACAGTAACACAGCTACTGAATCATAGTTGCACTCTGACCTTCAAAGGTGTGAGAATTTACAATAAATCTGTCTGAGCAGAAGTGTGTGTGTGTGTGTGTGTGTGTGTGTGTGTGTGTGTGTGTGTGTGTGTGTGTGTGTGTGTGTGTGTGTGTGTGTGTGTGCGTGCCCATGTGTGCGATGTGGCTCTGTGCAGTAACACAGTTAAATACATGTGGCTCTTGGTCTCTGATTGGTTGGCCACCCCTGCTCTGGTAGGATAAAGTGGTTCGGCAAATGACTAAAACATTCGCCTTCATATAGTATGTTAACTGTTGCGGTTAAGTTGTTGGAACATGTGGAATTGTCATGTGTAGAGAAAAAGCTCCAACCTCTTGTGAATAAATGAATTTCAAAGAAATAAATAATAGTGAAAATGAGTCACGGGCTTATTGTTGTGTACACTGCATACCGTTTCACATATTTTGTGCTAATATTGAGGATAAATACTTGCATACACACCCTACCTGCACCTCACTGTGTGTGTGTGTGTGTGTGTGTGTGTGTCCATAAGCAGAGCCAGATGTGTGTCTTACTAATGAACACTAATCACATTTGGACCTGGTGAGGAGAAAATAGGCGCGACTGGGCATTCAATTTCCCCACACTGTCCTTAGGTCAGACACATTATACATAAATATAATTAAAACCAGGCTGGAAGGGAATGATGCCTGGCCACTGTCTATTTTTTCAGCCCCTACTTTTCCCCTCTCATTAAATGGGCAAATCAGAGTCCAATTAGTGGCCTTGTCATTCAGCAGTCCGGATCGGACGAAAGGGTCGCGTATTGTAGCCCATTACAGTTCATATGCTTTCTCACTGTCCCGCAATCTGAGAGCGCGCCATGCTAATTACGCTTTAACTGGTTTTCTCAAACCTTTTCAGAAGCCCGGAGGCACAGGCCAAGCTGTTCTTGCTGGTGTTAGCATGCTTTACCATATGCACACCCTAAGCATAAGCATGCCACGGCTCCGCCTAAAGACAGAGCTCCAGGCAGATATCTCTTTTGATAGGTGCGTTACACCGATGTTATAAGAGTAGCACAGCTTTTTTAAAGGGCTTAATCAACTTCTGTTTTTCCCGAATTCAGTCTGAAGCAAAAGGAGGAAAGGTTTTACTCGCTGATCTCAACCTTCACTCATATCCCCCGTCTTCTTCATTTAATTATCCGGGTAACAGGTTCATGTTCCATGTTGTTCTGCTCAATCAAATTTCATATGCCTACCTGAATTAATTTGTGGCATTTGGCAGATGGTGTTATCCAGAGCGACTTACATTTTTATCTACCAGTTAAAGGTTGAGGACCTTGCTCAAGGCCCTAACAGTGGCAGGTTGGTGACACTGGGGTTTGAACTACCAACCTTCAGGTCAGTAGCTCAGAGCCCTAACCACTGAGCTAGCGCTGCATCTGGTTTGTCATTGTGCAAGCTTTATATTAAAGCCAATTGCCATCAAGTTAACAACAAGGTACTGACACACGACAGCTATGGATGCCATGTTCCATGCCTACGGGGTTCCACTAAGGACTGCTACTAAAAAAAAAGGTTTTAATAGATGAGCTCCTCGTCCTGTGTGTTTGAAAGCACGTTCATGTCGTGGATTGAAGATTTGCACTTCCTTTAGCATAACCTTTTCAGACTATGATGTGGAATGTATGATGAAATGAACTACATTAGTTGAAGTTGACTTTTTGGAGAGTCCTTTCACGCATACACACCAACGTTCATACAACCCTCTCGGCTGCCAGTATAATTTGCCCTTTTCATTTATGTTAATAATAGAAGTTCACAGGCAATTACTGCCTCGCTCAGGCCTGTGTTCAGGTGACAACGCTGCATGTCTGTGCTGAATTGTTCGAGAGCTCGCATGCTAAATTGTCTTGGTGATTTTCGAACTTTGACTTCATGTGTGAAAAAAATTAAATAATTTTAATCAGATTGAATAAGTCGGTTTATTTTTCCTTGGACAGACGCTGAAAGGGGTGACAGACCTAAGTGGAGAGAAAATGAATTCAAAGACAATTGTGCTTCACAGTTTGCCTTTTCTAACTATTTTCACACTTCCCTCAAGCCTGTGGCTGAATCATAACTTATGAAATGATGTCAAAAGAAGAAGAAGAAAAACAAATGTGTATATACACACAGTGATACCTTGACTTACGAAATTAATCCGTTCCGAGGGTGAGCTCGTAAGTCAAAATGTTTGTTAGATAAAGCAAAAATTCCCATCGTAAATAATAGAAAACCAATTAATCTGTTCCAACCCCCTCCCAAACTCATATAACTTGACACAAACATATATATATACATATATATATATATATATATATATATATATATATATATATATATATATATATATATATATATATACATATATGTATACCTATATATATATATATATATATATATACATATATACACATATATACATATATATATATATATATATATATATATATATATATACATATATACATATATATACATATATATATATATATATATACACATATATGTATACCTATATATATATATATATATATATATACATATATACACATATATATATATATATATATATATATATATATGTGTGTGTGTGTGGGGCAGTGGTGGTCTAGTGGTATAGGGAACTGGATTGCTGATCCAAAGGTTGGGGGTTCGAGTCCCACTCTCCACAAGGTTGTCACTGTTCCCCCCCAGTGCAGCTAACTGGGTTATCAAAGGCCGGCCATGTCTCCCACGGTCTATGGTGAGAGGCATGTAAAAGAACCATTGCTAACTTTTGACAGGAGTAGGCTGTAAAACCGTTGGCATGTTTCCACCCTGTGATGGCCTGGTGAGCTGTCCAGGGTGTACTCTGCCCTCGCCCGAAGTTGGCTGGGATGGGTGCCAGCCTCTCTGCGACCCTAATTAGGATGAAGCGGTTACAGAAAATGTACTGAACTGAATTTTATATATATATATATATATATATATATATATATATATATATAAAATCTACTGGCTGCCTTTGCTTTGTAAAGTGCATGTGCACATATGTGAGTGTGTTGCTCTTCACACCAGGTATATTCCTTCAAAGCATGAAACAGCATATAGTGGCACCAATGTACTTCTGATCTGGTGAAATAAGAATAACACAAATCTGAGCAGACTCTGCAGGCGGCAGACGAACTTTACGAATGGCACCTGATTGCCTATTCTGTTTTTATCTTATACATATTGGCAGTATGCTTTTTTCTCCCCACACGTATTCCTATCATATAAAAATACATCAAAGTTTATTATTATGTATAAGACACAACACAGAACTTTTTTCAGCAGGGTCAGAGACCAGAGTGGCGTTTATAGGCTGTTAAATGTTTATGGTGAATCAAAGTCCGTGGAGGCTGATGGATGAGCAGATTCATCCTATGTAATGCTACCTTCACTCTTGGTAGTAATTGGCTCTCAGGAGAATAGTGGAACGCAGTCTAATAGAAGTGCACAGTAGCATCCCCGAGTTATTAAAGCTGATGAACAAACTAGGACCAGGGCAATTTTCTTTATGAACATTTTTCCCTTTCTCTGCCGTTTTCCCCCCTCTCCTCCTCCTCCTCCTCCTCTTCCTCCTCCTCTTCCTCTTCCTGTCTCGCCTCTTTGCTTGTGACTTTGCCCTTTTGCCGTTGCTTATCGTTTCTATATGCCTGGCATTATAAACATTAATGGCCTCCCTGGCATGGCGAATCATATTTTATGAAGTTTGATCCCATTAAGGAAGGAAACCAAAGCTTTAAGGCTTCCGTTGCTGCATTCAGCACACATTTCCCAAATCGGTCTCCTCCGCTCACAGGTTTTGTCTTGGAAAGATTCGCTAAACATTTATTAGGGGTTCTTTGGAGATTTCGGGGCTTTCTTTCTGGAAAAGGTCCTCCAAACTGAATGGCACGGCTTTTGTAATGCAACCAAAGATTCTCTCCATTTTAACTGCCAAGTTGTTTAACCTGTGGGATTTTGCGTTCAGGCCCCAAATTAGTTGAAAGAACAAATGAATTCCTGTATAATAAGAGCTCTGGGTTGTCACAAGTGCTTTTGTGCATTCTGTAAATAGGGTAAGGAACTGCACAGAGAGAGCGAGAGAGAGCGAGAGAGCGAGAGAGAGAGAGAGAGAGATAGAGCATCTGTGTGTATGCCCTACAGCACTGTCGGTCTTCAATACACTCAGAGGAAAGCATTAGGCACTCAACTCTGCCACATGACTAGATGCCTGATTGGTTGGTACATTACTTAGCGACCTGGGACCTCCATCATCGACCCTCTCAGTGAGGAGAGAGAGAGAGAGAGAGAGAGTGAGAGAGAGAGAGAAATCCCTTTCATTTTCTTCTTTTAAGAACTGCACGTAATTGCAGTGTGTTTCGAACCTGCGCTGAGCAGTAATGATGCAAGGTGCACCACTTGAGTCCCTCTGATATGGCTTTATCCTAATCATTGACTTCATGGACAGTGCAGCATGAAGCATGCTGGGAAATAATTATTTATTAAGGCGTTTCATGTCAGCAAGAGGTCTCTGCCTGGGCAGTGAGCCATTCCAATTGTGTCCATGTCTTCTGTATTTTCCGTGCAGTATGTCTAGGCTCTCGTGTTTATTTCTATAGTCTTGGGTTTCATGCAGCTCACGTCTAATGTTTGTGTGCTATCAGACAAAACAAGGGGCAGCTCGGTAAATGGCCAGGTGGAGCCTGGTTCCCAATTCCATTAACAGTCCTTACACATCTTCCCATCCCCGCTTCTCCAGGCAGTAACAGTGAAGCGGAGACAAAGCTCTGGACAGAGAATTGATGGATTCGTTCGAGCTTTTTGTACACCTCACTATACCGCATCCTGGTGTACGCCGACATTTGTTGTTCATCTTTAGACTTTATTTTACGTGGGTAAACCGAGAGGGGGAAAAAAATACACAGCATAGTACTGTAGACACTAAAATATAAATTATGGCTGTTAAGTACAAAGTCAGCCTGCTATTTTTCCTTCTTTTACAGTGGTACAAGAAAGAAACTTTACAAGGGACCTTACGATAGTCCCAACAAACAAAAAATCTAGATTACGAAAAACATTTTCCGAAAATTTTTGTCTCTGGATACGAAACAAGTTCACGTTACGAAAGCACCATCTCAAAAATTCAAATTCAAACAGATCAATTTCGTAAGGTGAGGTACGACTGTATTGTCAGTTGAAAGAGTTTACTACAAGTCCGAGGGGGTGGAGCTGCAGAGTGCGCCAAGATGGAGCGGATGGTGGCGGCTTTAAAACTAACATCTCATCTCCTTTTTTAAAATTTTGATAGTCGGTTTAAAACAGGGCAGCATGATGATGTAATGGATGGACTGTACCCCCTCTCACAGCAAGAAGGACATGGGTTCGAATCCAACAATTCTGTGTGGAGTTCTCCCCGGTTTCCTCTCACAGTCCAAAAATGTGCACAGTGGGCGAATTGGCTGTTCCAAATTGCCCCAGTATGAATGCAGGTTTGAATGGTTGGGCGTGTGTGTATTGGCCCTAAAATAATCTGGCGAGCTGTTTGAAGTGTACCCTGCCTTCGCCTGGTGTTGGCTGAGATGGGCGCCAGCCTCCGTGCGTCTGCAGTAGGATTAATCAGTTCGCCAAATCAGTGAGTGAGATTTAAATCACGTATTCTGGTTTCATCTGGTAGGATGCTGCATGGTTGGCATTCCTCCCTGCACAGTCTCTGCTTATCACATGCTCAGCAGACGCCACCAAGTGATCATGCATTGACCTCCAGCTCAGCTGAGCACAGCGCCCTCTGAGGAGATAATCAGCGATAAGACCCCGGATCTTACCATCTTGCATTCCGCCACTTTTGTCAGGTTGGTTGACAAGACAGCAGGGAACTGGCAGCCCAAACGTCAATCTCCTCCCTCACCTCCTCCCCTCTTAGACAGTGGGTGGTCCGTACTGTCACCTGACACATTCCTCGTGCGAACAGAATTTCTAACAGGCCCTTCTGATGACTTTCAAACTTTTCAAGTGGCAGAGCTTTAATATGGCGAGTGTGGATTGACGAGGTAGCAGGCGTAAAGGAATCCTCCGCTCTCAGACAATAGGTCGGCCAACACACACCGATCTTCATGCTCGTAGCATCGTGCTCCACAAGGGATCGTAGTACGAGCTGCTCCTCAGATAATCCCTTTTCCTGTTGAGGATTTAAAGTTGGTTAAACTATTGGTTTTACAGGATCACCAGAAGCTCTGCACACTGGTGTAATGCATGGACTGATCAAGCTGATGATTTCAGTTCGGGTGCAGAGCAGCTCGCTGACAGGGTTACGGGATGCTGGTTTATGTTTAACTTACGCTCTTCTGGGGATCTGAGTGCAGTCAGTGCTAAATGTCTTCTAAATATTGGATTTGTTTCGCTTCCTCTGTAATCTCAGTGTAGCTACAGTTTAAAGACTGTAAGCCCAGTTTTAAAGGCTTAAAAGAGGACTTTAGGTTACAGTCTCTGATTTTAGTGGATGTGACATTAATAGTACAGGCATCTGGACTATCTGTGCTGTAACAATGTTTAGTGGGACATCTGTTTGGTGTAGTGTGTGTGTGTGTGTATGTGTGTGTGTGTGTGTGTGTGTGTGTGTGTGTGTTATCACATTTTGTGGACCTGAATTTGTTTGCACAATCATATTATGGAGACTAGTCTTCATTATGAGAACAAAACACGAGTCCTATGAGATAAATCGTGAACTTTTAAGTCAGTCAGACATGTTGAAAGGGTAAGACTGGATTCGGAATAGGGAGGAGTGGGTGTTGGTTAGGTGAGTCTCCAGGAAATTAATAAAGTAGGTCTATGTATTGTCTCCCTGAGTTATGGAAACAAGACTGTATGTATGTGTGTGTGTGTGTGTGTGTGTGTGTGTGTGTGTGTGTGTGTGTGTGTGTGTGTGTGTGTCCTTGATAGAATTCCAGTCCTGTAGTATTTGGAACAGTGACACACACTGCTCTGTGGAGCAGAAATTGATGTTTTATTGGTCAGGAGGAAAGCTGGACACCTGAGAAGAGCTTTATTGGGACTATCATAAAAAGAATACTTTGTTGTAATAGATTTGGAATGCGCCGCTTTCAGACCCACAATGCTGCACATACTGTAGTCGTTTCGATGAGGTCATCACCGTAATCCTACTGAGAGATGATGCATTGTGTGAAACATGCTTACATTACATATACGTTCCTTTAACCTGAAGATGAGAAAACGTTGAAATGTTTTAATGTCCCTTTAATACAAAGTCTGTCTGCATGCAAAACATTATAACCTTTTCTTAATCAAACAGAACTGGGCGGGCATTTATAGAGTGTAAGGTCCTCCACCAGGCACAAAGAGATGTTTATAATTTAGCATAGATTAATGATAGGTCTTCCAATGGAGGCTTCTCGTTTTTGTTCAAGAAGATTTATTCTAGATTTCTGGATTATTTTTTAATGATCTTAGGCACACATCACCTTTAATCAAACTTCAAAAGAAAAAATCAAAATCAAAAGAAAAAAGATCTTTCCAGGTCCAGACTCCACCCCTCCACAAAGTTTGATGAAATTCAATTTAGTAGTTTTTGTGTAATTTTTCAGTCAATCATCTTCCTCCGCTCGGTCCGGGGTCAGGTTGCAAGGGCAGTAGCTTAAGCCGTGAGGTCCAGGCATCCCGCTCCCCAGCCATTTCCTCCTGGTTCTCTATTGGTGTGGGTGGGACGACACAGAGGCATAGTCCCTCCAGTGTGTTCTGGATTGACCCATGGATCTCTTCTCGGTTGGACGTGCCCGAAACACCAATTATAATAATTTGTCTAAAGAAGAAAAAGATAGTAAATGCTTCTTAAAAAGCCATTAATAAATTCCTGAATTCAGATTGTGATTCAGATCTGCTCCAAAAACGTTACAGATTCTTACCGGGCGCTTACCCCACTCCTCCACCAAGACTGGAGCAGATCGGGTCAATAGTTTCTGCTAACAGATGCCAGTGAATACGTGACCACGTTGCCAAAGAAATGAGGTAATAATTTATTTGTAGAATTATTGACAGCGGTTCACTCAGACGTCCTTCATTCATCTTCAGGAAATACTTCATGCTGGTCAGTGTTGCAGTGGATCCAGCGCTCATCCCAAAAACACCGGGAATAAGACGAGAATACACCCTGATGCCAGTTCATCCTCCGCCAGCATGAATACACACGCACACACTGAGGGGCAATTTGCAGAAAGGGGTGTTTCCTTCAAAAATATTTAGTTTTCCAAAAAGAAGGCTGTTTTTATTCTGGATAATACATCTATCCGTTCATCCATGCATTCAAGATGTGTGGCCAACACTTCAACTCTGGCAGCTATGGCCTTTGCTATGACATCATTCCCTACCAAGCTGAGACCTCATGCCTTGTAGTGTCTTTAATGATGAAGGTCATAAGAGTAATAAGGGGGGGCAGCGTCCCATATGCCTGTCTCGATGGAGGCATCCTTATTTAATAAAGCCAACCATACATCACGACATCACTGTTAACCTTTAACCTCCTCCTGCATAACCAGATTACTTTTGGAGAGCACAGGCTGCAGTCATCTGATCGTCCTCATGTGTATGTGTGTGTAACATTCTCCATGTGTTGGCTGTTAACATTATTTTATTTTATTTTTGGTATTAAAACACGCACACACACACAAAATAATAAACCCACAGCACAGGTTCAGTAGACAGGACAAGAGATACAGGTAAACACGCCAATATGTTATTACAAGTAGTGTTTTCAAAGGAACTTTAAAATGTATGTTTATTTATGCTTCGTCAGATTAAATACTTGCTGATTCACGTACTTTAATAAAAAAAATTACATTTTGATCTTGTTACAAAATAAGATATTATTTTACTGGCGTGAAATAAATGAAAGACAAAACAGGACTGTTTGCTAAACTTTATTTTATTTTATTTTTGACACAAAAAGCTCCATGTGCAGTTTGAATGTTTTTATTTGTTTCTTAGAAATAAAATCTGTTACTCGTTTATTTGCAAAACCCACATTAATCTCCCACTTCCACTATCTGCATGAAGGCCAAACCATCACACCACCATTCACACTACACTCACCTCCACACCTCGGGGCAATTTGGAACAGCCAATTAGCTTGATGTGCGCGTACCTGGACTGTGGAGGGAAACCGGAGTACGTGAAAAAACCCACGCAGGCAGGGGCGGCACATGTAAACCCCACATGGAAACGCCGCAGCCGAGCCTGGGATTTGAACCTATGACCTTTTTGCTTTGAGGAAGTCATACTAACTGCTGCGCCATCATCTTACTCAATATAAAATATTTAATTTGTACATTGTTGGGAAATATGTCTGTAATTGCTTTAAAATTAGGAATACTGTACAGATGAAGATGTAGGTGCAGTGGTCACCTGGTGATAAGGTGTGCTGGATCACTGATCCCAAGGTTGGGGGGGGGGTTCAAGCCCTTCTTTCAGTGGGTTTTAGGCCGGCCGTGTCTCTCACTGTCTGTGATGAGAGGTTCATGTAAAAGAACCACTGCTGACTTTCGTCAAGAGTAGCTGCATGCATAGCCATCAGCATGTTTCTGCCCTGAGATGGCCTGGTGAGCTGTCCGGAGTGTACTCTGCCCTCACCCAGAGTTGGCTGAGATTGGCACTAGCCTCCCCTGGCAATAATTAGGATTAAGCGGTTCAGAGAATGAATGAATGAACATGTCACATTTTACCAATGTAGGTCAACTATATAAGAATAAATGGGTCCGGTGGTGTAATGGTTAGGGGCTAATGATCAGGAGGTTGTGTGTTCGGATCCCAGTCAGACCCAAACTCTGCTAAGACCCCTGGGCAAGGTTTTAACCACAAGTGTGCCTCTGTTCACCCAGCAGTATAAATGGGTGCCAGTAAAAATATACTAAATACTAAAATATATATATATATATATATATATATATATATATATATATGAAGGTAACCTGCGAGGGACCAGCGTCCCATCCGGGAGGAGTTGATCTCCTGGTCACTTCATGCTACGGAAACCAGGGATAAGCACTGGCCTGATGAGTCGCTAGGCTCAGGTGTAAAAAGCCCAACAAACTTTACCCTTACCTTGTATAAGAATAATATACATATATAATATAACACAAATAAATATAGAACTTCTGACTGTAGAAAAAATTATGAACAACAGACAATGGAATAGAATGTGTTTCTTCAGGAATTAATGTGGTTTTGTAAAGGAAACTGACATGAACATGATAATGATAAAACTTGACATTTATTAAACAATAATTGTAAGATGTTCAGGGCTTTAATAATAAGATTCTACCAAGAGTTTAATTTGCTTTGTTTGGATAAAAGGGGGAAATGATATTAATCTCTTCCTATTAGATTTTTGATAATATTACCATTGCTTAAATTTATGACAGATGCAAGTTCAGCCACCCTTTATAGGCCATTAAACATACTAACACTCTAACTAACAGCAAAGTGTGCCGGATCAGTATTCATTTGTGTGACATGAATAATTTCAAAGACAAATCATTGCCTTATTAACGATACTGTATAGCACAAGACGTGTAATGCATGTGGTGGTACCTGGGCCTTCGGTGGGACTTAACAGACTTAATCCACCTCTAAATACCATCAGGATCATCGTAATGTTATAGACCATCAATAACATACAACAACACACTATAACAAGGCGTGGCACTGCAGAAAGTGTGAATCGCTTCTGCTAGAGCAATACACAACATTCGCCGGAGTTTTACCGATGGAAGCTCCTGGTAAAATTCACGCTTGGCCAGATATGAAATGTAATAATGTAAATGTTACCTCCTCAACCGCGTCTCATGATGTTTAGCTTTTTTGGAAAAGTCTGCCTTGAAAGTGGATTTTTATGAGTGTCCAACACCAAGTTAATTTCTGCTCCTCCATCAACTCTTCCATCAGCCAAAAATTCTAAATTGAGCACATCTCTAGTGACTATTCAGCTAGTTTTGCTCTGACCAACCAATCAGAGCAAGAAAAAATACTGATGTTATTGTGGGCCCGCTAGCTGGCCCTGTAGGGCAAAGCTGAAATCTGATTGGTTAAAGAAACCGCCCCACTGTTAATATAGTTTAAGTCACATCGGCCAGCGCTGCAGATTCTGAAGGTTCTGAGTAGATTTGATTGACATGGCAGCACATAGAAGCTGAAATCTGATTGGAAAAAAATCAAACATCCACATACTGGTATCAGTGCAGAAAAGAGATGCTACGAAATGAAGAGAATTAAACTGCTGTGAATAAATTAATAACAAAGAGTAGAATTTAAGTTGTAAATGTAGGTCAGTGCTTCTGATAGTGTGCCTCTTCTCATCATCTAACTAAATATTTTATATTGCACACAAGACGAACACACTGTGTTCATTCATTAATGAAAAAATCAACATAAAAATCGACTTCTGCTATTCATAAGAAAGCACAACCACTAATAACATTCACAGAACTATAGACCGCA
>CM045749.1:28081728-28091728 GCA_024760905.1 Plotosus lineatus | reverse complement strand
GTGTGTGTGTGTGTGTGTGTGTGTGTGTGTGGGTGTGTGTGTGTGTGTGTGTGTGTGTGTGTGTGTGTGTGTGTGTGTGTGTGTCTGTGTGTATTTGGACCAGAGTAAGTGTGTAGAGTGTTTCTGTAGACCTGTTGTGCAGGCGTAGGTCCTAAGAACGACAGCATCCATGATCAAGAAAAGAACAGGCATCCTGTCAGTGCATGTTACTCACAGACACATTAATTTGCCAACCCTGATATATATTTTCCTCATACTGTAGTACTTTCATTCGTTATTTGACAATCTGCTTCCTCCTACTTGGATCGCAGTGCCAGACCGCACAGAACCGTTCACTTTCACACCTAGGGGCAATTTGGAACAGCAACTTCCTGCTGTGCATGTTGTTAGACTGTTGGAGGAAACTCAGAGTACCCAGAGGAAGCCAGATGAGCACGGGGAGAACATGCGTGCAGGAAGCTCGGACCCATTCATAGTACAATCAGTACCAGAATATTTCTGAAAACATGTATGAAGAAAATTACTCAATAAATATCAGATCAGATGGTGTAGTGGTTAGCGCGTCCACCTCACATCAAAGAAGGTTGTGGGTTCGTGTCCCGAGCTTGGCAAGGGTGCTATTTTATGGAGTTTGGATAGTCTCTGTATGCTTTCATGGGTGTCCTCTGGCTAGTCGGATTTGCTCCCATGTTTCAAAGACATGCACACTAAAGCTGAGTGGCTGTAGCTGATTGCCCTTAGATGTGAATGTAAGTGTGAATGGTTGCATGTGTGTTAGATGTGAATGTAAGTGTGAATGGTTGCATGTGTGTTAGATGTGAATGTAAGTGTAAATGGTTGCATGTGTGTTAGATGTGAATGTAAGTGTAAATGGTTGCATGTGTGTTAGATGTGAATGTAAGTGTGAACGGTTGCATGTGTGTTGCCCCAGCGATGCTTAGGCAAGCTATTCAGGACATACTCTGCCTTCACCAGAGTCGGCTTAAATAGGTTCCAACCTCCCCTGTGACCCTAATAGGATCAAGTGGCTCAAGAAAGGAATGAATGAATGAATGAATAAGTTCAATCACTGATGGAGTGAACACACATGCACACTGAACTTTGTTGTATAATAGGATATAACGTTAGGTTACGTTTTCTTCGCTGGATTATGTGTTCATCTTAATACTACTAATAACTCCATCACTATACTATTGTCATGACATAAGCTAATATGTCATGATTGGAGAAATTCAAATTTAACCTGTGGTTCCAATTCATCCCTCGATGTTAGTGTGAGTGTTGGCGCTGCGATGCCTGGCAAGATGTCCAGGGTGTACCCCACCCTCACCCAGAGACAGCGGAGATGGGAGCCAGCCTCCCTGTGACCCTAATTAGATTTAAGCGGCTTAGAAAATGAATTATTGAGGGCAGTGGTGTCCTGGTGGTAAAAGGTGCTGCATCGCTGATCCTAAGATTGGGGGGTTCGAGTCCCACTCTCCACAAGATTGTCACTGTCCCCCCCCCCCCCCCCCCCCCCAGTGCAGCTAACTGGGTTATCAAAGTCCGGCCGTATCTCTCACTGTCTATGGTGAGAGGTTCATGTAAAAGAACCATTGCTGACTTTGGTTAAGAGTAGTTGCATCGCCATCAGTATGTTTCTGCCCCTTGTAAAAGGGTTGTGTCAGGAAGGGCATCCAACGTACAAACCTGTGCGAAATCAAACATGCGATGATTCGCTGTGATGACCCCTGAAAAAGAGAAAAAGCTGAAGGGAAAAGAAGAAGAAGAAAAAATAATTAATGAACTAAAGGGATCATTGCCATAACGTGCTCAGTCCATACGTGATGAAAATGAGGTAATATCATATTCTAATAATAGAGGTATTTCCCTAAATGCTAAAAGTTACTCCAAAGTGGACGGTTGCAGCTTCTTTGAAGCTAAAAATCCCAAATCATGTGATAAATATGACTGTGCTTTTTTTTTTTTTTTTTCCCAAAAACACAAATTTGTGACGTAGCAGGTTATGGCACTGAGCCCTTCACTGCAAGCTCACACATGACTATTAATAATAACATAAACAATATATAGCACAGTCCAAAGCTAATATCTTATGAGAACCGAGGAGCATGCACTCGTGGACCACGGATGGACAAACACACATACAATTTCTTGCGGATTGAAAATCTACACCTCGCAGTACCTTCCGCACAGCTCACACGAAAGGTAATGAAAGATATCTGAGTAGATTTGATCTGTTGACTTCGTATTGTCCTTAATTTTTTTCTGACATTCAAAGCATGGTAGAGATGTTGTCATGTTCAGTGCTGGCATGCTTAGTGTTAATCAAATTATTTGCTGTATGATGCATCAGGCTCAGGACAGGCCAAGACAAGGTTGCTGGCTTGAAGGATTTGTCATACATATTTTCAAAAAAGAAAACAGAATGTAATCCTCAAAAGCCTCTGAACAGCATGTATTTAACACATGCATTTGTCTTACTAAACTCATGGGGACTTTCCACTGACATAAGTAATAATTAGATCAGACGGTCGTGATACGTATACCTATATCAATATCTATAAAAGTCAGTTTCCTGATAGGGACCATCCAAATGTTCCTAAAGTTGTGAGGACTTCCTATTGTTGTGGGAATACATATCCTAATTAGGGTCGCAGGGAGGCTCATGCCAATCTCAGTCATCTCTGGACAAGGGCGGGGCGTACGATGAACAGCTCAACAGATCACTGCAGGGCCAACACACACACACAAGCATTCACATTCACACGCACATCTACAGAACATTTGGAACCACTCATTCACCTACGCTGCATGTTTTTGGACTGTGGAAGGAAACTGGAGTATCTGGAGTATCTGGAGGAAACCCACTCAAACGCTGGGAGACATGCAAATTCCACACAGAAACGCCCGAGCTGGGATCGAACCGAAGACTTCCCGTGGTGTGGATGTGCTAACAACTGCACAATCGTGCTACCATCAACTTACTCTTGTTGTTGTTGCTGTTATTGTTGGTGTTGTTGTTGTAACCTTGTAGATTTTTTTATAGTTCTTTGATTCACGATGACCAGCATTTGTTCTTCAAATTGTGGGCATTTTCTGATTCGAGGGGCAAAGAATGCCGCAGTACATTCAACATATTTCCCCCAAGAATTTTTCGCCTCCTCTGTGCTAGCCTGTGTGTTAACAAGCCCGTGTCTGTAAGGCATTACTTAACCCCCAACCCATGACCTTGGCAGCTCCAACATGACCCCTGACCAGAGCAGACTCCTCATTTAGCTTAGTCCGTTCAAGAAGAGGGATGGCTGAAGAAGTCACAGACTTTACCAGATGGTGGATTCGAAGTTACAGCGTCTAAATTTATAACAGTACTGCAGCTGCTCCTCTTGTTCTTTACTCTAATTACATCACCTGTAGATCATTTGGAAAAGGCTCTTGATCTCGAGTGGTATAACTCTACCAGGCCAACACATAGAGGAGGGTTAGCTGATGTCTGGCAACGTTAGGGACAGTTTTTTTTTATTGAAGGACATTTTTTTTTTTATCTACAGCCAACTGTAATCCAAACTTTGAGGGTCCTTTTTTTTTACCTGTGCTGGTCTGTTAGCGTCTCAGTTTGTTTGTTTGTGTACAATATATCTCAAAGTCGTGTTCTTAGATATGGATGAATTGGATGATCAAACCATTTCATTTTGGGATCGTTGTCAATCCTGAAATCTCCCTAAAAATCTCTCTCATGGGTCAAAGCAAACAAAAAAGGTTTTAAAAATTCAAAGGTCAGAATCAGAAATGATGACTCAAGGTCACTATATCTCAAGATTTTCCCCCACAATTCTTACAAATTTTAACTGAAGCATCAGTTTAGCTGAGTAAATTTTATCTGTGTATAATTATCTGTAAGACTGTATCGTAAAATTGCAGAAATTTACAGAATTAGGGTCAATAAAGTGCAAATAATGTGTGAAAGAATGTTTATCAGACAACCACTGGGGGAGTTGGGTTTTTCCTTTTTTATTATAACTATGGCAAGTTGTCATGAATACTGCAGATGTTTCAGGTTTATCAATTCACATGTCACCACAATTTATTTGTGCCTGATGGTCGTACCATGTACTGTATGAATGTCCCTTTGATTACGACTGAAGTTTCACTGGAGTAGAAGAATGCTGGTGATAGATGTCCATGAGGAAGGAAACGTTTTTGATCTGTTTGCCTGAACTAATGAATTCTCCAACAGGATGTAAGCACAACTGGAGAGGTTTACTTATCAAAGTTGCTTTAGATCCTAATGACGGAGTTTTTTCAAGTTTTATACAAATCATTGCACCTTAAATGAACCCTTTAACGCCCAAATTATTTTTTTGCATTTAAAAAAATTTATCACTACTTTTTCCTAATCAAAAAGGCCTAATCACCACCCTGAACACATTTCTTTCAACAAAATTATAATAACTCTAATATTAATAATAACATAAAAACAAATAATAACACTCACAAACATGTGAAAAACAAAATCCTGCACACTCAAGGTCGTCTCACAGCTGACTGAGGCACGCGGGACCAAGCTGTATTGAATCAGGTGATGCCACAACAAGTATAGAACACCTGAGTAGCACTGAGCACAATGCATCTAGTAGTTATTAACATTTTTGAAAGAGGACCATATGGTCCTGCTGGCGTTAAAGGGTTAATAATCAAGGATCATATGGGCAAAGCTGCAGTCAGATTATGCAGGAAAGTGGACAGTGTGTTGATTTTGTACATCACCACAATAAATTTACTATGAAGCCATCAAACGTTGAAAGATTTAAAACAAACCACACAAACTGTTTAGGAATTACAGCCATTTTTATATAGTCCCTACACTCCCACAGGCTCAAAATCTTTTTTGATGAACAAGAGCTTTCATAGCCATGTGTAGGCTGTTTCTTCATAATATTAAAAAAAAAATTAAGAAAATAAAAGGTCTGCAGTTGATTACAAGTGTTGAATTAGCATTTTTTAAGCTGTTGAAATGATCACTCAGTATGATTTCCCTGCACTGCAATTGAAGGACGGCATCATTAGGTTTAAAAAATAAATACCCCTATCAGAGAGTGCAGACGAAACATTGGACCAAATCAACAATCCTGGTATATTCTTATAGAAACGGAGCGCACTGGTGAGCTCATTACGCCTGGATGTATGTTCACAAAACATAAAAATACAGGGATCTTTATTGTAAACTGTTGCATGAACAATAAAAATCATTTTACTTACTCTTTGTTTGGCAGCAGTTATTCACAAAAGTGCACAAAAGAAAAATAAGGAAATACACTATGCTATACCTACATGTTATATATACATATAGACACATTTACACACATATACAGAAGGGTCAAAGGTGCAGGATATACACCGGGTAAGAGGTAGACCTTTAATTACAAGGTGCCAGAATATTATAATGTACAAGATCTGCTCTAAACATGAGTATTACACTTAAAACTTAAACATGAGTATTGCACTGGACAGGTAGATGGTCTTCAGTCAGTGTGTGTGACGGTGGTGGTGGTGGTGGTGGTGGTTACACGTTCAACAGTGGGTAAAAGTTATTCTTGAGTCTGTTAGATTTTGTTTTTATTGTCCCGTACCTTTTCTGGAGGGGAGAGGGAGAAAGGGGCGTGTCCCAGATAATTCAACTGGCTCTCCTGTGAAGTCTATCAGTGTAAATGTATCTGAGGTGGGTTAGTGTAGTTCCCAGGCTTCCATTCTCACCATCCGCTGCAAGGCCTTCATGTCCTCTGCAGTACCGCCGCGAAACCACACTGTACCGCACAGTAGATCAGGAGGCGTTCATAAGTAGGGGTTGTGGTAGGCGGGGTTATTGGTGCTTTCTGAGGAAGTCCATCTTTTGTTGTCCTTTCCTCACCTGGTCGGGGTGGTTTGTGGTCCAGGTGAGATGTTGACTACAAGAAACTTGAAGCACTCCGCCCTCTCTACCTCCTCCCCATCAATGTAGCGGGCAGAGTGCTCAGCTTGTTTAGATCTCTTTAGAATGAAGATGATTGCGGAATTCTATGCTGGGTGAAGAAAAAAAAAAAAACTTTTTACAACATCTATACAAATCAGGAACAGCTACTAGGAGGTAGGACTGTTATTTTTAAAGTATACAATCACGAGACCTTCATAAATCGAAACAGAGGATTTACCCCAAAGTGCAAACCACTGCTAACACTCAAGAACACTCACTCACTCAGAGCTGCTTAAGCTTATTATAGCGTCATGGGGAGGCGGAGTACCCGCTGAAATGCTCTCCAGGCCATCACAGGGAAACACAACCACACCTAGGGTAACCCTGGAATGGCCAGTTAGCCAAATGTGCTTGGTTTAAGACTACGGGAGAAAATAGGAGTATCTGATGGAATCCCATGCAATCACGAGGAGAGCATGCAAACTAAACACGGGAACGCACTTGCCAAGCATGGGACTCAAACCCAGGACCTTTTTGCTGTGAGGTGGATGTGCTCGCCCTACACCACCCTGACCGTTCCACTCAAGAACAAAAAAGGACAAATTAGGATGGATTCTTTGGACAGATGAAACCATGATGACCTTCTGTCAGAAGAGACAAATATGGAAAAGCAAAAGTAGATTTAATGTCCATTCATACCGCACATCTCATGTGTCATTCATAGTGAACATACTTTCACGTTTCTTAATGTATTCGTCATAAACAGGTCACAATGGAACATCAGTACTGTACCTGCAATTCTTGGGCACAGAGCCCCCGAATATTGTACATAAGAACACTTAGATAAAATATAAAGTAATAAATCAGTACTGTGTGTGGAGGTCCTGGACGACTGGTAGTTCAGTCTTGATGCTGCGTTGTGTTGATCTGACCACGCTATGTAGAGCTTTAGGGTCCAAAGCATTGCAGCTGCTTTACCAGGTAGTTATGTAGCCAAACAGAATACTCTCGATCGTACAACAATAAAAGTTGGTGAGTATCCTGGAGTCCATTCCAAAAGTCCTCAGCAGCCAAAGAAATAAGAGCTGTTATCTCGCTGCTTTTGTGATCACGACCACATGACGTGACCAGCTCAGATCCTCGGTGATGTTCATCCTCAGGAACCTTAAGCAGCTGACTATCTCCACCTTTGTCAACTTGCTGAGTAGCGGGTTGTTGTCCCGGCACCATGATGCCAGGCCTCTCTCCTCTGCTAAGTAAACAGACTCCATCTGACCCGACTGAAATGCAGCCGACGATGGCGGTGGCGTCTGCAACTTCAACGAAGACGTTGGAGCTGTGTGTGGCTGTACAGTCATGCATGAACGGGGTATACAGCAGGGGGCTGAGGACACGTCCTTGGGGGGGGGGGGGGGGGGGGGCACTGGTGCTGAGCATCAGTTTGGACAACGTCACACTACTGGCCCACACCACCAATCAGGAAGTCTAGAATCCAGTAGCATAAGGATGATCACTGATGTGCAGATCCCGGAGCTTCATGACAAGTCTGGATGGGATTATGGTTTTGAAAGCAGAGCTGTAGCCAATAAACAGCATCTGCACATAAGTGTTCTTGTGGCCCATATGTGAGAGGGCTGTGTGCAGAGCCAGCGCTAGTGTATCATCTGTAGAACTGTTTGAACAGTAGACGAATTAAAAAGGGTCGAGTGCAGCAGACAGTGAAGATGCCTCTCAGCCGGTAGCAGCAGAACCAAGGTGTGTTCTGATTTACTGAAGGCTGGTTGGTGGCGTTCTTTGTAGACGTGTGCAAGCGGCATGTAGAAATTGTCCAGAAAGTTATATCCATGTGTTGGAAAGTCGATGTGCTGGTAGTACTTCAGCAGAACTTTTCAGGTTAATCATGTTGATAACCTTATATAGTTGGTCCAGTGCCCATGTGGTGTTGGTGTGTGTGTGTGTGTGTGTGGGGCAGTATATAAACAGCAATACAGAACACTGCTATAAATACTCTGGGCAGATTAAAAGATCTGCATTTGACCATGAAGTCTTCAAGATCAGGCGTGTACCCCCAACAAAACCGCTTGTTAGTCATAATTCAACACCCCCACCCTACCCCACCCCCGGCCACTTCCTCGATTCCTCTGTCCGGGTCGAGGCACTTAATAGCCAAGTCAAGGACTGAGTGGTCCAGCCATGTCTGCACAAGAATAAAGATATTGTAGACCCTAATGTCACGGTGGAAGGTCATC
This sequence comes from Plotosus lineatus, assembly GCA_024760905.1. Lineage (NCBI taxonomy): Eukaryota > Metazoa > Chordata > Actinopteri > Siluriformes > Plotosidae > Plotosus > Plotosus lineatus. The sequence goes on along the minus strand of CM045749.1, from coordinate 28,083,532 downwards.
CCGTCGCGTAGTTCATCCTGCTTGTTTACCAAACTTTGAACGTTAGCTGAAAGAGTGTAAGGAAGTGAGGTAGGTGTTGTCTTCTTCTCAGTCCCCCCCCCCCATCCCCCCTGTCCCCCGTCCCCGTCCCCCATCCCCCAGCGTTCTTTCCGTGCAGGGAGTCAACGTGTGCTACCTCCATTCATTAAAAAGTCCCAAAGTCTGTTGGTCGGGTCCCAGATTGTATATATTCTCTGATGTCCAGAAGAGTCTGTCTGTCTGTCTGTAGTGAGGGCTTTGGAATGTCTGGCTGTCAGTGGGACTCGGTTATTGGTGCTTATAATGATGCGATTGCTGATAGAAGACTCAGAATCTATTGTGAAGCCAAGAGCTTTTTAGTGTAAAGAAGTGAAATGTCCTTAAAAGGGCTGAGTCTGTCAATGCAGTAAAAACGGTTTTCACTTACTGAGGACAAAACAAGGCAGAAGAATCCCAAACAAGTTAAAAGACAGAAAGGGACTGGCAAAGAAAGTCAATCAAGCAATCTGGTGACGTCGATAGGCTCCAGACTCCAATAGTCACTGCCTACAAAGGATCTGTACTCAAAAAATATTCGTATGTTCACCTCCCCCAAGTATTTTAGGTTTTTTTTTTTTTTTTCATTATTTTGTTTGTTTATCTGTTTGTTGTTAGCAACTTGATGCAAAAATTATTAACAGATTTTTATTTTATATTATTATTATTATTATTATTATTATTATTATTATTATTATTATTATTATTAGTGTTTAGCATGTCTGCATCACAGCAAGAAGGTCCTTGGTTCGATTCCCAGCTTGGACGTTTCTGTGTTGAGTCTGCATGTTCTCTCTGTGCTTCTGTGGGTTTCCTCTGGGTATCCCGGTTTCCTCCCATAATCCGAAAATATGTACAAAAACATGCAAGTTGTGAGCCTCTTTTAATTGACTGTACAATATCACCCCGAGGTGACAGTGTGAGTATGAATTTGTAGTGTGAGTGTTGGCCCGGCGAAGGCCTAATGAGCTTTCCAGGATTTACCCTGCCCTCACCCAGAGCCTGCCAAGATGGGCACCAGCCTCCCTGCCACCCTAATTAGAATTAAGCGGCTCAGAAAAAGGAATGGATCACGTCAGTATAGTGGAAATATACAATACTGTGATTTCACTTCCCTGTATATCACACTTTAAGGCGTATCGTTACTATAAGGCAGTTTTATATCCTTTTAGCCACTCATGGCAAATATCACTGTGAAGGTTTTTTTTTTTTTTTAAACTTTAAAGCTAAAATCAATCCTTTAGTAGAAAACAATTGGCATTGTACCACAAGAATTTTTTTAAGTCGCTTTCTCAAACTCTCGTAATAGGTTTTTTGACCTTAGTATCATTTTCTTGTTGGAGATTATTTATTTCAGACTGGCGGAGTAAACTGGACGGCAGCTCATGCTGTTTGTTGTGCACATTTGGGTGAAGCTGCCACATTTGAAGTCTGTGAGCCTCTTTGTGGCATTCCTTTTACATAGATCACACAGCTCATCCCCAGGCATATTGGCCTCAGACCCAAACCCTGAAGCATCATTAGACCGTACCATGGCCTACTTCCAATGATTTCCAGAAACAGGCTTTCCATCAAGCGCTGGGAACAGCCTGGGTCTGCCTAACTAGGTCTGAATTGATGCGTACTGTCAAAAGAGAAAGAGCCAATATATCCTAAATCATACACACACTGTGCACAATTGTCTTAGATGTAAAATAAAAATTCCATTATTTTGGGAGGAAATTGATAGTCATTTATATAAAATGTTTTC
>CM045749.1:28064228-28076728 GCA_024760905.1 Plotosus lineatus | reverse complement strand
TGATGGTTAGGGTGCTGGAATCATGACTGAGGGGTTGTGAGTTTGAATCCCTGTAAGACGCCTACGGTGATAAAACCTCTGGGCAAGGTCTTGACCACAAGTGTGCTTCTGTCCATCCAGCAGTATAAACGTGTAGCAGTAGAAGTCTTGGCAGGGCACCTTGTGTTAGCGTTGCATAGTTGCTTCATGCTATAGAAACTGAGGCGAAGCTCCAGATGAGCCGCTAAGCTTCGGGTGTAAAAGTTCAACAGACTTTTTTTTTGTTGTTGTTGTTGTTGTTGTTGTTGTTGTTGTTTTTGGCATGTCTTCGGATTGTCGGAGGCAGCTGGAGTACCTGGAGGAAACCCACTCAAGCGCAGGGAGAACTTATAAACTCCACACAGAAACCCCTCATCCATTTTATTAGCTGATTGTGTGTAAAGTGTGGTAAACAGGTACCAATAAATACGGGGACAGTTATCTGTGATGGAGTAGCGTCCCATCCAGGACCAGTTGAACTCCTAGTGGCTTCACGGTATAGAAATCGAGATAAGCTCCGGCTGTGATGAGCCAGTATTTTTGGCTGTAAAAGCCCGGCAGAGTTTACCTTATTTCGATTAGCCGCGAGCTTCCGCGCTCTTCTCCATGGAAAATGATTACAGGTTAACGTTTAGGTTTATTAATCTTGCTAAGTAAATACTTCAGGAACAATTTCCTCGTGCTGGCTGTAAGACATAAACTGAACTGGCCTACATGTTTATCCAGATTAAAATATTTAACAGCTTTTTCGACACACATAAATTCTTGTGCTGCTGGTGTAAAGAAAAACAAGTAATCACGACGGTAAATCTCTGACGTTTAATCGTTACTCCGTATTTTGCTTATGTTTCTCTGTTTACACAGTTTTTAAATATCAGGATCTGATAAATGCATCGCGTAAACTGTTTAATAAAATTAGAAGCACGTTTATGCAGCTCGGATCATTTATCGTCATTGAGAAATAAACTCATGGAGTTGAGGATGCTGGGCGTGGACAGGGAAGCGAGGGAGACAGGGAGATGAGTGAATGCAGCTGATAGTGCGCTGCTCTGTGTCACAAAGTTTTTATGTAAACTGACTATTATGACTTCTGCTGTCAGCCTTAATCTTGACGTCTTCAGGTGGCGCCAGCTTTCGTAGGGTGTTTCGATCCTTGTGCCGCAACACCCTCCGCCTGGCGGCTCCTCAGTGGTGACCATATCGGCTTCCAGCTCCCGTCATCCCTTCGATACCACAACCAACATGCTGCTCTGTCAGCAGCCTCACCTCGTAGTCGAATGGCGTTGTGTCGCTGCCTCCCCACCACATCAATGGCTTTTAGGAATCCACCCACTGACCTTGCTGGGTTTCCTCTGCATCACGTCTCTACAGCAGAGAGCAACGTGGTGCATCCTCTTTGTCTACATGTCTCAACGAGCGCTGCATCTTTCCTTCGTGGGCTTCCTCACAGTTCTCTTCCCATGGTACAGTTAGTCCCATGATGATGATGATGATGGTATGCACTGCTTCTGCCTGTATCTCAAGGTCTGCACAACTTCTGGAAACACGAGGCTTCTTTCTAATGTCTACGCTCATATCCCATGATGGCGCTTTAGTGAAGATGGAAGGATTTCTCTCCTGTGACTCTCTGCAGATCTTACAGAACCTCTGTACTGTTTTCCTTTCTGGGTTTTTCCTCGTCCTCTTTTTCTCAGTTTCTAAGATGTTAGCTCACTCCACTAGAACTTTATCATGCCTCTACCTGTATCTGTCCTGTGATAGCGCCTGCTTACAGTCAGATCATGTGTACTGCAATGTTCCTGCAATGTTCCTGCAATGTTCCTGCAATGTTCCTTTTCCCCCACACACAACTTGCACTCTTGATCTTCTGTCACACTCCATCGAGTCAAATATGCTGGTGGTGGGAAACAGCTCTCAACATGAAGGAAATTGTAACAGGCTCTAATCTCCATATTTCAGACCCACTGACTGTCCGTTGTCGCATCTTCCAATTTGTCCATACTCCTTGTTGGCTGATCTCTACAGCCTTCGCCTGTCTAGTTGATTCCTCTACTCTGTGGACTTCCTTTTGCACCGTATCTCTCTGTCCCTTTGCCTGTTGCCTTTGCCCATCCACTCAAATGGCTGGTCCCGAAGTCTCGTCTTCCAGTACAGGTGTTGCCAATAATGTCTCTTAGTTTCGACATCTCTTCTGTTCTTTTCACTTCTGCTGATGCTGACCACTCGCGCCCTGTTCTTATTTGGATTCCGGCATTGCTGTTGATTCTGTCTTGTGAATCTCGGAGTGTCATCACCAGGCGACACTTGAAAACTTTAAATTCGTCGACTAAGAAAGAGAATGGCAGTTGAAGTACTGCAGACTTGCTGTAGAGAACTAACCATCTTCCCAGATTTGTATTCACTAGAATGCTTTAAGAAGAAAGAAAGCTAGAAAAGGAAAAGAGTGATATGTTCCGACAGTGATATAATCTGGCAGCCCATTGGTCCGACAGCCCTGCCCTTAAACCTAACCCACATGAACTGCCTTGGTACTGATTTAACCAGGGTGTCCATCTCATATGAGTAGAGTTATTGGACCGATGGGCTATCGGAATATCCCAAAGATAGACTTTTTGTTTGATATACTGTATTAATCCCATAAGGGAAATTATTTCCTATGCATTTAACACATTCGTAGTGAGTGCACACACACACACACACACACACACACACACACAAACAGTGATGCTCACACACTCAGCAGTGGGCTACCACGGATATTGGGGGCGCCAGAGAGCAGTTGAGGGTTTGGTGCCATGCTCAAGGGCACTTCAGCCATTTATGCGGAGGAAGAGAATGTGCTGCTTGCAGACAGACACAGAGAGGAAATGGAGAGAAATAGTACGTGATAAAGAGACAAAAAGGTGAGAACAAGTGTTTCTTTAAAGCTCCAGGAAATTTAAACTGTCTAATACATTGATTTGTCCTGGCGAGGTTTGATGAATGAACCTCATTAACCTTCCTCCATCATAATGATAAGTAGTTAGGCAGATGTCTGATCTGTTTGTCTCACCCAGGTCCATTTGCCCCTGACCTCTTTTAAATCTTCTCCAAGGCCACCCACCTAATTTACACACACACACACACACACACACACACACACAGAAAGAGAGAGAGAGAGAGAGAGAGAGAGAGAGAGAGAGAGAGAGAGAGAGAGAGAGAGAGAGAATTTTTTCGTTAACTGCATTTCTGCTGCTTTTGATCACTTTTTTAAGTAACTTTCGGGGGCAATAGTTGCAGTCTGGGGGCGGCACAGTGGCATAGTGGTCAGCAAGAAGGTTGTGGGTTCAAGTCACAGGTGCGGCGAGGCCGTATTCAGCTGGAGCTTGCATGTTCTCCTGCAGTCCAAATTCATGCACATCCATGTCCCAAGTGATAAATATGAGTGTGTGGGGGGTTGTATGTGTGTGTATTGCCCTGTTTAGGGAGTTTAGGAAGTGTTGGCTGAGACAGGTTCCAGTCTTCCCACCACCCTAGTAGTAGGGTTAACCTGTTTGGCAAATGAGTGACTGAATGAGATGTAACATGAATGCCCCCTGAATGGTCTGTGAATAGGCAGGCCCATATGCAGTAAGATGCAATCCACCGATGATCAGATTCCTTTCTATCAGATCCAGCATGAACAATTCCAGCAGTCTGAGCACCATTAGTTCTTCTGCAGGATCAGACCAGACATAGTCGCCTTCATTCCTCACACGCATCACTGAACCTTGAGCATCCATGAAGCTTTTTCTAGGTGACCGGCTGCCCTTCCCTGGACCAATTTACTTTGGTCCTTACCACTGCATGCCTGGAACACCCCACAAGTCCTGCTGTTCTGGAGATGAAGACACTCGTTACGATCTGGTTTCAGGTCACAAATCACTCAGATTCTTAAACGTGCGCATTTTTCCTGCAACTTCAGTCTCTGACTGTCCGCTTTTTGTCTAATGCGTCCTACTGTTTGGCAGATGTTTCTGTTATGAGCTAATCGATGTTCTTCACGTCACCTGTCGGTGTCAATAATGTTTTTATGTTATTTCAAATGAGTATAAAAATGCCATCAACATCCAACAACATACACAGCAAGCTCACTTCTTACATTCAGGGTTCAATCGATGTCTCACTGCACGCAGTCAGCACACTTCTGGGTTGGGGGGGGGGGGGTTATACCTAATATTCAAACGCATTGTGTTTCTCCTACTTCATATTTTCCAGGATTTTCATTTTTATTCAATTCAAATATATTCAATTTTGATATTTTGAACAAGAGAATTCTTTTTTTTTTTTAAAAGCAAAATTCACTCTTCACTATTACACATATGGCTTGGTGGCCCTAACCCTAACCGTAACCCTGTCCAGGGTGTACTCTGCCCTCGCCCAGAATTGGCTGGGATGGGCGCCAGCCTTCTTGCGACCCTAATTAGGATTAAGCGATTAGAGAAAATGAATGGACTATTACACATAATCATTGACATTCATTCATTCATTTTCTGAAGCACTTCATCCTAATTAGGGTCACGGGGAAGCTGGCGCCCATCCCAACCGACTCTGAGCGTTCACCAGGCCATCACAGGGCTGACACACACAACCATTCATACTCACACTCACACCTAAGGCTGATTTGGAACAGCCAGTAAAACTACCGTGTATGTTTTTGGATTGGGAGGAAACCGGAGAACCCGGAGGAAACCCCTGCAAGCACGTGGGAGAACATGCAAACTCAATACAGAAACATCCAGGCTGGGAATCGAACCCAGGACCTTCTCGCTGTGAGGCGGATGTGCTAATCACTAAACCAGCGTGCCACCCTATAACTGTTGACTTTTAGTTTTTAATTGTCTTACAATTGCACGAACGTTTGCTTCAAAGCAAGAAGGTCACGGGTTCGATTTCCAGGCTCAGGGACTTCTGGTTGGAGTTTGCGGCCCATGCTCGAGTGGGTTTCCTCTGGGTACCCTAGTTTCCTTTCACAGTCCCAAAATATGCACTGGAGGCCTACTGGCTGCTCCGAATTGTCTGGAGGTGTGAGAGTGAGTGTGTGTGTTGGTCCTGCAATGATCTGGTGAGCCGTCCATGGTGTAACTCGACTTCGCACGGAGTCGGCTGAGATGGGCACCAGTCGCCCCACCACACTAATGAAGATTAAGCTGTTCAGAAAATGAATGAATAAATATTGTTTAAAAATGGTTTATCAGTTCCTAGTAGCAAGCAGTGTGTCGTCAGGAACAGTGTGATCTTTCTGGGTGTGAGGTTCCCATCATGAATAAAAGGAAGGGAAGTACAGGATGGAAAATAAAGGGCGTATTTTAAAGAGAAAAGCCACATGCTTGTAAAGTTTAATCTCTTTTTAAGGTTTTATCATGTATCGCGCTGGTGTACTGGTTAGCCTGGCCGCCGCACAGCAAGCCGGTCGTGGATTTGAGGGCTGTTTCTGGGTGGCGTTTGCATGTTCTCCGCATGCTTGCATGGACTTCCTGCTGGTCCTGTTGTTGGAAATGGTTGTGTTAGTGTGTTGGCCCTGCGATGGCCTGTGTGTACCTGACCTTCACCGGGTGTTGGCTGAGATGGGCTCTAGCCTTCTCCTGACCCTAGTAGCAATACGTGGCTTGTCAAATGAGCGAGTAAAGGTTTTATCAGTAGAGCGTTTATGGCGCATAATAAAACCAGACGTGATTAATGCGGAATGACGAGTTGAATAAAAAGTACAGTGCGCTAACAGGGCTTCATTTTTTCTGCATTGCAATTTCACTCGCTCAGTGCACTACACACAGCAGCTGGCGAAATCCTTCAAGCTCAGCAAAGTCCAGCCCAGCACCCAGCACCAGCTCTGGTCCAGGAACCAGCACGAGCATACTGCAGAACACCTTCTGTCCCGTCCTCTGCTCTTCACTCTGCACCTGCACCATCGAGTCCAACTTTCCCAAATCTCGAAAAGGAAATGAAGACCGACACACTAATGTATTTGCTGTGATTGTAGTGCCAACTATAGATATATCAACATACTGCACATATCATTTACATAAACATATGTTTGTATTGACAACACAGAGAATTCTAAAAATATCACCCAGAGCTCTCACTTATTTGCTGTCACGGTCAGGCCCGTGGGGGAGAACTGGAGTCTATCTCAGTCAACGCTGGGCCAAGGTGGTGTACACCCTGACAAGCCCCCCAGACAATTGTAGGGCCATCCCACACACACACACACACACACACACACACACACACACACACACACACACAGGGTTGATTTGGAGCTGCCTCGTTCGCCTAATGTGCATGTCTTTGGACTGTTAAAGAAAACCAGAGTACCTGGAGGAAACCCAAAAAAGACACACTGAGAGCATGCAAACCCTACAAAGAAACACTTGAGCCCAGGACTCGAACCCAGGACCCAAGAATTTGCATGTTCTCCCAGTGCTTCCCTGGGTGGTCCAAGGACGTGCAGATTAAGCTAATTGGTTGTTCCACATTTACTCCTACGTGTGAGTGCAAGTAATAACGTGTGTGTGTGTGTGTGTGTGTGTGTGATGGCCTTACAACCTGTTCAGCAAATACCTTACCTTCGCCCTGTGGAGACAGGCTTCAGCTTCCCTGTGACCCGAGTAGGGATAAGTGGTTTGGCAGATGAGTGAAGACGGCTTAAAACATTCATTCATTCATTTTCTGAGCCGTTTAATCCTAATTAGGGTTGCATCGAGGCTGATACCCATCTCAGCTGACTCTGGGCAAGGGTAGAGTACACCCTGGATGGCTCGCTACTCTTGACGAAAGTCAGCAATGGTTCTTTTACATGAACCTCCCACCAGAGACAGTGAGAGACATGGCCACGCCTTTGATAACCCAGTTAGCTTCACTGGGGCGGACAGCAGTGACAACCCATTGATAGTGGGACTTGAACCCCCAACCTTGGGATGAGAGATCCATCCAGCACCTCTACCACCAGGCCACCACTGCCCCATATAGATATCAATTTGTTTTTGGGGGTTTTTTGGTTCAGCTCCTCCAGCGGCGGTAGAATAACGTGTACTTCTGCTAGTTGAAAATGTTACGCCTACTGTAGGACCGGCTAATGTTAACATTTCTGCTCTGATTTACTGTAAAATAATGTGAGTGAGCTCAAACTCCTCAAATTACAACTATTACCTGCACTGAGACAGGATTACATTTTATTGCGTGCAGCTGCTCCTCGCATCAAATCAGGACCGGAGCAGAGCAACAGGGTTTGCATAATACACAGTATATAGTCGATGATACGGGCCATGCCGCTCACATTCACAACTCCGGGAGATTTCTCTCAATTTTCCTGCACTTTGCAGTTAGACCTAAGCCAGAGGGTCTTGCATGAATTGAAAGGATTAGGGCTTGTGTGACATGACGAAATGTATTGAGTGACGATTAGAAAACGTCTGCGTTTATTATCTCGGTATGATCCATCATTTGGATGCTTTATTTGGGATTTTTGCTGCTAAGTCTTGGGAATTATGGGCGAGTCTGCTGGTTATTGCTCAACCTGTCCGGGCAGGACCTTTCCTGTGTCTCTTCCAACTTCCCTCATGACCCTGTTGGATAAGCGCGAGAGATTATGGCCGCTGTTAGGACTGTTAGCACAGACCCGGTGATTAGCTGAGGATCATTAAAAAAGATTTTATTAATCCCATCGGGGGAATTAGGCTTTACATTTTCACTCAACTGGAGCAGTGAGGACATGCATACACACACACAGGTGAGCAGTGAGCATGCACACACACACACACACACACACACACACACACACACACACACACACACACACACACACACACACACACAACACACGCCAAGAGCAGGGTGTAGCTGTGCTGCATCACCCATGTCGTAGTCTGGGGAAGAGCGGTCACCCTGAAAAAAACACATTGTTTATGAAGAACTAAATACTGTAGGTCTTATCATTCGGACCAGGAGACCTGCGGCTGATAAAACATCAAATTTTGCATTATTGTGGATCAGAATATGTTTTGTTTTGGTAACGGGACATTTATTGAATGTACCTAAAAATATTCATTATCCACGTATTCATTTTCTCAACTGATTAATTCTAATTAGGGTCACAGGGAGGCTGGCGCCCATCTCAGCCGACTCTGAGCGAGGGCAGGGTACACCTTGGACAGCTTACCAGGATATTGCAGGGTGACATTCGCACAACCAATTCGTACTCCTACATCCCTGGGGTGATTTAGAACAGTCAATTAATCTACTGTGCATGTTTTTGGACTGTGGGAGGAAACTGGAGAACCCGGAGGAAACCCACGCAAGCACGGGGAGAACATGCAAACTCCACACAGAAACAACTGTGCTGGGAATCGAACCCAGGACCTTCTTAGTGTGAGGCGCATGTGCTGAAGACAACATCACTCAGCACTGTGCTCACTTTAAAGATGTGCGTGTGTGTGTGTGTGTGTGTGTGTGTGTGTGTGTGTGCACGTGTGTGTGTGTGTGTGTGTGTGTGTGTGTGTGTGTGTGTGTGTGTGCTCTTTAATAAATAAATTATTTTCTTATTTTATAATTTGAAAATGGCCTATTCCTGGCCTGGTGGCTCGGTCCTATCGTGGCCAACACGTCCACCTCACAGCAAGAAGGTCCCAAGCTCGGCGTGCGCGTACGTGGCTTTTCCGCCTGGTCCTCCAGTTTTCTCTGACAGTCTAAAAACATGCAGTTTACGCTATTTGTTTGTACCTAGTTGCCCCTTGATGTGAGTGTAAAGTGTAAATTGGAAGGAATGTTCTCATTTCCAGGCAACATTTAAGATAATTAATATTCTCTCATTCACGCAGCAATTTGGATCATGGGGACGATGGAGCCTATCTCAGCCGACACTGGGTGAAGATGAGCTACACCATTAACATTTCACTATGCCATCGTAGGGCAAACACCCCCAACCATTCACACGTACTCTCATACTTGGGGCAATTTGGAACAGTCAGTCCGTATAAAGTGCATGTTTTTGGACTGTAGGACAAAACCGGCGTCCCCAGAGGAAGCCGACGCAAACATGGCGAGAACATGCAAACGCCACACTTCCTGAGTACAGAATCGGAACGAAAGACCTTGTCGCTGTGCTGCGGCTATGCTAAGCACTGCACCGCCGTTCCACCCTGATTAATAAACATGAATAATGTTTGCAGATGTACATGCAATAGAATTATTTCATGTCCTGTCCAAAAAAAAAAAAAACAAAAAGGGAAAGTCATATTTCTGTGTTTAAATGAGGAGTATATCAGTCATTGTGCCTTCCCCCAATACTATCCTTTTAAAAGAGTCGCAGGCAAGCTGACAGTATTCTAAAGAAATGGAAAAGGAGGGGAAAGGGCAACGAGACGAAGGAGCACTCGAGTCACTCTGCTAAAGATTCACATTGAGAGTTAGCGCCTCTCAGAAAGAGGTTAGCGAGCCGGGCGGTAAACGCTCAGATGTGACTCAGGATCAGATGTGTGTAATCTGATGTAGGCCTTCTTTGCTTGCGAGAGCGTTATAGCTTAAGGTATTAAGGCTCCATTCTAGTATTGATTATCTAATATCTTTGCTGAGCAAAAATGAAATGAGTGTGTAATCTCAAGGATGTAGCCGGAGAAAGAGACGTCTAATCCGAGGCAAAAGAACCTCAGCTGCGAGAAAATCCACATTCAGCTCCGCACTGAGCTCTCGGGATAATGGATCAATCCATGATGGGTACTTTCTTCACAGTCATTGCTAATCCTCACTATTGACAGACTCCAACTTTTCAGAAGAATAACATTTGATACAAACTATGACTAAACTGATGAGGAAAATTTGTGAAATTGCTGAAGGGAGAGAAAAATCTGAGGAAGAATGAGCTGAGATTTCAAATTAGTCCAAGGACAAGAACCAATCTGTTTCACATTCACAGATTTAATGCTGCGGATATTGTTTGGTAGCAAAAGCTTATCAATATACACTCACTCACTCACTCACTCACTCACTCACTCACCCATTCACTCACTCACTCTCTCACTCACTCACTCACTCACTCACTCACTCACTCACTCATTCACCCACTCACTCTCTCACTCACTCACTCACTCTCACTCACTCACTCACTCTCACTCACTCCCTCACTATATATGTACATTTATAACACATCATAATAAATAATAATACAACAAGAATAAACAATAAGTCAAATAACCCTTCTGATCATCGATTGCAGCAAAAATGTCACATGGGTGTGAAGATGTCATGTGGGCAGGCATGAGGTGGTGCAGAACAGAGGAGGAGGAGGAGGAGAATTTTGTTCATGTGAATGTCAGCAAGGAAAGACTCATGATGAGTTCCCATGAGGCCAGTGCTTCTGAAATAGTGGAGCGCCCCCCCGGTATGATACCGGGAGGGGGGGGGGGGTGTATGACTCTGGGAAACATGCTTTTTTGCCACACTAAACTAGAATTAAGTGTAATTGCACATCCACTACAGTAGTTGGCAGTGGCATTCTCACTGTGTTCCCTATGGTGTAGGGGAAAGCACCAAGCAAACGATATGAAGTGCAGTAAACACTATTTATAGTCGCACGTGGGGTGCTGGGGGAGGGAGTTTCTTCTTCCTAGAGAGGGCATCACAAAAAATAATTGAGAAGCACTGCACAAAGTGCTCTCAGAGTGCGGAGGGATACACATGGAAGAATGCGAGGCTAATCGGCTCGGAACAGCCAATTCCCCAGCAGAGCTCGTAAATCAAAATTTTGGTGTTTGGATGGTGCAGATTTTTGGTGGGATCTAAGCTCGTATCATGGAAGATTCGTTATAAAAGACACTCGGAACTCAAGATACAACTGTGTATATACATATATATACTGTACACACACACACACACACACACACACACACACACACATATATATATATATATATATATATATATATATACAGATGTGCTATTATTATGTATGAATAGACATATACAGTGGTACCTCACTTTACGAAAGTCTCACCAAATGAAAAATTCAGGTTACTAAACACATTTTCCTAAAATTTTTGTCTCTGGATACAAAACAAGTTCACATTACGAAAGCGGCATCTTAAAAATTCAAACGCACCATTCAAACATTCAAACAATGCGTGAGTTGCTTTCCCATTGGCTGTCTCCCAACACCCCGCCCTGCTGGCCTCCCATTGGCTAGGAGGGAGCTGAATCTCCATAATACAGTACTGTACCCATAATGCTTTTCGTGTGTCTTCGACCCATTGTTCGACACACGTGTGAAGGAGAGCTGTACTGTTGCTTCGTGAGTTTCGTGAGGTTTTTTGAGTGTTATTTTTGCAGTGTTATTCTGCGTTATTAATCATGAGCCCCAAGAAGGTGATTCCCGGTGAGACTGAAAAGAAGAAGCGGGCTCCATTATCAATAAAAGTAAAACAGGAGATGATAAAAAAATATGAAAGTGGAATTCGGTTGAGTGAAATCGCAAAGGAGTCTGGCCGAAACCTCTCTACAATCGGGACGATATTGAAGCAGAACGAGGCCTTAAAAGCGGAGATACAGTGACGGAGGCGATTATTTCGGAAAAAGCAACCGCCATATTTAAGGACCTCGTGAAGGAGGGTGGGGTTGAGGGTTCTTCAGACCAGCAACCCCCGGACTTTAAAGTGTCTCATGGATGGTTTGAGAGATTTTAAAAAGGTAAATAATTTTCTTTTACTTTTAACATATTTCATACAAAAGTGGTGTACTTTTATCATTTTTAAAGGGTTTATGGGGTAGTATTGGGAGCCTTGGAACGAATCACGCGTTTTACGTGTAAAATGCGGTTCAACTTATGAAAAATGCAGTTTATGAAAAAGGCGCTGGAACGGATTAATTTCGTAACGTGAGGTACCACAGTATACAGATATACAGTGTGCTATGAACATATATATTGGTTAGCAAATACCCCGTAGGTATGAGTGTGAGTCTGAATCATTGCAAGTGTGCATCTTCTTCTCCCAGTGTTGGCTGAGATAGGCTCGAATCTTCCTGTGACCCTAGTCGGATTAAGCGGTTTGATATATAACTGAGAGTTGCGTGTTGAATGTGACAGATGCTAAACAGTGACACTTTGTGGTGCATGTTACGCCGTGATGGACTCTGTGATGCTCTTTCTCCGTGTTGAGCTTTTCTTTGAGAGGAGAAAATATGGACACAAAATAAAATAATGATGCGGCCAGAATCCAGAAGCCTTTATTTTGGAGAATGAGTCAGCATGAGTCATTACCAGAGGGATGTTCTGGTTCACAGAGGACCATAGAAGATATGTGTGCCCAAACCGCATTGCCCCCCCCCCCCCCCCCCCCCATTGTAAGGTTTATAAGGAAGTTACTAAACTGTTAATGGTTTCTCTGACTTGTTTGATCTTTGGCGGCCTTTAATTTGCTCTGTATTCATGTCATCAAGACAGATCAGAATTTATCAAAGCGATAGGATTGATATTT
>CM045749.1:27949228-28044228 GCA_024760905.1 Plotosus lineatus | reverse complement strand
GGGAGAACACCAGAGGAAAGCCATTCAAGCGCTACTGGGAAAACATGCAAGCTTCACACTGATATGCCCTTGCCAAGCCCGGGACTTGAAGCCAGGACCTTCTTGCTGTAAGGTGGACCTGCTAACCACGATGGCACTGCGCCATCCCCACCAACCTGCTTCTGCTTCTTAAAACTAGTTTCTACACATCAGTGTTGCGCTGCTAAGTTAGCGTGCATGCGCAAGATCATTCCTCCGGTCACATGGTCATGTTATTAGTGTTGTAAACAGATACAGAACCAAAACAAGAGGTAGAACAAGTGACTAAGACACACTGAGCCTGGGTGCTGGGGTGGTTCCACTGAGAAGCTTTTGAGTTCAGCCAGAATGAACTAATAATGGAAAATAGACTATTCGTCTCATCGACTATTTACTAGTGAATGTAAACCTTTAAGGGCGATGTATGCCATTATTGGCTGCACAAATCATTAAACGTTCTATCAGAGCCGAAGAGAATTGAATTTATTTTATTAGAAGCTACTTATTAATGCCACTGTTTCAGATTTTACTCAAATTCTTGCTTTTCACTTGTGTTAATACCACGAGAACTGTGCACATGACTCCGTTTACATTTACAGTTGGTGAAAAGCACTCTAAAGATAGTCTAAATATAGTCGTCCAATGACATTGGGGTATTAATACCACTGTGATTAATGATAGTGGTGTAAGCTGCAGGCTAAAGAGAGAATTTTAAACTGAGCATTTGCAGATAAAATGTATTTATTTGTCTCAATAACACGGGAGTGTGTCAAGGAGCTGGATGAACATGTCTGCCTGTATGATTCTCTCCCAAGTAAACCTGCTAGCATTAGCACATTCTCATAGTTAGAGAAGCCGTTTTGGGACCGGAGGGTCGCTGGTCGATGAGCAGCAGGAAAAATATGTGCTGGTGCTGGTGGTGGTGGGGTGGTGGTGGTGGTGCTGGAGTGAGCTGTGCCATCCCTTAGTCTATGTTCATGGCTGAACAGCCCTTGAGCAAGGCACCGGACCCCCAACTTCTCTCCTGGTGCCTCAATGTGTGTGGCAGCCCACTGCTCCGTGTGTGTGTGTGTGTGGGGGGGTGGGGGGGGGGGGGGGTGTGTGCGTGCTCATATTGGGTGTTAATTACAGAGGCCATAATTTCCCTTGTGAAATTAATGCAATATAGCTAAAAAATCTCTCTCTCTCTCTCTCTCTCTCTCTCTCCAGCTTGAGTGTTTCTGTGTGGAGTTTGCATGATCTCGCCGTGCTTGTGTGGGTTTCCTCAGGGTTCTCCGGTCCCCCCCCCCCCAGTCCAAAACCATGTACGGGAGGTTAATTGGCTGTTTGAAAATCACCCCTGAATGTAAATGTGAATGGTTGTGTCAGTGTTGGCCCTACAATGGCCTGGCGAGCTGTCCAGGGTGTACTCGCCCTCACCTAGAATCAGCTGAGATGGGCATCAGCCTCCCCGCGACCCTGATTAGGACTAAGCGCTTCAGAAAATGAATGAATGAATATTTAAAAGAGAGAAATTGGTCAGCACAGCGGTGTAATGATTAGCACCAGGTCGGCTCTGTGTTCAATTCCTGGGTCCGGCCGTTTCTGTGTTCGCCTCCTGTTTGCGAGTTAGCGCGCATCCCGCTTAATCCTATTAGGGTTGTGGGTAGGATGGAACCTACCTCAGCTGAAAGTGACCAAACAGGAATAGCTCTCCGGACCAGCACAGGCCACTCTAGCATTCCCACGCACTCACAGCACAGGGCAGGTTGGCACACCCAACTGGAGTAATGTGGGAGGAAACCAGAGTTCCCAGCACAACTCACACAAGCACGTGCGACAAAAACACAAAATGTCCAAGCTGAGCCTGCTACTGTACTTGAATCGACGGGAAATAATTTAAAAAATCATGTTTTCTCAATAATTCATCTTGTCCTGTTTGGAGAATGAAAACACTGAATGCTGAAATGAGCTTCCTTCGCCGGGAGGCGGGGCTCTCTTTTAGAGGTAAGGTGAGAAGCTCAACCATCCGTGGAGAGCTCAGGGTAGAGCCGCTGCTCCTCCGCGTTGGGAGGGTCCAGTTGAGGGGTCAGGATGCCTCCCGAGCACCTCCCTGGTGTGGGGTTTCGGGCATGTCCGACTGGGAAGAGACCCCGGGTTCGACCTGGAACACACTGGAGGGACTATGTCTCCGGGCTTGTCCGGAACGCCTCGGTGTCCCCCAGAAGAGCTGGAGGAAGTGGCTGGGGAGAGGGACGTCTGGACCTTTTTGCTTAGGCCACCGCCCCCCGGCGACCCGACCCCAGAATAAGCAAAAGAAGATGAGATGAGATGAGAACACTGAACTATGGATGTCGGAGCATCCTGATGTGAGGCTTCTTCTCTGCAAACGGATTGAATTGAATGAAGGTCCGGGAGGTTTATTAAATACCAAACGGCACCATGTTGGAGTGTTTCACATTGTTGCCTCACAGCAAGAAGGTTTCAGATTCTAACCTCATAGTCGACTGGGTTCTCTGTGTGGAATTTGCATGCTCTCTCTCTCTCTCTCTCTCTCTCTTTCTCTCTCTCTATGCCAGTGTGGGTTTCCTCCAGGTGTTCTGGTTTTCTTCCACAGTTACAAGACATATGGATTAGATCGATTGGACACTTTAAAGTGCACGTGGGTGTGAGCGTGAGGACAAGGACCTGTTTCTGAATCGTCCAGTCAACCGTATATTTTATAACTGTGCAGTACGGTCCGATTATTTAATCGAAGCAAAACCCAAAGCATGTAATTTTTTTTTTTTTGGGGCTTTGGTTTAGTTTTTATTCTGTCATGAAGCTAAACACTCGTCTGTCTCCTTTCCAGATGACACCAGTCACGAATCAGCCGAACCATCTCGGAGCGATACGGCTAATTCAGGGAATCGGCTCCTGATGGCACGTCCGCTGATGGCCTTCTTGCTCTTCTGTATCTCTGCCCTTCTCAACTTATAGCCCCCTATGTCCTTCCTTCAGACATGTCCCAGGAGCCCCCCACTGCTCATTGCCCAAGCAGCCAGAAGGCTTGTACAGGCAAGGGCTCCAGGCCACAGGATTCCTCGGAGACTCTCAAGGAGCACCACGTCCGGCCCTTTCCCCAAATATTTCACTGGTTCTTTATCAAGAAGAAAAGATTGATTCGTAGTGTGAGGGAGAAAAGCTAATCTGGCCTTTAGAAAATCAGCGGAGAACTCAATCAAGATGTAAAGCATCACTTGGGATCCATTCCAAGTAGCCGAGTTTGGGAAAACTGTGGTTTAAAGTGGCTTTTAATTAAAATAAACATGTATAAACGTCTACGTAAAGGGTGTCGACCCTGGTACAGATTTATGGGACATTTTAGGTCTATTTGTCATTTTGTTCCTGTTGGCTTTTGTCCCCTAACACCCCACCCCACCCACCCCACCCCACCCCACCCCACCACTCCTTCAAATGTGCAAGGATCAACAGATTGTCAAAGTAGAAATTTGACTAAAAACTGTGTAAGTCCAGATGGCTGGAAGTCTGGAGATTGCACCCGGAGTGGAAAATGGCTGTGTATGTTTGTTAATTAACATAATGTAGGATTGGAACTGAGAGGGAGCTAAAACATTTATTCTCTGCAAACTTATCTTAGTAGACCACAGCATTAAACCAGTGCTTTTTGTATTTTTTAGGATAAACCTACTGCAGCATAAATATCTCTATTTTTCCTGTCGGCTTTTATCTATTGGTATAAAATAGCAGCATTAACAGATCATAGACACGCCCGGTCGTGATGACTGCGAGGCAGCAGCTCTGTATATACAGCAACACAAGAGACTGCATACCGCTGGCATTATTTCTCCCTAATTTTCTGGATGGAAGTATTAGCATCTCTTGCGGTTAGCTTTGCAAATAAGATCCAGAATTAGGGAAAAATGTACCGAAACCTGAAAAAACCCATTTTCCGTTCAACCGCATTGAACTGGCCATTAACACATGTAAAGTGCCCACATATCCTTTTTCAACATTAACATTAACTATGACAACAGATTTGTTTGTGAGCCTTTGCCTTTGCATGGCAGCCTTAAGTGTGAAATGTGCTGCGTCAGGCCTGTAACGACTCAGCTCAGGCTTCAGTAAGATGACAACATGCCCGGTTACACCTGTAACTATTTCCATCTTGAGAGACTCTATGATGGCGTTTCAGTTCGGCTGAATTTGTGGTAATGAAGCTAGAAGGTTCATTGCTGGGACACTGGGACAGTTTTTTTTTTTTTTTTTTTTTTTTTTTTAAAATGTTGTGGATTGAGAGCTGAAGCTACAGTGCAGATTGAGATGTTGTGATGAAGGCATGGGAAATTAGATAGTTGACACAATAAACCATGGCGGGAATTTAAAAAAAAAAAAAAAAAAAAAAAAAAAAGTCTGATATTCTGTAATTGTTTCTGGGTTTTTTTTTTTGTTTTTTTTTGTTTTTTCCCCCTCTACTTTTCCTTTATGGGGTCCTGGAGAGGAGGTGCATTCCTGTTCGAATGGTAATACGTATATAGTTGGTGCAGAAAGACTGCTCGGGGTGTTCAACTAATCTAAATGAGGAAAAATACCACCACATGTGCTTAATTTCATGGTCCAAATCCAAATCTATGGAAGGCTTTGGAATTCTAATTCAATTGTATTTGTATACCTACCATTTATACTCTTGATTATAATGCTGATCATACTTTATACACACTTTAAACCAGGAAATAAGGAGCAATTACATGGATACCGTGTATCCTAAAGTAGTCAAGATGTCATTAAACAACCACAAAAAAAAATCACCCACTATTATTATTATTATTATTATTATTATTATTATTATTATTATTATTATAAAGCTGTTGTATATAGTGTTTGATATGGAGGTATTCATTTGAGCAATTTCTTTTCTAAAAAATAAAAATAAAACAAATATCTATATAATAAGGTGGAAAAAAAAAAGATTTCTGAAGAATTCAAATCAGCATACACATGACTATGATCTTCAGAAGCCAATGGAGCCAGTACATTACAAGCCTAAATCCTTGGAAAATAACCAACCTGCATCAGGATCGTTTCATCGTTCACACGCTTGTATTTCAGGTCTCCTCCCACCACCACCACCACTACCACCACCACCGTCGGCTGGAGGATTGAGTCTGAGAGCAATGGGTGGATCGTATGTACCTGAATTTCGTATTTTAAGGGGTTACACTGTCTGAAAGCATTTCTTTTTCAGCCTTTTTTTTCATGAAGGACTTGTCAGATTAATTTTGTGGCATGCGCATGAGCTTGACTTGTTCGATAAAGTGTTGTTTTTGCTTGTTTTTTTTTTCCCCTCTGATTGTTCTGTATGACCGTGACATAAAAATAATTGTTTTGTCCATTGAAATGGAAGCTTTGCACAGATACGTAGATGAGTAGTTTTACACACACACACACACACACACACACACACACACACACACACACGACCCAGCAGGACCCAGGATGACTGTATATAGCACTGTTGTAGGACGGCAGCAAGGAGACAGGGACACAGCAAGTGTATGTTTGCTTTTTGTTGAATTCTTTTAATAAGAAAAAACTGTAGTTCATTCAAATAATTTATTAAAACCATGAAACTCACGTTAATACATAATAAATCAATACGTGCAATGCGTTCCATTTTCCTGTTTTCATGAGATGCAGTTTTGGTTGTTAATAAGGTGGCCTTTCCTGCCATAGTCCTTAAATTCTTCAAAATTGCCAAGACCTGTGTTTGAACCATCCAGATACTGGCACTTTTCTTCTGATTTGTATTACGTTAGTTTACTGTTTATCCAAATGTTACCCTTTATCTCATATACTGAGGATAACTCATTTGTACATATACTGTATATCAGAAGGCCCATGTGCTCCAGATTTGTTTGTTTGTTTGTTTGTTTGTTTGTTTGTTTGTGATTCTCTTTTTTTTTTTTCTTATGCATCTCTCGGTGCTGTGTTTCATCGGCTTTCACAACTGTACAAACAGGAACAGAATTTTGAAACAAATAATAAAAAAGGTCTGTATTTGTATATACAGTACAGTACATGTGTCTGCGCAACTATAAATAATGATTAAAGGAAAAACATATTGCTTTGTTGTTGTGTTACATGCTTGTTCGCACATTTAATGACAAATCATTTTCACCAGATTATAAAGAAAAAAAAAATCCTCGTTTACTCACTGCATAACCATATGCTCGTTCGGAAAAGCCTGTCACTTTATTAGGGTTCATTTAACACATGACAAAGAATAGCAGGACAAAAATATATATAAATAAAATCAAGCAATCTTCTGTTACTGGTATACAGGTGAAATATATTTGTTTGTTTTATATAGTTGTGCCCCCCACCCCACCCCACACACACACACACACACACACACACACACACACACACACACACACACACACACACACAGTCCCCCGACCCAGTGCAGTCCACTGGGTTATCCGTGTCTCTCACTGTCTGTGGTGCAGCTTCATGTAAAAGAACCATTGCTGACTTTCGTCAAGAGGAGGCTGAATAGCCGTCAGCATGTTTCCGCTCTGCGGTGGCCTGGCAAGCTGTCCAAGGTGTACTCTGCCCTCTCCAGAGTCGGCTGAGATGGGCGACAGCTTCCCCGCGATCCTAATCAGGATTAAACGGTTCAGAAAATAATTGAATGGATATAGAGTGTTATCTACACGGGCGGAATGGAGGGGAAGTAGTAAGCACTGTCAGCCCAAAGTCCGAAAACATCCATTCATTCATTCATCCATTCATCCATTCACTCTCTGAACTGTTGAACGCTAATTAGGGTCACAGGGAGGCTGGCACCTATCTTGAGCCGACTGTGCGTGAGGGCGGGGTACACCTTGAACAGCTCAGCAGGTCACTGTAGTGGAGAAAGACGCCGATGGCAGGCCACTGGCTTGTTCTTCATGAATCACCTCAATGGTTCTTTTACATGAACCTCTCAGCACATACAGGGAGTGACATGGCTGGCCTTTGATAGCCTAGACCTGCAGTGACAACCCGGTGACAGTGGGGCTTGAGCCTTCGACCCCAAAAAACATCCAGATTATGTCACTTGGTTACTTTAAAGCAGGGCTGTATTAATTTACGAGCGTAGATGCAGGTTTTCACTTCAGCCAAGCAATAGCCTTCCACCTGTGTGAACCTGTATGATCTCTGAAAATGATTGGATCATGTATCCTATTGGTTCCATGTGAAGCCAGACTGGCACCACCACTTTACTTTGGGCTTTCTATACCCGGGCCTCACAGTTCATCAGGCCAGGGCTTATCCCCAGGCCAGGGCTTACTCCCAGTTTCCGTTGCGTGATGCGACCAGGAGTTCAACTCCTCAAGGATGGGACACGAGTCCATCGCAGGTTCCCTTCCCAGTATATTTTACTGGTACCCATTTATACTGCTGGGTGAACAGAGACACACTTGTGGTTAAGCCCTCACCCACAGGTCTTAGCACAGTGGGGGTCTAACTGGGATTCAAGCACACAACCTCCCGATCATGTGCCCAGCAACATAACCACTACACCACCGACCCCACTACACCACTTTACTATTGAAAGTTATATTCAAGTATATCAATACAAAAAGCTGTGGAAAATCGAAATAATTCCATCCACGGTGTACATTTCATTTTAGACCTTTCTTTTGATTTTAGCGATGCACAGGTTTTTTATTTGTTATGTTTAAACTAATTACAAATATCAGTGAAATTATTGGTTAAGTTAGATAAATTGAAGGTAGTCTGAGCAGCAGCAGTAAAAATGTTCAGGGTTTTGGAGCGGTGCTGGCATTAACAGCTCTAATTTGAAATGTGCATTGGCTGTTCCGAACTGCCCTGAGGCGGTCAGAGTGAATATGAATGTGGGAATATTTCTTAAATGGTTTAATCTTCCGATAGATTGGCACCTGTTTGATGTAAACCATTCATCCATTTGCTGAACTACTTCATCGTACAAGAGTCGTGCAAAGGCAGGGGACTATTTTTTTCAGACTCTGAACGCCAGGAACTCAGGGCCATCACACTCACTCATCAACACACACACACACACACACACATTTACATTCACAATCATTACGGAGGGATCATTCGGAACAGCCAATGTGCACGTCTGGACAGTCATAAAAAACCTTCGCAAATACAGGAAGAACGTGAAAAAGCTCCAGGGATTCAAACCCAGACATTCTAAAAAAAAACTATGCCATCACACTGCCACAATAGAACCATGTATACAATATTCATAATATTCATACAGGACATGGACGGTGTTCTTCAATAAATACACACATATATCAAGGGTCTTAAAATAACTTTTCCCACAATGAGATTTTAAATATCTGTCCAATCAAAGTTTGGTGTTATTGGCTCAGGGTTTGTATAATTAAAATTCCACCCACGTGCTTCTGATCCTTCTGCAGTACAATTGGTAAAGGTGTCACTTCACTTTCTTACTCACTTACTCGCTCGCTCACTCACACTTTCTTTCTCACTCATTGGCCAAACTACATAATCCTACTTGGGTCTCAGGAATGCCGGAGCCTATCTCAGCTGACACTGGTCGAAGGCAAGTTATATACCGAACAGACAACGACAGGGTCAACATACACACAACCATCCGCACACAACCATCCACATACAATCATCCGCACACAGCCATCCACACAAAGCCATCCGCACACAGCCATCCACATACAACCATCCACACACAACCATCCGCACACAACCATCCGCACACAGCCATCCGTACACAACCATCCGCACACAGCCATCCGTACACAACCATCCGCACACAGCCATCCGCACACAGCCATCCGTACACAACCATCCGCACACAGCCATCCGCACACAACTATCCGCACACAGCCATCCGCACACAACCATCCGTACACAACCATCCGCACACAGCCATCCGCACACAGCCATCCGTACACAACCATCCGCACACAGCCATCCGCACACAACTATCCGCACACAGCCATCCGCACACAACTATCCGCACACAGCCATCCGCACACAACCATCCGTACACAACCATCCGCACACAGCCATCC
This sequence comes from Plotosus lineatus, assembly GCA_024760905.1. NCBI lineage: Eukaryota > Metazoa > Chordata > Actinopteri > Siluriformes > Plotosidae > Plotosus > Plotosus lineatus. The sequence continues at coordinate 28,035,139 of CM045749.1, read as the reverse complement.
GCACACAGCCATCCGCACACATCCACACCTAGGGGCAAATCGAAACAGCCAGTTGGCCTAATATGTATGCTTTTGAACTGTGGGAGGAAACTGGCATGTCCAGAGGAAACCCACAGCAGCACAGGGAGGACTTGCAGACTTCACACAGAAAAGCATTCGTCAACTCAAATGCTGTGAGGCGCCACGGTGCCACCTGGGTGTAGTTTATGTTAAATGCTATTTGCTTTGTGACAGGTGGTTCTAATATTAGAGGAAAAATATTTTATCAAAAGCTTTATAATTCTGCACACATATACACACACACACACACACACACACACACACAAACACACACTCTCTCTCTCTCTCTCTCTCTCTTACACACACACACACACACACACACACACACACACACACACGCTTAAAGACAGACAGGCAGTTGCATTATTGATTCATTCCTTCTCTCTTCCTTTGAAGTTTTTTTATTTCCACCGGCATCAGGCTGTGTTTTTTTTTTCAGAATGCAGAAGGCGGTAAACATTGAAGCTGTAACTTTTTCTCAAAGTCACAAAGAATGGAACAAATAAATAAATAAACTTACAGTCTGTTGTCTGCCCTTATATAGAATGTTTTCCTTTGTTTGGATGATGGAGAAAATAATCTACCTTTTGTTCACATTATAGTCATGAATACATTTCACAAACATCTTCCAAATGATTGAATAACATCCCAAATGGATCAAGTCTAGAGGGGGCGACATGCTGCCTAATCACATGAAACAGTCTACTGATTAGACTCGAAAGAATTCCGACTAATACAGGTTCTGCATTCTATTCTGTTATTCTTTGTGATAATGGGTGGTGCTGTCGTGATTGGTTCCGGCAAAAGTCCACAAATCTAGCATGAGTCATTTGATAACAGCTCCTATTCATACAAAAATTAAAACCTGCTCGCATCCATTCAAATGGCAGAACGGCTTTGCCTTGCTACCCCATTTTATCTTCAGGTTAAAGGCCACTACAAGCATCATGGTGTTTGTGGGAAATTGAAAGAACAATCGTGAACCCAGAAGCCTAACAAACAGATAATTAACAGGCCAGAATACAGTTTCTGATTTGCTGACTTCAGAGAAATACTATGCACACGTTCTACAGGGAGGAAAATCAGGGAATTCCTACCAACAAAATAATAACCACCAATAAATACATTATACAGTGATATGAGGTGACATTGTTTGTGTTCTTGCATTTTGGGATTTAGAAAATTATGCAAGCTTGAGTTTATTATACAAAATACACCTCCAACAATATACCGTATTTTTGCATAATGCATAATAAAGAAGAAAAAACATATATAAGTCGCACTGGACTATAAGTCGCAAACTCGTGGAAACTGTCGACCTTGACTTGGAAATCTGTGGGCAGTTTTTGTGACATTGTGGTCCTCGCTCTGATAGAGAGGTGGCCGCGTTGCATGAAGCGGTAACACCAAGAAAGTCCTCACGCAAAGTCATTTATATTCATCTCCTTGACAACTGCTTGGGCGTGGAGACACAACTGCACTGTTGACAAGCCCCTCCCTGATGCACGTTGCTTAAGCCCCCATGTGTGAACTCGTTCCTCTAGCTGTGGACATTGAGCTTTTAGCCTGCGATTAGCTTTTTTTGTTTTCCTCATTGCAGTAATAGTAATCTCCGCTTTTCTTCAGTCCCTCACGAGTTTCTCACTCACTCCAAACTTTCTTTCTGCTGCTCGATTACCATTTCCTGCTGCATATTTCACTACTTGCAGCTTGTAATATGCAGAATAGGATTTTCTTTTTGGGGACATTTCTTCAGTGGTACAGGATGAACAGGTACTGGTACCTAAGCCTAGAGTGCCCTCTTGTAGCTGTGAGTGTAAAAATAACAAACATGTGAAATTATGTTTGTTATTATTATGACAAACAGAATTATATGTAATAATTTCAAATATAAATCGCTCTGGAGTATAAGTCGCACCGTCAGCCAAAGCATAAAAAAGTGTGACTTATAGTCCAGAAAATACGGTATTTACCTCTCTGCCCATGGTTCTGCTGCCATGTTGATATGTCAACTGAAGCTACCTGTGTTTTTCGAGATTAAGTGGTTAGCATGGTTAGCATGTCCACCTCAGAGCAAGAAGGTTCTGGGTTTCCAGGCTTGAGGCTGTTTCCGTGTGGAGTTTACACATTCTCTCCATGCTTGCATGTGTTTCCTCTGGACACATCGGTTTCATAGTGATGTCTTAAAGATATTATGTCACCAGCTCTAACCCCAGCATGATCAAGGTGGTTAGGTGTGAATAAAGGGCTAACTTTGGAATATTTTTTGTCCTGCTATCCTTAAATCCTAATGACTTGCCTGTTCTGGTTAAGACCCAAAACTTTCTTTCTTATTCTTTTGGCCTTCCCCCCATTTTCTTCCCAATTTACCTGTATCCAATTCCCACCCATCAGGTATTGCTTTCCCTATCACATGACCCCCACCAGCCAGGGAGAAACGAAAGCATCCACACGCCCCCTCCATGACATGTGATGCTAGCCACCCCACCTCTTTACGAACTTCTGCGCATGCATGTTTAGTTGCGGTCTAACACACCCAGAGGGAAAGTGCTACCTGCCCACTCGTACAGATGAGTTCACAGATGCCCATGATTAGCTGGCGATCGCTGTGAATGACAGGGAATTGAATGTATGCCATCCCTCTCATGAGAGCTTGGCCAATTAGCTCCCATGAACTCCCAGCCACGGATGGCTGTGTGCATTAACCAGGATTTAAGCTTGAAGACCCAGAACGTGCTGAATAAATTTCTTCCTCAAAACTTCAATTCGAGCAAGAAATGATATGCTGAGAAATTATATTGTGGTTCATTAAGGCTAAAAGGTTCCAGACACCGAATGTCTGAGAGTTGAGTTTCCGCATCTGTTTTTAAGTGGAAATGGATGAATGAGCTGCGTGGGGTCTAATAAGAAACAGAGCAGTGTTCTAATCTACCAAGGCTTACGCTCAGTTCATGTGAGCCATAAAAAAAACTGCATCCAGAAAGAAACATTAAAAAGAGCTCTGTTGAAAGTGGCTGTAAGCGCATTCCTGGCTTCTGGAAGTATATTCTGATCTGTTGTGTAAAACGTTGTGATGTCCGTTTGACCTTGCTCAAGATTTTTAAATAAAAATTAGTTGCATTTTCCCCAAACCTGCTAACATTTTCACAAAAGAAAGGACAGGATGTGGGTGTGCAGATACTCAGTACATTACGGTACACATAGCAGTGTATTCAGTATTTTCAGTCACAGGCATTCTTAATTTCCTTTTTACCGTAAACCTTGTTATATTTGTTATGAAACTTTTATTTGATAACTTGTACATTAGCGAGCCAGTACAAAATTATTTTACATTTCCAAGCATTCCTCTGGAATATCTGAGCGAGCCCAAAACTTATTCACTTGCACTTTTGCAGGACCATGTAACTGTTATTAGGGTCATGGGGAGGTTGGAGCCTATCTCAGCCAACACCGAACATCGCAAAACAGTTTGCTGGACCACTGCATGGCCAACACACACACACAAACACACACACACAGACATTCATACACACATCTACACTTAGGTACAATTTGAAACAAACCTGCGTACTCAGTAGACACCACCCACCCACGGAAGTACATGGAGAACATCCAAACTCCACACAGAAACGTCCAAGGCTGGGACTTCTACCAGGACCTTCTAACTGTGAGGTGGACATATTAACAATAGAACATCTTTAGAAAAAATATGTTGTACGGTAAGTACATTTTGATGAGAAATACAATTTACGTCAGAGAGTTTTTCTTTTCATATACAGTAAACCTTTAGTTTTAATTTGATCAGGTTTTCTGGATTGTAAATAGACTTCGCTTCAAATATGTGGACATGCACAAAAGACGAATTCTTAGCCTGAACCAAGGTGCGTTGATACATCGCGCTAATGATCAGCACCGTTCACAGCAGCCTCTACACGTGTGTGATCCCTGGTGAAAACTTCAGCGTCGACACGAGAATGCAGAGTGGCAACACAACGAATCCCCACAAACACCAGGAACAGCCTCAGATGTGCAGAAGATTATCTACACTGTGGATGAGGAGGACCACACCTGATGGAAAAGATCAGCCTCAAGTGGGATAGTCACTGACTCACAAAACCAATACCACTGCAGTCAGTGAACAGTCCGTTGGAAATTCTACAGCATTTCACTTGTTCATTTGTCGTTGTTGAATCTGATCTGCATGAACTTGTTTCAGTTTTCCTGAGAAAGCTTTGCCTTTAGGCTGAAAATAAGCGGTGATGACAGAACCACCAAAAAGGTGACATGGCAGTTTTAAAGACCTGGCATCCCGTGTCACATCCTGGAAAGAACTACAAGATCTTCCCCAAAGCCCTGATAAACTGTCTTGAAGCAATTTTGGCCAACATCATTTACCAAGAACATTTTTGCAGCATCCCAAGGAATTATTTTCTTTTAAGCAATTTTTTTTTTTAATTGAATGACAATGTGAGTCTTTATAAGAGTATACAAACTCAACCCTTATTTCCTTGGGTCTGGACAAGGACTTCATGTCAACATCTTCAGAAGGCTTGGTGCATTAGAGTTTGACCCTCCATTCGGGTTTTGCCGATCAGCCTACATAGCGCCATTTTTGCACTTCAGTGTGTCACAGACAGAAAGTCACGGCTTCGACATGCCTGGCAAAGACAAATCATTTCTATCTGAAACTTTTATGTCCTTTATTAAATGAATTAACCTGAACAAAACTAACAAAATTTGGTCATTTCTTTGATGTAGCCAAAAATATTTGTTTGATCTAATGTGACTTGTATCCTATTTATAATAAACAAACCAAACAATTCTTTATTGTCAAAGTACTTTTACATACATTGAAATTTGGTTTGTGCTCTGGGCACCTGTCACCACCGTGCAGCGCCAGTTATTGCGTTGTTCTATCCTTTTGATGCTGAGCGCCAAGCAGGAAGCAACAACTACCAAATTTTAACGTCTTATGGTATGACGCGGCCAGATTTGAACTCCGACCTTCCGGGGGATAAAGCGGACGCTCTACCAACTGAGCTAAATCCCCGGTCATGTGGGTCTAAATGGCTGGGGGTGGGGCAGCAGAGTGGCGTAGTGGTTAGAACATCTCTCTGACAGCAACAAGGTTCTGGGTTCAAGTTTTGGGCTCTGGACCTCGTTGTTGTCAGAGACACATGGTCATGTGTTCAAGTCTTGGTCTCAGGTCGGGCGTTTCTGTGTGAACTATGCATGTTCTTCCTGTGCCTGCATCAGTTTCTTTTCCCAGTTCCCACAGATAGTCCAAAGACATTTACATTGGCTGGGGCAATTTGGAACTCTCTTTGCCTTCACTCAGTGTCAGCTCAGAAAGGTTCCAGGCTCCCCGCTTCCCAGAGGATTAAACAGCAAATGAGTGATAGAGAGACTGTAAAGGACATTATGGAAAGCGTGAAGGTCGGTCAACTGTCCGCCGTATTGAGCTTCCTTAATCGATTTATTGATGGTGGACCAGCTAATGTCCCATTTACAGACTTATTTCTTCAGCCAAACAGTGCTGTAGCTGATAACCAAGACACTCCTCTGCTTTAAGAGGTGCAGAACATAACTTTGTTTTTCAACAGTTAGAAGAAGTTTCTGTGTAATCTTCAGTAAAAAAAAAAAAAAGGTGATTTATTTTTTAAAAATACCTGAATTTAAAGTGCTCTGGTGATCTTTGGTGGTGTGAAGTGTACCAGGACCATAAGGAGCTTTTATTTTGAAAAGTTAATGTTTGTTCCATGTACAATTTGTGTAATGTATCAGACATGAGCAGTGTGGTTTGTGATTGTTTAAAACCTTTTTTCCCCTCCTTGAACTTCTGAATAAACTGATTTCCAGACCTGGCTTCTCATTTTGTAATAAACTGGAAATGGTTTAATTTGGGTATTTTCATTTTAAAAGAAAAAATTCCCCTCGGTGCACTAACTGGGTTATCAAAGGCCGGCCGTGTCTCTCACTGTCCGTGGTGAGAGGATCATGTAAAAGAGCCATCACTGACTTTCAACAAGAGGAGCTGCAAAGCCGTCAGCGTGTGATGGCCTGGTGAGCCATCCAGGGTGACTCTGCCCTCGTGCCAGCCTCCCCGTGACCCTAGTTAGGATTAAGCGGTTACAGAAAATGAATGAATGAAGAAAAAAATTCCAAAGTATAATTTTTAGCTGTGTGTAAATGGTGTTGTATTTTGTTTGCCATTATTTGCACTTAAATATTACCTTTTAAATATAAAATGCTGCTTTATAAGCCTTTAGAACTTTCTATTTGTCCACAACATCAGTTTCCATCCAACTCCTTCTTCTTCTTCTTTTACTTTCGGCTGCTCCCTTCAGGGGTCGCCACAGCAAATCATCCACCTCCACCTCACCCTGTCCTCCGCATCCTCCAAATAGATAAAAGCTACCTGTTTAAAAAAATGAGGTACAATGATTACACCCCATCATTTATTCATTAAAGTCAATAATCAGTGATTTCATTTCTGCGAGAGGGAACGTTTGTGAGCCGCTGCATTCGGTAACTGATGTGACCCCCCACTGTGCAGCAATTACTGCAAGCAAACATTTCGGGTAACTGTTGATCAGACGTGCACATCGACTGAAAGGAATTTTAGTCCATTTCTGTGTACTGAATTAGCTTCTCAGAACTTTGTGATGCTGGTGATTGTCCTCAAATGAACTACTCACTTCAGGTCCTTCCTCAACATTACATTGAATTCAAGTCAGGACTCAACCGTTCCAACACATAAACTCTATTCTTGATAGAAAGACCCGATTGTGTTCACTGTCTTGCTGCATGTCTTTCTTTTGAGTTTCAGTTCACAGATATAAATCAAAAATCAGGGTTCTGTCAGTGATGGTAAGTTATCCTGGCTCAGGTGCAGAGAAACAGGCCCAGACCACCATGCGCCCTCCAGCACATTTACTCAGCTGGTACTTATTAACCAAATTAATTGGCAAATGTTTTTAGTGTTTTATTTATTTATTTATTTATTTTGTTCCCCCGACCCGTACCTGTCCCTATCACAACTTTAAAAAAACAAACAAATAAATAAATAAATAATAATAATAAAAGGCTGAGGTTGGAACTACCAGGCAGAAGGCCTCGAGGAAGACCAAAGAAGAGATTTATGGATGTGGTGAAGGAAGACATGAAGGTCGTTGGAGTCAGAAAAGAAGATGCGGAGGACAGGGTGAGGTGGAGGAATATGATTTGCTGTGGCGACCCCTGAAGGGAGCAGCCGAAAGTAAAAGAAGAAGAAGAAGAATAAAACATATTGCTGTTGGGGTCAGTGGTGGCTACTCAATAAGGAGCTGGATTAGTGATCCCAAGGTTGGGGATTCAAACCCTACCATCAACAGGTTGTCTCTGCCATAGCCCTCCTGTTACACTCCCAAGTCAGCAAACGTGGGAGTGGTGGCCTAGTGGTAAGGTACTGGATTACCAATCCCAAGGTTGAGGGTTCAAGCCCCATTGCCAACAGTTGCCACTGCTGTCCCACCCAGTGCAGCTAACTGGGTTATTAAAGACCAGCCATGTCTCCCAGTGATGGCCTAGTGAGCTATCCAGGGTGTACTCTGCTCTCACTCGAAGTCAGCTGAGATGAGTACTACCAGTCTCCTGGTGTGTCTAATTCAGGTTGAGTGGTTCAGAAATGAAGGAATGATTATTGCTGTCATCAAATTGAAAAAGAGATAATTTTCTCATGAAATAATAAAATCCTTTATGCATTCTGTATTTATTAACACGGTACACAATGTCCAGACATTTTTAGAATTGAGGAAAAAAATCATCTTTGTGAGCAATTATCTTTTATCTAACAAAAATTAAAAAAAAAAAGCAAAACATAATATTTTGTAATTTGTCACATACATTTGGATTTATAGTTTGACCACCTGGTTGTTACTTTATTAGTAATGATCATGATTTGCCATGAGGCATTTTTATACTTCTATTCCATGATCTAAAAGGAAGAAGGAAGAATATGTTGTAATTCTCTCTGTCTTAAAACGGGAGCTCAGTTTACCAGATATGGGAAAAAAGCAGCAGAAAAAAAAAAAAAAAAAAGCGAATAACTCGCCCACTTTCCCATTTCCAAGCGAGGGCTCCATTAGATAATGAAAAGAGTATGACAGGCCATCCAGCTCTGTTTTGCTCGCTTGAGTGGCACTGAAAGGCTTTTCTGTTGCCGATCTTTTTTTCTTATTATTTTATCATGAGAGTAACGTGTGTGCTTGATTAGAGCAGACCATATTTCTTTAGGAAACCAGATCTTAGTGCGATGTAATGTATGTTTATGTCAAATTGAAATGATGGTGAAAAGCACACATTCTTATTCCTCTTGTTTTGAAATTCTTGGTTTTACTGTGGCATCACGCGAGGCACATGAATATGAAGATGCATTCATGTCTCTGCTGGGGTTTTTGAGTGCCTCGTGCTATGTTCCTGCATTAAACATGCATTTCTTCCTGCATGCACATGGACGTGAGCACAGGTTATTGTACAGGTTGTGCATTCGCAGGTCAGGAGTTATTTGATATTCCTGGGCGAAAATATCACAAATTTTCATCCAAAATTTACTCTAGAATATCAAATCATTGCTTTCACTTGAGGAAGTGGTGGCCTGGTGGTAACGTTCGGGATCACTGATCCCAAGGTCAGGGGTTCAAGCCCCACTTTCAACAGGTTGTCACTATTGTCCCCCCCAGTGCACTAACTGGGTTATCAAAGGCCTGCTGTGTCTCTCACTGTCTATGGTAAAGGTTCATGTAAAAGAACCATTGCTGACTTTTGTAAAGAGGAGCTGAATAGCTGTTAGCGTGCCTCTGCTTTGCAATGGTCTTGCGAGCCATCCAGAGTCGGCTGAGATGGGTGCCAGCCTCCCCGCGACTCTAATTAGGATTAAGCAGTTCAGAAAATGAATGAAGGTTTTCACTTGAAACTTTTTAAGGACAGTTTTTATTCATCAGCAGTCTGGGGTGGATGAGTATACACTACTGATTTACGGTAGCGCCACAGAAAATATTAAAAGGGGTGGGGTCAGGGGAATGGGCCGTGGTCCAACATCACCGTGTGATGAGATCACCAGATCCGGAACCATTTCACTCAGTATTTCCTGCGAGATCTTCCAGCTCTGTGTGCCTCCGTCTTACTGAAACACCCACGTCTTCAACATGAAGGGGTTCAAGGTGGGGTTGGGCCTCCATCAGACCTTAACACCACCTCTCATGCATTGCCAATTTCATGTGTGCAAATAATAATTTCACTGACTTTAATGTTTATTTGACTTACCTGTGTGGGAAGTTTATTTTTTTTGGGGGGGGGGGGGGGGGGCAACCTAGTATCAATAATGTTGTTACTGATATTTAGGTATTGATTAGTTTATTAAATATACAGTGGTACCTCATCTACCGAGTGCGCCTTATAATGATTTTTCCATGATACGAGCGTTGAACCCACCAAAAATCTGCTCCATCCAACAATCAAAAATTCACTTTATGAGCTCCCGCGCGTAACTATAAATAGTGTTTGCTGCACTTCATATCGTTTGCTCGGTACAACATAGTGCGACAATGAGAGCGCCACTGCCAACTACTGGAGTGGCTACACAATTACACTTAATTCTAGTACAGTATGGCAAAAAGGCATGTTCCCCAGGATCATACGCCCCCTTACATCACCACTATTTGAAAAGCACTGGCCTTGTGGGAGCTCACCACGCCTTTCCTTGATGGCATTCGTAGCGTGCACACGCACAAAATTCTCTTCCTCCTCCTTCTCTGTTACACATCGCCTCCTGCCTGCCCATGTGACATCTTTGCCGCAGTCGATGATTGGAAGGGTTAGTTAACTCATTGTTTATTCTTGATTTATTATTATTTAGTATTAATTATTATTAATGTTAATGTACAGGTATTATTATTATTATTATTATTAAATTGTCTTTTGTCTTTGCATGTTTATCTTTAATATATTTGGTCAAATATACGTGTTTTGGGCAGGTTATATGAGTTTGGGAGGGGGTTGGAACGGATTAATTGGTATTCTGTTATTTCTTATGGGAATATTTGTTTCATCTAATGAACTTTTCGGCTTACGAGGTCACCCTCGGGAGCTGAGATATCACTGTATTTATATGTAGGTCATTTTTTTTTAAATTTCCACTACTTTAAACAATATAACTCACTCATCTATGGAACCACTTATCTAATTATGGCCATTTGGAGGTTGGTGCCTATCTCTGCTGACACTGAGCGAAGGCTTGATACACTTTGAACAGCTCAATCGACCATCGCAGGGCAACACACAGATAACCATTTACACCTCCGGTCACTTTGGGACAACCAGTTACCCCTTTGGACTGTGGGAGGAAACAGAGTCCAGGGAGGAAATTCATGCTACCACAGGGAGAACATGCAAACTCCACACAGGAACGCCCTCGCTGAGCTTAGAAATCACACCCAGGACCTTATTTCTGTAAAACAGACATGAGAACCATTACACCACGCCGCCCCAATTTTATCATGTGCGAGAGAAAAAAAAATTCAGTTACATAAGGAAATGGAACGGAATCAAGGTGGAACATTATTCCCACATCAAATTTCCTATCAAGCAGTAAATGAATCTATTAGACTATTCTTCACACTCTTTGGGGCATGTGGGCTTTTCAACATGTTCACTGATGTGTGCAAAAAAAAAATCACCTAAAATGTCACTTGCTGCTTGTTTGCTTGCGCTGAACTGGTGTATGTATGTATGTGAGGTAGTGAACAAGCACACGTGTACACGGTTCTTTCACAGTGGTTTTCCTGACACGATGTAATTGTTTACAATTCGATAGAGTGACAGAATGAGGGAGGAACTGTATCCGTGCTGTGTGGTCTTGACATACAGCATTCTGTAGCTATTTCTATTAATTTCAACATGCTCCCACTATCCTCACACAGTTGAAAGAAATGCATATCAGGCTAACAGGATGTTTCAAACTGGACCGAGTGCGATTCTGATTGGTTTTATGTGTGTTGACCTGCAGTGGTCTGCATTGGCCAGTGTCGAATGAGATAGGCCTCACTCTTCTGATAGACTTCAAGTTTGTAAAATATATATGATACTATATACAATTGTGCTATTTATTCATTTTCTGAATCGCTTAATTCTAATTAGGGTCGCGAGGAGGCTGGCACACATCTCATCCGACTCAGGGCAATGGCGGGGTACACCCTGGACAGCTCAGCAGGCCATCACAGGGCCAACACACACAACTATTCACTCTCACGCCCAAGGATGATTTGGAACAGCCAATTAACCTCCTGTGCATTGGGGGAGGGGGGTTGGACTATGGAAGGAAACCAGTACACCCGGAGGAAACCCATACAAGCACAGGGAAAACATGCAAACTCCACACTGAAACACCCGAGCTGGGAATCGAACCCAGGACCTTCTTGCTGTGAGGCAGACATGCTCATCACTACACCAGCATGCTGCCTCAAATGTTGAAATTATGAGAAGAACTATTTTTAACTGGTCTCATGAAAAAAATCGAACTTTTTTCAGTAGCTCGGAGTCGGCTGAGATGGGTGCCGGCCTCCCTGCGACCTTCATTGGGATTAAGCGGTTCAGAAAATGAACGACGTTATATAGCCATGGTTAAAATTAAGGGAATATTTTTAAGGGGTATCCTTATTAAAATTGGTCTCTTATTTATTTTTATTTTTTTCATGGCCATGGATAAAATACATGAATAAAAAATAAAATGTCTGTCTTCCTTTCGACTCGGGAGTCGCCACAGCAAATCGTCTGATTCGGCAGAGGTTTTTACGTCGGATGTCCTTCCTGTCACAAACCTTTTTAGCAAGGGACAGAAACACGCTGACGACTTTGCAGCTCCTCTTTACGAAAGTCAGCAATGGTTCTTTTACATCAACCTCTCACCATAGACAGTGACAGACATGGCCCACCTTTGGGACAGTGACAACCTTGTGGAGAGTGGGACTCGAACTCCCAACCTTTGGATCAGCGATCCAGCGCCCTATACCACTAGACCACCACCGCCCCGAATAAAAAATAAAATACACTTGAGAATTCATTCTATTTCTTACATCATCAATAAACATACATTTCTTTTCTCTTCCTTCTGGTGCAATTTATTCTTGATTTCATCCGTCTGGAAGGGATCCTGTTCCAAAACTTGCCAGTTTTTTTTTTTTTTTTTTAAGTTCTTTTTTTTTGTTTGTTTTTGTTTTTGGGGAAAATTCTAATTTGGCTTGTTGTGTTCTGGATTGTCATCGGTAATTTCAAGCTTGTTTTCAAACATCTATAATTTTCCAATGTCTCTTCATTGTAAACTTTGGCAATCATGACTCTATCTCCTGAGAATTCTTAAATTGGAAGCTATAAGAGGATTTTTTTTCACCAAGAATGAGTACAGTGGTGCTCGAACGTTTGTGAGCTCTAAAACTTTTTTATTTCTGCACAAATATGTTCGAAAAAATATCATCATATTTTCACACCAGCATTAAGGGTGGTATTGGGGCCGGTGGCGTAGTGGTTAGGGTGCTGGGCTCATGATCAGGAGGTTGTGTGTTCAAATCCCAGTTAGACCCCCATTGTGCTAAGACCCCTGGGCAAGGGCTCAACTACAAGTGTGCCTCTGTTTGCCCAGCAGTATAAATGGGAACCAGTAAAAATATACTGGGAAGGTAACCTGCGACGGACTAGCGTCCCATCCAGGAGGAGTTGAACTCCTGGTCGCTTCATGCTACGGAAACCGGGGATAAGCACCGGCTTGATGAGCCACTAGACTCGGGTGTAAAAACAGATTAAGGGTGGATAAAGAGAACTGTATTTACATACAGTATTAATGAAAATGAATAAATGCGACGTATCTGTGAATGTTGAAAGTATGTGAACCTTCTTTCAGTAACAGATGTGACCCATTTGTGCAGCAAAAACTGCAACCAAACATTGGTGGTAACTCACCAACCAAGAATTATTAAGGTCTATGTGCCATTTCTTCTTTCAAATGGCAGACAGACCCTGTTAGTTCTCAGTTGACAAACTGGTAATCAGAACTGCACATCAACTTGGACACATTTCAGTCCATTTCTCTGTTCAGAACAGCTTCTAAGAACTGTGATGTGCTGTTACTGGTCGGAGTTCTGATCTTAGAAGCTCTTCACTTCTGCTGATAATGATCCACATGGACGTAAATATTCACTCAGGAACTGAGCAGATGACTTTTCACTGCTGGTGATATAAACACTTTAACTGGAATGATTTGGATTGCAATTCCCATTACAGTTATAACAGAACTTTTTTATCTGGTTTCACCCAAATGAGTTGGGTTTCCCTTCTGAGCCCGGTTCCTCTCAACACTTCCTCCTCAGGGAGTTTTTCCTTCCACCACAATCATGGGTTTCTTTATTGTATATTATAAGGGTTAATAGAAAATTTTTAACTGAAATCCACCAACATCTCCAAATCGAAGTATGGAGGAAGGGCCGCTGCATCCCTGCCATTGCCCCTACTGTTGTTTAGTGTTTTCTTGAAAGTGGACTCATAAACATTAGCATTATCCAACGTGATAGAACTAGGCATTCTGTTGCTTAGAACTTACTCTGGGTTCCTTTGGGACCTTGCAGACTCTTACATGCGTTTCTCTTGGAGTGATCTTGGTTGGTCCACATTCAATCTCACTGTGAATTGGTAGAGGCTGAAGTCCGAAGACGGTTTTGTAATCTTTTCCAGCATGCTGAGCATCAACAATTCTTTTTTCTGAGGTCATCACAAGTCTCCTTTTTAGTGCCACGATACACCTGTAAACACGGCTCGTCATCCACTTCAATGAAGACACCTAACTGGAGCATCAGCTTAACTGCTAATCCTAGATGGTGGCACACTTTTGCCAATAACAGCTACTGGATAATTTTCCTCAATAAATATAAATTATAAGATGTGTAACAGTTTTATTTCCTTTATTTACGTGGGCTTGCTGTTGGACCCCTGTACTTCCGGTGTGTTTCATGGTTATTCGGGCCAGTTTTTTAAACTCGCTATGATCTCTCTGATAGGTTTATTTCTCATGTTGTTGATCTCATCAGTGCATTTATTTTATTTTTTTCTTAATAATGGCCAATAAACCGTTTTGCATTTTTATTTTTTTATGGGTTTTCTATTCTCTCTGATAGGTTTATTTATTAAGTGGTATATTTATTTCTCATATTTCAGGAGTACAGTATATTGTTATGAGCTGGATAATGAGACTTTAGCTGAGCTAGCCGGTTAGCACAAAGCTACCTTCTAGCACAAGATGTGTCCCTTTAGAAGTCTAATTACAGTGTTTTTCCACCTGTCAAAAAAAAAAAAAAAAAAAAGGAATAAAAAACAAAAATTCTGTCAGAATAATTCAAAATCAAGAAAAGAAATTACAATCAATTCCATATTTTGTTGCTTTCCATTGAGAGACAGTTAGCAAGGTGCTAGCTGATTAGTATTCCAGTTAGTTCATTAAAACCATGTTTGTTAAATAAACAAATAAATAAATAAATTAGTTTTTTTTTTTTTTAGTTTCAAATACATTAACTCAAATACATTAATTATTTTATTTTTGTTCATATAATTAGTTTATACTTAAAAAAAAAACAGCTTTAGCTTCATGTCTGGTTTGCTAGCAGAACTAGCATTCCTGGTTTGGAACTAAAGGTCCTGAACAAAACATAAATTATTTACACCATTTTATATGTTATATATTATGTAGTTATGATCATTATTACCAGTAAAAACAATTTGAACTGTGAGATAATATCTAGTGACCTGGGATAGAATAAATTCATATTTTCCTAGTCCAAAAGATAAGGGTAATACTTTACATTTTAATAAAAGAGACATTTTTCATTTATAAATTTGAAAATCGTGATTCACTTCCCGCTTATAATTTACACACATAACTCTTCATGCAGGAGAGCATCTCGTAGGTCATCTCTGGAGCATCTGCTGCAGTTTCCTGTTTCAAACCTTTAACTGGTCACATGAGATGTTTTCTATAACTAATGCTGTGTTTCCATTATGCCCGACCCCAGACCTTATCTCTATAACAAATGGCACATAAGGAAAGGGCAGCTAATTTCTCCAGGCCATATCTGCAGTTACAGAGGTGGCTATTAGATTTAATGGACACCATATTTCAGCAATTAAACTTTCTTTGGCCAACTGCTGTGAAACATGCTTGAGCTGATAAATCGTAGATTTGTCAGTAAATTGCTTTACAAGAAATATATATTTTAGGAACCATATTAATACAAAAATGATTTAAAATAATGGTAACCAGTTGATGATAGATGTTTCCAATTTCAGCACAGGGAGAGCTACAACTGAACAATGCAGCCGTGAGGGGGGGGCACAAACCAGTGTCTCTCCCTCACGCCGGTCCCAAGCCCGGATAAATGCAGAGGGTTGCGTCAGGAAGGGCATCCGGCGTAAAACAAATGCCAAATAAACTATGCGAATCACAAGAAAGAATGACATACCGGATCGGTCGAGGCCCGGGTTAACAACGACCGCCATCAGTGCCGTCAACCAACAGGGTGCTGATGGAAATTGGACTACTGTTGGTCGAAGGCGTCGAAGAAGGAGAGGCGGGAGGCGTGTCCGTTGCCAGAGAGAGAAGAGGAAAGGCATGAGTCTAGGACTGAAAGTAGGGACTTTGAATATTGGAACTATGACAGGAAAAGGTAGAGAGCTGGCTGACATGATGCAGAGGAGGAAGGTGGACATACTGTGTGTTCAGGAGACCAGGTGGAAAGGTCGCAAGGCTAGAAGCATAGGAGCAGGGTTTAAGCTGTTTTATCACGGTGTGGATGGGAAGAGAAATGGAGTCGGAGTCATCTTGAAGGAGGAGTTTGCCAGGAATGTTCTAGAAGTGAAAAGAGTGTCAGACAGAGTGATGAGTCTCAAGTTAGAAATTAAAGGTGTGATGGTCAATGTTGTTAGTGCTTATGCCCCACAGACAGGATGCGAAATGAGAAGAGAAGGAGAGATTCTGGAGGGAGTTAGATGAAGTGATGCAGAGTACCCCCAGAGGTGAAAGAGTGGTCATTGGGGCAGACTTCAATGGACATGTTGGTGCAGGAAACAGAGGGACGAGGAAGTGATGGGTAGGTTTGGTATCCAGGACAGGAACGAGAAGGACAGATGTTGGTAGATTTTGCAAAAAGGATGGAAATGGCTGTGGTGAATACTTTCTTCCAGAAGAGAGAGGAGCATAGGGTGACTTATAAAAGTGGAGGTAGGAGCACACAGGTAGACTACATCTTGTGCAGGCGATGTAATTTAAAGGAAGTCAGTGACTGCAAAGTAGTAGCGGGTGAGAGTGTTGCCAAACAGCATAGGATGGTGGTGTGCAGGATGATGCTGATGGTGAGGAAGGTGAAGAAGGCAAAGGCAGAGCAGAAGACAAAGTGGTGGAAGTTGAAAAGGAAGAGTGTCGGGTTGTCTTCAAGGAGGAGTTGAAACAGGCTTTGGGTGGTCAGGAAGTGCTTCCAGATGACTGGACAACTACAGCGAATGTGATCAGGGAGACAGGTAGGAGAATATTTGGTGTGTCATCTGGAAGGAAAGTAGATAAGGAGACTTGGTGGTGGAATGAGGAAGTGCAGGAGTGTGTACAAAGGAAGAGATTAGCTAAGAAGAAGTGGGACATTGACAAACCGAAGAGAGTAAACAGGAGTACAGGGAGACACAGCGTAAGGCAAAGGTAGCAGTGTCAAAGGCCAAACAGAGTGCTTTTGATGACTTGTATGCTCAGCTGGAAAGTAAGGAGGGAGAAAATGATTTATACAGGTTGGCACAGCAGAGAAATAGAGATGGGAAGGACGTGCAGCAAGTTAGATTGATAAAGGACAGAGAGGGAAATGTATTGACTGATGACAGAAGTGTGCTGGGAAGATGGAAAGAGTACTTTGAAGAGCTGATGAATGAGGAAAATGAGAGAGAAAAAGAGTAGAAGAGGTGACTGTTGAGGACCAGGAAGTAGCAAAGATTAGTAAGGGTGAAGTGAGGAGGGCATTGAAGAGGATGAAGAATGGAAAGGCAGTTGGTCCTGATGACATACCGTGGAGGTATGGAAGTGTCTAGGAGAGGTAGCAGTAGATTTTCTGACAAGAACATTTAACAAGGTCTTAGAGAGTGAGAGGATGCCAGAGGAATGGAGGAGAAGTGTGCTGGTGCCCATTTTTAAGAACAAGGGAGACGGGCAGAGTTGTGGCAACTACAGAGGGATAAAGATGATGAGCCATAATGATGAAGTTATGGGAAAGAATAGTGGAAGCTAGACTAAGGGCAGAAGTCAGCACTTGTGAACAACAGTTTGGTTTCATGCCCAGAAAGAGCACCACAGATGCAGTGTTTGCCTTGAGGATGTTAATGGAGAAGTACAGAGAAGGTCAGACAGAGCTGCATTGTGCCTTTGTGGATCTGGAGAAAGCATATGACAGGGTGCCGAGAGAAGAACTGTGGTATTGCATGAGGAAGTCTGGAGTGGCAGAGAAGTATGTTAGAGTGGTGCAGGACATGTATGAGAGATGTAAGACAGTGGTGAGGTGTGCTGTCGGTGTGACAGAAGAGTTCAAGGTGGAGGTGGGACTGCATCAAGGGTCAGCTCTCAGCCCCTTCTTGTTCAAGCTATGGTGATGGACAGGCTGACAGACGAGGTTAGACAAGATTCCCCATGGACTATGATGTTTGCAGATGACATTGTAATCTGTAGTGAGAGCAGAGAACAAGTGCAGGAAAATCTAGAGAGGTGGAGATATGCCCTGGAAAGGAGGGGAATGAAGATTAGCCTCAGTAAGACAGAGTACATGTGCATGAATGCCAAGGACCAAAGAGGAACGGTGAGATTACAGGGAGCAGAGATAAGAAAGGTGGAGGATTTTAAGTACTTAGGCTCAACAATCCAGAGCAATGGCGCAGTGTGGAAAAGAGGTCAAGAAGCGTGTGCAGGCAGGTTGGAATGGTTGGAGAAAAGTGTCCGTGTGATGTGTGATAGGAGGGTATCGGCAAAAATGAAAGGAAAAGTGTACAAAACGGTGTTGAGGCCAACGATGCTGTATGGGTTAGAAACAGTGGCCCTGGGGAAAAGACAGGAGGCAGAGTTGGAGGTAGCAGAGATGAAAATGTTGAGGTTCTCTTTGGGAGTAACGAGGATGGATAGGATTAGGAATGAGGACGTCAGAGGGACAGCAGATGTAAGACGTTTTGGGAGACAAAGTCAGAGAGGCTAGATTGAGATGGTTTGGACATGTACAGAGGAGGGATAGTGAGTATATTGGTAATAGGATGCTGAGGCTGGAACTACCAGGCAAAAGGCCTAGAGGAAGACCAAAGAGACGATTCATGGATGTGGTAAAGGAGGACATGAAGGTCGTTGGTGTAAGAGAAGAAGATGCAAAGGATAGGGTGAGATGGAGGCAGATGATTCGCTGTGGCGACCCCTGAAGGGAAAAGCCGAAAGGAAAAGAAGAAGAAGAGCTACAACTGAACGGTGTAGTGATCGCTCACTTCAACACAGTTCTTTTATACCATCTCAGAAATATTACCAAACTTTGCCCCACTCTCATCTTGCCAGATGTTGAAAAACCGATTGACGCCTTTATCTCCTCCAGACTAGACTACTGCAGTGCACTTCTCGTCGGGATCCATAGCAAGAGTCTTCAGACACAACAGTGCGTTCAAAACAGCGATGCAAGGATCCTGATGAGAGTGTGGAAATACCAACACATCATATCCATTCTTTGCTCACTTCAGGCGCAGGCGCGACGCTAAAAGCTAAGTGGCTAGCGAAGAAGTGGTGTTACAAACCTGTGGTACCATCAGGGATCATGGGAAACGTGAACCTGCTGCCTAATACTGTATTGTCAATTTCCCTCTGGGATAAATAAAGTATCTGGGTGTCTGTCTGTCTGTCTGTCTGGTTGTCTGTCTGTCTGTCTGATAAAGTTATTAAATTCTATATAAAAACTAATGTGCATTATATTGTGTATCCACATTACAGTTGGAGTCTGATGTAATCAAGTAAGTTAAAAGTGCTGGATTCTCAGAAAGTGGAAGCCTCATTATTACACTGAACCAAATATTATATATTTATATACGAATAATAATGAGGGAAGTGGTGGCCTGGTGGTAAAGGTGCTGGAACACTGATCCTGAGGTTGAGGTTCAAGGCTCACTCTCAACAGGCTGTTACTGTCCCGCCAGTGCACTAACTGGGTTATCAAAGGCCGGCCATGTCTCTCACTGTCTATAGTGGGAGGTTCATGTAAAAGAACCATTGCTGACTTTCATCAAGAGGACCTGCATAGCCGTCAGCATGTTTCTACCCGACGATTGCCTGATAAGCTGTCCAGGGTGTACTATGCCCTCTCCCAGAGTCGGGTGAGATGGGTGCCAGCCTCCCTGTATATATACACACACACCCACATAAATATATATATATATATATATTTCTTCCAGAGAAAACAACTGCTTTACTTCTCTGCTTGTTTGATTACAGTGTTATTCTTGTAACTGAGATCCTTTAGAATTGTTCATTGTTCTTTAGATAAACTGAGGCTTTTGATAGAGTTTCTTATGTAAGGTGTCGGTTTGGAATTCCCTGGCTGGAAGTGTCCACAGTTACTGGGGAGATAAATATTTGGCTTCAACAAGTAAACAAGGTTCCTGTTGATTCAGAGAATCTACATGATGTAGTGTGTTGATGAAGTGTAAACACCAAAATGTTTTATGATCCTATTAAATAGAATGGCAGTGGGCCTTGTGAGTAAATTGGTCAGGCCTTCGGATCACACAGAGACTCAGTGGGAGTTCTAAACGTCTGATGAAATCTTTTCTTTTGTTGACGGGTGTGTCAAGCAATCACAACTTACTGAGAAAAACAGCTTACTGAGAACAAAGGCAGCAACACAAATCCAACAAGCCAAATACAGGCACTGAGTCAGGAAGCAAGTAAACATCAATACCTGGACTGAAGTCCAAAACAGAAACTCTGGGCTGGAAAACTTCAAAAAAAATTTCAAAACCAGAAACCAGAACAAACTCAAAAACCAGGATTACATGGCAACTTGAGGATTATTAGGTATTATGAGGATTAGGTACAGGTCACTGAGGTAATCCTATCAAGGTTGAGACTGGAGCCTACTCAGCCGACACTAGGCGAAGGTGGGGTTCACCCTGAACAGCTCACCAGACCATTACAGGGCAGCGCACACACACACAACTGTTCACACTCACAATGACGGGCATGGTGAGTATCTTTTACGGACCCCGTGTTGGCCTATGGATCAGGCATGTTTATGGAGACCTCCTTGGTCTCTGGCATTGTATAGTCAGCCTCCCATGTAAATTTCTGTAGCCGGAATGACATTAAAGCCCACTATATCGCTTTCTGGCGCAGGCACGGTTCTGCAGTGGCCACATTGGCTTAGTCGTGGGCATGGCATGAAGGGCCGATCTGTCAATCACTGTTGTGAGCACTGTATGAGACCATTTCATAAGTCATGCATGGGTAAGGGACAGTAACAGCGTTCCCAGTGTTGATATGTGCCTGGGTGCAGGGCATGCGCTGTAGTGTCCGGGGCGGACAAGTCTGCAAGCTGCTGACAATTTTGGTGCCAAAATGGTTCTTCTGGCTTTTTTTGTGCGAGGCACACTGGCGCAGTAGTTAGCACATCCGACACACAGCAAGAAGTTCCTGGGTTCAATTCCCAGGCTTGTGTCTTTCTGTGTGGAGCTTGCATGTTCTCCCTGTGCTCGTGTGGGTTTCTTCTGGTTACTCCAGTTTCCTCTCACAGTCTGACGACATGCACATTAGGCTAACTGGCTCGTATAAATTGCCCCCAGTGCGAATGGCTCTGTGTGTGGCTGTGTGTGTTGCCCAGCTGTTGAACTGTTCAGGGTGTACAATGCCTTTACCCAGTGTCATGGGACAACTACTTCCCTGCGATCCTAGTAGGATTAAATGGCTGAAAAATAAGTGAGTAAATGTCCACTATATGTTTTGCTGAGTGCAGTTAGTATTTTATTTGACTAGCAGATGAAATAAAACAAAGTCAGTCTGACGTGAGTTGGTGGATTTGACCATGACATCCTGTCAATCTTCTCGTGATCGATTCCCTTGTCAGAGTTATGGATTCCATATAAATATTCAGACAATATTTTTCTTGATTCTTATGATATAGAGAAAGGGAGTTTATTGCACATATCTGAAATTAGACAATAGAATTAATTTCTGACGCGCTTACATCCTAATTAGGGTCATGGGGAAGCTGGCACCCATCACCCAATTCTGGGTGAGGGCAGAGTACACCCTGAACAGCTTACCAGGCCATTGCAGGGCAGAAAATGGCAGAATGGCTATGTAGCTCCACTTGGCGAAAGTCAGCAGTGGCTCTTTTACATGAACCTGTCACGACAGACAGTGAGAGACACCACCAGCCTTTGGGAACCCAGTTAGCTACATTGGGGGGGACGACAACAGTGACAACCTTTGACAGTGGGGCTCGAACCTCCAACCTTAGAATCAGTGATCCAGCACCTTACCACAGGGCCACCACTGTCTCCGACAGTTTAATGAAGAGAATTAAAGAGTTGGCAGTGGCGCTCTCACTGTCGCATTATGGTGGAGGGAAAAAGCACCGAGCAAACGATATGAAGTGCAGTAAACACTATTTATAGTCGCGCGCAGGGCGCTGGGGAGGCATGAAATGTTTTTTTTCCTTCCTAGAGGGAGTGCCACAGAAAATAATTGAGACGCACTGCACAAGGCGTTCTCCGAGTGCAAAGGAATACACGCGGAAGAATACGAGGCTAATCGGCCCCGGAAAAGCCATTTCCCCAGCAGAACTCATAAATCAAAATTTTGCTGGTTGGATGGGGCATATTTTTGGTGGAACGAAGCTCGTATCATGGAAAATCCGTTATAAAAGACACTCGTAAGTCAAGGCACCACTGTAGAAGAACGTGGTGAAGAACCTTAAAATCATGCAACAGCATTCCGTGTTTTCTGGTACGAGGCCAGTCAGAATGATACACGATGGCTTGGCAGATTTTATCCACTCTGCGTTATATAAGTTCTCCAAATCTGTGAGCTTGTGAAGCCATTTCCTGTGTACATGCTGTGCAGGTGATCTCACATTGGATTCCGGTCTGGTTTCTGACGTGGCCATTCAAAAATGTTCATCTTATTTTGGTGGAGCTATTATTTGGGCCGTGGTATGGCTTTGGGTTGTGGTTGATCTGAAAGCTGAAGCTCTTTTTTTTTAATTATTATTCTGAGATTTGGAACTGTTTATTATTCTCTCCACATTGATTAATGCACCAATCTTATCAAAAGTTAAACAGCCCCAAAGCGGGAAACTGCCACCGCTATCGTTCTTCGCTATTGGTTTGGTGTTCTCTTTTTAATGAGCTCTTTTAGCTGTGCCATCTTTTGATCAGTTGACAATTTAGTTCAGGTAGCAGATGTTTTTTTTTTTGTTTTTTTTTGTAATCAACCCTCAATGTAAAAATGGTTCATTCACTCGGGTTTATCCGGATAAAATCTGTATGAATAGGCAGATCTTTTTAATTCACATTCATGTTGTTGAAGAACGTAGTCACTCTATTTAGCGCATAAGCCCATTTTCTTTCACTGAATTGCTGAATATTCAACTATTTAACATGACTTTAAACGTGATTGGTTAATTCTCAACACAGTCAAATCTCCAATTATCAGATGGTTTGCAGACCACAATGGCAATCACATTATTTTTAATTTCATTTTTTTCTACCTCTGGATATAAAAAGTTTATGCTCTATGAATATATCTTTGGAAATGTGACAGAATACTTTAAAAAAATATATATGCCATCATAAACAAAACATGGTTTATTAATTAATTACTGACTTCTTATATTATCTAAATCTTTAACAAAGAGCAGTGTTCTGTAACTAGAAATTTTACTTTATTTGTTTAAGATCAAATGATGATATTGTTTGCCTCTAAAGTTATACCTTGAAAAAAAAAATAATAATAATAAATAATAATAATAATAATAATAATAATAATAATAATAATAATAACAATAATAATAATAATAATTATTATTATTATTATTATTATTATTATTATTATTATTATTAATATAATAATAATAATGATAAGAAGCTGTTCAGGGTGTACTCTGCCCTCTACCAGAGTCGGCTGAGCTGGGCACCAGCCTCCCACATGACCCTAATTAGATTTATGCGGTTCAGAAAATGAATGAATTGAATAATAATAATAATAATAATAATAACAGAAGTATTCCCCATATAGAGCCAAATGTACAAAAACATCTCACATTGTTAAAGAATCCTTTAAAGTAACTCAATAACTATTGAAAATTTTGAAATCTGTTGACAGGTCATCAGATCAACAATCTGTTTGGCACTTAACAACATATGGGGGGATACCAGGAATGAAAAATGTCAAATTTGATCACTTTGATCCCATAATAAACCCAGATCTGAGTAAAACTTTACTTCCATATAACTGTAGAGATCTTATTAGTGCAGCAAGTTTCATCTTGATCTGAGGAAATATCACATACAAGCTTCTGTATTTCTTCAACGGAATTTTGTACGTTATATTTAAATTTTTATTGAAATCTGATGGGTTTTAACAGAGATATGAGTTTAGCATTTCGCCCATTATGAAAAACAGAGATTTTTCTGCCAGCACAGTGGCATCGTGGTTAGTACGTCCGCCTCACAGGATGAAGATCCCGGGCTCAGTGAGGGTGTTTCATGTGCTCCCTATGTTTGTGTGGATTTTCCCCAGATACTCGGGTTTCCTCCCACTTGAGGTTCCAAGTTGCCCCTAGGTGTCGGTGTGAACGGTTGTGTCTGCTGGTCCAGTAACGGATTAGCAAGCTTTGCTCACAGTCGATTGGGACAAGCTCCAGCTTCCTCTCAACCCCAGTAGGAATAACTGATTTAACAGATGGATAAATAAATAAAAAAAACAGTGCAGCTAACTGGGTTATCAAAGGCCAGCCGTGTCTCTCACTGTCTGTGGTGAGAGGTTCAGGTAAAAGAAGCATTGCTCACTTTCAAGAGGAGCTGCATAGCCGTTAGTGTGTTTTTGCCCTGCGATAGCCTGGCGAGCTGTTTAGGGTGTAGTCTGGCCTCGCCCAGACTCTCCTGAGATTGGTGTCAGCCTCCCCATGACTCTAATATGGATTAAGACAGTAGCGACAACCCAGTGATAGTGGGGCTTGAACCCCTGTCCATGTGATCAATAATCCAGCTGTTTAGCTTCATCCAGACCTTACCATCAGATAACCACTGCCCTGAATTTAAGGTTTATGTTATATTAATGTTATATATTAAAACTTTTGAAGAAATACAGTGGTACCTGGACTTACAAAATTAATCTGTTCTGAGGGCGAGCTCGTGAGTCAAAATATTCATTCGATAAAACAAAAATTCCTATTGAGAATAAAATTATAATATAAAATTAATTAATCTGTTCCAACCCCCTCCCAACCTCATATAACCTGCACAAACACGTATATTTCACCTAATATATTAAAAATAAATATGTAAAAACAATCAATATTTCATAATAATAATACATGTACATTAACATTCATAATAATTAATAATAAAGAAGTCAATTAACCCTTTCGACCATTGACTGCAGCAAAGATGTCACATGGGCGCAAAGATGTCACATGGGCACGCATGAGGTGGTGCGAAACAAAGAAGTCTGTCTTCCTTTCGGCTTTTTCCCTTTTACTCGGGAGTCGCCACAGCGAATCATCTGATTCGCACATTTGATTTGGCAGAGGTTTTTACGTCGGATGCCCTTCCTGTCACAACCCTTTTTAGCAAGGGACAGTGCGAAACAAAGAAGGAGGAGGAGAATTTTGCGCATGTGCATGCTACGAATGCCAGCGAGGAAAGGCTCATAGTCAGCTCCCATAAGCCTAGTGCTTCTCAAATAGCGAGTGGGCGTGGCATGATGCCGGAGGGGTGTATGACCCTGGAAAGCATGTTTTTTGCCATACTGTACCAGAATTAAGTGTAATTGCGCATCCTCCACAGTAGCACCGAAAAAGCACCGAACAAACGATATGAGTTGCAGTAAATACTAATTATAGTCACACACGGGACCCTGGGGGGGGGGGGGGGTGAAATGTTTTTTTTTTTCCCTATAGGTGGCGTCACAGAAAATAATTGAGAAGTCCTGCACAAAGCGTTCACGGAGCGCAGAGGAATACACACGGAAGAAATCAGCCCGGAAAAGCCATTTCCCAGCAGAGCTCGTAAATCAAATTTTTGCTGATTGGATGGGGCAGATTTTTGGTGGATCAAAGCTCGTATCATGGAAAATTCGTTATAAAAGACACTCGTAAGCCAAGGTACGGCTGTATATGGTTATTTCACTAAGTAAAACTACATTGCTCAACAATCTTTCTTCATATTGCTTTCCCTCACCAAGTATGCCTGAGCTATGACTTTATCCCACCGTGTATTTAAAGGTAGTTATTATCTCATCCATCCTATGATTTATTGAGCTCAAAAGTTTTATGTTGTACTTTCCACTGAGTTTTATTTCACGTCTCACCTAAAAATTAAATCTGTCTTCTGGATCTTTTACTCTGCTTTTCAGGCCTTCAGATGAAACCTGGTGTGTTGCCAGTGGCACAAGGCAACAGGGAGCTAATGTATTTTGTTTGGTGCAGTAACTGTCCAGCTGAAATTAGCCGCGTATAAAATATGCTGAATATTATGGACATCATGCAGGCCAAAGAAGACAGTTGCTCTCAAACGCCCAGTCCTGACTCCGCTGTTATATTTCAAATCCTACTAACATCAGGAGTTCACACATTGCCAGAACCACCAGCTTGCTGAATCAAGCCTTTAATAAATGTGACAAGAGACTCAGTCTTCGGCTCTGATCCCGCTCCAAAACAAGAGGTCTTAGATTTTTAAACTGCGCTTTAACATATAGCACAATATCCGAAGAATAAGAGACGGGACCGTACATTTTTACATTTTTGACACTTTTTCTCTACTCACTCATTTTCCATCTCACTTTATTCTACTTTGGGGCTATTGCCATAGTGCTTAGGGTGCTGGGCTCATGATCAGGAGGCTGTGTGTTCGAATCCCAGTTAGACCCACACTGTGCTAAGATCCTGGACAAGGTCTTAACCACACGTGTGCCTCTGTTCACGCAGCAGTATAAATGGTACCGGTAAAATATACAGTGGTGTCTCACCAAACAAAAAGTTCAGGTTATGAAAAGCATTCTCATAAAATTTTGCTATCAGGATACGAAACAAGTTCACGTTACGAAAGCACTATCTTCAAAAAATTCAAACGCGCCATTCAAACATTCAAACAATGCGCGAGTTGCTTTCCCATTGGTTGTCTCTCAATACCACGCCCCGCTGGCCTCCCACTGGCTAGGAGGGAGCTGAATCTCCATTATATAGTACTTACTTACCCAATGCTTTTTGTACGCCTTCGACCCATTGTTCGAAACACATGCGTGAAGGATAGTTGTACTGTTGCTTCGTGAGTTTTGTGAGTGTTATTTTTCGTTATTTATCATGAGTCCCAATAAAGTGATTCCCGGTGATACTCAAAAGAAGAAGTGGTCTCCTCTATCAATAACTGTAAAACAGGAAATTATTAAAAAAAAATGAAAGTGGGATGCGGTTGAGCGAAATCGCAAAGGAGTATGGCCGAAACCCCGCCACAATCAGGGACTCGAACATAGAGCCTTCTGGCTATGAGGTGAAAGTGTTCAGTACTCCAGCACCGTGCCTATGCAGTGATAAGTTATAAGAAACAAAACCTTTGGTTGAAATATGGTACACGTTTAAATATACTGATACTTTTCGACGCAGTGTGTTTGAACATTCAAACGATCTGTTCCTTTCAGTCTTCACAGGAAATACTGACGTGGAACTGAATGCAGTCAGGCTGTATAAACACTGTGTTGCTAATCAGTAGAGCAGATTCTGCCATCAGGCTGTCAGGAAAAATTTCAGCACTTCTGAAAAAACACTATAAATGTTCTGTAGCAGTTAAATGCTAAAAGGTCATGAATGATGTCAGACAACTAAAGCATTTGCTGCATAGCAATGTGGAGAATTTTTTGTTGTTTGTTTTGGGCCAGCTGTTCATCCACAGTGTTGTAATATTGACAGACATTGTTTTTGTATTGACATTGGTTTTGTCGGATTTGATGCAATAAAAAAAAAATATGTCCATCACAACTCAAAATGGAAATTTCAATCGAGTGTTTTCCGCTTTATTGTCACATCCTTGCAGTCTTTGTGACTGGCAATGCTTTCAGATAGTCTCTCTGTATCATATGTTAGGAAGAGTGACAAAAGAAATATAAAAGGTTTAGAATAGAATTTTTTTCCACATAAAAGCTAATAAAAGGAATTCACTCACTTGCCAAGCTGCTTAATCCTACCAGGGTAGCTCACGCTGGGAGACATTGGGGAGCCTCGGAACAGCTCACCAGACCTAGTGGGCGTTCTGGAACAGCCTGTTAGCTGAATGTGGATGTCTTTGAACTGCGGGAGAAAACCAGAGTGTCCGGAGGGGGGGGGGTTGCACAATCACGAGAAAACATGAAAACTCAGAAACGCCTGAGCCCCGGGACTCAAACCCAGAACCTTCTTGCCGTGAGGTAGATGTGCTAATCACTACGCCACTGTGCCACCCGTTATTATTATTATTATTACAGTGGTACCTCACATTACGAAAGACCCAACAAATGAAAAATCCAAGTCACGAAACGCATTTACCTAAAATTTCCGTCTCTGGATAGGAAAAAATTTCACATTACGAAATGCACCATCTCAAAAATTCAAACAATGCACGAGCTGCTCTCCTATTGGCTATCTCCCAACACCCCACCCCGCTGGTCTCCCATTGGCTATTATGGAGTTGTATCACCATAATACCCATGATACTTTTCGTGTGCCTTTGACCCATTGTTCATCACGGAGTTCTAACACGCATAAAGGACAGAGTTATTGTTGTTTCGTGAGTTTTTCGAGTGTGCTCATTGCAAACTTTATTTTTTGGCTCAGGCTTTTAACCTTGCATAAACATTTGTAAGATTATATCTCTGCTAAGAAGACATGGTCAACACACACGTGCACACACACACATACACACACACACACACACACACACACGTGCACACACACATACACACACACACATGCACACACACACACACACACACACGCGCACGCGTGCGTGATTCCTGGTGAAAGTGATTCGTGGTGCGAGTGAAAAGAAGAAGCTCATGGCATGCGGTTGAGTGATATCACAAAGGAATATGGCCGAAACCCGTCTACCATCGGCACGATATTGAAGCAGAAGGAGGCCTTAAAAGGTAGACTTTTATCATTTTTAAAGGGTTTAGGTGGTAGTATTAGGGGCCTTGGAACGACTCCGGCCTTTTACATGTAAAAATCGCCTCAACTTACGAAAAAATCAGGTTACGAAACCACTTCTGGAACGGATACATTTCGTAAGGTGAGGTACCACTGTATGATTATTACTTCCCTCTTATAACCAAAAACCATGGTCTACACAGAGGCTACAAAGCATCCAAAGGATCTCAGTGTGAAAAGTTATCAGTCAGAATTTTGAAAGCATTGGATGTGGTTTGGATACACACTGAAGACAGTCATCAACAGTGACATTTCCAAGAACTGGAAGTGCCGCCAAAATTGATGAAAAAAAAAAAATAAATAAAATAAATAAATAAAAAAACCTGATCCAAGAAGCTGCCAAGAGGCCGAGAACAAAACTGAAGTAACTGCAGAAATTTCTGGCAGGTTCTGATTATGTTGTAAATTGTGATGTTTTCTTTATATGTTTAATGTGCTTTTTCTTTCAAAGATACAGGTTAAAGGTCACACAGCATTGTTAAAATGCCAATTTTTTTTGTGATGCTAAAAAGAAGAAGAATTTCAGATTTTTTTTCCACCATTTCATGTGACCTTTAACCTATACAATTGAATTGTAAAAAAAAACATCTATTTGATCATTTATGAGATAAAAATTATATATTTACACATGCACATATACAGCTGCATCTCCATAATACAAACGCATGCACACAAACACACATGCGTGTGTGCACACACACACACACACACGCGCGCGTGCGCGCATGCATGTGATTCCCGGTGAAAGTGATTCCCGGTGCGAGTAAAAAGAAGAGGTGGGCTCGTGGCATGTGGTTGAGTGATATCACAAAGGAAAATGGTCGAAACCCGTCTACCATCGGTACGATATTGAAGCAGAAGGAGGCCTTAAAAGGTAGACTTTTATCATTTTAAAGGGTTTAGGGGGTAGTATTGGGCCCTTGGAACGAATCAGGCCTTTTACATGTAAAATGCGCCTCAACTTATGAAAAAATCAGGTTACGAAACCACTTCTGTAACGGATAATTTTCGTAAGGTGAGGTATGACTGTACATATAACTCACAGCACCCACTATACACTCATACATTCAAAGACAATTTATAAATATTTAGTAATTGTTTAGATATTAAAAATAAAAATAGAACCATTCATTATAGAAAACTGCACTTAGTCTTCCTTACCTTTATCCTCCACACATTCTTCCTGTCTCCCCCACTCGTTTTTATATTATAACCTTTCTTCTATTTCCTACAATTGAATTAGCCATAACATTAAAACCATTATGACATTGAATATTATTCATTAAAAATATTTCTTCCTTCTGATTGGTGGAGAGCCACAAGTGAATTCTTGCTACTCTTCTATGAGCGGACTCATCCATCACTGACATTCAGTAAGATGAATAATTATTGCATAATTAGAAGGCACCAATGTTGGTCCTGAAAGATATCACATAAAATAGATGTGCTGTGCTCTACAGCAGACATCTCTGCTGGTCCGCCATCTCGATCAGTTAGTACACTTTACACTGAAGCATTGAGAGCACCGGTACTGTCAAAATATTTCATTTTCCCTGTATTTATGTGACTGTAAACCGTATCCGAGG
The DNA here is from genome assembly GCA_024760905.1 of Plotosus lineatus. NCBI lineage: Eukaryota > Metazoa > Chordata > Actinopteri > Siluriformes > Plotosidae > Plotosus > Plotosus lineatus. The sequence goes on along the minus strand of CM045749.1, from coordinate 28,004,973 downwards.
GTGAGCAGCAGGACGACGATGACGGCAGCACAAATCTCTGCCACCCAACAATGCCATTGGTCGGGGTGTTTATATGTTGCTCCTCTCTCTGTCCTCCAACGAAAACCTATCAAGAAAATGGTTGTCCACGCTCAAGACGAGATGCATGCGCCTGAAAAATAAAAATAAGTCCTTACCATCAAATACTTTAATTTTATATTTTGTTAATTATGCTTTGATTAATGTATGTAGAATGATCAGTGATTTTAATGAAAAATAAAGCAGGTATAGAACAAGCGGCGAGACTATTAACTATGAACCCAGAGATCGCAAGATCGCATCCGGGTTAATGGCACAGCCATCCGTGATTGGAAGTCCATAGGAGCTAATTGGCTGAGCTTTAACAGGAGGGATGGCATACGCTCACTTCCCTGTCACTCACAGCAATCAACAGCCAATCACAAGCATCTGTGAGCTCATTCGGATTGGGGGTGGATAGCGCTTTCCCTTTGAGTGTTCGACCGTCCTTAAAATACGCATGGTGTCACAGTTCACAGTTCAGTACAGGTAGCTAGCATTGCATGTGATGGAGGGGGTGTGGGCATGTCTTTTTATGGAAGGTGGTGGTCGTCTGCTCGGGAAGGTAATACCTGGGTGGGAATTGAGTCCGAATAAATTAGGAAGAAAAAGGAGGGGGCAGTATTTATATGATCCCGAATATCATTCACAGCTGTCAATCTAAATAATTATCCATATCATACTTTGCTTCGTTCAGGAACTGCTTATCTTGAACAGTCAGCTCTCAAAGTTGATGTACTGAAAGCAGGAAAAATGAACAAGTGTAAAGACCTGTGTGACTTTAACAAGGGGGGGGGACACTTGAGGATTGCAAAACAACTGGGTCTATTCATCTCAAAAACAGCAGGTCTTGTGGGGTGTTCTTGGTAAGTAGTGGAAAGTACCGACCAAAAGTGACCCAAGGAAGGACAACTGGTGAACTGGCAAGAGTATCATTGGTTCCCAAGGCTCATTGCTGCACGTGGGGTGCAAACGCTAACACATCTGGACTGATCCCACAAAAGATCTACTGTAGCACAGACTGCTGTCCCAGTGAATACTGGTTATGATAGAACAACAGCGAGATGGTTCAGGGTGTGTGCTGGAAGCAGGTTTGAGCTGGCACAACGAGCAGGTGTCTGCATCTGTTGCCATATGGGGGGGTTGACCCAGGAGCACGCCTCACCAGTCAGGGGCTTCAGCTTTCTGATGGATGGAGGTGGTCTTGGCAAGGTGGACAGTGAGGGAATACACGGGTTCCTGCCATCCTCATACATGAGTCAGCCTGCTTGGTCAGAGCAGTGAGAAATAAAGTGCAGAAAATGCTCCAAAGGTGCCACGGTGTAAAGAAAGAAAATCTAATTTTAATAACATTCTTGGAATTTTGTCTTCCAGTGCAGCTAACTGGGTTATCAAAGGCCGGCCATGTCTCTCATTGTCTATGGAACCATTGCTGACTTTCGTAAAGAGTAGGCTGCAAAGCCGTCAGCGTGTTTCCGCCCTGCGATGTCCTGGCGAGCTGTCCAGGGTGTACTCTGCCCTCGCCCTGAGTTGGCTGGGATGGGCACCAGCCTCCCCGCGACCCTAATTAGGATGAAGCGGTTACAGAAAATGAACTGAACTGAATGAATGAATTTTGTGGAATTCATGCTAAATCACATGACGTGCACTACCGGAGTTTGACGTAATGCACAGAGATCAGGACCTAATGGTATGTTGATTTAATTTTAAATGTTGATTTCAGCTCTTAGTTTAAAGGAAAGAAGTAGGCAGGAGACTAAATAGTAGTATTATTGCCTTTGCAGGCATCTACGTGTCTATGATAGACATTCAGAAATTCATCTCATCGCCTTTGTGGCGAAGGTTTTCTATCACTGCACATGGATGTTCTTGCGTTATGCTAATTTCATGTGAAGAGCCGCATGCTGTGGCCATATGCTGCTCCAGGTTCAGGAGCATATAAGCAACTCTACCACATCGTTTGGACCGTTTCCTCTTCAGTTAGATACTGATACTGGTGCTGGTGTCGTGTCTGTGATCTGCTTTTTTCTGCAAAGTTAAACAACTGAATGAACATCTGCCAAGACTGGTGACTCCATCATTTTTGCCAGGGGTTGTATACAGCCATGGAAAAAATTAAAAGACCATTTTAAGTGGATACTCCCTTTAAAAAATGGCCTCTTTTGAATATTTTCCTTGGCTGTACACATCCATCAGGGTCCAGTTGTAGCTCAAATTGTGATTGTGGAAGTCACTGAAACCACAATTGGATCCTCTCACAGCAGACTGAAGCACATCGGTTCCTGATGATCATATCTGAACATATCCGAATGTATCTACATGTACCGGATCATCCCAGATCGGAGTGATGATCATATCCAGTCATGTATTCAATAGGGAGAACCTTATCGCTGACAGTGTCTGAACAGGAGACCAGACCGGGACAGATCATGCCACCTGAAATCTATCGATCATGACCCATCCACCCCATCCATCCCATCCAAGCGCACCAAATCGTACCAGAACGTATCGACTCACATCACGTCGTATCCAACAGTGACTGGCTAACTGAGGCATTTGTAACCGATCGCACAACAGTGGGACCCAGGCATCACCGGGGCAACCAGAGCTGGAAATGAACAAAATTTGCTTGTATTGTATTGTCAAGAAATTATTTTTTATTTTAAAATCAAACATTTCTGACCACCTCAAAACCAACTGGAACAGATTTCATTAATCAATATAAAGCTTTATCTGATTGGTTCTCGCCCATCTTTGTTCTAGGGTGTGTAAATTGGTCTCCAGGCTTTTTTTTTTGTCCAATATAGACAAGCTGAGACACACAACGAAGGATGAGGAGATCATGGTCTCACTGAAGCAGGACAGCTGTGTGCAGCTGGAGCTGGTGCATGATTAATAGAAGGAAGTTGAGGAAAGGTTACACCTCTAGTGCTGAGAATCCTAATGAGGAACCTTTGATATTCCAGCAAGTTCCCCCACCATGTATAAGCTCAAAGGAAACTAAAAATAAAATACCAAATACAAATAATGATTGGATGAACGGATTCAACCTAGTTTCATATAATACAATTTAAATGTACTTCTTCTTCTTCTTTTCCTTTCGGCTTTTCCCTTCAGGGGTCGCCACAGCGAATCATCTGCCTCCATCTCACCCTATCCTTTGCATCTTCTTCTCTTACACCAACGACCTTCATGTCCTCCTTCACCACATCCATGAATCGTCTCTTTGGTACAATTTAAATGTACATGATAATATAAATAATAATAATAATAATAATAATAATAATAATAGAGTTATTTTCACACACACACACACACACACACACACACTCAAATACTCTCTTACACACACACACACACACACACACACACACACACACACACACACACACACACACACACACACACACTCAAAATCCACTCTTACACACGCACACACACACACACACACACACACACACACACACACACACACACACAACCCCCCACGCACACACACGCAAACACGCAGCACACACACACACACACACACACTCACACAAATCACACACACACACTCAAAATCCACTCTTACACACGCACACACACACACACACACACACACACACACACACACACACACTCACACAAATCACACACACACACACACACACACACACACACACACTCACACAAATCACACACACACACACACACACACACACACACACACACACTCAACCCCCATCCCCCTCCACACACACACACACACACACACACACACACACACACACACACAAAATCCCCACACACACACTCAAAATCTCTCACACACACACACACACACACACACACACACACACACACACACACACACACACACACACACACACACACAAAACCCTCCACCATGGAACTTGTGCTGTAAAATTTTTTAGTGTTAAAAAATATAATTCTCACATTAAACCCATAAAAGTTTTTTTTTACTTTTTCAATATAAACAAATTTTCTTGCAACCCCCAAGTAATGCAAACCCTGAAAAACTTCCTCTGATATGCGAGGCACATTAACCTCTACAGATTCTTTAAAATGTATCTGATATTTTAGTGAATATGTCCCATAATCATGAAGATTTGAGGAAGAAACTGCATTTGGAGTCTATCGCAGAAGAAGCTGATGATAAATTGATGATAAATAAAGGTGAACTTGAGTTTTTAGTCAGAAGAAACAGATAAAAGACAAATAAAAGTGATAAAAAATATTTTCAAGTTTTCGTGTAAATGAAGGTTTAAAATGTTTTTGCTAGTTTGCGTATTTTTGTATTTTTTCTCAAATCTTTCATTTTCAGGTTGTCTTGGTGATTCAAAATGAATTTGTCCATCTCTCAGTTCAGGGGCTGTGGTGGCCCAGTGGCAGGGTGTTGGATCATTGCTGGTCAGGGGGTTCGGGCCCCACTGTCAACGGTTGTCCCTGGCCGGCCGCATCTCTCACCTGTAGTGAGAGGTTCATGTAAAATAAATAAATAAAATAAAATAAAATGGAATCGTCTTTTCCTATTAATAATTAAGTACTGAATAAAATACATTTGAGCTACAGTAGATGACGCGATTGAAATAAAATTAGCATTTTTGGCGACACTTGCTGTGGATTCTATCTCTGCAGGTATCTTGATGTTGTTGTGGTCATGTTCTGCAGTGCTAAACATCTAAACGATTGGTGATGAGATAATAAAAGAGAGTGTAAGGATATCAGAATATTATGGGTGGGGCCGTGATGCTGCATGCAGGGTTAACTGCTTTAAGGTTAGAGTTTTTATTGCGATGTCCTCGGCGTGGGTCGTATAAGGAACACTTTTCTTCAGTTCTGGTGCCAATTCCTTACTGCATTTAGAGAAAAGCTGCACCTTTAAGACACCAAATTAAAGCACTAATGTCCTCCCATTGATTTTTGCCCCTTTAATTTGTTTCTTATTTATGGTCTGTCCTCTTCCTGTTAAGGGTTGAAAGATAGGGACCAGGAGACTGTGGGGACAAAAAAAGGATAGCGAGACAAAGAATAGTTCTCATAGATACAAACATATTTGGACCCATAGTACAAATTTTGAGATTTTAATATTATGACTAACCCATATTCAATTAATTCTACTGAATTTAACAGCCATTGGAAGTTGAATATTAATAAAGTAGGCTAATTGTTTTGTGGGGGGCAGCAGTGGTCTAGTGGATAGGGCGCAAGATCAGTGATCCGAAGGTTGGGGGTTCGAGTCCCCACAAGTTTGTCACTGTCCCCCCAGTGCGGCTAACTGGGTTATCAAAGGCGGGCCATGTCTGTCACTGTCTATGGTGAGAGGCATGTAAAAGAACCATTGCCGACTGTTGTAAAGAGTAGGCTGCAAAGCCGTCAATGTGTTTCTACGACCTGGAGAGGGATGGGCTCCGACAGGTCAAATCAGCCCAAGTCTCGCCATGTAGGCGCCCCAACGACATCCTCGGATGTTAAGGGATAAGTGAAGTGAAGTGAATGATGTGAGCAGGTGATTATACTACGTTCTTTTTGTTGTTGTTGTTTTACAAAAGCAGCATCCAGGAAAGGCCAAGTCTTGAAGGTGTAAAAGATCTCCATCTTTTCCATAAATGTTCCAGAAACCAAAAGAGAAGAAGGAATTTGAATATTTGACTCTCTACAGTAAACAATATTATTCAACATGTCTCGGAATTTGATGTGTAAAAAGGTTTAAGCCAAACACCCATGAACTCTAATCCCTCAGGCAGCACTGTGTCGAGAATCATCATCTGACGGCTGATATATCTACAGTACATGGGTTGGGATTACTCTGGCAAACCTTCAGGAAGCTCGGCAATAAGAAGGTACATCCACGTTCCTGTAGGCCAGTAAAACTTTCCTGTGCAAGAGAAAAGCCCATCACACAGTGGAGGCAGTTTCTGTAATTGTAACGGGTTGCGTCCGTGCCCTTTGCAAAGGTACTTTACACTCGTGTAACGGTAACATTAACGCAGAAAATTACATGCAAATTTTTGGATCAACATGTTTTGCGAGGATGCCGGTGGGTATTTGTACAAGACAAAGTAAAAACCAGGATCTCCACAGGTTACCAAGGCGTGGCTGTGGAAGTAGCCTGTGCAGGTCCCCAGTAAAGAATGTGTGGTGAATTTGGAAATGAAAAAAGGACTCTATACTTTTGCACATATTAAAAACTGTCTGGAGGAGGAATTGGACAAAATAACACCTAAAATGCTTCATTATTTGGTAGCTTCAGCCGAAGGTAAGCATCCTTCAAGTGCCTTGAGAAGAAATGGCAAATGATTTATGGGCAATATGTTTTAGAATGTGCTAAAACAACCAAAATTCATTCATTATTTTATTTCTAAGCCACTTCATCCTAATCAGGGTTCATGGGGAGACTAGTGCCCATCCCAGTTGACTCTGAGCAAGGGCAGGGTACACCATCTTCAGGCCACCACAGGACCAACACACAGACAACTGTTCACACTGGCAACTAGGAGTGCTTTAGCACAGCCAATTAGCCCGATCGACATATCTTTGGACAATGTGAGGAAACCTGCATACCTGAAGGAAGCCCCCACAGGCACGGAGAGAGCGTACAAACCTCACACAGAAATGCCACAAGCCTGTAAATCAAACCCAGGACCATCTGCCTGTGAGGCGAACATGCTAACCACTGCACCACCATGTCAATAATCATCATTCATTCACTTTCTGAACCGCTTAATACGAATTATGGCCACAGGGAGGCTGGTGCCCATCTCGGCTAACTCTGGGAGAGGGCAGGGTACACCCTGGACAGCTCGCCAGGCCATCACAGGACAGAAACATGCTGACGGCTTTGTGGCTCCTCCTTATGAAAGTCAGCAACAATTCTTTTATATGAACCTCCACCATAGACAGTGAGAGACATGGCCAACCTATGATAACCCAGTTAGTGCACTGGGGGGACAGTGGCAACCCACGGAAAGTGGGGCTTGAATCCCTCACTTTGAGATCAGTGATCCAGCACCTTACCACTGGGCCACCACTGCCCCGCCATTAATCTTTGTAATATTTTAAAATCTATTTTAATATCCCATTCTAGACTTTTCTGATTTGGTGGATATAACTGTTCCGTTCTTCCTGGTTTATACCAGTGCACAGGAGCATTATCTGGTGATAACAGAGCTGATGATAAGATGTTAGACATAATGCTAGTCTAAAAGTCTCAGATATTCCTGGCCTGCTCTGACAAATCAATACTACAAGATAATCATATAATCAGTTTTTCGGTATCCCTGGGCAGGCTGCTCAACATCCTTGACTTCACAGATCAGGTGCTTCACTGGTTGAGCTTTTGTCTCTCAGGAAGATTTATAATGTGTTGTTTTGTTTTTTGTTGCTGTTTTGGGGTATATATATATACACACACACACACACACACACACACACACACACACACACACACATATATATATATATATATATATATATATATATATATATATATATATATATATATATATATATATATACAAAAATAAAAGGACAGGACAAAGACTTTCTATTGAAACTCCATTTATCACTACAGATCTGTTTCGAGGGGTGGTGAAACCATCCTATCTCTTCAGGTGATTATAGAAGAATTCAATAGAAAGTCTTTGTCCTGTCCTTTTATTTTTGTTTATTTGCTCTACCAAAAAGTATTAAGCACTCTCCTACGGAAGGATCTACTCAGAAAATCCTATATATATATATATATATATATATATATATATATATATATATATATATATATATATATATGTTCTCAGGGTGAGCAGTGGTGGCCAGGGGGTAAAGGTGCTGGATCACTGATCCCAAGGTTGGGAGTTCAAGCCCTACTCTCAACGGCTTGTCACTGCACCCCCCACCCCCAGAGCAGATAACTGGGTTATCAAAGGCCGGCCGTGTCTCTCACTGTCTCTGTTGTGAGGTTCATGTTGAAGAACCATTGCTAACTTTCGTCAAGAGTAATTGCATAGCCACCAGCATGTTTCCGCCCTGCGATGGCCTGGTGAGAGGTCCAAGGTGTACTCTGCCCTCGCCCAGAGTGAGATGGGTGCCAGCCTCTGGGGGACCCTAATTAGGACTAAGCGATTACAGATAATGAATGAATGAATGTTCTGAAGACAGTGGTGGCCTGGTGGTAAGATAATGAATCACTGATCCCAAGGTTGAGAGTTCAAGCCCCACTCTCAAAAGGTTGCCAATGTCCCCCCAGTGCACTAACTGGGTTATCAAAGACCAGCCATGTCTCTCACTGTCTCTGGTTAAAGGTTCATGTAAAAGAACCGATGCTGACTTTCATCAAGAGTAGACTGCACAGCGTTAGCATATTTCTGACCTCCAATCGCCTAGTGAGCTGTCCAGGATGTACTCTGCCCCCGCCCAGAGTCAACTGAGATGGGCACTCGCCTTTCCGGGACCCTAATTAGGATTAAGTGGTTTAGAAAATGAATGAATGAATATATATATATATATATATATATATATATATATATATATATATATATATATATATATATATATATATATATATATATGTTCTCTGAGTACCACTACATTAGGTATGAGGCCCTGCATGGGTCTGTCCTAAGTCCTCTATTGTTTTCATATTGCTTGGAACCATGTGATCAATTCCTACACTTTTTTGGCATTGATATTTACGGTTATAATGGTCTACATTACATTTGGATTGAGTTATACTGTATTTTCATTTCGCTTTATAGAAGTGCTTTCTAATGGTGGCATAGTGGTCAAAACTTCCCAGATGTGGGTAATTCTGTGTGGAATTTGCATGTTTGTGGATACTTCGGTTTACTCTCACAGTCCAATAGACATTAGACTAATTAGGTGTTCCATAATTCCTAGGAACACGTGAATGCGAATAGTCACGTGCATGTTGGATCTGTGATGGATTATTGAGCTGTTCAGGGTGTACCCCACCTTCTACAAGTGCCAGCTGATAGAAACCCCCACTCATCCACCCACCCCCACTGTAAATAAGTTGTCACAAGGAACTGGTTTGATACCTTTAAACTCTAGACCTGTCTGGCTACTGTTAGGATCTTATTAAACTTTTGACTCCTAAACTCAACAAAGTCACAAATTATGGTTAATGGACCAGAGAGACTGAGTCATCACACTCAGTAATGCTAAGTAATAACAGTACCATTCACTGCAGATATGTCTTGTGTGTTTCTTGATGACTCTTGAATGGGTTTCATATAATTAAGGCAACATGGGTGACCTTTAATCTTATTTATTTATTTATTTATTTATTTATTTTACATCTGAAACATTGCCAAGCTCAGTACAATCCTGTCTTTTAACCAAAGCTGAGCACTGGATTACTGTGATGGTGTTTTGTTGGGTTTGACAGAGTGCTGCAGATGATATTTGGTCCGGATCATAAACGTTGATCATATATTTACTACAGTGTTAGCCTCTCCTCATTGGCTCCCCGTCCATGTTAGAGTAGAGTTTGCAGGCCCTGCCATCACGGGCTCTTTAAGTTTCGCCTGCGCTCATAACGAAGACTAAGAGTTCGCAGGCATCTCAGTCTGGTGCACCGACTTCATGGAAAAGTCTTCCTGAGGACCGGCAGTGCTGGCTATTATTGAGGCAGTGGTGGCCCGGTGGCAAGGTGCTGGGTTGCCGATCCTAATGTCAGGGGTTCAAGTCCCACTGTCAACGGCTGTCACTGCTGTCCCCCCAGTGCCCCTAACTGGGTTATCAAAGGTTGGCCATGTCTCTCAGTGTCTATGGTGTGAGGTGTATAAAAGAACTATTGCTGACTTTTGACAAGAGGAGCTGCATAGCCATTAGTGTGTTTCTTCCCTGTGGTGGCTTGGTGAGCTGTCCAGGGTGTACTTTGCCCTCGCCCAGAGTCAGTTGAGATGCGCACCAGCCTCCCCATAATCCTAATTAGGATTAAGCGGTTCAGAAAATTAATAATAATAATAATATGTATTCTTCTTCTTGTTTCCGCACGTCACACATTTTACTTGTGCATTCTTTTGAGAACAGGTTTAGAAATAAGTAATAAGGTAGAACATCTGTACACTAGGTGGCAGTAGAAGTCTAAACATGAACCTGCAATCCTCCAACAAACCTAAAAAATTTACATAAACTGGAAAGAAAGAAAGAAAGAAAAAAGAAAAAAAGAAGGAAAGAAAAAAGAAAGGAAAACAAAGAAGGAAAGAAAGAACTTCAGTCTTATAAACATCTTGCTATACTTTGTACACTTTTATTTACTGCGAATAATATTTATAGTTCTGAGACTTTAAGTCTTACAACCTTCAGAGGAAACATGTAATTAAATTTCTGAGAATACAGCAGTGGTTAGAACATCTGCCTCATAGAAAGAAGGTTCTGGGTTCCAGTCTCGGGGAATCTCTGTGAAGTTCGCGTATCTGCACTGATTGCTTACGTAGATTTCCTCTGAGTATCCGAGTTTCCTCACATAGCCTATAAACACACACACACTGGCTGTACCAAACTGCCTCGCAGTGTGTGTGTGTGTGTGTTTGTGTGTTCATGTGTGTGTGTGTGTGTGTGTTCATGTGTGTGTGTGTGTGTGTGTGTGTGTGTGTTTGTGTGTTCGTGTGTGTGTGTGTGTGTGTGTGTGTGTGTGTGTGTATGTTTTTGTGAATATGTGTGTGTGTTTTCGTGTGTGTGTGTGTGTGTGTGTGTGTGTGTGTGTGTGTGTGTTTTTGTTGGCCTTGCAATGATCTGGCGAGCAGTTCAGGGTGTACTCCAGCATTGCTCAGTGTTGAGAGAGGCCTGCTTGGCACTTGCATGAGTGAGCGAGTGTTTATCTGACGCTGTATAACACATCAGCATATAAAGGTGTATAACTGTGTCCTGTGTCGGTGACAGGAATCGAGTTTAGGAAGCGAGACCATGGCTCCGAGTGAAGCGTTTTGTGTTTATAAGTTTTGAGAAAGGAGTTAATTCTTTATAGCTGACAGTTGGAAGCCGGTTTAATGGAGCCACAGGTTCTCGGAAGGTGTTTGAACTCTTGGAGGAAAACCGTATCAATAACGTTTAACACAGAGGCGGCCTCTTCCAAAAACTATTACACAGTTATGGCTCATCAGTGGCATTTTCATACAGTTGCATAACGGTGATCTGGAACACAGGCTACTTTCACAAAGATTTACAGATGGGATGTTACTTCACAGGCTTCATTGCTCCCTCAGCGGACTATTTTTAATATGAGTGATTTTTATCCTCAACAAAGTACAGCAAGGAAACTCTCACTTATCTTTTATTTACAATCTGTTTAATCCTACTAGGGCTGTGGGGAGGCTGGAGCCTATGTCAGCCAACAATAGGCAAAGGCAAGGTACACCTTGAACAGCCTGACAGACCAATGCATACACACACACACACACAGGTAATTTGGAACAGACGGCTTAGCCTAATGAGCTTATCATTGGACTGTGGGAGGAAACCGGAGAACCCAGGGTGAACCCATACAATCGTGAGGACAACACACTCTACACAGAAACTCCTGAGGCCAGGACTCGAACCCAGGACCTCCATGCTGTGAGGCAGTTGTGCTAACCACTACACCACTTTAAATCCTGAGAGTCATACAGCCGTATTTTATTCTATTTATATTTCCTACGTTGAGTTTTACTTCAGCAAAATAACTTTAATTTAATTAACTGCTTAGACATTTATTTATGAGTTTATTCATTTTATCATCACTCTTTTCATAGAATTATTTATTAAAAATGTGTAAAACACTGAACAGAACATTAGATGGAAATCTGGGAGATTTGGAAAATTAAATCGCCTGAAAAATGAAATGGAATTGATAGAAAACATTGCAGAAAAATTCTGGCGGACAGATGTGACATCACACGTTTAACGAGTCCTTCCCGGTAAAATATTAATCATCAGGTAATAATGATTGTGCTTCTTAATATCGTTTTAATATCGTTTTAATATCGTCTTAATTATTAATGCAAATGTCGTGAAACAAAACAAAAAACCTCAAAAACATAAGCTGCGGCGGATGGGCGTGACATCGACGTTACACTAATCTTATTATTACATGTTCCAGTTATTCTTTATCGCCTGCAGATGCTTCATCAACAAAAATTATTCATTCGATATTGTTTTTGTTTTTCATATTTAAAGCTACAACACAATAAAATGTTCTTGTTTATTGATAAAATACAAACATTTATAAACATGAAATGCTGAAATTATAATGCGCCGTTTAAGTGTATGAGATACATAAAGAGGATGAAAACAACAATCAGACCTTCTCTCTCACTCTCTCTCTCCCCCACTCACTCTCAATCTCACCCACTCACTCTCACCCTCTCACTCACTCTCACCCTCTCACTGTCACCCTCTCACCCTCTCACTGTCAGCCACTCACTCTCTCACTGTCACCCACTCACTCTCTCACTCTCACCCACTCACTCTCTCACTCTCACCCACTCACTCTCTCTGTCACCCACTCACTCTCTCACTCTCACCCACTCACTGTCACCCACTCACTCTCTCACTCTCACCCACTCACTCTCTCACTCTCACCCACTCACTCTCTCTGTCATCCACTCACTCTCTCACTCTCACCCACTCACTCTCACCCACTCACTGTCACTCTCTCACTCTCACCCACTCACTCTCTCACTGTCACCCACTCACTCTCTCACTCTCACCCACTCACTCTCTCACTCTCACCCACTCACTGTCACCCACTCACTCTCTCCCACTCACTCTCACCCTCTCACTCACTCTCACCCTCTCACTGTCACCCACTCACTCACTGTCACCCACTCACTCTCACCCACTCACTCTCTCACTCTCACCCACTCACTCTCTCTCTCACCCACTCACTCTCACCTACTCACTCTCACCCACTCACTCTCACCCACTCACTCTCACCCTCTCACTTTCACCCTCTCACTCACTCACTCTCACATGCACTCTCTCACTCCTAACTCACTCACTCTCACCCTCTCACTCATTCTCTCAACCTCACTCTCATTCATTCTCTCTCACCTTCTCACTCACTCACTCATGCACTCTCTCTCTCTCTCTCTCTCTTTCAGTCACTCATTTGCCAAACTCCTTCCTCCTACTAGGAGGAACTGGAGCCTATCTCAGCTGACTCTGAATTGCACCGCAGGGTCTGCATTTGAAACTCACTAACATTCAAACAGTAAATAAATCCGGCTCTCCATCAGTCAGCGCCATCATCCCCGCGTCTTCATAGCAACAAAGGAGTTCTATTTATGCCGAGTGATGTCTGCTGTGAGGCTTCTCATTGGTAACAGTAAACCAAAAAACAGTAAAAAAGAATGTTTGGGGAAATTGTTCTGGGATTCTGTAAGTAGGGAGACGGTTCTGGTAGTGAATCTGAATAATAAGGAAACATCCCGAGCATCACAAAAACCGTTTAAAATTCAGTAAAATAAGTGAATATTTCTATTGTTTATTTTCAACTTGTACACAAACGAGTTTTCTTAAACGAGCATTTTATCATAAAGCGACTGTGTTTACGGATATCTGGACTTGGTCCTGATGACGATTTTGCTTTGACGATGTATTTTCAGTGATGTCACATTTTCATCTTACTTTGGCTCTTACTCAAAACACGACTTTGTGACTTCAGCCGTATTATACTGCAGCAGGTCACATTACAGCGTTAACTAAATCAAGTAACACTATTAGTTTTTCTGTACATATGAATATTTTGATGGAAATAATTGAGGTATATAAAATGGCACCCAAAGCCTAAATGATATCCGATATTGAATGGGACGGTAAGCCTCACGTGGAGAGGAAACTGAAGCATTTAGAATGGTAGGTGTATATGTAGGTGAATAATAGGTATCAGGTGATACTTTACAAATGTACAGACGGTTTGGTGACTGAAAGATATATAGACTATACTTTAGGTTTCATAAACAGCTGTGAAACATCCTTCTCTAATGGAGGTCTTCTTCTCACTCAGTGGTCCCATAGTGGTTCAAATCATTCGTGGTCTCCTGCAAGGTGGTGTGAGAGATTTCCTCTTTGTTTCGCTTCAGATGGGCCTTAAAGAAATCTGAAACGCAGACCACCTACAAAGAGAGAGAGATATCAGTTCAAGCATTTTTTACCTGAAAAGCTGGCAAAGTTTAAAAAAACAGGCAAAAAGAATCCGAACAAAAGCCTTGCAATATGCATACAATGCAATATACACACGAGCAGACAGTCCTCTGCCAAGATGTTTATTGAATATAAAATATGTAATATATTTGAATTTTACGACTTACAAATACATTATCGAGTCAGTAGTAAACCATTTTATATTTCCAAACATTACCTTTCCAGCACAAAATTCAGCTCTATATCCAGAACATTACTGATATTTTTGCTCATCCAGCACCAAAGATTAAATTATTACATTTTCATCAAGTGCAGATATTTGAGTCAATATTTATATAGACAATCATCACAGAATTTTACCTATTTGTGTCATATTGCATTTAATAGATGAATTTCAGAGTAAATATGATGGTAAATTGTGATAAATATTTAATTCTCCAGGTAAAAGAAAGAACCCGGGGAAATTCGTGCTCAGGTCTGCGGTGAAAGCTGCAAAAAGAGCTGATCATGAGACTCACCGTCTCACCGAGTTCTCTCACATAAAAACAAAAGATTCAAATCCATCAAGCAACAAAGCATTTTTTTTTGTAATTCTGAAAAAGTTTGTATAAATTTGCATACTTCATTAATTTTGAAATTCTGTGCAGAACTTTGAAAGTCTAGACTAAACTCTATCAGATAAGAAATAAAGCATTTTGAAAGCCGTGGCTAGACGGGCAGACAGACGCCACATTGTTACGGCAGAAGCTTATCTGACCTGTGGCTGGATGAGCTAAGAACCAGCCGAAGGAAAGTTTTGCGATATGTACATGAGCATACCTACAAACATACAACGTCTTGGGCATGTATGTTTCTTACCTATAAACTTTGTTAACGACTTGCAGGGATTGAAAATCAACAGTCTGGATCTATTATCTCTGTCTCTGAAACTGAAAACTTTTACCTGTGCTTTGAATTGAGATGGAGATTCCCACAATTCTTTTTTCCTTTTGGTGTTTTCTCCTGAGCAGGGGTGGCCTGGGGGTAGCGATGCTGGATCACTAATCCTAAGGTTGGGGGTTCAAGCCAAACTCTCAACGGGGTGTCACTGTCCCCACAGTGCTCTAACTGGGTTATCAAAAGAACCATTGCTGACTTTTTTCACTAAGAGCTGCAGAGCCGTCAGCGTGTTTCTGCCCTACAATGGCCTGACGAGCCGTCTAGGGTGTACTCTGCCCTCACCCAGAGTCAGCTACGATGGGCACCAGCCTCCCAGCGATCCGAATAAGGATTAAGCGGTTACAGTACATGAATTAATGTTTTCTTATGTTTTTATTATTATTATTATTATTATTATTATTATTGTTGTTGTTGTTGTTGTTGTTGTTGTTATAGTTGTAATTATTATTATTATTATTATTATTATTATTATTATTATTATGTCTACTTTGCTTTGTTTATGTTTAACTCTCTGTGGTCCTGTTTTCACCAAAGCGGTTCATAGGCCTTTTCAGAGTCAGTGCCAATTAGCACAGGAAGGCTGGTAGTACAAGGCCCTGTTCCACCAAGATGTGACTGTTGGGCTACTCAACTTCAACTACTCAGCTGAATGAATGAAGCAAAATGTAATGTGCTCTCTGAAAGCCACATGCCATAAATGTAAATGTTTCCACAGTTAACAAATCAGTTCTTTACTTGAAAAACATTCCAGGGCAGCATCAGCTCCTTGTTGGTCTGAAATCAAGAAATCGCTTTATACATTTAGAAATAAACAAATTTACAAGCAATACTTATACTATCATGATTAAAATAAAATTAAACCCAAACTTAATAAAAGCTTGCATGTATAGTTTATTATGTCTGATTCTATTATGTTTCATGTTTTTTTCATGTAAAGATAAAAATAAATAGCAATTACTCCACACACATGGGGAGGGGTCACCATTATCGTGTGAAAAGCATTGAAAAGTTAATAGCACTCTCCACGTATTCTTCTTTTTTATATGTATGAAAGTATGTTTGTTTAATGTATGTGAACTGAAGTGTGTATTTCATTCATTCTTTCATTTGCTTAATCCTAATTAAGGTCATGGGGAGGATGGCACCCATCTCAGCCAACACTGGGTGAGAGCAAGGTAGACTCTCGACAGCTCACCAGGCCATCACAGGACCAAATGATTTGGATTTGTGCCTAGTTTTATTTTATTCAGAAGCTCAATAGTTTATATCTGATTTCTTAGTTTAATAACAGTATACTGTCATTTTTGCCATTAACTTCCCTTATATGAATGAGGGATTTACATCCAATTCTCGCAATGTCACACTTTCACAACAGTGAAATGGTAGACTTTTGACACTGGCAAAGGTAAACTATTAAAAAGATTTTAGCAGATTTCAACCTAAAAAAAAATGTATGCGAAAACCACATGATAATGAAAATATATCTCTTTTTATTAGTAACAGGAGAGATAGAGATTGGGGCCATTTATTTCACATTGGCTTTATTAGTCACAGTAACTTGGCTTGGTATCAAGAGACATACTCACTATAAATACTGCCACGGTGGCTCCCAATATGAATCCAGTGAGCACATCACTCCAGTGATGTTTGTTGTCTGAGATTCGTGACAGACCTACATACACAGATGCGGAAATCAAGAAGAACTGGAAAGTTGGCCTTAACAACCGAGCCCATTCTGCCTTCATTCTTGATTGCAGGTACAGCTTTTGAAAATAAAACAGAACAATATTAGCACTGCCAAAGCATGCTTAGAAAAACATGGTCAAGTGGTATCTAAACAAAACAAGGAATGGGTAATCAAAGCATGGCAACTGGTAGAGTAGAATAATAAACTTGTGGAGATACTTACTGCAAGAAACAGCATACAATACATGGAAAAGGAAGAATGTCCAGAAAAAAATGAAAGTCTGGAAAAAAATATATTCCTTTGAGTTTGTATGGATAGAATAATTACACTAATTAGAAGAAAAAGAAAACATTGATAAAAATATATCGATGAATGATAATATGCATATTAGCATATCCGCCTGGCAGCCGGAAGCTCCTATGCTTTATTCCTGGGCTCGGCAGAGGAGGTCCTGTGAGGAGTTTGTATATTCTCCCCATACTTGCATGGGATTCCTCCAGGCGCTCTGGTTTCCTACCACATCATGTACATCGGCTTAAATAGCTGTTCCAAATTGACGCTTGGTGGGAATGTGAGTGTGAATGGTTTGTGAATGGTATGTTTTGATGATCTGGTGATGATGTGGAGAGCTAATCAGCTAGTACCCCGCCTACACCCAGTGTCGGCTGAGATAGGTTCTTGCATCCCCTTAACGTTAGCAGGTATAAGTAGTTTGGCAAATGTGTGCGTGAGTGATGAATGACTACAAAAGTGTACATGTAATGCAGACAGAGAGCTAAACACCCCCCCCCCCCCCAAAAAAAAAGCCTGACAGGAAACCATAAAAAACATATTGCAAATCTACAGATTTTTAAAAGTTCTTCTTTATCTTATTTACTGTTTTTAAATTCACCATTACAGCTTGTAAAACTAGGCCCAGACCTGCTTTCTGAAGTTCTTACCTGCCTTCAGTGACTAATGTCTTGTCTCCTGTGCATGAGAAGTTTTCAATGTAGCCTGATTTACAATCCACAAGGCTCCAGTTGGGCTTGCATACACTCAGAAAATGTGGCCTCAGACGACCAATGGTGTACTTTGCAATGTCTGTCAGGGACTGATTTATTGCTGCTCCAAAAACAAATAATCCAACCACTTTGTAGATGCAAGCCACATAGTTAGTGATTACGGAAGATCTAGATCTGAGATATATGGAAATACACTCTCCACCAATGATCTGTATTTGAAACAGAGACAGAACAGATGCATAAGTAATCAATAAGCAGACAATATATTTATGTACCGGGCAGTGGTGTTCCAGTGGTAAGGTGCTGGATCACTGATCCCAAGGTTGGGGGTTCAAGCCCCACTCACAGCAAGTTGTCACTGCCCCCCCAGTGCACCTAACGGGGATATAAAAGTCCGGCCGTGTCTCTCACTGTGTGTGGTGTGAGGTTCATGTAAAAGAACCACTGCTGACTTTCAACAAGAGGAGCTGCATAGCCCGCGTGTTTCTGCACTGGGATGGCCTGATGAGCTGTGCAGGATGTACTCTGCCCTCCCCCAGAGTCGGTTGAGATGGGTGCCAGCCTCCCTGAAACCCTAATTAGGATTGAGTGGTTTAATGGTATGGTGATTATAACCTCCGCCTCACAGCAAGAGTTCAAGTCCCACGCTCAGGTGATTCTGTGTGGCGTTTTCATGTTCTCCCTGTGTTTGTGTGGGTTTCCTTCAGGTACTGTGCTTTCCTTCCACAAACAACAAACAACAGCATGCATCAGGCTAACTGCCTGTTTCAGAATGCTGCAGTTGTGAGTGTAAATTGTTGTGTGTGCGTGTTAGCGCTATGATGGTATGGAGAGCTGGTCAGGGTGCATCCCACCTGTGCTCAGTGTCAACCAAGATAGAATTCAGTTTCCCTGCGACCCAAATCAGTGACGGAGTAATGGAGCGTTTGCTTCCTGGCTTAGTAACTCTTTCATTCATCTCAGCCAACTCTGGGCAAGGCTATGGTACACCCTGCAGGGCCAACACTCACACAACCATTCACACAACCATTCACATTCACACCTACTGGTGATTTGGAACAGCCAATTAACCTACTGCGCATGTTTTTGGACTGTGGGAGGAGATTGAAGTACCCAATGGAAACCCACGCAAGCAGGGAGAGAACATGCAAACTCCGTACATAAACACCCGAGCTGGGAGTCAAACCCAGAACCTTCTTGCTGTGAGGCAGACGTGCGAACCGCTACACCACCGTGCCACCAGCTCAGTAATTCTAGGGTTATTTAACAGTCCATTGAGGTACTGAGTAAAACATTATTAAGCATGTGTGGCTGACATATCGATTTTAAAAGCCTTTCAAAATTCCCTGTTTGGAAGGAATTGAAAAAAAATCATCATCATTATCATCATCATCATCATCATCATCATCATCTTCTTCTTCTTCTTCTGGGGTTGGGTCGCGGGGGCAGAAACCTAAGCAATGAGGTCCAGACATCCCTCTCCCCTGCCACTTCCTCCAGCTCTTCCCAGGGGACACCGAGGCGTTCTCAGACAAGCCGAGAGACATAGTCCCTCAAGTGTGTTCTAGGTCGACCCCGGAGTCTCTTCCCGGTTGGATATATCCGAAAACACCACACCAGGGAGGCGTTCAGGAGGCATTCTGACCAGATGCCCGAGCCACCGCAACTGGCCCCTCTCAATGCGGAGCAGCAGCGGATCTACTCCAAGCTCTCCCCGGATGGTAGAACTTCTTACTTTATCTCTAAGGGAGAGCCTTGCCACCCGGCAAAGGAAGCTCATTTCAGCCACTTGTATCCGCGATCTTGTTCTTTCGCTCACTACCCAAAGCTCGTGATCATACGTGAGGGTTGGAACGTAGATCGACTAGTAAATTGAGAGCTTTGCCTTTTGGCTCAGCTCCCTCTTCATCATGACTTCCTGGTACAGGCTCCGCTTTACAGCAGAGGCTGCAGCAATCCGTCTATCGATCTCCCACTCCATCCTTCCCTGACTCATCAACAACACCCCGAGATACTTGAACTCCTCCATCTGGGGCAGGACCTCATTCCCGACTCAGAGGAGGCATTCCACCCTTGTCCGACTGAGAACCATGGCCTCGGACTTGGAGGTGCTGATTTTCATCCCGGCCGCTTCGCACTCGACTGCGAATCACTCCAATGAGAGCTGGAAGTCCCAGCTTGATGAAGCCAAAAGGACAACGTCACCCACAAAAATCAGAGATGAGAGCCGATGGAAGAACAATAATACTTACCACAAATAATGTGAATGGAATCATTATTCCCATTAGCAGCTGATAAGATATCGTATCTTGCTTGTACGGATACTTGATGGTGTCATCGCTGCAAAAAAATCCTCTTTGGAATGGGTTGTGTTGGGAATTTAATATTGTAAATGGAAGTCCAGCTGAAAAAAAAAGCAGATAATAATGAATTTAAATTATTTATCACGCCTAATACCACAGAGATGACAAGCAGATGAGAAATACAGCTGTATATTTTATTTTGTGTATATTTTCTGTGCTTTTCTTGTTTTTTATCTGTAAAATGACCTTGAGCTCCAAGAAAGATGTCTTTAAATCAAATTTGCTGTCGTTATTATTATTATTATTATTATTATTATTATTATTATTATTATTATTATAATAGCCTTGTGATGGCCCGGTGAGCTGTCCAGGGTGTACTCAGCCCTCACCCAGCGTTGGCTGAGATTGACGCCAGCCTCTCTGCGACCCTAATTAGGATTAATTGGTTCAGAAAATGAATGGCTTATTATTATATTCTTTTTCATTTCATTGAATAATCATTGTTTTTGTTTATTTGTTTGTTTTTTTGTTTTTTTCCATGTGATTGATAAGACAACAATGCAGCAGTTAAGCCAAGTGTGACTTAAGCAGGACGACTACAATGAGCTGTTTGTTTTAACGTGGTATATCCTCTCGACTATCCTGACGAAAAATGCAACTTGGTCTCAACAGCTGTCAAAAACGCAATAAAATGCTGGCCAATAGAAAAGATTCTGAATGTTTTTCTACTTTTGCAGCATTATGGAGAAACACTTGTTGCTCAGTTTATTCAAAAATAAGGAAGCTGGAAAAAAAACTTGATTGATCAACTCGGGTTGTTTGGAAATGTGGCGCAGTGTAGAAAGTGATGAGCGCCAAATGTGATTTCATCACCAAAATATGCAGAGCAAATTAAACCGGGGTTGAGTGAAGCGTTATGATTACATCCAGCCAAGATAGGTGTCGTTAGGCCAGCCTTAAAAATATCTTTGTTGGCGGTAACACGGCCGGTCAGGCCGAAATTGCAGATTAAAACCTCGCCTGAGCATTCACAGAGGCAAAAACTAAAAATTTACCGTCCGGTTGTGTTGAAAAACTACGCGTGTCCCCAATCATACACCGTACTACAAAGTGACGAAAGCAAAATCAGTATCAATCATGCCTTGTGATTGGTCAATTTCATCAGTTCGGTGAAACAGCGATTCTCATTGGTCGGTACTGTCTTAGGCAAAAAAAATTGTTCTCCGTCACTATTAAAGATCCCAATGTGAAAATAATAAATAAATTAATGTGTTTCAAATTGAGCAACACATTTGCTGGAATTTTCAAACAAACACTAGTACAAGTTAATTATAAACCGCCAGCAACAGCGTATGTTCTCCCTGTGCTTGCGTGGGTTTCTTCCAGGTTCTCCGGTTTCCTCCCACATTCCAAAAACACGCACAGTAGGTTAACTGGCTGTTCAAAATCTCCACTAGGTGTGAATGGTTGTGTGAGTGTTGGCCCTGCGATGGCCTTGCGAGCTGTCCAGGGTGTACCATGCCCTCACCTGACGTTGGCTGAGATGGGAGCCAGCTACCCGTGACCCTAATTAGGATTAAGCGGTTCAGAAAATGAATGAATGAATATAATTAATGCTGGCTGGTGATGGTGATATGATAGCTGGGTGGTCAAATGCGTAAAATGCGTCACGTGAAAGTTCAGCTTAATTGCAATCCATACTCAGCTTGCTTCATTGACCTTATATGGTCGTGTATTGCTCATCACTTCTCGTGAAACTCAACGTTAATGGGTTGTTAGTTTTTTTTTTTTTTTTTTGTTTTTTTTTTATAACAACAATGTGTTTTGGGGAACATAGAACAGATAACCAGGTGTAGATGTGAAGAAAGGAAAATGTTCTCAGAGAAGCATGCTGAGTATTATTTGTTTTTAGCAGCTAGCTGTTTCCATTAGCGTCTCAGAGCGCAGCTCAGTTTCACTTAATTACAGACAGGGTTTTAAACAAAGGTCTTGTGTTCTAGTTCATCTAAATTATGAATAGGGGTTGCCTTACCCTTACAATCCAGTGCCTGGCTGGGTTTTATCAGATTTTGCAGTTAATTTTTCCCTCAGCTGCTTTCCCTTAAAGTGACAAATCTATTTAGTCACAGAAATTCTTACTGCTTTGTTTGCATGTGTCCAGAAATCTGGACATTATTTAAAATAAAAAAAGTGCTTGGATTAAACCACTGAACCCCATTCGAACATTTGTGACTAATAAACGCATGCTAATGGGCGGCCCAGCAGTGTAAAGATTAGCAAGTCGCTAACAGCGGAAAGGTAAGCAAGCCTCACAGTCTGTGTCTGTTTACAATAACAATAACAAGACCATGTGATCAGAGGAACAATAAAGAAACTGGAGAAGGCATATGATGTCATTAAAAAAATTTTCAATGACAAGAAGTTCCTGGGCTCGGATGTTTCTTTTTTATTGGTTTTCCACATTTTTCCCCCAATTCCCTCCCATCATATCTAATTCCATCAAATACTGCCTTGCCTATCTCATGACCACCACCAACCAGCGAATGGCGAAGGCATGCACACGCCCTCTCCATGACATGACATGCAATCCTTCCACTTCTTTTTGAACCACGATGCATGTGTTTTTTTAGGGGCAGTCTAACACATTCGGAGGTAAAGCGCTATCCGCCCCATCATACGAATGAGCTTATAGACACCCATTGATTGGCTATGAATGATAGGGATGTGAGCATATGCCATTCCTCCCTCCAATCATCTCCCATGCACTCCAGGTCATGGGTGGCTGTGGCATTAAACCGGATTTGAACTTGCGATCTCCGGGTTAATAGTCGAGTGACTCATGGCCTCATCAATGCGCCGAGCCCGGCTCGGATGTTTCTGTGCGGAGTTTGAATGTTCTGCTCGTTCTTGTGTGAGTTTTCTCTGGTTACTCCGATTTCCTCCGACAGTCCAAAAACATTCACTTTAGGCTCAACGGCTGTTCCAGATTGCACTGAGGTGTGGATGTGAGTGTGAATGGTAAGTGTGGGTGTTGGCTGTGTACCAGCAAACCAAGCTGGTCAGCGCATAGTACGCCGTCTTCCACTCGTACCGATAGCTGAGATAGGCCATTTAAGTGGTTCTGCAAATGACTGAATAAGTAATAAGTATAAATCAGGAAACATTCAAATGTGTACCGCAGGGGCTTCTTTAGGACCAGGGTTGGGAAGTCCTGCTCGAGAGCATCATATCAATACCAAATATATAGAATAACCCATATACAGTGATACCTCAGCTAACAAATTTCATCCATTCTGAGGGTGAGCTCGTAAGCTGAAACGTTCGTTAGATGAAACAATTATTCCCATAAGAAATAACAGAAAACCAATGAATCCGTTCCGACCCCCTCCCAAACTCATATAACCTGACACAAACATGTATATTTGACCTAATATATTAATGATAAACATGTAAAAACATTAAATATTTCATAACAATAATAAAACAAGAATAAACAATAAGTCAATTAAGTGTAATTGCGCATCCACTACAGTAGTTGGCAGTGGCACTCTCATTGTCGTGCTATGGTGTAGGGAAAAAGCACCGAGCAAATGATATGAAGTGCAGTAAACACTGTTTATAGTCGTGCACGGGGCACTGGGGGCATGAAATGTTTTTTTTTCCTTCCTGGAGGGGCTTCACAGAAAATATTTGTGAAGTACTGCACAAGGCGTTCTCGGAGCACGGAGGACTACACGCAGAAGAATCCGAGGCTAATCGGCCTGGAAAAGCCATTTCGAGGAGAGCTTGTAAACTGTATTTTTGCTGGTTTGATGGAGCAGAGTTTTGGTGGATCGAAGCTCGTATCATAGAAAACTCGTTATAAGGGACACTCGTTCGATGAGGTCCCACTGTATAAAAGACAAAGCTAATCAACAGGGTGGAATCAGCATAAGAACTGAAGAGTCAATATTTTCTTTGAACAGGAACATTCGAGGTGTTCTCCAGATTTTATTATGCAAGGAGAAAGTGTTTCATTATGATTTGGTGCAGCTCTCGGACACCCGGATGTAACTATAATATAAACAATGCACTTTAGATCTTTCATTATCACCTGGCGCAGGTAGTAGAATAGATCTCTATATATCTGTATCAATATGTGTGTGTGTGTGTGTGTGGGGGGGGGGCACGGTGGCATGTCCACCTCACAGTGAGAAGGTCCTGGGTTCGATTCCCACGTGTTTCTGTGTGGAGTTTGTGCATGTTCTCCTCGTGCTTTATGTGGGTTTCCTCTGGGTACTTTGGTTTCCTCCTACAGCCCAAAAACATGCACAGTGGGTCACTGAGCTGTTCCAAATCTCCCCCAGGTGTGAGAGTGAGTATGATTGGCTGTGTGAATGTCAGTCCTGTGATGGCCTGGCGAGGCGAGCTGTCCAGGGTGTACCCCGCCCTCGCCCAGAGTCGGCTGAGATGGGCACCAGCCTCCCTGTGGCCCTAATTAGGATTAAACGGTTCAGAAGATGAATGAATGAATATTTGTATAGAAAATATAAGCTTCCATGCTGAAGGGGAGAGGGATTTATTCAGAGATGGATAAAGTTATTCAGCAAACTTACCAAGAACAACACACGTGACATCCAGGAGAATGAAAAGATATCCGTCTGACTCCAGCATCCTGCTCCCTACTGGGTTAATTCTCACAAATTATCGCACTATTCAACAACAACAACAAAAAACACTCTTCCTCTAAAACAGGAACTTATTTATTTATATTCCGAAACTGAATGAGCGATTAATCAAAGATGCAATGGTTCCTCATTTAAACTCGAATACGTCACCGTTATGTTCAGTCACCACGCGCTCACCAGCCAAGAATTAACCCTTTTGTCGTGCTACAAATTGTCATCATCCTCATCATCATCATCATCATCCTGATCATCATCATCATCATCATGCGACTGACAGTGCGCGCGCACTACCGTACTAACTCGTATATAAGAGCATGTAATACTGTACAGTACATCCGCGTCAGCCTCACGAATCTCTCTGAGACTCCGCCCCCTTTCAAAATGGAAAAAGGTGATTCTGCTATTTAACCCTTGCAGGCCCTGGAGCCTTTCTCCAACATAAACACTAAACCTGGGTCTGAAAACATTCATTTATTCAACACACACACACACACACACACACACACTGTTCAGCGTGAACACAGTGAGGGCTGAAACATTTTCAGATATTATTCCTCGACTTCCTGCTGCCTTTTGTAAAATTAAACTTGTGGCTTTGGGTACCGTTATCATTTTTATAATACAGTATCTACAAGTTGGGTCACAGGCCCAACAGTGGCAGCTCGATGGTTCTGGGACTTGAGCGCTCAACCTTGAGATGAATAATCCAGAGCCGTACGCACCGAGCCAGCACTGCTACTTGGGAAGAACAGGAATTTCCATTAGTGATCAAAATATCACTGGATGAGTAGAACTTCTCATTAGAGGATCATAATCAGGTTTAAAATTGGGCAGTGGTGTCCTGGTGGTAAGGTGCTCAATCACTGCCCACAAGATTAGGGGTTCAAGCCCCCACTTCAGCCAACTGGGCTATCAAAGGCCGGCCATGTCTCTCACTGTCTGTGGTGAGAGGTTCATGTAAGAGAACCATTGCTGACTTTCATCAAGAGGAGCTGCATAGCCATCACCGTGTTTCTGCCCTGTGATGGCCTGGCAAGCTGTCCAGGGTGCACTCTGTCCTCACCCAGAGTCGACTGAGATGGGTGCCAGCCTCCCTATAACCCTAAGAAGGATTAAGCGGTTCAGAAAATGAATATATTGCGGGCAGGTCACTACAGACTATTGAGAAGATCAAACTTTTTTGCTCTGACCAAACAATCAGAGGAAAGAAAATTCTGATGATATTGTGGGCCTACTGGCCCTATGAGGCAAATCTGAACTCTGATTGGCTAAAGAAAGAGCCTAATTAATAATATGGTTAAAGTGATGTTGATACAGCGCTGATATTTACATATATATATATATATATATATATATATATATATATATATATATATATATATATATATATATGATTTTCTGATTCTTCTATAATCACCTGAAGAGAGAGGATGGTTTCACCACCCCTCGAAACAGATCTGTAGTGATAAATGGAGTTTCAATAGAAAGTCTTTGTCCTGTCCTTTTATTTTTGTATATATATATATATATATATATATATATATATATATATATATATATATTTACATTTATATATATATATATATATATATATATATATATATATATATATATACACACACACACAACTAGTATATATATATATATATATATATATATATATATATATATATATATATATATATATATATATATATGACTTAGTATGTTAATATTTATGCCTTAAATTAAGTTTGTATTTTTTTATAGAATAAACGTGTGGCTGAAGTATCTATCTACCTATCTATCTAGCTGTCTGTCTGTCTGTCTGTCTACATCGAAGAATTGTACTGTACAGAATATAAAGTTATTGATATTGTAATTTTTATGAAGAATTCACCAGCAGTAAACATTCACCATTAAGTAAATAAGAAACATAATTATTATCAGATTATAATAGAAGTAAACTGTTGTTCTTGATGTTGTTACTGTGATATATGATAACTTGATAACATTTTAATGAAATATAATATTTTTCCAGTTGAATTGGTGAAGTCAGATGATTCATGAAGAATTTATGGTAATTTCAGATAAAATGCACTATTGTGATCTCCTGAGTTTCATCTTCAGGTTGTCACAGTGACGTAGTGATCAGCACGTCTGCGTCAAGGCATGAAGGTTCTGGGTTCGGGTTTCCTGAGCTCGGAGAGGACGTTTCTGTGGGGAGTTTGAATGTTCCTCCCGTGTTCATGTGGATTTCCTCCAGGTACTCCGGTTTCCTCCCACAGTAAAAAGATATGCACTTACTGTGCTAACAGGCTTACTGTGCCAAGTTGCCCCAAGGTGTGCAGAAATGTGAAAGTGTGGTAAATATTACTAATTTAATGGTACAAATCAGTCAAACAATCTTTTTTTTTTTTTCATTCTTGATATTTCTTTATTTAGACCAAAAATTTGCTTGTTACGTCACCGCCCAAGCAGAACACAATATTCTTCTTCCCAGTTGTTTTTATACAAGTGTTACTTACATCAAGAGAAATCAAATGCGAAGGAAAACCACAGTAATAACCGGACTGGACGTGTTTACGACAGCGTACTGAAATACTCTTGCCGAGTCCACGATGCTCCCATTGGTCCCGGTCACCAGATTTCTGAGCCTGGGTTTCCTTTCCATCATCTCGTGTCCCACACTCACCTGTATCACCTGTTCTTAGTTCATCTCTCTTCAGCTCTGATTGGTTGTTTTGTGTTTTTTTTTATGTTAACATTTTAAATCGAGTCTGATGTGGAGATTCCTGTCCATACAGCATCACAGTGACCTTCCTTCTCTCTGTCTGCACTATTCCAGAGACAGTATTCACCAGTCTGCCTTCCATTTTAAAGTTCATGGGGGTGTTTTTTAGTTGTTTTTTTGTTTGTTTGTTTTTTTGTTTGCGAGCCTACATTAAGGTCACTTTTATTTTCACTTTGTGTTTGTTCTTTCACTTTAAATAAAGTTCAGATCTGTTGTGACTTCCTCATCTGCACCATCTATTCACATCTAATGCTTTCAGATCAAATAATATACAAACATTCAAAGAGTGCAAACCTCCTCCAGGGCAGCTCACTTCCCTTCTTATTTTAATTTCGGCTGAATATTATTTTATTATTTTCTCTTAATAAGCCTGATGTACTTCCAAATTTGAGATCATTAGATCATCCAGGCTTTAGTTTGTAATAAATCTTATATAAATGTTGTACTGTAATTTTTTAAATAAAAGTATTTGTCATCTTTGTTTGGAGTGGAATTGTTAATCTCATAATAGTAAATAATCTTTAAAAAAATTCCCACATCTGGATTATGATCTGGATCACCACCAAAATTTAATGGAATGTTACTTGGGCTTTATTTAACACCTCCAAAGATAATCAAAACCATTAATAACTTTCTCTTGTGTAAAATTGCCAACAACAAACAAACTGACAGACAAACAACCAAAACAAACACTAAAAAAAGACTCTCCTTGGTGCAGGTAATTACACACACACACACACACACACACACACACACACACACACACATATATATATATATATATATATATATATATATATATATATATATATATAAAATTACCTGCACCAAGGAGAGTCTTTTTAGTGTGTATATATATATATATATATATATATATATATATATATATATATATATATATATATATATATATATATATATATATATATATATATATATATATATGGGCAGTGGTGGTCTAGTGGTATAGGGTGCTGGATCGCTGATCCAAAGGTTGGGGGTTCGAGTCCCACTCTCCACAAGGTTGTCACTGTCCCCCCAGTGCGGCTAACTGGGTTATCAAAGGCGGGCCATGTCTGTCACTGTCTATGGTGAGAGGTTGATGTAAAAGAACCATTGCTGACTTTGGTAAAGAGGAGCTGCAAAGTCGTCAGCGTGTTTCTGTCCCTTGCTAAAAAGGGTTGTGACAGGAAGGGCATCCGACGTAAAAACCTCTGCCAAATCAAACGTGTGAATCAGACGATTCGCTGTGGCGACTCCCGAGTAAAAGGGAAAAAGCTGAAAGGAAGACAGACAGAATATATATATATATATATATATATATATATATATATATATATATATCACAGCCAGTAACTAATTCTGTTTAACAGTGTCACACAACAAATTAAAATAATTCAAATATCTTATCTGGAGTGGTTCTTAATGATAAAATATTTATTTTATTCCAGGCAAGACATCACCTTTCTTACTGGGAAAAACCAAATGAGTCGATTTTTATCAAAGCCCAAGAACCGCGGTGACCTCTTTAAATGCTGAGCTACTCGCCCTGTGGTAGACCACCAGTTCATAGCGAACTCTATACGGTTCTTTCTGTGTCTACAAGTTTTTCAAGAAAGTTCTTGTTGCTCAAAGAACATTCTCAGCTTCTTGAATTTTGCACATGACGTACATTATATCTTTAAATTATATGCAATGATTATCTGTGCAGTTTTTTCCATTTCAACATGTTGTGGAAAACTTTCCGTGCTCTTGGAGGCCTTTCATTTCCTCTTCCTACCTCACAGACAGCAGAGAAAACAGAAGTGCACGGAGGGGAAGTGACTTTTAATTTGGCTGCGTCGTTCGACTTCCTCTCTTTTCACACCCTGTATCTCTGAGTATGATCTTGGCCCAACAAATTAAATGTATGTAAATGAATTCCGTGATTTATTGTATTTCCTAATTTAATTTTTTCTTGTGACAATTTTTTTTTTTTACTGCAAACTACCAGGTGCGTGTATGTAAAAGTAATAATAGTGGAAGTCTGGTGAAATTCTCTCACTCTGAACTGTGCAGCGTTCAAATTTTAAAACTAATTGTTTATCTAATTTTTTTTCATATTAGACTTTGCTGGGTTGATGATGCAGGCCAGATTTGGCCACATCAAGCCTTTGCTGAACAGTAAGTTTCGAGTTCCCATAATAAACTATAAAGCTATTATAATTAAAGACTTGGGCATTTCACTCATGTCACACATTCACCTGATCGAGTTCTGGATTCCAACTCAAGATGAAAATCTTTATTTATTTATTTATTTATTTATTTATTGGTTAAAACCTTTATATGAATGGAGTTGGAACAGCCATGTTTGTAGGCAGCCGAGAACTCCAACCACCAGCAAAATATACATCGAATTACTGACCCACTGCAACCGGCCTCAGTCACAATCTCACCGAACCATAGAGAGAAGCGAGCGGGTTGAAGATCCATTAATTAATTGAAGTTGAACTACTGTACAGTACAATCTAGCGCCCCCTGGTTGGAAAAATATCCACTGGTAATTAGCAACTGTGCATTTTCTGCACTCATTAATACAATCTCTCTCTCTCTCTCTCTCTCTCTCTCTCTCATTCTTATTCATTTATTTTGCAAACCACTTAATCCTATTAGGGTCACAGGAAGGATGGAGCTTATCTCAGTTGATAATGGGCAAAGGCAGGGAACACCCTGCACACACACACACACACACACACACACAAAACATCCATACCATGGGACAATTTGGAACATCTAATTAGTCCAGTACTTCTCGGTTATTTTCAGTCCCTGTCCCCGTCCCCGTCCCCCCCACCCCGAGGAAGAGGAGAACATTTTGCGCCCCCAATATAAATAGTGTAATTTGTCTATAAAATCCTCTACTGTAATCCTCTGCATAATACTATACTGTTTACTTATTGACATTATGGAATACAAAAAATGAAGAAATATAGATCAACTTACAATAAAGAATGACTTTATTAACAATTTTTAATCTTTAAACACAAAGATTAGTGCATCAATTTGCCTGAAATTAAAAAAGTATCCTTCTTTAAACTGTAAACATTTTTGACCAACAATTTGAACCATTTTATACTGAAAAATAAAATAAAATAAAATCAATAAATAATAATAAATTCAAATTTAAAGGCAACATTAACGCACAATGTTTTATATATTGTTTTTGTCAAAATATTAAAGTGAGGATTGATGCTCTAATGAACTGGAACCTGGACTTATTTCCGCAGCGCTGACGTCATCAAGCATGACAGAGACCTTGTGTGCTGCAGGTAGGATCAGTTTCTCTGCTTGTCGAGGGTTTTTTTGTTTGTTTGTTTGTTTTTTGTGCACTGAGCAGTTTGGTACTCCACCTTATACTGCATCAGTGTTTTTCAACCACCGTGCGGCGGTACACGAGTGTTCCGTGAGATATAGTCAGGTGTGCCGTGGGAAATGATCCAATTTCACCTATTTGGTGTAAAGTGATGTAATAAATACTCTTCGCCTGTAGGGGGAAGCACGTGGTTAGTTGTTGACGGCCTTTTACTTTGAAACAAGTGGATTAATGACGCGGGGATAACGGCAGGTGGCGGTGATTAGCAAGACACAACAGTGACCGTGATGGAAAAGTTTTTGAAAAGGAAAATTACCAACTCCGAACTGGACCCTGGACAAAATTCGGAACCAGATGGAGGGCTTAGTATGAGTGGAGGTCAAAAGAAAGCAAAGACGGCAAAGTGGAATCGAGCAAAGCCTCGAGCGCGAGGCAATACAACGAAAGCTATCCGTCATTTGGATTTACCTGAGATGAACCTCCACCGGTACCGGTGTGCCTGGTGTGTGGTGAAACGCTATCCAACAATGGTATCGTACCAAGTAAGCCTTTCAAGCCTGACTTCCATAAAAACAAGAACCAGAGAGAGACTGAGGAAGATGGGAGCTGTTGAGGAAGAGCTGGGTGTGTGAGCTTCCATATTCCTGTCAGGAGATCAGCTCTGTTGATCCACACAGGCCCGGGCTTCACACTGAGTGAGTAG
Source organism: Plotosus lineatus (assembly GCA_024760905.1). Lineage (NCBI taxonomy): Eukaryota > Metazoa > Chordata > Actinopteri > Siluriformes > Plotosidae > Plotosus > Plotosus lineatus. Next base: position 27,973,340 of record CM045749.1, on the reverse strand, counting down.
AAACTTAAAAATGAGATTTATTCTTGTTTATTTGATTCCTGGTCAAGAAAATTTGACGAGAACGACTTTAAATTGTTAATATAGGCTCCAGAGTTTCAATTTTTAACATTTTCAGCTGGTGGTGTGCCTTGAGATTTTTCAAAGAAAAAAGTGTGACGGCTCAAAAAAGGTTGAAAAACACTGATTTATCTGATGCTAACCGAGCGCGCGGGTTTGCTGGAGTTCACAGAGCGGGATGGTTGTTGGTAATATTCCGCACGTTTTCACTGAAAATGATGACTTCTTCTTCGTGGTAAACCGAGCAACTTCAATACTGAAGACTGATGTCAGTGCAAGACTTGGGCTGATTTGGGCTGGCGGAGCCCATCCCTCTCCAGGTCGTTTGCAGCCTACTCTTTACGAAAGTCAGCAATGGTTCTTTTACATACCTCTCACCATAGACAGTGAGAGACATGGCCTGCCTTTGATAACCCCGTTAGCTGCACTGGGGAGGACAGTGACAACCTTGTGGGGACTCGAACCCCTAACCTTAGGATCAGCGATCCTGCGCCCTATCTACTAGCCCACCACTGCCCTAGATGAAGTGGATGTAGCACTCGGGGCTTCACTGTGCTGCAGTGAGAAACGAGGAAAGGCCGCTGTGTTGACTGTGTCTGAAAACATTGGCAGTGGACAGCACGAAGCCAAATAAATGCAACTGCATTTTACTCATTTCACCCCAAACTGAAACAATAATTTAAAGGATATTTTCAATTATTTTTACTAATATTTTTAATCGGGATAGATGTGCGCAAGCTCCTGCCACAGCAGGTGTGGAGCCTAAGAGCTACATAATAAATGTAAAACTGATAACTGTCCCCATTGGAGTCCTTTAAAAAATGTGGAATTGACTACAGGGTATTTACATTATTAGAATAAACTAGAAAGATGTTCCGGACAAGAAAAGAGGTATACAAACTAATATATATATATATATATATATATATATATATATATATATATACACACACACACACAGGGATCCCTCACTTTAATCCCTCACGTTAATTGGGACCGAGATCCCCAGGCGACCATGAAAATCCGCGAAGTATGATCACCCCCCCCACACCCGACTGACGTATACGTGTATATATCAATAAATACATATTCAATGCTATAAATGCTTATGATAACAATTTAACATAAGATGTAAATAAAATATAAATACACACACACACAGAGGGAACTGCATGAGAAGACGACACACATAAAGCCTCGCCCCTCCGCCGGAGCCTATTATTAAGTGTACCTCAGTTTAATTATATTTCGTACTTATATTTATGATCTATCTTTCTATAGATTTTATTCCATTTCTATTTGTTCTTCAATTTCATTTCACTTTCACTATCGACAGACAGCCCTGTTCGTATCTCCAGATGGTTTTGATAGGAGATTTTGGGTTGTTTTTTTGTTTTGTGTTGGTTTATGGGTTTTTTTTTTTTTGGGTTTTTTTTTTGCATAAACACGTGTGTGTGTGTGTGTGTGTGTGTGTGTGTGTATTATGACTTCCTCTATCATGGAGTTTCTGTTTGATTGTATTTGTGTAGATGATTGTCTGTTGGTTGGAGGAATAACACTTTCCCCATCTGGCTGTAAGAAGCCTGATCCATGGCACTAGCCTTAACGCACTTATTAAATAATTCTGTTGTCAGGTTTATTGCACAAGAAGAGAAGTTTTTTCCCACACTTGGAAGAGGTCTCGTGAAGGTGCACGTACTACCATTAGATTACTGTGCAGGTATTTTCTGTAAAGGTATACATCTTCTTTTCCCCAAAATTTGATGGATACTGCAAAACCTCCTTTGAAATGAGAAAAAATGTGTGAAGGAAACTATAATTAAGAGGATCAGCAGTCATTCATTCACATATACAATATTATAAACAATAATGGTAATTTTGTTTAAGTCAAAATATTTACAATACAACATATACTGGAAGCAAAAATGGTCACAAATGCACAGTGGGATAAACTAAAGACAAATTGTACCTGAGTGGAACTTTTGGAATTACATGCAGTCAGGAATTTAAAAAAAATTTCAAATGGAGGCTGAATGAGCTCCACTGGGTGGGTGGGATTACATGGGGCAACATGCATGTTCAATGAACTGATGTGTTCAGTGCTCATGCAAGGTTAAGGTGACCTTAATGCTCATTCATTAATTTGAACAAGAGGAGGTCGAAGCCTATCTCGGCTGACTATGTGAAAGCGGGGCACACCATTATAGAGCCAATACACACAACCAATTCACAATTGGAGGCAACCGAAAATATCAAATTAGCATAATGTGTATAGCTCTGGCACGTTCAGGGAAAACATTCAGACTCCACACAGAACCAGAATCTTCATGCCCAGGACTTGAATCAGAAACTTTCTTGCTGTGAAGCAAATGCACTAAACACCTCGCCACCGTGATTCTCACAATTTAATGGTTGGTTTGTTTGTTTGTTTTTTTAAAATCCATCAAGGTTATGATTGAGTGCCCTCTGCAGGGGGAAAGGAATAGTGCCTGTAGTGTAGTCTTTTTTTACTTTCGGCTGTTCCCTGCAGGGGTTGCCACAGCAAATCATCTGCACTAACCTAACAGCATCCTACTAACCATATATTCACTATCCCTCCTCTGTACATCATCTACTGTACAAATCATCTCAATCTAAGCGCCTGTAGTGTAGTTTAGTGTATAATTTGATGCATTTTAAGTTTAATAATTAGCATTCAAGTGGCGTCTGAAAAGTGCCCATCTTATTTTGGACTGAATAAGCAGAGTGAACTGTCCATCTGTCTCTGAGCCCCGTGTCCCGAATTGGAATTATGTTACAGTATTATTGCCAAAATAATTGTAGTACATGGATTAAAAGAATTGGAGGTAATTTAACATTTTATGAAATATGTTTACCTATGTTGATGAAATCTGACAAATATTGGCATGATGCTCCAAAGCTGAAATCTTTCCAGAATTTTGTATTTTTATGGATTACCTAGGAGGAACAAGAAAGAGAGCACAAAGTCAGTAAATAATTTTTTTTAAATCTCAGCTCAAAGTCCTGATCACACTTTGGCAGAGACTTGCATCAAACCTGGTGGGAGCCCTACGTTACCATATTCTGAGGAATAACTGATTTAACATATTTTTGGAAATAGAGGACCGATAGATGTGTCATTACTATGGAACGCTAATAGGAGACTATGGACTTTCAAAATGACTTTCAGTGGTCTTGAACGGTGAGAATCAAGGTTACATGGTTTTGATCACGTGTAAAAGGAATCAAGTGCTGACAGACATGTCATTACTATGGAATATGAATATGAAATCATATATAGACTTTCAAATTACAGTGGTGCCTCGGTACTCAAACTTAATCCATTCCAGACGGTTCTTCAGATTCTGATTTGTTCAAATTCCGAATCCGCCTTTCTCATTCCAAATAATGGAAATGGTCTTAATCGGCTCCATCGTCTTTTGAACAGAAGTGAACTCGTACCATAGTGAAAAAAAATATATTGAATCCAGTGCACTATGTTATGGTCTGTGTTGTGAGAGACTCTTTAACTGCACCATGGTTTTTATTTTAGTGTGTTATGGTCTCTCACAAAAGTTGTGTGTTGGAGAAGGGCGTGGCTGTCACACGCGGGTGGAATGCTAAACACATACACCTAATTCTATTTAATCACGGGCTCTAAAGACTAGCAGCGCTCTTCCCGGTGCTAGAAGACTGTCCTTTTTCCCCGTGATCTCTTTGGCCTTCAGCTCCGTGCTCCACCAGTTCCCGCTTTAGTTTGATTTCCATGTTTCTCTGCATTTCTAAACAGTGGCTACAATTTCCCCATGATCTAGTGCCCTCCCTGTGAACAATAAAGTGCACCCGTTTCATCTATGAGAACAGAATGATGAAAACATGGGCAATTAAAACCACTACCCATATACTGTAACCATGCTGCAAGCTGCAACCATACTGTTTACGAGTGACCCTTCAGCTTCTTCTTTGACAATAGTCTTGGTTCTCATCAAGAAATCCTCGCACAAACATACATTTTTAAAAATCATAAATAGTCCGGATGATATGCTGAATTTCTCTTATTCGCTCTTCAACATGGGAAACACAAAGGAACACACCTTTCAGGTAAGGCAGATGTGTGTTGACCTTCACAAGTCGGTAGTAAACAAGCCTGGACAAGGACGCGAGGTTATTTTGCCACCGCTCACAGTGTGGAGGAGAGTAAGAGAAATAAAAATTTATCCAAAGCTCATGAATTGCAACCCATGGGAGCAACTCGGGGTCACAAAGTCTCCAAAACAACCACCAGACTCCATCTACATGCCAACAAGTTGTTTCGGAGGCATACAGAGGGAAAATAAAAAAAATTTCTCCCTCACAATCATAAACCCAAACATCTGCGGTTTGCTAATCCATACTGGGACTTCAACTGGGACCATGTGCTTTGGTGAGATGAGACCAAGATAGAGCTTTTTGGCAACAAACACTCTAAGTGTGTCTGGCAGAACACAAAAAATGCGAGTGCAAAAAAAACACCTCATTCCCACTGTGAAATCTGGGGTAGAATCGGTGATGCTGTGGCCTGTTTCTGTTCCAGAGGTACTAGAAACCTTGTTAGGGTGCATGGCATCATGAACACTTTGAAATACCAGGACATTTTAACTCCGAATCTGCTGGCCTTTTCTCAAAAGCTGAAGACTGATCATCACTCGTTCTTTCAGCAAGAAATCTACACAGAAATGATTCACGAGACCCAGAGTCAAGCTCCTCCCATGGCTCCCTCAGTCTCCAAACCTCAACAGCATTGAGAACCTGTGGAGTGAGCTGATGAGAGAGCAGAGGAGAGGACCAGGTTACTGGATGATTTCGAGAGATTGTACAGAGAGGAAATCGTCCAAGATCCTCTTCCTGTTTTCTTCCATCTTGTAAAAGTTTATAGGAGAAGATTTTTTTGGTAAAAGGTGGTTTTACAAAGTACTGACATCAGGGGCTTATAATTGTGACTCACATTTGATGTAATATATTTGTTAATGTGGGACTTTTTTCCCCTCCCCCCCCTCCCCCCACCGAATAAATGCACTCGAATTAAAGGTTGGATTTTTCCTCTTTGTTCCTTGTGGTCCAATATTATTTAGAAAAAAATGAATTTATTAGAAGTTGAAGAACATATTTTAACTGGAGGTGCCAATAATTATGGAGGGCAGTGCATGTGATTTTTATGGCGTCATGTAGATGTCTCAAAGTATTGTACACTCACTCGTGTCACTCATTTGCTGAGCCACCTAATACTATTAGGGCAACAGGGAGATTGGTGCCTATCTAAGCCAAGACTGAGTGAAGAAGAAATACACCCTTAACAGCTTTCCGGACCATCGCAGGCCGTACACACACAAGCATTCACACTCGCACCTTGGGGCAAGATAGAATAGCCAATTAGCCTAATGTGAATGTTTTGGGACTATGTCACTAAATATGTTGAATTAGTTTTTAACTGTGTGAAACATTAGAATATTTTAATCTCAAAGATTAAACCGTATTAACACAAAGTACAAAATGCTACCGAGTACAGTGGTGGCTTGACTTACGAAATTAATCCGTTCCGAGGGCGAGCTCATAAGCCAAAAAATGCGTTCGATAAAACAAAAATTCCTATAAGAAATAATAGAAAACAAATTAATCCGTTCCAACCACCTCCCAAACTCATAACCTGACACAAAAACGTATATTTGACCAAATATATTAAAGATAAAACATGTAAAAACAATAAATATTTCATAATAATAATACATGTACAGTAACATTTAATAATAAAACAAGAATAAACAATAAGTCAACTAACCCTTCTGATCGTCAACTGTGGCAAAGCTGTCACGTAGGCAGGCATGTGGTGGTGCGTAACAGAGGAGGAGGAGAATGTTGTGTGTGTTGAAGCTACGAATTCCAGCAAGGAAAGGCTTGTGGTGAGCTCCCATAAGGCCAGTGCAACGGGGGCACGGTGTGATGTCAGGGAGGCACGCATGACCCTGGGGAGGAGCATGCTTTTTTTGCCATACTGTACTAGAATTAAGTGTAATTGCGTATCCTCTACAGTAGGTGGCAGTGGCGCTGTCACTGTGTTCCCTATGGTGTAGGGGAAAAAGCACTGAGCAAACGATATGAGGTGCAGTAAACACTATAGTCGTGTGCAGGGTGCTGGGGATGGGTGTGAAATGTTTTTATTTATTTATTTTTATTCCTATAGGAGGCATCACAGAAAATAATTGAGAAGCACTGCACCAGGCATTCTCGGAGCAAGGGTGTGGGCTGGGGGGGGCCCCCCCCCCCCCCCCCCTCCAACAGGAGTTGAGTTCTGCTGGACAAGAAATTGTGTATTTACAATCTTATAAATAAACTTAATGACTGTTATTGAAGAGAAAGTCAGAGATAAATTCAGCGTGCAGCAAACCGGAAGTTAACACCGGACGTTAACGTGTAACGGGCACTGTGCATGTGTAAGCCGAGCTGACCAATCGACAGGTGCCTATTTTGGTGGAGCGCCTCACATATTATCTGTAAGCAATAATAGCTGAACACTGTCAATCAAACAAAGTGTGAGAATAAAGCACAGTTTGTTAGTATCGCTTCCAGTTCCTGCACGTGTTAGAACACAAACTTTGACGCACAGAGAATGAATGGCTAAAATAATCATAAGCCATCCAACCTGTATCTGCGGCCTAATGGTCAGGACTTTTATAAACTTAATAGTATGTCTTTGTGCTGTAAATATGTATTAATATTTGTTTGTGCCTTTTGAATAGATAAATAACTTTAGCTCAATTTGTAAATGTATTTAGCACGTCTACTTGCAGATGTAATTTGAAATATATTTTAGAATGTTTTTGGTTGAACTATAATATTTGATTGCAGTTCACCCCTGTATAGACAGCCTTTTTTTAAAGTTACAATTCTACCCACGGGTGTACCTGGTTCCCCCAAAGTGCTTAATAATATAATAAATAAAATTATAGCCCCTGGGACTCGAGTTCCGGTCAACCAAGGTGTGCACCCCCCGCCACGGTCAGACCAGCCTACGCCCTTGCTGCGCGTGGGGGAATACACACGGAAGAATACGAGGCTAATCGGTCCAGAAAAGCCATTTCCCCAGCAGAGCTCATAAATCAAAATTTTGCTGGTTGGATGGGGCAGATTTTTGGTGGATCGAAGCTTGTATCATGAAAAATTAATTATAAAAACACTGAAGTCAAGGTACCGCTGTCTTAGAAATATTATTTTAAGTGCTCAATAAAGTGTCAGTGGAAGTGGTGATTCTGAATTATTTATTACCTGATATTTTTCAAGTATAGGTATTTGGTCATTAATTATATCTGGGTTGTTCTGGATGAAGGGTATGGGATAGAACACTCTTTTCCCTAAAAAAAAAAAAAAAACAAAGAAGACAAAAACATATGATGACTACCATCAACATCTTAGTCTCTTACAAAACAAGAGTATTAAACGTTACAATATACACTGAATCACTCGCTCACTGAACTGCTTAATTCTATTAGTGTCAAGGGGAGGCTGGAGCCTATGTCAGCCAACACTGGACAAAGTCAGGGTACATCTTGAACAGCTCTCGCCAGAATACCCTGAATAAAATCCATGCAAAGCATGGTGAGAACATGCAAACTCCACACAGAAACCCTCAAGTCCAAGACTCGAACCCAGGACCTTCTTGCTGATGGGTGGAAATGCTAGTCAACTAGACTGCCTGCAATACTGCTATAATTTTGTTCATTCATTCATTTTCTGAACCGTTTAATCCTATTTAGGTTCATGAGGAGGAAGCACCCATCTCGGCTAACTCTGGGTGAGGGCAGAGTGCACCCTGGACAGCTCGCCAGGCCATCGCAGGGTACAAAACATGCTGACTGCTATGTAGCTACTCTTGATGAAAGTCAGCAATGGTTCTTTTACATGAACCTCTCACCACAGACGGTGAGAGACACGGCCCACCTTTGGTAACCCAGTTAATGCACTGGGGGGGGGGGGGCAGTCACAACCCGGTGATTGTGGGGCTTGAAACCCTAACCTTGGGATCAGTGATCCAGCACCTTACCACCAGGCCACCATTGCCCTCAATCATTTTATAATAATGTAAAATATCAAAGACCAAAATATAAATGGGTACGAAGTTTAAAAAGTGATCCTACCAGCTTTGGTGTTAATGCGGCAGGAGTTTAGGAAACCAACAGTAAAGCGGACATCAACATCACAGAAAAATAGAAGAATGTTGCCCTTTCTCCAGGCTCGAGCTCCCATGTTCAAGGCATGTCCTCTGGAAAACTTCTCATTTAGGTGCATCAGAGTGAAGTTCCTCGGATTCAAACTCCTGTGAGACATTAAAAATTAAATATTCCATCTGATTGAAATGTACACATCTATCTACACTTCATCAAACGCTCTCATGCTACCTTGCAGCAGCGTCTACAATTCTTCTTACTTCATTTATCTTCTCTGTTCCAAAAGTCACTACAGTAAGATGGATTCGTCCATCCTCAACAGAAGCATCTCTATGAGAAGTGCAGATTACACACGTTATATTGCTACAGGAGGATCGAGCAGCATTGTCATCTAATTTTAAAAAAGGTTGTGGAGCAACTTGGAATATACAGTACATTTGAGTCCTACCGAAAATTGTTCATGAATTGTCTGAATGTGTCAATCTGTGCGGTCAGTGGCACAATTATATTTATCAGCATCCTGGAGGTGTCAACTGTTTCTTCCTTCACATTTTGCAGAAGAGCAAAAGGTCGAAAGAGTACCAGCCTCCTGAAGTCCAGGGAGGTATTGTCTCCAAATGTGAGATCATACAGGGTTCCTTTATCTCGGTCACAATGGAAAATTCCTATTGTAGTGCAAAATACAGCGGTATTAAAGTTAATACCATGACATTTTATAATTCACGTGGAAAAAAATTAAGCAAGGCACATCTTAATTTTTCCAGTTTCTTGTTTGCAGTATTGTGGGAACCAGAACTGACTCCCTATAGCTGCTGTTCTTCCAGATGGACTTCATGATTACTTTAGGAAAGTAGATATACAACCCCAATTCCAAAAAAGAGTTACAAAAAGATCAATAAAATGAGATTTGCAAATGATTGCATTTCATATACCTCCATTTTATTGACAATAGAACACAGATAACATCAAATACTGAACGTTCGCCATGGTATTATTTCATTAAAAATATCAGCTCATTTGGTAGAATGGTGACGTAGTGGTGACCACGTCTGCCTCACAGCAAGAAGGTCCTGGGTTCAACTCCCAGCTCGGGTGTTGCTGTGTGGGGTTTGCATGTCCTCCTTGGGCTTGCATGAGTTTTCTCCAGGCGCTTTGGTTTCCTCCCACAGTCCAAAAACATGCACAGCAGGATAGATGGCTGTTCCAAATCACCGTGAGCGGTGCTGTAGTGGTAAAAAATAATAATAATAAGTGGGTATACTACGAGGCTGCTTTGGCAGCCTAACGAGACGGCGAAGCCATTGAAGGTGCATGGAGCGCAGGGGGAGGGTGTCTCCCCTCCCACAGGGACATTTTTAAAAAACGTCATTGCTGTAGATGCCATTTGGTGATCATTTGCTGCATGTAGTATGAAATATACATATATAGTAGAGAAACTGTACATAAAATTTCACCGACAGTATACATGTAGTTGTTGCCATGTGTCTGAGAGCAACAGTTTTATATACTGAGGCCAAACTAAAAATCTAAAATGTAAATAAACAGAAGTTGATTAGAAATACTAAGAGCTTTTAATTACATTATACACAAAGATTCAATATTGTAAAATAACAGAAGTGTAGCTTTATACCACATCATGCATACACAGTCCATGCCAAACTTGAACTTTTCAAGTCTGCACTTAACTGGCTGTACAAATACTTGCCGATGTCCTCATCAACTTGTAACATACACAATGTGATATCGGTAAAACTACCATTAAATAAAGTAGTACAATATCTCATCATCCGCAGCATGTGCTGTCTTCCAAAGATTCAGAGAATGTGGAGAAATATCCCTGAGCAAAGAACAAGTTCCAAAAATAAATCCTGGGTGGTCCATGATCCTCAGGCCTGCGGATGGCGCGGCATTAAAAATAGGGATGATTCTGTCATGGAAATCGCTTCACTGGCTGTGGAACACTTTTTGAAATTATTGTATGTGAATAGGTAGCAGTGCCATTCATATAAATGCAGGTTCAGGCTTTGTAATGCAAAGAAAACTCAAGTGTGGACAAGAACCAGAAACTTCATCTTCCTCTTCTGGGTCCATTCGACTTGTTAACACATTAATTAAGCTATTCATTAATTAGTTTTTCTGTAACCGCTGAATTCGAATAAGGGTTGGGGGGAGGCTGGTGCTCATCCCAGCCAACTCTGGGCGAGGACAGAGTACACCCTGGACGGCTCGCCAGGCCATTGCAGGGCGGGTACACCCTGGCGGCTGTGCAGCTCTTGTGCAAAGTCAGCAATGGTTCTTTAACACGAACCTCTCACCATAGACAGTGAGAGACACAACCGGCCTTTAATAACCCAGTTAGTGCGCTTGGGGGGGCAGTGACAACCTTGTGGAGAGTGAGGCTTGAACCCCCAACCTTCAGATCAGTGATCCAGCACCTTAGCACTGGACTACCAACCGCCCCGTTTTGTATGTTTTTATCATTAAATGAAACATTGGTTTTTGAGATTGAGATTCATGGTATTGCAAACTTTTGTTAATTTTAAGAACCATCCCAACTTTTTTTTTTTTTTCTGGACCCGAGTTTATACAAATCCAATCACCTTGCCTCACAGAATCTTGTACTGATATAAGCTTGCTGATCATTCTGCCTGCGGTTTACTTTGAATTAAAGCATATGGAAACTGATTACAGATGGAAAACAAAAGTGTTCTCACCTTCAAAGAAATCTCGAGGTGAATATATTTTACGATGCTGAGGGTCATCTTTGTCTTTTGGACCATTCAGGATATGAAGAGCTGATTCTAATGCCCCAGCCACATCCTTTCGGAGAGTTTTTCGTACAGGTTCTCTTTTGAGCCCAGTCTGAAGCTGATAGATACTGTTCAGTGTAAAGGTTTCAGAAGGAACCACAGCATGCTCATTTGCTGTGCTCACGCCGTCATGGCCATTTATATCATGGAGTTGCTTGCGTAGGAAAGCCTCGAGTTCAATGGTCCTTTTGCGTGATTGATCAGACGTCACTGGTTGCAAGAAAGCAGGCGGTTGCACAGACATCTGTCGACGTCTTTTTTCTCTTAGAGCGTGTTTTAAATGGAAGATCTGTTTTCTCAGGCTTGAGGTATAGTGATGATTTTGCTCTTCATACTCTTGTAGCAAAGCTTGATATTTTATATCTTCTGGTGTCTCTTTCAGCAAAATTTGCTGTATTTGGTTTCTATGAGTTTTTTTGCAGTGCGGTTTATACAGAAAAATTGTAAAGCAAAATGCAGCTATGAAGAAAAGTCTTGTACGTGCCATCATGGCAACAGACCATCGCGTCAGCATAGCTGCGCTTTTATACTGAGGGCATTTTAAAGCCTTAAAGAACTGGAATGTTTGCATTTACTGATACGAGTGAAATTAGTCAAATCTCAGGTAAGTCATTTTGTAATAATAATAATAAATTGGAACGATAGCATAGCGGTTAGCATGTCAACTTCACAGCAAGAAGGTCCTGGGTTTGATTCCCAGCTAGGGTGTTCCTGTGTGGAGTTTGCATGTTCTTCCTGTGCTTGTGTGGGTTTCCTCCAGGTTCTCTGGTTTCCCCTCACAGTCCAAAAAGATACACAGTAAGATAGTTGGTTGTGCCAGATCACCCCAAGTTGTGAATGAGTATGAATTGATTGTGTGAGTGTTGGCCCAGCGATGGCCTGGCGAGCTGCCCAGAGTGTAAATGTCCCACTCCCAGAGTTGGTTGAGATGGGCGCTAGCCTCCACACGACCCTAATTCGGATTAAGCCATTAAGAAAATGAATGAATGAATAATAATAACAATAATTGTACTGTCACACTTATGTCCTTGTACATCTTCAATATTCCATGGTTCTTCATGTAGATTTAATCTTTCCACATCACCAAGAACGGCATTCCACAACATCCAAATCCACCTACTGTATATCACTAGCAGCATACAAGGGAAAAAGAAAAATTAGTGAGAAGACCAACAAAGTTAGATGCATGAAGCTGTAATCTTTTTTTTTTTTTAATAGTGTGCAATTCCAGAATCTTGCAAAAGTATTTATAGCCCTTGAACTTTTCCACTTTTTGTCACATCACAGTCAATGTAAATGTACTTTATTGAGATTTTATGAATAGGCCAAAGAAAAGTGGTGCATAATTGTGAAATTGAAGGAAAATTATTTTTTTTAATGTATGGTATGCATTTGTGTTCAGCCCCTCTGAGTCAATACTTTTACAGACTGCAATTATAACTGCTTTGCACATCTAAAGACTTGAAAGATTTTCCCATTCTTCTTTGTAAAATAGCTCAAGCTCAGTTATAATGAATGGAAAGTGTCTGTGAACAGCAATTTTCAACTCATGTCAGGGATTCTCATTTGAATTTAGGTCAGGTCTTTGAAAGGACTATTCTAGGACATGAACATGCTTTGATTTAAATCATTGTATTGTAGCTCTGGCTATCAGTTTAAGGTCATGGTCCTAACGGAAGGTGAACCTCCACCCCGGTCTCAGGTCTTTTGCATACTCCTTATGGGTTTTCTTCGAAGACTTTCAATGTATTTGGTCCATCCGTCTTCTCATCAAATCTGACCAGTTTCCTTGTCAATGATGCATAGCAGCTTAAAGATAATTTACAGAGCTATCTGCAATTGGTGCTTTTGGACATGACTCTTAATGGACTGCGCTCCATTGTTACTAAAAACCTACCAACAGTGTCTTCGGAAAAATTATTTCATACTGAAGCTGCAGTACGGAACTCAAAACTCTTCCCATTTTAGTAGGTTCGTGAAGCATGACTCGGTATAAATAGAATGGGTATAAAAAAAGGGTCACTCTTCTTATTCTAGATAGTTGGGGGGAGGGGCATTATTTTCAAATCCACAGAGTAAAGACTGTTTTGCATTTTATAAAAGTGCCACAGCAGTGGAATCTTGTTGTCTTTGGTGAAAACAAAGAATGTTGAATTTTTGTGCATGCCTCATTTTCATCGCTGCGGTTTGTGTGTAGAGATTTTTCCAAGATTTGATCTTGTGTTAGAAATGAAGTGTTGTTGGTGAGGCACTCGTTCAGCACAGGGAAGCATCTTCCATAACACTGCAGCTCTCACAGTGATATCCAATTTAGATGCAATCCTTCTGAGGGCCCCGAGAAGCTTCTTGATATTGTATGTGCCTTGCATTCAGTTGGTTCAAATGTTTACATTATCCAGGTCTCAGTTTAGGTTTGTACTGAGTGCCTCAGTTTCCCCTGATAATTTTTCAGAAAAAAAAGAAATCATCTGCACCTAGATAGAGCGGCTTCTCACAGTGATCTTTCAAATCATCAGAAAATAATAAACAGCAGAGGGCCAAGTACATACCCCTGGGGTACCGATGGAATCAACATTGAATGACTGACCTGACAGGTCAATTTTTATAGATGTATGTGATAAGTAGGTTTCAATTCAATTCAGTAGTCTTTCTCTGACACCTTTCCCTTTCAGCATGGAACAGAAGCCTTTGTGCCAGGCCTTGGGAAATGCTCCCTTGATTTTTATCACAATAAGTCAGACTTCTTTTTCCATTGCTCAGTGTGTTAGACCATTGTTGTGAAAGAATATCGGTTTGATTGACTCAAATTTGCATCTGTATAACAGAGTCCATAACCTTACTTATATTATTCAGGACAGAAATTGGGTCTGATGGGTCAGGCTTTGTGCCACTTTTGGGTTGACATGTCATTTTTTTAAGAAACAGAGCTCAAATGAGGTAGCTGACAGGTTTTTCCTAACCCAGAACTACTTCCTATCAGGGTCAGATGCTTTAAATGGGATGTTCCCTCAATATTTTTTAGATTTCAAGAAGTAATATTGGATAATACAGCTAAAGGTCTATATCATGCAGTGTCTCTGAGGTAGGGTCACTGCTATTCTCAAGGTGGCATTTCAAAGGTTTGGCTGAGTACAGTAGCCTTGATCTTTTTTCTTTTCTTCAATACATCTGCCCCACAACAAGAAGGTCCTGGGTGTGTTGGCCCTGGAATGACGTATGATGTATGGAATCGTGTAATAATTGAGTAGTTGTAAGAACCATCTGCATGTCCATTCATACTGTTTATCTACATACTATTAGTTATGATTAAAGATGTTGGTGCTTTGTAGACTAGACTAGTAATTATGAGTACAGGTATACCTCAGCTTACATCGTTAATTGGTTCCAGGAGAGTCGACGTAAGTCAAAAACGGCTTAACTCAAATTAGCTTGTCTCTAGACTATGCTAAATTTACTTGTATAATATTATAGAAAACTGTATGTGTGTGTGTGTGTGTGTATATATATATATATATATATGTGTGTGTGTGTGTGTATATATATATATATATATATATATATATATATATATATATATATATATATATATATATATGTATATATATATATATATATATATATATATATATATGTGTGTGTGTGTATATATATATATATATATATATATATATATATATATATATATATATATATATACACACACACAAATGCAGGGCATTTGAGTGACATCATAGCGCTTAAATAATCATTAAAAACATACGAAAAAAAATGTGAATTCAAAATTCGAACAATCACTTTGATGTGTGCGCGAAGGCGAAAAAAAGAGGTGTACACATCATCTGCAACCAATCAGCAGGAGGGAGAAACAAAAGTTCTCAGCCATTGGCTAAATTTGAATCACTTGCCAGTAATGTCATGATTATGTATATGTATAATTTGCCGGGGCTGCCGCTAATTCAGTGCTTCTCAAGTAGTGGGGTGCGATTATATGATTCTAATGTCAATGTTGTTTGTATTTTTTTTTTTTAATTTCCATTAATTTTTTGAAAACCGATAATCAAGAATGACTTAACTCGAAAAGACTTAAGTCAAGGTCTACCTGTATTGTAGTTTTTGTATACTAAAGGAGGAGGATGCTCAAAGACATTATCTCTTTAAGATTCCCCATTAAAAATGATATAAAACTACGCTAAAAAGAATGTTATGGTACTACTGCATAGCTGTGCACTTTCTAAAATATATCATTAAAAGTATAACTAGCTGTAACGTAACACTTTTCCTTCAGAAAATTGGATTTTTAGCAAATTATCCAGCGTTGTAGATTCTATTTTGTACGTATTGTAAATATTCCTTTTCCCAACAGTAATAATCATGGTATGACTTCAAACTCAAATGTGTCCCACTTTTTTAAATTAGGAATTTGGGCCAATCTGTTATTTTAGTTTACAAACATCATATATAATTAACACACAAATAT
The DNA here is from genome assembly GCA_024760905.1 of Plotosus lineatus. NCBI lineage: Eukaryota > Metazoa > Chordata > Actinopteri > Siluriformes > Plotosidae > Plotosus > Plotosus lineatus. The sequence goes on along the minus strand of CM045749.1, from coordinate 27,957,798 downwards.
TAAATAGTCATTTAAAAATACACTGAAGGCATTTGGATCATGTACTCACCTTATTCTAACTTCTGCAGCTCTCTCTATGCATCTCTGTAATTCATCACTGAAAGCACATACTGTACACGTGTATTCATTTGACAGACTTGGTGGTATAAAGTCTGCGTTAAAGAACTACCTACACGTCTATCTGTGAGCTCTGATCCGCTGTGAGGTTCCCGAAAGGCCTCGGTATGCTGCTGAGTGGCTGCTCTGTTCTGTCTTCTACAGAAAACTCCGCCCTCTTTAAGCTATGAAAGCAAACTTGTTCTGTACATGTATAAAACCAAGGGATGTTTATGTAGCTGTCGAGGTTATTAAGTCATAGACCTTAATATGAATGAAAGGGGAGGAAACTTCAGAAATAAAAGCATAAAATCGACACTTGGCAGGATATTTCCAACCTAGTTTTAAAAAGATGTTTGCTGCAGGCTGAGACACTAATTTGCTGTTAAATGTTTAATACTTTTTTAATCTCGGGTATTAAATCCTGAATGTTTTGTATTTGGGCAGTAATCAAGCATCTGTCATATAGAATTGTACGTATATTGATTTCTGTGTATTTAAAAGTTATTTTAGTTAGTAAAGTCCTGCACTGGTGTACAATCGAAGAGCAGATAAAGAAGCATCTATTTTTTCCTATCTGTGCTTATAGAAACCTTCAGGTTTCAGGGAGCAATGGAAATGGCCTCTGACTGGTTAGATGTTTTGGGTTATTCAGTCATTCATTTTCTGTAACCACTTAATCCTAATTAGGGTCGTTTGGAGGCTGACGTCAATCCCAGCCAACTCCAGGTGAGAACAGAGTACACCCTGGACAGCTCGCCAGGCCATCACAGGGCAGATGTAGCCTACTCTTGTCGAAATTCAGCAATGGTTCTTTTACAGGAACCTCCATCATAGACAGTGAGAGACATGGCCGGCCTTTGATAACCCAGTTATTTGCTCTGGGGGGGGCAGTAACAACCCATTGAGAGTGGGGCTTGAACCCTCAACCTTAGGATCAGTGATCAGCACCTTTACCATCAGGCCACCCCTGCCCTGTATTTTGGGTTTAGCAGATGTTATGTACTGGATATTACAAATTATATTTTCTGATTGGCTACTTTAGTACCGTGATACCAGATTAGTGCGACTACAGAAAGAGAACAGAGGTGAACTGCCGAAGATACTTTACCCAAAAGCAAAACTACCAAAAAAATATTTTTTTCGAACATAAAATTACTGTATTTGAAAATAACTTTTGTTTTTTTAATTTTAAGAATTATGTCCAAACGTTTTTGTACTGGCAGTGGTAGCCTCGTGGTAAAAGGTGCTGGATCACTGATCCTAAGGTTTGGGGTTCGAGTCCCAACTTTCCACGGGTTGTCACTGCCCCCCCCCCCCCCCACTGTGCACTAACTGGGTTATCAAAGGCCGGCTCTGTCTTTCACTGTCTATGGTGTGAGGTTCATGTAAAAGAACCATTGCTGACTTTCGTCAAGAGAAGCTGCATAGCCGCCAGCGTGTTTCTTCCCTGCGATGGCCTGCTGAGCTGTCTAGGGTGTGCTCTGCCCTCACCTGTAGTCGGCTGGGATGGGCGCCAGCCTCCCTGCGACCATAATTAGGATTAAGAACATCTTTGCACTGACAACACCCACAACTTCATTTTCCGTCCGCACGCAGTGTTTATTCCTTTTTGTTTGTAAACCGCAACACGCCACAGCTTCAGGGCGACTAAAAGAAACACAGGAGCTGACAGGCTTTTTACTGAATTTATTTAAATTTTAATAACACTTTACTATGTTCATTTTACTGATGCAGGGTCTCTCTTCACAACACCCCCCCCTGTTTGATCAGTACTGCAGGAGAAAAAACAAACAACCAAAACAAAAGCTGCATGCTGAGTATTTTTTCCTACAAAGTGCACTAAGGTACACAGGAAATGCATTCAAAACAGGTGCGGGCAGGTGAGCTGAAGGTTAGGGGTTCAAGCTCCAGTATCACCAATCCGCCACTGTTGGGACTGGGACTTGAACAAAGCCCTTAACCCTCAACCTCTGAGCTGTAGAAATAAGATTAAATTGATCGTTGCTCTGGTTAAGGGCTTCTGCCAAACGCCGTAAATGTAAATGCGGTGCAATAGCTCATTGGCTTGATTTATTAGTTTTATCTAATTAATATAAATATTTAGACATCGCTTTAAAGCAACCTTTGAAATTGTTTGCTTTTATTTTCAGTCAAAAAAAGACAATACAGCTTACTATCCTTTCAATGGCTCCCAGTGCAGCTAACTGGGTTATCAAAGGCTGGTCGTGTCTTGCCTTGCGATGTCCCGGCGAGCTGTCCAGGGTGTACTCGGCTCTCGCCCAGAGTCAGCTGAGATGGGCACCAGCCTCTCTGCGACCCTAATTAGGATTACTGTAACACTGGACAGCTCACCAGACAATCACAGGGCAGGAACACACTGACAGCAACCCAGTGGCCTACGTTTTATGAACGTCAGCAATGGTTCTTTTACATGTCGGTCACCACAGACAGTAAGAGACATAGCCGGCCAGTTAACCAGGATGTGATTTATTTATTTATTGTCGGAAAAACTGTGTTGCTGTCCCAAAGCCAACTACTTTACGATATAAAGAACATATAATCGATGGTTGTCACCACCACCAGCCCCATGCTTAAGACTCAGATGGTACAGTCCATCAACACAGGGCATGGATTAAGTGACCGTCACAGCAACCTATACACGACAACACGAATAAAATCATAACATTCTGAAAAAAAATTCCAGCCATCTGGCCGCACCCGAAATGATGAGCATGCGAAGTTTCAGCAAAGACTTTTTCAGGATATTGCCTGGAAAATGGCTGAATGCACAAGGGGGGGAAAGACAAATTTAAAAATACAGTTTTATTAAAGGATTACTTCATTATGTAATACTTAAATGCAAAATCTACCCTGAGAAAGCATCAGTTCATGAATTCCTGATGTGTCTGATTCCCCAAAGTCCAGCTTAGGCAACCCTGCAGCCCTTTAGCTAATTTGAATGCTTGGCAATGGAGGCACGGTACAGCTCTCCATTTTTAAACAATTTTGAAAGAGAAGCCTTGGGAGGAGCCCAGACCCCCCCCCCCCCCAAAAAAAAAAAAAAAAAAAAAAATTAATAAAAATGAAGCCCTAAACCAAGCTATCCATCCACAAAACCTTTGTGGTCAACCATTCATTTTATACATTCTGCACATATACTCAAAGGTTAACTCGTATTTATTCATTCCTTCATTTTATGAACTGCTTAACCCTAATTAGGGTCGCAGGGAGGCTGGTGGCCATCTGAGCCGACTGGATAAGGGCATGGGCAGGGTACACCTTGGACAGCTAACTTATTTCTACTTACACAAAATATGTTAAGAAAAAAAAATTATTTCCATGTAACGTAACTTGGTGAAAAAAGTCCATGTTAAAATTTTGTAATGTAATTTTCAGCTCAGTGGGGCCGGTGGTGTAGTGGTTAGGGTGCTGAGCTCATGATCAGGAAGTCGTGCATTCGAATCCCAATTAGACCCCCACTGTGCTAAGATCCATGGGCAAGGTCTAAACCACAAGTGTGCCTCTGTTCCCCCAGCAGTATAAATGGGTTCCAGTAAAATATACTGGGACGGTAACCTGTGAAGTACTAGCGTCCCATCCAGGAGGAGTTAAACTCCTAGTAGCTTCATGCTGCAGAAATTGGGGATAAGCACCGGCCTCATGAGTCACTGGGCCTCAGGTGTAAAAAGCCCAACAGGCTTTTTTTTTTTTTTTTTTTTTAAATCTCAGCACAGCGATGGCCTGGCGAGCTGTCCAGGGTGTACTCGGAGTCGGCTGAGAAGGTGCTGGAGTACCGATCCTATGGTTGGGGGTTCAAGCCCAACTATCACCAGGTTGTCACTGTCCTCCCAGTGTACTAACTGGGTTACCAAAGGCCGGCCATGTCTCTCACTGTCTATGGTGAGAGGTTCATGTAAAAGAACCATTCCTGACTTTCGACAAGAGATGCCGCATAGCCGTCAGCGTGTTTCTGTCCTCCAATGTCCTGGCGAGCTGTCCAGGGTGTACTATGTTCTCGTCTGGAGTTGGCTGGGATGGACGTCAGCCTCCAAACGACCCTAATTAGGATTAACTGGTTACAGAAAATGAATGAATGGATATTATTCTTAAAAATCTCCTTTTATTTCCCTTCCCATCTCCTACTTCCTTGGTCTCCAGGATCCCTGTCTCTGAACTTGCTGCTTCTATTTCATCTCTACAGTCCTTGTTCCTGCATAGTCTGGGTTCTCTTTTTCTGCCTCTATCATTACCCTGTTTTCTCCAATAACAGTGTCAATCACATTCTTAATCATGAGTTGACAGGACACAGCACCAACAGCATGATTGATATATTCTCCAGCTTCCTGAAAACAGCCAAATTAATCATGCATGTGTCCTATTTTTCCTCAAGTCTCTTCAAAACGTTTGTTCCTTTGATTTCTTAATGTTTTGTTTTTTTTTGTTATGATCTTAGTTACGTTCCCATCAACAGCAGGTTTGAAGAACACTTCTAGAAGCACACATTCTCCTTTATCTAGTTCTCTCAATTGCAAACATATTCTGCAAAGCCTCACAGCAGTCCATCTGACTGTCTCCCAGCCCAGTCCCATGAATTTCTGCTGATTGTACCAGAGGTGCTTGATGCATTTCACATTCCTGGTTATCTGAACCCATGGAGCGAGTATCATAGTAAACGTGGATCTTCCCATTATATGCTGGGAACCACTATTATATTTCCACTTAATGCAATAGCTCGCTGTACAGCAACCTGCACAATGTTCTGGAAGCACCTGAATCACTTTCCCAGTTCAATCACCGATCCAGAACTGTCTGAAATAGGATGAATACCTTTTGTCAATTTTGGCATCACTTCTGAGTGTCACAGTTTCCTCCCGTTCTACAGTACGATGCATGAAAATATTCAGTGTAGTAGAGATTCATTAACAGCGTGACTCCTCCTTCCAGCTTTCTAAGGCAGACGAACTACAATATGTCACAGGAGGCTCACTGACTGTTCAGAATTAAGCCATGGTGCGAGTGTGAGAGTGAATGGTTGTCTGTGTGTTGCCCTGAGATAATTTGACAAGCCCTTAATGGTCAACCTGGCTTTCAACTAGTGACTGCTGAGACAGGCACCAGTTGCCCTGCAACCCTAGAAAAATCGAGTGAGTGAGGGGAGGGGAGCGGAGGGGGGGGGGATCCCAGCTAGCAGGGTCTTTGAGTGTAAATATTATGGATCTTTATTCATTTCTTAATTTGCTGAAAAAACTATCTAATCTTACTCGTGTCACAGGGAGTCTGGAGCCCATTTCATCTGGCTCTGGGCTAAAGGAGGGTACACCCTGGAAATAGTTGCCACTCCACTGCCGGGCCAACATGCCATTATATCCTGAGGCCAATTTGGAACTGCTAACTAGTCTAGTGTTCACGGTTTTGGACTGTGGGAGGAAACCAGATTACCCAGAAGAAATCCATGCAAGCCCAGGGAGGATATATGCAAACTCCGCCTTAGGGCCACCCGGGACTTTGTTGCTATGGACATGTCACCACGTGGACCTTAATGATGTCACAGTTTTGTGATCATTTCGATTGATTCTTTAACTGATCTCGTTTTAATGTGTGTATTATGCGTATAATATATTATTCACACCATTGTTATATTTAAATGAGCCACTTGGGGAAGTGGTATTTGTGAAGTTGCTAACATGTGACATCGCAGGGAGTGTGACTCTGGTAAATAATATCTGTCAATGTAAAAATAGAATGTTACGCAGACATACTAAATATAGATGACTCATAGATGTGAATTGTGTTTCACCCGGGTAAACAAGCGGCTAAAGCTGGAAAGGAGCAGATAGAATAGCCATCACAGGTAAGAATATTTAATCTATGCTGAGGTGTGATAAATAAATGGTGTCTTTAATTTCAACATCTTTTTTGAATCATTGGTATCGCTGCATGGATTTGATATTAGAAATGGCAGGTGATCATAGTTAACGTGTCTGTAGTCAACTACACTGTGCTAATAACAACTGATATGATATAGTTATTAAATAATATAGATTACTTTATACATTTTATACCATGCTGGGAAGTGAGTATTATGTATTAAGTATTCTCACCATTTGAAAGTTTTCTAAAAGAAATGTAAATATTAAAGGATGTGTATTGTGTGGTGTTTTTGCTTTTAGGAATTCTTTTAACGCCGGAATATTAAACATGAGGGTGGACAGGACTGCAATTGACATTCCTGTATATGACCTCTCGGTGATACGCAGCCTTTGGGAGGGCCGAGTTAAAAAATACAAGCAGCGTCAAAAGAAAGAGCAGGAAAGGATCAACAAAAGTGCCCTGACCAAGTAAGATGAGCTGTTGCTTCCTGGGAATTTATAGGCTCCTGTATGCCGCATGCATTTTATTATTCTAAAAACATTATCGATGATTATTTTTGGTGCCTTTGTATAAAAGATGCAATAAATTAACAGAACACAGCACCTTCATTTTTTTTCCTTCTCCTTTATTTAGGATAAATCAGCAATGGCAGTATCGTATAGCCTGCAGAAAAATGAAGACAAAGGAAATCACTGCCCTGCAGTGCTATCTGGAAAGATCAGCCTTCACAGAAATGGATATTTTACCCACAGTGCCCACTAGTATTTGCGCACTCACTCACTGACTGACTCACTCACTCACTCAATGACTCATTTGCTGAACTGCTTAATCCTATTTGGGTCATGGAGAGGCTGAGCAGTGTACACCCTGGATAGCATGAAAGACCGTCGCAGGGCAACACACACAATCGTTCACATGCACACTCGCATTTAAGGGCAAATTAGACCAGCCAGTTAGCGGCGCATGTCTTTAGATGATGTACGGTCGAAACTCACTCAAACATGAGGAGGACATGTAAACTCCACACAGAAATGCTCGAGCCTCGGACCCAAACCCAGGACTTTCTCTGCTGTGTGACGGATGTGCTGTGAGACTCTGTGGTGCCGGTTCATGCGTGAAAATGATTCCTCGTGTTCCCTGAACCAAACTTTCATTACTCAAAGCCTGGATTTTATATCCGCAACATCAGGGAAGAAAAAGTTCCTTAATTTTATCACCTTGTCATTCAGTACATTCAGGTCATCAACTGACTTCATTTTATGTGATGTTGCTAAGCCTCGGCCTGCACAACTGAACCGGACTCGGCCAGAACACCGATTTTTCACTCCTGAATTTTTTCATATCCAATTCCCAGTCATCAGGTATTACAGTATCTTCCCAATCACACAGCCACCACCATCCAGGGAGGGGTGAAAGCATGCACACGCCCCCTCCATGGCATGCAATGCTAGCCGCCCGCCTTTTGTTCAACTGCTAGGAACGGTCCAACACACTCGGAGGGAAAGCAGTATTCACCCCTTGTGTGAATGAGCTCACAAACCGCCATAATTGGCTAGTTATCACTGTGACTGAAAGGGACGTGAGCGTATGCTACCCCTCCCTCCCGTAAGAGCTCGGCCAGTTTTCTCCCATTGACTCCTGTCGCGGACTACTGTATCATCAATCTGGATTTGAACTGGCAGGTGTCCAGATTGATGGTCGTTGTCTGGCTCACATCAATAAGGTTCTGGGTTTGAGTTACCAACTCTTCTGGGTTCTGGGTTTGAGTTACGACGTCTCTGTGTGGAGTGTGCATGTTCTTCATGTGCTTGCAAGGATTTCCTCTGGGTACTCTGATTTCCTCCTGCAGCCAAAACACCCAAATCGATCTAATTGCCTCTCCAGTAGTTGTGGATGAGAGTGTGAAAGACTGTGTGTATGTTAGTCTTACTCTGTTCAGAGTGTACCCTGTCTTCACCGGTGTTGACTGAGAAGGTCTCCAACCTCCCGATAACCCTAATAATAGCATGAATGAACGAGAGCCTAAGAGTGTTTATATGGTGTTAATGCGTATGTAAACATCAGCATGATTTTCATCACCTGCTCATGTGCAAGTGACTTCCTGAAAATCCGATTGGTAGATTTCGACCCAGCAAAAACAAATAGACTCCAGATAGTATGAATATCACATTAACTAAAGCTTTATTTTCATTTAGGCATTGACACCGAAGATAAAAAATTCATTTTTGAGCTGAGTGGAGATAAATGGAGGGTAAATATTAGCATGATTTTAAAGTTTGTAAGAAACAAATTATAAAATTACCATAACCGTATTAAAAAAACTGTTATTTATTTTTTTTTATTTTTTTTTATGCATTACAGAAACTACCAGAAGATCTGCAGTATATGACTTATCTGCGCGAATGGCACATTCATAGAACACAAATTCAGAGGCTGCCTGAGTACATCCAGCAGTTTGTTGACTTGTGTGTCTTAAACCTTCCTAAAAACAGACTCACGCAGCTTCCAGCCGAGATCGGTCAGTAATGCTGTACAAACTGTTACTGAGACCATGTCCGCTGTGTGTGTTTCGTAATTTATCACCTTTCGGATTCAATGAC